>CM034153.1:211694364-212894364 GCA_019776745.2 Taxus chinensis | reverse complement strand
TAAATTAGAAGAAATTACAGGCCAGGGAAGCAGTTAGAAAATAGATAGGTGGGGTAATTAGGTTGTAAAGAAATAGGAGAAGTAATTTATTTTTGACATTGTTGAGTGGTATGGATGTAGGCACGACATCAGTGGATGATGTGGGACCGTGTCTCACCGTTATTAGGGAAGATGCGTCCCAACGTTACTGAGGATAAGTGGACACATATGCGAGATGTTGGATTGGTGGGCATTAGGCACTATACGAAAATACGACAAGATGAGTCTCATGGTCACGCTCATTGATAGATGGGATGCAGTGACCAACACCTTTCATCTACCTACCAGTGAGATAACCATCATGCTGGAAGATGTATACATGATTTTGTAGCTGTCTATTTTTGGTGAGATAGTATATTTGGTATCTACAGATGGAGCCTTTGAGATGAAGATTGAGGTATTTGGGGAAATGACGAGTGATCTGATAGAGCACAATACCAGTCTTGTTTATGGGGCTCTGTATGCTACACACCTGTAGGAGACATGGTTATTAGTGTTGATGATGGTCGTGGTGGGATGTTATGCACTTCCTGATTCATAGGGTGGTCGGTTTCCTAGAGGGTTGATGGGAGTATTGTGAGATATGATCGAGGATTGGGTTTGCTTTGTATGGGAACCTACATATTTAATGCAGCTATACAAAGAGTTATAGCCTACCATAGGATGTGATGTTATGCCATCGGTTTTACATTCTTACTGCATTGATTGGCATACGAGCATATTGTGGTAGTGCGTCCATGAGGACTACTAGTACTAGATTAGAACCATGGGGGATAGAGGGTAGGTTACAAGAGGTGGGTGGCCATAGGTGGTCATCCTCAAGTAGAGGAGGTAGATCGTGATGTAGTATACTACAGATGAGAGTTGGAAGACCTATATGTAATGGACATAGTATGATAGCCCTATGTTGGTTTTCCAGCTTTTAGAGGGATGGCTCAGGAGCTACATGAGTTACAGTTGGTGTGGTGGATATAGGGAAGATGTGTCAATGAGCACGAGATGATCTTGATCGACAGAGTATGACACTAGTTCAAATTATAGCAAGATGTGCTACCACCCTTCTCATAGTACCGTAGGGATGATGTGGAGAGACCTTTGTCTCCACCCTGACCCATAGACCCTAGTAGACATGAGGAGGTATCGGTTGATGCAAGATTCGATGATGTAAGGACCACTGTGGCATACAAAAAGTGGTGGGCAGTGGAGTTATAAAAAGTAACACCACAGCCAGGTCAGGTGGACTTAACCATAGTGATGGTTCAGAGGGATGCCCTATAGGGACATGTGACCACGTTGGGAGTTTAGTTGATAGTAGCACAGACTTAGGTAGTTACTTTGATAGGTCACTGGTAGGTGACTACATTACAGGGTTAGCTGACTGTTTCCCAGGAACAAGCACATGTATAGGCTCCTGCAGGGGATAGTACGCAAGTAACAGTGCTACAAGTGCAGGTTATTAGTACACAGGGACAGTTGGCAGCCACACAGGCACATTTCATGGCCTTACAATCCTAGGTAGCTACACAAGTACTAACATAGGCACTGGGATAGGGTCCCATAGTACAAGCACCGACACCATGATAAGGTCCTCTATTGGTAGGGAAGAGTTCATAAGCGGTAGTTAGGCCGATGGCACCACCCCATACTGTATCTATGGTGAGGTTCAAGGATGCCTTAAATGAGGCCCGCTATTACTATGACCATCTAGCCAGTGTATGTATTGATGTTACCTCATATGCCGAACACAGGGCCCGACAATTAGCTAGTGAGAGGACCACATCCATGACTCAAAAATCAGGTAGCACAGGGGGTTTTTGGCCCCAGATATAGGGTCAGGGTGAGGTTACCAACTCTCATAGACTAGGCCCAACTGAGGGCTATGAGGAGGAGATGGGTGAGAGTGTAGATTGTATTTGAGAGGTTTTGAGACAGCTTGATTATTTATCCTTGTGTATAAATGTATTGATACACTGACATTCCTATTTATATAGTTGATGATGATTATTTTATGGATGACATACTCTTTTTAATTTCAATTTTATTGTGTACCATGAGAACTAGGTGAGTTAGGCATGATTGAGTCTTAGTTATTTAGGCATGATGGGGTTAGGTATAGGCATGGTTTTTTCAGGTATAGGCATGGTGGACTCAGGTATAGGCATGGTGGAGTCAGGAATAGGTATGGTGGATTCAAGTATAGGCATGGTTTGGTTAGGTATAGTCATGGTGGAATCTAGGTAATTTCCAAGTTATTGATCTTAAGGAAATAATGTATTGTATGTATGTTGTGGTTAAATTTCCAAGTAATTAATATCATGAAATATGAAATGATTTAAGTAGAATATGGCCGTGGTGATAAAATAGTAGGTATGTATGTTTTTATGATATATTAATTTCCAAATTTTTATGTAAATGGAAACTAACTAGGGTAGAATGTGAACGTAAAGGGGATTAGGGGTAAAAGTGGCCAAGCTAACCTCCAAGGTCCCCATGCCCTCAGAGTGCTACCTACATAGCCCCGATGAAAAGGGGCCTCATTCCGATGTAGTTCTCTCATAAGCTAGGGAAGAATATGATAAGGGAGATGAATGGGTTGGTAGGTTTTAGGCATGATTGAGTCTAGGTCATTTAGGCATGGTTGAGTATAGGTTGAATATGCATGGTTGAGTCTAGGTCATTTAGGCATGGTTGAGTATAGGTTGAATAGGTGTGGGTGATTTTGGTGGAAGAGGAATTCCCATAATGTAGGTGTCAAAGGTTTGGTCCTGTGAAGGAGGATCAATAAGTAAGAAAAGAGGTGAACAATAAGAGGAGACAAAAATATTTCTAATTGGTAAGAACCATTATGATTCTATCATTTCAAAGATTGGCCTATGAACATTAGACCCTAAAGGCATTGCATGATTGAATTTTCTAAGGGTGAAGAAAGTCATATGATCATGAAATGTTGACATTTCCATGGCACATCCCTTGAGTAGGTAGAAGATTAGAAAGGAAATATGGTGAGGTGAAATGGGTTGTTTAAGCGTAACCTTGGTGTGAGACAACATGCCTCTTCTGCAAGATACCCAAGACTAAAATAGGCAAGTCCATGACAAAAAAATTAATCTTTTTCTTTTTGCATTTATTTTATAGACTAATCGATGCGGGAATTCTGTGGGATGAATAGAATATCTCCTTGAGGTATTCGTGAAGCTGATCAATGCAGGAAGCTTCAGAATATTTTTATTTAATTTTTGCAGGAATAGTCTTCTTTTGAGATAGACTATGTATAGTATGGCTAGCTTTATAGATTATCCTTCGAGGGAGCAGTCTATTTATAGCAACAAGATAGAAAGATATATGCCCTTTTTGCGAGGGAGTCATCTATTTACAAGAATTTTGAGTCAAGGAGTTTGAATTTGAAAATCTCGTATATTACTTTTGAATTGTTTTTGTTTTGCAATTTTAGGTCATGGACAAGACTATAGAAAAGTATAGGCTTCTTTTATGAAGACAAAACCATAACACACAAGGGTTAGCTATGAAAGAGAGGTTTTAAGTGATGAACAACCATGGGATTCCATCCTGAAAATGGATGAAAAGTATCCATGAGAATCATGCCATGAGTAGAGCCATTGTACTCATATTGAAGATAAGGCTAAAAGGTGACTGGTAATCACATGATTCTTGTTTAGTCATTGATTCTTAAAATAGGTAAGTGGAAGGTGGATGTTTCTTAAGGGATGAGTGTTTAATAGATAGAATAGGTGATATAAGACTTGATTCAATAATAGAATGGTCAAAGATGCAAGGCATTGAGGGGCTCAGGTTTGGGTTTACCTTCGAGTGAAGATAAATGATAAGCACCTAATCCATAGGCATGAGTAATGATATAGGGTCCAAGCCAATTAGGAGTGAACTTGCCCCGTTTACTTTTCTCTACTTTTGTTACATGTTGATTTTCCTTCAGGATGAGGTCACCGACCTGGAAGGTTTGTTCTTGGACATATTTATCTTAGTAGGCACATTTAGATAGATATCTAATAATTCAAGTTTTTCCAAATGGTAGATTTGGAGGTGATTTGGGCTTTGAGAGAGCATGTACCATAGACCAAAGAGAAAGGTGTGGCAGCAGTTGAGGTAAGAATACTGGTGTGATAAACCCATTAAGAAAAAGGAATGTGCGTGTGCCAATCCTTATCGATAGGGTTTTGTCTTCACATAGTTTCCGTAGGGTTTTGTTTTCGGATTATTTTTCATTAACAGTAATGAGGAAAATCTAAGTGACAAATGATGTGATGATTGATGAATTCACATATTTTCACAAATTTTGTAGAAGAGGTATGGCTTCCACCCATTTTATAATCTTCAAGAGCGGTAAGATCCAAATGACTTTGGGAGGAATGAGGGTTGATCTCTCCGAAAGATATAAACCCCATTGAGAGAAAGGCCAAAGGTCTCGGTGTGACCTGTAACGATGCATGACCTAGGGGTGTGATGAAGATTAGCATGTTGCCAAGACTTCACACAACATTGACATAGTCACAAAAATTTTAGTTAGTTTATTATTTGTTGGCCATTTGTAATATCCCAAGGTGAAGGATGTGCTTAGCCGAAGCTAAGCCACTGAAGTTACCCCCACAAATTTGTTTTCGTGAACTTCCTTATCGGTGATGTATGGAACTTTCAGAACTTGTAAGGCATGTGATAAGAGGATAATTCATAAAAGTTAGCATTTGTAAAGAAGAGATCCCCATAGATGACATAACCAGAGACACTTTTGATAAAGGTTCATTTTCCATTACGAGTAACGATATGGAGGAAGAAATGAAAGGGAAAGATCACTCGTCAAGATCAAACCCCTTATACCAAAGGTCACGTGGGTTAATTTAATTTTTCCTACAAGTTTGACATGTGATCAGAATAGATAAGAAGGTGATTGTTAACCTTTGTATTGTGACAAATATTTTTGAGTTGGAGGGTAGAAGACTAAGGTATTTGCTGAAGATGAGATAAGCCAATGGTGTCCTGCAAATTTATTAGTGGACTTCCCTGGGGTGTTTGGAAGTTCATAATGGTCAAAGGTAGTCAAAAGGATACATGTCAACATGATGTTTATACTTTTGAAGACCATATCTGACATAGTGACGGACACTGGTATATACCATTAACCATTGTGATTCACAGATCAGAGTTGAGATATTCAAAGTGAAAGATATTAATTAATTTAACGTATAAGGCTATGGGTCAGTTTTAATGTTTCCTAACAAAGTGCTTCATATTTGTAGATATTTTTAGTAGATAATTGTAAATATAGTTTGAAAGATAATGGCATAGGAGGGTGCCATTAAGTATTTTAAAGTGAGGATAACTCTGGCACCACACCCATGAGTGGAATATTTAGAACCATCAAAGAATAAGGTCATCTAGTAAATGTCGTATCATCCATTTTGAGAGGGTAGTACGATGGATTCATAAACAGGGAAATCACCAAAGATAGAATATTGATTTCCAGAAAGAGGTGCATGTTGTGAGTTGGTTAGCAACATATGGTTTTTCCTTTGACAATCAAAATTTTTGATGGATGAATTTGAGATCTAGGTCTATGCAAGAAGCATGAGCCAATGTGACAACACGTTGATGTTGGTAGTGCTTAGCGTACATCTGATAATGGTAAGTCTAGGGTCAGTATTGGTGATAATTCAGGTTTTTTGGTTGAGTAGGTAATGATGAAGTGCATCTAGTGGTGAATAAAACTAAGGCTAAGAAGAATTTTTTTTTCATGAGTATATCTAGTTTCTAGTAGTCTAAAAGCATATGAACTTATATAATAAACTGCTTGCTCCCTTTGTTTCTCATCACGATGAGTGAGCATGGAACCCCAGGGAATGATCAGTAGTAGAAATGTAAAGGTTAAAATGGTTGGTCATCCTTAGGTGGAAAATGAGCACATGTGGTTGGAGGAGGTATTCTTTTCAAGGTTGAAGGCTTTGTGTCATTCATCATCCCATTTGAAGGAGACATCATTTTTGAGAAGATGATGAAATGGATGGCATTGGTCATGGAAAGCTGAGAAATAAACCGATGAATAGATTGCAACTTACCTTGACAAACTTCGAAGTTGATGAAGGTTAGTAGGTGGAGGCATCTTGAGAATAGCCTTGATTTTAGCGGGATCAACTTTAATGCCATGCAAAAAATGATAAAACCAAGGAGCTTTTTAGAGAGAACAATGAAGACACACTTCTTAGGTTGAAGAAGAACACTATATTTGATGAGACAGTTGAAAACAACCTTAAGGACAACAAGGTGCTTCAAACCGATGTTTTGATTTGGAAAGAAGATTTTCAATGTAATCTTCCAATATACTATGCATGATGTCATGAAAGATATAATTCATAGCCTGTTGATATGTAGCACCAATGTTTTTAAGGCCAAAGGGCATGACATGATAGCAGAAGGTCCCCCAAGGAGTGATGAAGGTAGTTTTGTGTTGATATTCCAGGGTGAATAATATTTGGTTATAACCTGAGAAACCATCCATGATTGATAGCATCTCATGGCCGGTGGTGAGATTAATTAATTAGTCAATACTAGATAGAGGAAATTCATCTTTGGGGAAAGCTAAGTTAAGGTTGTAGAAATCCATGCAAATTCGGAGTCCCCCTATCGCTTTTGTGACAAGAATGATCTTAGAGATACATTGGGGATAATCAATGGGTAGGATGAAGGTAAGTGAAAAAAGGCTCTGGAGTTCTTTTTTGACAAGAAGGGCAATGTGAGGATGCATTTTTCACAGCTTTTGTTTCACGGGTTTGGCATTAGGAATGGTTATGATATTGTGGACCACAATATTTGGGTCAATACCAGGCATATCAGTGTAAGACCAAGAAAAAGCATTGCTATGATCCTAGAGGAAAGAAGTGAAAGCTTCATGTTCATCAATACCTAAATTTTGGCCTATTTTTAGAATGTGCGGGTCGTCCTGAGTGTGAATGTTGATTTTGATTGTCGATTCATTCAACATGGTTTGCATCTCATAAGGTAATGACAAGTGAATATAATAATCTTCCACACTAAGGTAGGTGAGAATAGACTCATCATCCTGACATTGAACGACGTTAATAGAAGGTGTATCATCATCGATCATGTCAGGATACAGGAAGGGAAGAGAAGAGGGAGCCTCGCCCTCATGTTGATAAGTTAGAGGTCCCAGGGAAATGGTGTTCATGAAAAAAAGTTAGGAGGAATGGATTCTGGATCCATAGACTTTTTAGGTGAAGGTGGTGAATGAGGTGAATGGGGTGGGGAATGTTTATCATCCTCAATGGGTTCAACTCGAGCCTTCTTGGGAGGGTGGATCAAAAAATTTGATACCATTGCAGTCTTTATCTTTACGAGTGGTGTAAGGAATGAAAGTATGACAACCTTGTTCATAGAAACCAAATCCAAATTCCTTCCAAGAACAATGATGGAGGAAGAAACTGTGGGCGAAGTAGGCATTTGGTGAGATATTGAAGGTTAGTAGGAAAATGGTTCATTTTGGGAAGGTGATTCGGGAAAGTAGGTATAAGCATCAAGTCTCCCATATGTTAAGTTGGTGTGAAAGTGGGGAGGAACATAGGGGAATCACATACGCAGTGATCATAGCAGGGATGTTGGTGAAGGTTACCATACTATTTAGGAGTAAGGAATGTGTCAATGTTATAAAGGTGGTACTCCCCTAGAGTAGGAAGTTGAAAAAAAACATTCTATTAGGGATCAGTAGCTAGTATGTCGATAGCGGGAATGGATGAATCACTACATGTACAGTTGGTGAGTGAGAAGAAGCATTTTTTTTTTTGATAGGAGTAGATGGTTGGATGATGGGTCAACTGTAAAAGTTATGGCTAGTATAGTGGGGAATAAAGGATTAGTTGGCAGAAGATTGTAGCGGAAAAATTGGTGATGAGGTAGTGGATGAAGAAGAAGTGGTAGCTGGTGGTAGATGTTTTAACTAGTATCCCAACTCAGACACGTGTTTTCATTGGGTCATACAATCAGTTGTATTACATGTCTTAATAAGAGTTTTAGGAGAGTTGCAATAGAAATGGTATCAGTTTCACCCCTCATACCCTCAACCTGTTATAGAAACATAGTGGTGTAAGGTTAATGACCACCCCACCCCTAAGGGATCTGGACCCCCGGTTAGACTGGTATAATGTTGTACCAGAGAATTCCAACCTCTAAGACATAGTGTAATCCACCTACAATTGGTAAAGACCGGAGGGAGGCCTACAGTAGAATGTCACGCAGATAATGAAATGGTATCTGAGGTGTTGGATTGGTCATATACATCAGTTAATCATTCGGCCATCACGACATACCTAGTTAGGTGCTGCATTGTGAGTTAGTATCAATGCCACATGCTTGGCTATACAGATCGTGCCCTAAATGATCTTGATGGGAACCTGTATCAATCAGTAATGGGTCAAACACGTATAGTTATATGCATTCATACCAACATTGCATAGGGTGGGGTTACGCCCCACACCCTCCATTCTGAGGAGGTACGATCCTTAAAAAAAACAGAGAAAATATACTTAGCCAGTGACTCTTTTATCTGGTAGCATGACTCAGAGGAAGGGGAAGTCTCCATTTGCATGAGAGTGGTGACGTGGTAGGAGTGATTGGATGCCTTAGCCATAGGGTTTTGGGTGGGCTAATGTTACGTCACCAACTCAAGCTCTCAATGAGGCCCATGACGATTTGGTGACTCAAAGGTGGCTTGCATAGTCGAATGGCCCATTGTACAAATATATTTTGCAGAATAGTCCAAGCTTGGTGTAGATGCACTGAAGAACCTGTGCTGATTCGAAACCTCTTCACAAATATTCTAAAGGCTGTCCAGATCAGATTCGTGATTTCCTCAGTGCAGGTGTAGATGAAGATTGGTGCTAACAAGAGTGAGTGAATTCCGAGCATTCCGCCATCAATTTAGCCAAGGTAAGGGCTTTTTCCTCTCAAGTCGTTGAGTGGTCTTATTTGAACCAGTTGATCTTGGTAAAATGGAATGTTGCGTCATCGTGTTAGGTAGTAGACAAATCTTACTCAGACTCTTATATGGTATTGGTAGGAGCATAAACCTTGAGTTAATAGTAGAATAGTACTGACATTGATGCGACTTGACATTACCCCCTTCGAGTGGATCGGTTTGAGCTAGCTCTCTAATGTGAGCAAAGGGTCTATATTGATCTCGGATATCATTGTTTTTAGGTTTAGGATCCAAAAGGGTCATAGTTGAAGTTTTTGATGTCAGTTACTAAAGTACGGTAATGAGACAAGTCTTATGTGAGTGTATGTTCAGTAAAAAGGACCTCATTAAATATTAATCTTTTTTCTTCGACCCGGTTTAGTCTGCACGAAGAATGTCTCTTAAGAGGTGCCGTTAAAATTTTCCAATCTGCCTTAATGAATGATGGTAAGGTTAATCACACGTGGTCGCATCATTGAACCACATTTTGGTTTAGGTTATGAGTACGATCATTATTTATTGTCACAGTCTGGCATAGGTGATGATACACGCCTGTACAAAAAGGTGCATTGTTCGGTTGTATCCGACACCTATCTACAATGGATCACGCATGTGAAGTAAACACGCCCATGTGGGGGGAATTCTAATGGGACCACGCGCACAAATGGAGGTGAGACATCAGAAATATGAACGCGCATCAAGAGCATTCATGCACATGCTAAATTGCGTAGATAGTACAGGATGTGTTAAGGTGCACATGGAATTTGATACACCTAGCATCTGTAGGTAAAGATTTAAGGGTGAGCTAGCTGTAGAAGGTGGTACAGGGTTTAACTACCATCTTTTACGAAGGTATGGAAGTTCCTAAAAGGCTTTGGCTTGCACATTTCTCTGTCCTAAGCGGTGATTTCAAAAGGAGGCCAGGAGGCCAAAATCGGCCATAGAATTGGAGGTCATTGAGCGCACCTCTCGATCAGTTGACCTTTGATTCAGGTGGCCGCACATATGGTAATCTACATGCACATAGTTTTCTTAAGTATGCATGCATGCCTGTATGCATATCTTGTGTCGTGTGCTTCTACGAAATACGTTCTACATGTATCAATGTTCTTGTTTGACACATCTTCGTGATTGTCTGGGAATAACCATGCAAAGCCTTGTCTATGAACAGGCGCATAAAGGAACATGATCCAATGCTAGTCGCATTTGGGAATATGTCAGTTGCATTCATGAATGTTTGAGCAACAGATGTACAGCTCAGATATGATTCCTATGCTTAAATTCCTAGTCAAAAAGATTATGCAAGTTCAAAAAATGGTACTTGGCATCTCAATTTGAGTTGTAGGCAAAATTTGAGCGCAACACCGATCGATTTAAGTGGTTTGTGGTAACTCCAAATTTAGATGGAAAACCATTGTTGATTTAGTTACTAGAAAATCCGTAGGTTTAACAAAACCCCACCGGCCTCACTCAGTCGGATTTAGTGGTAGAACCACCGGTTGCAGATCTGGAATTCAGTAGTTTAGTGAGTCAACCATAGATTTAGTTCCAGAACCACTCCTTGAGGTTTCAGAACCTCCATATCCATAAATCTAGGGTCAGATCATGTAGCAGGTGCAAGTACATTTAGTTCAGGAACTTCCCCATAATTCGTACTAAGGGGGGGATATTTTCAGGAATTAAAACATTAGTGCTCTACTGTAAGATATAGAATGAGAATTGATTGCTAAATCACGTGCAATTCATGTGGCATCATTGAAGTGAATTATAACAAACTTGGTCATATATGCAGGAATTGGTAAGGATGCATGTAGTTGGTGTTGCATGGGAAGAAATGACTATGTTAGCTAGGAAAACTCCATCGATCATAACGAAATTAGAACTTTTGAGATTGTGTGAAAAATAGAGAATTCAATAAATAATGAGAGAGGTATTGTTTTCAATAGAAATATGATTAACAGAGACCTCATTTAGTATTAATCTCATCAGGTCAGAGACCAACTGAAGAGCAACTAACTTTAAGTGAGCAGTAGCTAGTATGTGGGAAGTGTAATACGAGCACTGAATCAGTTCCAAAAACTGGTGACAGAATAAGCAACATGGAAAAATATGAGTGACTAGATGGATTGGCTGACAGGAGTCATGAAGATCATGTTGGTAGGAAAAATCATTGGGAATTTTCTAGAGGAGTTAGCATAACCTCAATGAAGATAAATCTAACTATTGAGTGAGACTAAATGGCTGAGGAAAAGTGTCATAGACGAGTCCTAAAAGTTCGATAAAAGAGAAACAAGGACAGTCAATTGGGGTCTATATTGTACGATAGGTTGGTACCTCATTAGAAATAGTGGTATGTGGTTCAGCAAAAATGGCATAGATTTTCATGTAAGTTTTAAACAATGGAATAATTTGAAGTGAATTGCAGTAACCAGATGGCATGGAGTTCAAGTGTCCTGGCCAAGCGTTATAGTTCCACAAGTAGAAATTTGCAACTATAAGTCATATGGAAAATTCAAGTGAATGGTACGGGGTCTTAGTAAATCAGTATGGAAAAAATATGGTGCTGAGGGTGGAATATAGGAGAGTGAAAATAATTGGGATTACTAGGTTATTATGCATGCTAGTTGGTAGATTCGGTATGCATCTCTTCCTATGCATCGGAGGATAATGATTTGATCTCAAATACTAGATATCTCTCCATAAAATGGATGTGGAGATGGAGATGCTTAGTTGTTACTCAAATTAGATGGAAGATAAGGATTAGTGTGGTGATCCAGGATGCATCTGAGTTGGAGAGGGTATGAATTTTATCTAAAAGAAACCTTCCATCATCGTCAAATTATTTGATGAGTGAAATAGTTGGAGAAGAGATAATGGTATAAGAGCCTTAAATTTTGGTCCACATATGCCTGTAGTACAGTGATGTTAGGATTGCAAAGACGTATGGTCATTAGGTAAAACCTCTTACTAGTTTAAGTTTGAGTGGCCACTCATTCTAAGGAAGAGTGGACCTTGATAATGTGATTTAAAGGTTTATAATAAGGTTATTTAAGGACTTTTTTCTAGTAATTATCATCTTGTAATGTGTTGTAAGCATCAATGTATGATTGTAACATGTGGGTCTATTAGAAACCTGCAGGAAGTATGTGGGTCAATTTTGTGGGAGATGTGCAATTCACTAGACATGGAATCATAGGTTGAGTGTAGTTTTACCACAAGTGTGTTTTGGTAGATAGTATGGTTTTAGGTTTGGATTATACCTTCTTGGGTAAAGATGTAGCAGGTTTGGAACTAGTTGTTTAAGGTAGTACTAGGTTTAACTACCTCTTTGGAGGGTAGTGGGTTCTTGGAATTTAGTTGCACCTTCTTAATGGTAAAGGTGAAGGGGCCCTCATCAAGTGCGTGATGTAGAAGGGAAGGATAGATGGTGGAAAATGATGGTTAGACAAGGTGATAATGGAGGTGTGGTGAAGTTTGTTTTAAGAGGCAATGTGGAAGGTACTGGTTGAGGGGAAGGGAATGACATGGGTAATGATGAGGATACTATAAGTGGTGTAGGTATAGGAGGTAGAAAGAATGTAGGTGACATCGAAGGTGTAATATATGTAGGTAATTTGGGTGTAACAGAAGCTCATGACGAGGTGGGTTGATGGTGTTTTGTGTTTACTCTGGGTAGGAGGCTGCTTGGCCATGGTTGATTGGTGGGGACCTAGGATAGATGGAAGTGGTGAAGATGATAGAGGGGTAGTGGGAGAAGCTAGTGTATATGACCTAAGAGGTTGGGTCTTCCTCGTAGTGGGGAAATAGTCTTTGGAATGACTTGCGAGGATGTGGCTAAATCTGGTTTGACAGGAGGATTGACTACACTTGATGTCGACATGACTCCTAATGTGGTAATGGGTCTTGGATGAGAAGGAAGGTATAGGTGCATGTAAGGTTTTAGGCATATGATAAAGTTCATTTGTTGGTAAAGGTTTAGGTGTGGGTGAGGGTGATGAAGAAGGGGCCACTAAAACTAGTCATGGGAATGGTGGGTTTGGTTGTTTGAAACACCTTTGGATAGATCATGGAAGTATCAGCAGACAACATCTGCATTTGAGTTGAGATAGGTAGTCGAAGGCTTCCCCAAAGCATGGAATTTTCAACATAATCCAAGCAGTTAGCCAAACATGAGAATGGAACACCGATGTAGGGGGGGATGATGTTGATTTGTAGTAATCCATATAAAGAATGTCTATGAGACAAGGAAATGTTTGGCTTTAGACTCTATGGGTAAAAGAGATAAGAGAAAATCAATAGGATCCTTGAAATCCAATGGAGAATTGTCACCAATAGGAAGGGACTGTTGCTAATGGATCCCCTATGGGTAGGGGAGATGGAAATTTGGATGAGGTAAGTTCATATTTTGGTGAAGAAGAAGGTAAGCATGACTCTCCCATGGGTAGAAGAGTAAGTACTGCGGGTTGTTCATCAGGTTGAGAGGTGAGTGGGGAAACTACATTGGCAGATATGGTGGAATCCTCTCGTGGGTGAAGGAGGAGATAAGGGAGACTCCTCTTATGGGTAAAGGAGAAGATGAAACAAGTCCCTCCATGGATGAAGGAGCTTGTGCAAGAATCTCCTCGATAGATGGAGTAGGAGGAAATTGAGCAGGAAGAGCTGGTATGATGTCGAAAACAACATGAACCTCACAAACGTTATTGTCATTGGTCAAGGTTTCGCCAGTTTGGTTAGATGACGGGGTGTGATTTGGAACATGATTCTTGAAGATGTGAAGACTTATAATTAGGTACGTGTTAGGGTATCCAAGACAAGATCTCCATTATCTAACATTTCTTGGATGATATTTTTTGAAAGTTATATAATTACCATCATTATGACCTCTAACATGCGATGATAGTTTTAGTAATCATTTTATTTGTACCATGTAGGCATAGGACAAGAGGGGTCAAAACCAGTATGTGCTTCTGACGGGTGGAAGAGTGACTACTCTAGGATTTTAGAAGTTTTTCTAAAACTGAAGAGTAGGGTTCTCCGATGGGAGTATATTTGCATTTGCTCCCGCTTGAACTGAAAATCCTAAATAGGAGAAAGATTTGAAGAAGGATTGGATTGGTTGGATGGATGAGATGGGATAACTTTCAAAACTACTACATTGACAGATCCTTTTTCTTTATGATAATTATTTTGCAGTTTGGAAGAAGAAGAGGCATCATTTGATTTAAATTCAACCATTCTTGTTACACAATTTTATCTTCTTCTCTTCAATGACACGAATTTCAAGTTTCCAGGCCATGGTGAACACCTCGTCAAACACGTACAGATGTTTTGAACTTGGAGATTTGGTGAGATGTGTCTAGAAAAATCTAGGTGAACAAAATCTATTAACTTAGTTTGAGGTAGTTGGAATGTGAGCTTAGTTGATCAGGCTCCGCCAATGAGTGATAAAATCTATGATAGATTCTTCTTCATATTGGTGTGTCACGTACAAGTCGGTCATGGTGACCTTCTTGACAATGTTGATAGAAAAGTGGTCTAGAAAATCCTGAGCTACCTGATTAAATGAAAAAATTGAATTCTCGGATAGAGCACTATACCAATATAAAGTTAGCCCTGTCAAGGACATTGGGAATGTTCGCTAAGAGTAAAGTGTCATCATGAGTGATCTAGATAACACACATGTTTAAAAGACTACAAGTGTTGTTTCGGGTCTTCTTTTTTGTTGAATCGGTTGAATTTAGGTAATTTCCCAATGGGGGAGGGTATGGATGAATCATAATGGATGGGTGAATGGAATCATTGCAAATCTCGTCATATGTCAACAGAGTTATGTGACCCGAGAGATAGATGCTTCCTAATGTCTTCATCTTGTCCATCATCATTTTGATAAGATCATTGGTAGGTTGTGATGACTGGGAACCCCCTATAGTATAAGGGGGTAGATGAGGTGGGTATGAAATGGGTGGGCATCCCAGTATGTGGTGGTGCCAAGTATTAAAATTGTGAGGAAGGAATATAGGTCCGAATAGATGTAGATGACAAGTATCCTGAATAAGTGGTAGATGAAATAGAGGGTTGTTGGTGATAAGTGTAGGTAGTTGGAGTGGACGTAAAGAATCTCATAGAAATCAGAGGAAGAGTTTGTGGGATGGAGAGGAAGATGTTTTTTGAAGGGACTATGGGTTGACACCAATGGTGTCTGAGATGCAATAGGTATATGAGAGGTGGCAGATGTAGATAGACCTACACTCAAGGTGGTTGATAAAGGCATGGTTGACATCATAGGAGTGAATGAAATCAAATGCGTGATAGATACCATAGGTGTAGCAAATATTGATGATGTAGGGTCAAGATGGGAAACCGACAGGTGGTAAGGTGGAAGAGGGTAAGGCCAAACTAGTAGTAGCTGATGCAGAAGTGGGTGTGAGGGTAGGAGGAATGGACATATGCATGTCATATACAAGATACCCTTATGAATTGCATGAGTAGATGAATGAGCGAGATAGTACTGTAGAGCAATGGGGTTATGATCAAGGAGTATCATTTGAACTCCTCATCACCAGTGGGTATGGAAAGAGCCTAATTGGGGTCCATAGGCTGATGAGATTGAAGGGGGCGATGGCATAGGTGGGAGCGAATGGAAGCTAGTGTGAAACACGAGAGAATTATATTTTTTATGAGTCAAAACCATGTGACTGATGATAGAACATATGTATTCTAAGCTTCGCTAATGATGCATAAACACAAAATTAATGGGTAAAAAGTAGTCTAAAATAAGTGATTATATCATTTTTGTGATTGGAAAATCAAAATACAGAGACTAATGCCGGTTGGGGTAACAAATGCCGGTATGAGGGTAACTGCCACCAGTCAGCTTAGACTGATGTTGGTTACAGTGAAAAATAAGAGATTTAAAGATCTGGTAATGAAAGGTGAAAATGAGTCCACCTAGACTCTGCAAACGATATCAAAGACCTAAAAGTGTGATAAAATGATAGAACTAGACACGAAAAGAATAGAAAGGTGAAGAATATTATTTTGGTAAAAAATAACCAAAAATCATAAAACCAACATCGGTCAGTTAACTAATGACAGTGAGATGGTGTAACTGATGGAGGTCACTAGACTGATATCGGTTACTGTGACATATGGGAAGAGCAAGGGAAAATGGAGTTTTTGTGATTTAGATGAAATAAAAGGGCCAAACTAGAGACTAAGTATGGCTATGAGGAGTCCTAATAACCTAGAATAAAATGGAATACACCTATGTCATGATGTGGGGAGTAAAAGGATAAGAAAGAATGAAGAAAGACAACTCACACCTCAAAAATTAAGAAGACAAAAAGCTAACAAACACGAAATCCTAAGCTATAGATTTTATATTGTCTTATGCCATTTAGGACTAATTGTAAGCAGAATAGAATTTTTGGTTAACAAAGGTTCCCTATAAAAATATGACAACTATGGCTATTGGTTTCGGGTAAGTTTTTGGCATGGGAGATCCTTCTCTGAGATGATGATTGGATTGAGTAAACCAACTGGAGCCCAATGTCAATCCTCTGATCATGTGATCGTTGAAAAATTCTTCTGGGAAAGATGTTGTTCAAGAACTTGTGTAGTTTGTTTTTAGTGATTTGGTATAGAGAATGTGAAAAATGTGATATACGCTTCAATTTTTCAACCATCAGCTGGGCATGACTTCCAACATATAGGTTTCCCACAATTTAATATGAGCTATAATGCAAAAAAATCAAAAATGAAAGTGCACAAGTTTTAAAACCCAAAAACCACAAATTATATTTGATGAGAACAAATTATGAAGAGGTTAAGGGCATGAATTTCACTAAATGCAATGCAAGAAAAGAAAGAAGAGTTATTTTTAATCCCAGAAAAACAAGTATCACTGAGAAAATCAAAAGAAAAGAATATTTCCATGAGAAGAAGCTTAATGTGAACTTTTTTTGAATGAAAATAGATACACAAGATTTTCCCCTAGGAATGAAAATTTCAAAGAACCCTAGATGGGTCCCACCGGGCTGTGCCAAAATGTTTCACCAAAAATTTTACAATTTCTAGGATAAAATAGATAAGATAGGTAAATATGGTTAGGAGGAATACCTTGTGATGTGGTGGGTATAAGGTATTAAATTGCACACGTTGTAGATTTTCTATCCAAGATGATCGTGAAGAGATTCCCTTTGTCTAGGAGGAACAACATATATAATGTAAATAAAAAAATACCACCAAATAGTATTAAATAGAATATGATTCATAAGACTACCTAGCGTATGTCTAGATCTCAAGAAGCATGGTGCTTTTCCTAGAGATGGCTTATCAATCCACTATTTAATAAGAATTCAATTGTGAATAAGCAATTGAAATAAATAAGTTCATATTACAATTGATAAGGATTTAGGTTTCTCCTATTAACACATAACAATTGATATTTAAATGCTAGAAAGGTCAATGGTTAGACACTAAATCTAGATTAGATTACCATGGGTTGGTTCAGGTCTGTATAGTTTTGTCAAAGGATATTGTTAAGGGTCTAGGGTTGAACTAGGTTGAGGTCTAGAACTGGTTTTGGGTGAAGTTGAGAAGCTTATTGTTATAGGTTTGAGAAACTATGAAAGTCTACATAGAGACCAGTATTGGTCTAGTCGAATGATGTCGGTATTGGAAGACTAAAATGACAGCTTCGATCAAGGATAACCGGTGTCGAGTAGGGGGAAATTCAGCTAATGAACTATTAAAAATGGGAGTTTTTTAGGCTCTTTTTGATTGCACAGAGAGTGAGGGTAGCATTGTGTTGATAAGGTCATAATATGGCTAAGAGGAATCATGAACACGTAAGATGGAGGTTTAGAAGGGGTGAAAAGGCTTAGCGATGGTTGTAATAGTGGGTTGGTAGGAAGAAGATGATGTACAGGTAATGGAAAGAAATGAAATACTGAAGGAGAATGAAAAGAGATCTATTCAATGAATAGGGAACACAAAAGATTAAGGTCACAATACTTACTTGGTATGTTATGAAGATCTTGTGAGCTGGAGGTAAGTTGGGTGGTTGATCAAGTGAGGTGAGATGCCTAGGTCTCATTGCCATGACACTATGACTTGTATATTACTGTGAGTATGCTCTAATGATCTAAAAGGAGAAGTGACTAGGTTTGTGCTTGCTCTTTGACTGTGTGTAGTTCATCCTTCTAGATGTAAGCAATGGCTCTGAATATATCATTGCTTGATTGCAATCACACTCTCCAATAAACTTGAAATGACCAACCTGAGTAAAGGGTTGTAAAATTATATATAAAGGAGATGTTAGGTGATCAATGTCGACCGAGGATAAACCGGCGTCGGTTAGGGTGAAATAGTCTTATTTACCAAAAATAGGAAAATATTCCCAAATTTGGAGTGTTTTCCTTGTTGGGCCCACTTAGGGAAGAAGAGTTCACGTGAGAGAAGGCAGGAAGATATTAGAAGAATTCCAGTTAGGTTTAGGAAGAATTCTTAGTTAGTTAGGTCAAGTAGTGACTTAGCACTGGGAGTGATGACTCGGTGATGAGAGTAATGACTTTTTCGTTGTGAGTTAAATGCCCCTGGAATGAGATCTAGGATGAGGTGTCATGATGAGGTGGAGGTGTGAGGATGAAATTAACTTAATTAAATTATTTTATTTAATTAATAACATGAGGATGAATATTAATATGGGAAGGGTTCATGATTAGTTAAATGTGTTACATTAATTAATTGAAGGGGACCAAGGGGAGTGTGACCCAAATTTGGTGTCTATACTTAGTACATTTGTGAGGGGACCAACACACATGGTCGAAGTGTATAAGAGATAGTTTCTCAGAAGGAAAAGGAAGCTGTAGTCGAGAAGGAGATAACTAAGAAGCAGATTATATGCCATAAAGTTGAGTATGATTCCATACTCCAAAAATTGAAGGATGAGTTAAAGAGAGAAAATTTAGTGCTGAGGATATGTGAAGATCGAAAGCATATCATCAATACATGGTCATTAGAAGAAGAGAATGAATTCCTTGTGGCAAATAAGAATGACACTTTAGGAAGGGAGGATAGGTTGGCATTATTGACAGAGAAGAGTGGTGTACTTAAAGCAACAAAGGACCCTCATGAAGATAGAATAAAGGATTTGGGGAAGCTAATAACATGATGAATGGATGTAATATATGGCATGGTGTCAGGTTAGCAAATGTAGTAAGGGAATTAAAGCACAAGTGTGAGAATATGACCCTGGAAGAAATGGAGGCAGTGCTTGGAGAATTTCCCTCGATGAAAAATTATGTTTTCACTGACTAGAATGAGTTGGAGGCTAACATAAAAATGAGTACCCTGAACTTCTACTTCCTAATGAGTAATAATTGTGTTGGTTATTTATCTATTCTTTACATTTTTCCATTCTTTTATTCTTTAGGTCATTCTTTATTCCTTTCTTCTTTGGAGAGATAAGGTTTAAAACCCCATTGCCGAGGGAGGAAATGAAATTAGTGTGGGGTAATGTTGGACTGATGAAAAAGTGACTAAGTATCATAGGAACATGTGATAGTAGTGCACAAGAAGGGGGCTCGTGAATAGGCACGAGTGGTTAGCGGAATTGCACCATGAAGTCTTGTGTCTGAGAACTCGGGACTTAGCCATTTTCGCATAGTACTGGATAAAAATAAGACAAAAAATTGGAGTGCAGTTCAAGAAAAGATAAAATCATGAATACTTGGTGGCCAAGAAAGATATATTTTGGGAACAAAGTGAAGAGACAAGGTCATGCATAGTTTGCATTAATAATAGGATTAAGATAGAGCTTAATTATATTTTAATTTATTATTAGTATTTTTTGTAAAAACATGTAGTTTTTGGCACATGGCTATTCAAAGCATGCAAGGGCGATGAAGGGAAAGTCCCCACCCCTATAAGTATGTATTATTCTTCCTTTTTTGATATAGTTTTGAGTTTTATTGGAGTTATGCTACTAGTATGAACTTGTGTGCATGACTCTATGGCAATATTGTGATGTATTCAACTACTATTTTGTGATGAGTTAATATAATGGATCATTGTGGATGGATATTGGTTGTTGATATCTCTATTCATGGTACTTATATGGTAAATTTGATCTTGATCCTTATCTAATTCATTATGACCCATGGTTGTGATTTGATTCTTATTATGTTATACATTTAATTACTTGATCTGGTTATGGAATATATGAATATACATGCTAACATCTTAACAAATCCCACATAAAAGAGGGACCTCATACCTTTTTGTGCTTCGGGTGAGTGTGTAAATTTATATGGATGAAGTGTCAGCACTCCTAGGAAATTGAGGGAGATAAAAATGTTACACCATGGCCATTGAAGGTGGTAAGCTTGGGAGTGAAAAAATTTGGAGAGAGTGCATAAGTGGAAATGGAGAGCGTGAAAGGAGTATGAAGTGGTAATGTGGAAAAAAGATATGGAGAGGCACAAGAAGTAGCCTACTACAGTCGATGGATTTGAACTTGAAGATCCTGATAGAGAGAGGAGAGATCTGGAGTTCCAGCGAAAGATACTTTTCACGTGTGAGAAATAAGAGGTAGAGTGAAGTGGTTGGTGGGAGTAGGAACAGATACGAGAACAATATAAGTAGGCGAAAGAGTGGAAGTAGGGGGTTGATTAGAAATATCCATGAAATCAGGGATGAATGTAAGAACATTAAGCTCAACAAGATTTGTGGCCTCCTCATGAGAAGGGAATAAAATAAAATCTAAATCTTGGGGATGTTCAACAACATGATCCTTGATCTCTTTAAGGCGGGATTTAGTAAATGGTCCATAAGATTGAGCCATGATAAAAAAATTGAAAAAATACCTAGAAGTAAGGTTGGGTTTGAACGTTGGGTTCACCAAATGATTTGAAAAATATTGAAATTTGTGAAATCCGAATTATCAAGTCACAACTAATAAGTGAAACACTAAAGTATAAATCTGACCTAAGAAATAATCTAAGTAAAAATGAAACCCTGGGTGCAAGAGAGGGAGTAGAGGACTTAGCTGATTTTGTAATCAATCCCAAAGTATGCTATACTGGAAGAATTTTAAACAAGAGGATGAATTTGTTATAACCACACTCAAAAAATTATAGAATTGTCAGAATGGGCTAGACCAAGGCACCTGGTCTAGGTAAAGGGCGCCTAGGTGCTAGAGACCTTTGCTAGGCACTTGTGACTATGAAAATGGTCAGAAAATTGTTCTTATTATGTTGCAAAAATGTTACCAACCTTTATTGTTGGTCGTCTTTATGTCGCGCTATGTCAAAATAATTCTCCTGTAACCTGTAAAACAAATGATCTCCTCCAAAACCCCAAAACACATCAAACCCTAAAAATAGGAATATGTAAATGGCGAGTTGTACTGATCCCATAAGTCACCTAGTAGATTGAAATTATGACTGAGTTTTGCACTATATCTCAGACTCCATGTAGTTCTATGTGCGTGTGTGTAGAATCGTGCCATAGGTGGCTCTTATGCAAGATGCACTGAATAACGAGCAATAGCTAAATGTAAGTATATGTGTGGATGTCAAAATAAACATCCCCTCTTATGAAGTTTATGTAGAAAAATGCAGTCCTTTGTCCCTTGAATGATAGCTAGATGGATGCTTTGATGCTCTTAGAATGCCTTTCGATGCAACCTTAGGTGGTGATAGTATATGTTTAGAGCTTGGTCCTTTATTATGGTCACATATATTTATATTTATATGATTCCCTTATTTGAATTTTATAATTGACAACTAAAAGGTTGACCTATAAGAAAAAAATATACCCAAAAGATAAAAGAGGCCCAAAAGAGGTGAGTAAGATACAAAGAGGTTGGGGGCGCCCAGAGGGGACAAGGGTGCCTAGTGCGGGTGTCCTAGCTGCACACTATTGTCTATAGTCAAGAAAGATTAAAAAATGATGATTATACTAGGTTATGTGGTGTTCAAGACCAAAGAGGAAACTGGAAATACAGAAAAGAGGCCAAAGATAGATTTCAATTACTAGTTTTCTTGCTTATGAATCATATGAATAGTGGTATGTGATTAACACCTACAAATTTACCTAAGTGCGTGATTTAGTGTCTACACTATCAAGATCCATTTCCTAAGTTTCCTAAAGATGAAAAATTAAATCCTTGAAATATGAACAAAGACATTCCCATAGCGACCCATGACAATGAAGTCTCCACTTCAAAAAACTCTCGAGTCACCCCCAATCTAGAATAAAGAAAAAAACCGAAGATTGTGAGGTTGGTTGAATTAGAAATGGATCCAAAAATTAATTATACAACTCAAACAAGGGAATAAACATCGCAACATCATCTATTTTATCCCCTATTACAATATGATGCACTTATAGTCCCCATGCCCGTGGGGGCATACAATTTGATTACAGACCTCAATAAGACATTTTCTCACATTTATTTTTTAGATTTATTGAATAACTCCCCATTCCATCATTCTTCCTTGTTAGATATACTAGGTCTTGGTCATTTAATTCATGTCATGCCTCCCCCTGAGGCTCAAATCAACCACATCTAATTTGATGTGCATCCTCTTGGGAAATGTGATAGGGATACTGGGTTTGTATTTGACATAAGTAAAATGCCTTAAGATTGTGATATTTATGGAAGCGGATATTGCACATTATATTTATAGGTGTGGGTCTAAAATAATTATGTTAAGAGAGCTATGATTGATGATGGGGCTATGGTGAACATAGTCCCCTTTTCCTTCCTACCAAAATTAGGATATGAAGATACCAATTTCTCTTCTACTAGGAATATGTTGCGAGGCTATGACATTCTTAAGGAAACTTCTATTGGATCCATATTCCTCCCATTTCTGCTCAGACCAAAGACTATTCTAACCAAGTTCTATCTTATAGACATGGAAATAAATATAACAATCTTATAAAAAAGCCATAGATCCATAGGATGAAAGATATTCCTTCCATATTGTTCCAAGAGGTTAGATTCCTTCATTTGGGAAAGGTCTTCATTACTCAAGGGGATCCCAAACCCTTTGACATATACCTAGAAAATATCATAAAGAAACCCAAAGTCCCTTCAGAGTTTGAACTCTCTACAAACCAACTAAACAAACCACCTCCTTTGAAGGAATTAGTTGAGACCACAAAGTAGGTTCTAAAATATGAAGGATATAAAATCAAAATAATTGAAGTCACATAAAAAATTTATGGTAAGGTCACTATTATAGGAACTATCTACCAAAATAACAGTGAGGATTGTAAAAAACTTGGAAAATGACTCACCTATCACTATCCCTTTTTACCCGCAAGGAATTCAAAATCATCTTGGTCTATCCTTTCTTCCTGTTGATGATCTCATAGATATCTGCATGGTAGAGGTTTCAGAGGTGCAAGAACAAGCTCCTAAAAAATAATGAAGGTTATGTCTTCCCTACAAGTTATTGGATGCTCCATTACGATGGATCCAAATACTAATCTGGTGTAGGGGCATGGGTGAATCTAAATTCTCTAGAAGTAAGAATCATGCCTTTTTCTTTTGAGTTATAATTCTAATGCACCAATAATGGGGTATAATATGAAGCCTTGTTTCTAGTCCTCATTGTAGCCAAGAGGATGGGAGTTAAAAAAATCAGAGTCTTAGGATTTTACCAATTGGTATCTAATCATATTTTGAAGGTCTATAAAACCAAGAATGAATACCTCCAACTTTACAAAGCCATTTTCTATGAGATAAGTAGATATTTTGAATTTATCTCCATTGAAGCAATCCGTAGATAGAGAAATCATTTGGCTGACTCTATGGCTTCTTCCTTTTCTTGATTTTTCCCAAATGAGGGTTTAATAGAAGTTGAGTTTGTTGTATCCATGATAACTAAACCCTTAATTTGAAGAAATCAAAACACATCAATATTACCCTATGTAAAACATAAGGATGGACCTCTTAATATGGATTTAACTGAAAACAAAGAAGTAATATTAGGCTTATTATATGCGTACAATGACCTTCCTTATACACATCAAAAGAGGGGATTTTTTCTTATCCCACATCCCTTATCTTATTTTGAAGATAATACCATTTCCATCCCCTCCTCTTAATATCATGAAGTTCACAAGATGGAGGAAAAATCACTTTAAATACCCCTTCTCCTCCTAAATTCAAAGAACTGAATTCCTCTTTGATAGAAAGCACAATTGATATAAACATCGAAATAGAAGACGATCCTAAGATTATGAAGTTTGGTTCTTCGTTATCACTAGAGTAAATAGAGAATACTACCAAAGTACTTAAAGAAAATTATGGTATTTCACTTTAAGTTACAAAGACATGACAGGGGTCACCTCTAGTGTAGTAGTTCACAACTTAGTAAATAATCCTAATGCTAAACAAATCAAATAGAAGTTGAGACCAATGAAGCCTAAGTTTTCTTTAATGATCAAAGAGGAAGTGATTAAAATCCTATATGTAGGGTTTATTAAGTCAGTGGATTACTCCATGTGGTTATCCAAAATCATCCCAGTTCTCAAGAAAAATGGAAAGATCAAAATCCATCTTGGCTTTAGGTACATTAACAAATCCTTCCCAAAAGATGATTTCCTGTTACCATCCATAGATGTCATTGTTGATTCAATCATTGGGTATTAATTGTTGTCTCTCATGGACATATTTTCAGGGTAGAGTGAGATAATAATATTTGAAGAATATTAGACAAAGAAAATTTTACCATGCCTTAGGGAACCTTTTTCTATGTAGTTATGCCTTTTGTCCTAAAGAATGCTAGTGCTACTTATCAAATGGTCATGACTTACATATTCCATGATCTCATTTATAATTTCATTGAAACTTATGTCAATTGATGCATGAGCATCATCAAAAGTATAGAAAAATTACAAATTATTTTTTGGTTATGATTGAAGAGGTCAAATTGAGAGTGATAGGGTATATTCAAGACATAAGTAGAGGTTTAGGTGGAATTCTAAGGTTCAAATTTCAAATTCTAGATTTGCCTCCAAAATATAATTCAAATTTCCTAGAAATGTAAATGAACCAATATGGTTTAGTAAGGTGAAGTTAAGGGTGGAAATAGAGTCTAGATGGTAAAAAGTGTGTTTAGGACTAGAGAGTGGGTCATTAAGTGTGTGTGAGGTAATGAAGTAGTAATATTAAAGTAAGAAAAAGACTCCATTATGTTGTATGAGTGAAATATTCATGCATGAGTCATCTAAGTTAGTTAGGTTTTTAAAAACAAGATGGTAGAAAAAGAGGGAATTCGAGTTTAGGAGAGTCAATTATCCTCCGAGGAGGAAAAAGGAGTGATTCCTCATGGAGAGGAAGAATGGAAGATTGAAGAAACAAGATTTTATAAGAAGACTTTAATAAGATACAGATACATCTATGGTTATGTGATATTATGCCCTTTTCAAGTTTTCATTGAATACTGTGTTGGTTTCTTTATAATATTTTTCCATGTTTCTAATGAACTCTTTGAATTATTGCTAATGGAATACATGCTTAGTCACAATTTGATATAAAACAATAATACCTTGTTATGGTGATTCCTTGAGTAACATGAATAATGGATGTGTTGTTTGTACTATGACAAGAATGTGTCACTCAATATAGTGATTTAGGATTCAAGGAAGAAGTATTGTAAGCACCAAGCTAAGGAAATGAAGTGAGTATGAGCCCTTGTCTACATTAAGAGTGATTCCACTTGTGAAACTTCTTGCAGCTTGACAATACAATTCAAATTTGTATTGTGCTAGCTTAAGATTATGAGAGAGCTTGAAATTTAAATACATATAGAAGCTATGAATAAATTTTGATTTATTTTCTATTGCTTGGTAGTGATAAATGAGGAATATGTTATTAGGAAGGTTGATAGATTTATGTTGAAGTACTTGTGACTAAGTTTATAAGGAGAGAAATCCTAACTGTGTTCATATAAAAAAAAGGAAGAAAACCAAATGGATTCATGTGCTATATATTCCTTGGAGTCTCACTGGTAGTATCAACTTGTGAAATCCATCAAGATAGACCTATAACAAAAATTTAGAGCCTTAACTCGTTTTCTATTAAAAGTTACAGTGATAAAGGACCTTTCGAGCTCACTGTGTAACTACCTAGGGTTTCGAGGAGAAAAGAGCCCTAAAAATCTCATAACAAAGAATTTCATCCCAAAAATTGGAAGAAAAGATCCTCACGATGTCCTTAAACTATTTAAAAAGGAATTTGAAGCTTTCATTGGTGTAGAAAAATAATCTTCTTACCATTCTATAAGAGGCCATATACATAGTCAAAAAGGGATAATAAGGAATGGTAAGTAACAAAGGAAGCATAAGCTATATTTTTAGTCTGAAGAATAAAATTTATACGGAGAATAATTGCATTAGTGGGTGCTCAAAAATCATGATTTTAAGCCTTGAAGCCTCTTACA
The DNA here is from genome assembly GCA_019776745.2 of Taxus chinensis. Lineage (NCBI taxonomy): Eukaryota > Viridiplantae > Streptophyta > Pinopsida > Cupressales > Taxaceae > Taxus > Taxus chinensis. Next base: position 212,867,868 of record CM034153.1, on the reverse strand, counting down.
GAGAAAATTATGTGCTAAACTAGACTGCCCCAGGCCTAGGAAGAGGTTTAAGAGCCTAGGAAGAAAATTGATGAAGAAAGAGAAGAGTAAGGACTCAGGTCCTAAAATTTAACATGCACTGTGAGGTTGATATAGGGAAGCTAATGAAATTTATATCTTGTTCTGGGAACTAGTATATCACCTTATCCATGAATTTTGTAAGAAATTTGTCTTAAGGGCATTGAGTAAGCAAATTTGAGCAAAAAAAAGGAATTTGGTGTTTTGAGTCATTTTGAACCTTTTTTATGATTGGGATGAGCTTGTGTGAAGCATTTGAATAGGATGCAAGACCTAAGAGGCATTATCAAATCCAAATAATACAAATGTGCATGTTGAAGCTAGGAGCTAGTGAGTGTAATAAATAGGGATAGTTAGGAAGCCATGGTAAGTTGACTACTCCTTGAACCATGACTCATTGTACACGTTGGATGGAGATTTTTGGATAATATATAGGTAGGGAATATAAATTTTAGAAGCTATGAAAGGTAAAATTGGCTGAATGTTTTCATTTTGAATCCATTTAGGCATATGAATTAATCTTCATATTATAGAGTTTGAGATTTTTTTGATTTTTACTCTTGAATGACTTGAGAAAGTAATGAAAGGTAGGGTTGACTACAGTATTTTGGTATCAGAGTGGATGGTCTTGTTGATATTACTTATTGAAGTTTGAAAATTTATCTTTGATTATGGCTAACAAGTGGAATTGTGAGTTTGTGATTGAAGTGAGAGGTTAAGAGAAGAGGTTAAGTGAAAAGAAGATGAGAAGAGTGTGAGAAGACACCAAAAGACAAGGTGCTAATCCTAGGTGAGGTGTAGAGAGAGAAAGTGAGTGAGAAGAGGAATAATAAATAGATCGAGAAAGAGGAGTTTATAATGGAGTTAGCAAAGATTATTAACTACAGGAAAATAGAACAAGAAGAAAATGAGAGAAAAAGAAAAGAGGAAAAGAAAAAGAAAGAGAGGTATGGTTTTAGTAGGAGGTTACCAAGTTGAAACAAGATGTAGAGCAGCTAATGGTACTCTTGAAAGAAAGGGAGAAAAATTAAGAAATTGGGTATGAATTTGTGTTGAAAAGCAAAGAAAAATGGCCAATTAGAGATCTTGGAAAGAAGAGGAAAAGAAAGAAGCTAAGGAAAATGCTTAAGAAAGAGGAAAGTAGAAAAAAACATAGGAAATTGAGGGTGAAAAGGAAACAAGAAGAAGAATAGGTTAAAGAGATAGTGTAAGGAGATGAAAATAATGAAGATGATGAGGTGATAGAAGCATTTTTAGCTTCTCTTGAGATGAAAAAACAAGAGGATGACAAATTTCATGCAAAGATACAGGAAGAAGAGTCCAAGGAGAACCAAGAATAAGTGATGGAAAGCAAAGAACTTCTAAGGGTAGCAATGTCTCAAAATTTGTATTCTAACCTTATGTGCAAGTGTGTGTTTGCAAGCTTAGAAAATGAGCTTGAAGTAAATGATGATGAAAGAAAGAAGAAAATGGAACAAGAACTACTAATGGATATTAAAGAATATAATGTGTTAGTCTATGAAATTCTTGAGCAATTGTAAAGGGATATAGCAGCCTTAGAGCATGTACTATATGGAGAGGAAACCTATGAAGAAGATATACAAATTAGTCCTAGCAAGGATAAATAATAACATGGTACAATGATGGATGAGAGAAAACAAACAATGATACAATAACATGAATATTATAGAAAAGAAAAGGATTAATGCAAGATGTACATGAGATATGAAGAGATAGAGGAAATGCTGAAACTTGAAGAAATATATATATTTGTTGTCAAAATGTTTGATCATGCAGGTATATTGAGAAAAAGAATGAAAATGATGAAGACAAAGATGGAGATCAAGAACAAAGTAAGAAATGTCAAGGAAAATGGGAGGAAATAGATTACTATATGGGACCCTCAGGGTCTTAAGGCAAAAAGGATAGTTAAAATGAAGGTAGTAAGATCAAGAACAAGCATAGTTGAAGCCATAACCATTCAAACAAGAAAGTATATGGACTCTTCTCCACCTTAGGAGTATGATGCAGGAGCATCATCAAAAGGATAGGAAAAGTACAAATTATTTCTTGGTCATGATTGGAGAGGTAAAATTTAGAGTGATAGGGTATATTCAAGACATAAGGAGAGGTTTAGGTGGAATTCTAAGGTTCAAATTTCAAATTCTAGAGTTCCCTCCAAAATATAATTCAAATTTCCTAGTTATGTAAATGCACCAATATGGTTTAGTTTGGTGAAGTTAAGGGTGGAAAGATAGTATAGATGGTAAAAAGTGTGTTTAGGTGTTAGGACCTAAAAATAGCTAAGTGTTGAAGTGCGCAGGGATGACAATATTTGCACACGTGAGCCAGGAAAGAGCACTCAAGGATTGCTTCTAGAAAAAGTGAGGACTTAGTTAATTTTGGGCATGATGATAATTATAGAGATGGCATAAGAGACACACAAGAGAATATTCTATGCAGGAAGAGTATATTTTTGGAGGATGGAACTAGCAGTTCGAACTAGAGTATGAATACTTGGAGACTAAGCAAAGGCTATTTTAAGACAAGTAGAAGATCAAATGACATGCAATGTTTTGAGATAATAATAGGATTGGAACTAAAGTTATCTATAGGAGATCTATTGTTATAAGATCTTTCATGCTCCCTTGTTATCCCTGTAAGTGGCACATGGCTATTCTTAGCATGTATCCTATTTTGAGGATGCATAGACGGTAAATGGAAAGACGCCACTCCTGTGTGTGTGTGTGTGTGTGTGTGTGTGTGTGTGTGTGTGTGTGTGTGTGTGTGTGTGTGTGTGTGTGTGTGTGTGTGTGTGTGTATGTATTGATTTACATGGATTTAGGATCCCTGTGAATACTTGTAAGGTTATGCTACTAGTTTATGGGTGCACATGTCCTATGATGATACTCTTATGTACATATTCAACTTCTATGTTTTGCATTGATTAATACAATGGATCAATGTGGTTAGATATTGGTTATTGACTCATCTATAAATGAATCTTGCATAGTAAATCTAATCTTAATTCTTGTTTAATCCTTCATGCACTATGGTTGTGATCTAGATCTATTTATGATTTACTTTTGAACGATTTTTATGGATTTGGATTATATGTGGGTTTATCATGCTAACTCCTTGACAAAGATGCCATAAAATAGAGACTTGGTACCCTTGCGTGCTTCGGGTGAACGCTCAGGTCAATCTGAGTGATGTTGTAACACGCCTTGGGTTGTTTGGTAAAATAAACGACATTTATGTTCCGTTTCTGGGACCTCTTTTCAAGTTATAGCAAGGATGTTGCATGATGAAAACGTATTGGTTAAATTTGGTCAATATTAAGAGTTGGGTAGAGAATTTAGAGGAAGATTTTTCTCACAGATTTAACACTGGCCCTGATTTTGATGCACACGCATGGGTTGAATAAAACCTATATCATGAGCTCTATGAGACGTTATTTTTTTGTTTTCCTATAGAGTTGTACGAGTGGTTGGTAGTATATGCATTGAAGAGAAATTGGAGGTATAGAACAATTGTATGGACTTAGGAATATTACTAGACTCTGCATGATGTTGATTTAGCTTGGACACATGTTGTAGATCATCGGTCGAGTGGTGTTTTACATAGTTACACGTTTTAGTATGTTGTTTTGACTTATTCATGTCTAAAGGTTGCTGAGTTTTAGTTCTTGCGTGAACCTAGAGGATCTTATTTGCATGTTATCCCTTTAACAATTAAGATCTTGATTGTAAATTTGGATTTAGAAGAGTAACCTATGGCTAGATAAATCCCACCATGTGTGGGGAAAGGAGCAAGTGTGGTGAAATATGGTGGACCTAGCATTAGAGAGGCAGAGAGAAGAAAGGAGGCTTAAGTATAATGAAGCGTGAGAGAGGGAATTAATGAAGAGACATGACATTGAGGAGTTTTTGGAGTTGCAGAGAGATATGGCTCATGAGGGATTTAGGGCTCATGTGGAAGACATGGAGCTAAATAATCTGGTTCTTCCATCCTTAGACAAGCACAATAGACGGTCCCCCTTAGATTCTGATGAGATTGCATATGAGAAAGAAAAATTAAGAGCTGCAGATGCACATTTGATCCAGCCTGGTTACCTATCCCTTGCACTTGGTGTTCTAGTTCCTGAGATAGTTGTTGAGAATCAAGATAGTATAAGTGCTTCGGTAGTGACAAGAAGTTTCCATTTTCCTTTAAATATAGGATTTTTCATATGGTTACGCAGTCATCTTTGTTTGGTGGTCCTATTGGCGGTATGTTTTCTGGTGTGTCATCTACACAGAGCTTAGGAACGCATAATGTTGGTAATACATTTAGAAGTAGTGCAACTTCATAGACCATGGGCATTCAATTTTGTAGCACATCCCCCATAAGGCAACACATCCTCTAGTCTGGTGCCTGCTATAGGAGGAGGAACATGAGGATTACGTGGTTCTTGAGGAGGAGGGAATACTGGAGGTAATAAAGGTTCTGGATATGGTAGGCCACATGATACACATCAACCCCATCAAGTGTATTATGAGATGTCTCTTCACCTACCAGAATATAGACGAATTGAAGATGCATCTGAGCATGTGCATATGTGTGAGATACTATGGTGCGCTAAGGGAATTACAGCTCTAAAGCGAAAGGCAAGTCAGTTTTCTACTACTTTGCAAGGGTGCGCACATAGTTGGTACATGAAGTATCATCCGAACTAGACTTTTGTAGACTATACTGTGTTATGTGATGATTTTTTAGTTGAGTTCCATATACCTGAGTTTGAACAGAAAATAATCATCATGTTAAAGAAAATTAAGCAGGGCATGGATAAGAGTTTAAGGGAGTATGATGCCCACTTTAAGACCTTGTTGTGAAAGTTGTCCTATGACATCCACCCTAGTCAACATGGTCAGTGGTTTGATCACACCTTTCAGAAGAGTGCTCTCACATAAGACATTTACAGATTCACGTGAGGCACTTGAGGTAGCTCTGTGTGCCGAGGCGGTTAAAATCATAGACACTAGAGCAAGCCTAGTTTTGGAAGCGTAGATTACATCTATAGTAAAATAGTTGGAAAATTTTTCATCTAATTCATCCCATAAGATGCAAAGTGGTATTTGGTGCACAGATTGTGAGGTAAAAAGACATACCAAGGATAGTTTCCCTCAAAATTTGGTGCATGCCATGTTGATGAATTGTGAGATCTATCACATAGATCATGATTCAAGTAGGTGTCAGCTATTGTAGTGTGTGATCAGGAAGAACTTGTCTTGCTATTGTAAGATTTTTAAGTCTACCACTCATGATACAAAGAATTGTAGATAGATTGATTAGATTCATGATGCCATCAAAACTGGTGTATGTCATACCAGTGTTGTAAATAATTCTATGGAGCAATGTGAGCATCATAATCATAACTGTAATGAAGGGCACTCTGATGGAGGTGGTAGAGGTATAGGTTATCATGGAGGATTCAGATGCCGAGGTTACAATGGCGAAATAGGTGAATTCCCACAAGGAACATGTTATACACATGGATCCCCTTATCATTATAGGTGTGAGTGCCCATGAAAAATTATTTTCTCTTGGTATGGAAAGAATCACAAGTTTGAGGAATGATCAGATTTGTATGAGCATATAAGTAAGTAGAACAAGTAGGATAAGGTTGTGGGAATGGTTAGAGTCTAGCGTGCTATGGAAGATCAATGGATGAAAAAGTTAACACCTGACCCTAAAACAATACCCGTCTTGGTGACTACACGCATTAAGGTTACGCGTGCTCGTGATACTCCAAAATAGAAACCTATTATTACAAAACAAGATGTATTACATGCAAAGTATCAAGATCCTACCCATTAGAAGGAATTTTATTAGGATATTATGGAGGTTATTAGAAAATTGTAGGGTGAGGTACAATGCTTGAAGGAGCATTCATGAAAGCTCGAGTAGGAGAAGGTAGATGAGATCCCTCAGAAATATGTTGATGACTTAAAGGAGGTTTGCAAGTTGATGCTCCAAGAAAACATCATTCCTTTGTTAAGGAAATGGTTAAGGGAGAAGATACCGCATGTTAGAGTTGAACATGAGATATAAATATTGCATGAAAACTTGACATGTCACAATCTTGAGTATGATAAAGAGATCACTTTAAATGCAGTTGTTGATGGATGGCTAATGAGTAAAATTTTGATTGATATAGGTGCAGAAGTAAATGTACTCACCTTGGACATTTGGAAACATATGGGGAGGCCATTATTAACGCCATCTTCAAATGTCCCGTATATGGAAAAACATGACTAAAGCTATGTCCATTGGAGTATTGAAATATACCACTATTACTATACAAGGGGCCAAGTTTACTGGATACTTTGAGTACTTGGCACTTACAGAAGCTGATAGTTTTCCATCTTTACTTGGGAGCCCTTGGTACTATGTGAACAATGCTGATTTGTGCTTCAATAAAGGTTACACCAGTTTTGAGAATAAGGAAGAGCATGTGATCATTCCTTTGATAGATGCAAAAGCTACGGCTTATGTAGAAATTTTGAGTGAAGAGGATTTGAACAAAATTTATGTGCACACCATTAGAGACCCTGAAGTGCTTGATCTATCAAAATACGGTGTTATCTAATGGGATGATGCACAGTTTATGAGTGATACAACCAACATTACTTGTGACAAATGGGCTCATGGGACCTATGAAATGGTTGGGCATGAGATGAAGAATACAGTAATGTGTGTAGTCAAGCCACACTATGTTTGGCGCTTGGGCAGTAACTAGGTACCAAGGTACACTGGTGAAGGAAATCCTTATGTGTTTTTACGTGCTATAGAATCTCATTGGATAGATAAAGTGGAGAGAAGGAATATGATTGTATATACCTTGCGAGGGATGGCACCACATTGGTTGATTGCACACATAGATAGTCTTTTAGAGTGGAGAGATGTGAGATACACCTTCTCTACTAGATTTCTTAGCAACAATGTGTCGACCAAGACATGTGAATTTCATGGAGGGTCTGACACTTCGTATCACGTTTAGCAGTGTGAGAGACTTTGGACAGAGGTTTAGGAGGTTGTACCACCTTCATTGTGGGTGCATGTGTTCTACTTTACTTTACGTGGTTGTGCATGTGAATGGTATGTTTATGCGAAGTTGAATCGAGAAAAATGGAATTCGTAAGAACAGACTGCATGTATGACTAAGACTTTTGACTATTTTTCTTCTAAGCCTCCAGTGAATGAGGCATTACAGATTATGAAGTGCTTGGATATGGGAGATATTGAAAAGGCTAAGGATCTTATTCAAGAATTAATAGAAGAGCCAAACCTAGAGGATCACTTTGAAGAAGAAGAGATAAATGAAGAACAACTTGGAATCACCTTGTTTGAAAAAGAGAAAGGTAAACTAGTTTACATGATTGGTGATGAAGAATTGGATAATCTGGATGTTGATCACACTATGGGTACACGTGAGGTCTTGGATAGTGCAAATGAGTAGGCATGTGTGTATCATGACCCTATGAAAATAAATAAGGTCAACATTGGGACAGATGCAGAACCTAAGGAGGAAATTATTGGTGATTATTGGTCTAACTCGGAGGTTGTAAAAAAAATTGAGTTGTTGCGTGGCTTCCAGGAATTATTTCCTGGAGATTATCATGAGTTGAAATGGGTACATCACACTTTGGGTGAGATTAGGATTAAATTAAAGGAAGGTATGCACCCGGTTAGGAAGAGACCTTATAGGATGAATCCTATTTTGCGTGTCAAGGTAAAGGAAGATAATGATAATATGTTGAAGTCTGACATCATTGAGCCCATTAAGGATTCAAAGTGGGTTAGCCCTATAGTGATAAGTATCAATAAATATGGTAGGATAAGGATTTTTGTGGACTATAGGGAGTTAAACACAACTTGTGTCATAGATCCTTTCCCCACACCTTTTACTGAGGAGATATTAGAAGGCCTAGCAGGGCACGAGATCTACTCCTTCACTGATGGATTTTTTGGATATCATCAGGTACGGATTGCTAAGGAATACCAAGAGAAGACAACTTTCACCACTGAATGGAGAAGTTTTGTATACATAGTTATGCCTTTTAGATTGAAGAACGTGCCTGTAGTATTTTCGGGCATTATTGTGTAAGAATTCGAGGACTTTATTCATAAGTTTTTGTAGGTTTACTTGGATGATTGGATAGTTTATGGGCTAGTAAAAGATCATTTTGATAATTTAAGACTTATGTTTGAGACTTTCAACATCTGAGCATCTCCCTAAACATTAAGAAATGTGTCTTTGTTACACCCTTTTTAACTGTATTGGGACATATCATATGTAAAGAAGGCTTGTTCATAGATCCTATTAAGGTTGTTGTCATTTTGGGCTTAAAGGAACCTACTAACCAAAGTGAGGTACATGGATTCTTAGGGCACATAGGTTATTACCAAAAATTTATCAAGGGTTATGCTAGGATAGCTGTACCCTTGGAGGAATTTTTGAAGAGTAATGGAAAGTTCCATTGGGGTGAGGCGCAATAACGCACATTTGAGACATTGAAGGAAAGGCTTAATTATATGCCCATTCTACACTTTCCTTCATGGAATAAACTATTCCATGTGCATGTGGACACCTCTAGCATGGACATTGGTGTAGTTTTAGCCCATCCTGGAGAGGGTATTATTGATCATCCTATTTTATTTGTAAGAAGGAAATTGACCCCAGCTGAATAGAATTATAAAACTACTGAGCGCAAAGCATTGTGCATGATTTATGCATTGCACAAGTTTAGGATATATTTTTTGGCAACTTTGTTCATATTTTATATAGATCACATGGCACTTAAGTATCTGGTCAATAATCTTGTTTTGTAAGGGCGCATATGCAGGTGGATTCTCTTGTTCCAAGAATTTGAATTTGCAGTAGTGGTAAATCCAAGCAAGAGTAACTCCAAACTAGATCATTTATCAAGGATTAAATTAGGCAAGGACACATAAACCATTGAGAATACAATGTCAAATGCATAGATTTTCATATTGAACTACATGGCATCTTACTTAGAGCATATTGTTGTATTTTTTCAAACATGTGTGGCACTTGAAGGGATGAAGGATTTTGAGAAGAAACAACTTTCATACGTGTCGTGCCTTACATGTTAATTAGTGGAGATTTATACAAGATGGTACATGATGAGGTTTTTCGTCAGTGTGTACTTGAGCATGAATGTACTGCCATTATAGAGGAAGCTCATGGGGGATCGCAGGTGGACATTATGTAGGAAATGTTACCACGTGAAAGATTCTGTTGGTAGACCTTTGATGGGAAATGATTTACAAGGATTGTATAGAATATTGTAATTATTGTGACCATTGTTAGTGCCTTGGAAAGCCTGGGCATAAAGATAAAATGCCTTTGAGGCCTATTGCTAGTACAAAACCCTTTGAAAAGTGGTAAATTGACTTTGTGGGTCCTATATCCCCACCCGCACTTAGGATTGGATCTCACTATATCATTACTTATACATACTACCTTACAACATGGGCAGAAGCAACACTTATAAAGGATTGCACGGTAGTTATAGCAACAAGGTTTTTGTGAGAGAACATAATCAGCAGGTATGGATGTCCACTAATTTTGACAAGTGATAGGGGCACTCATTTTCATAATGAGACCATCAGGATACTATTAGAAGAATTTATGGTGGCACACCATAAAAAAAATCCCTATTATTGACAAGCAAATGGAACTGCTAAAGATTTCAATAATATATTGTGACATACATTGAAAAATATTTGTGATGTTGGAAGAAAGGATTGGGATGATAAAGTCTCTATTGTACTTTAGGAATACAAAAAAACTTACAAAATATTGAACAAGGCCACACCTTTTCAGTTAGTGTTTAGCGCAGAGGTCATTCTTCCCATGGAATTCATGTTACCTTCCTTGTGTATTATGCATTTAGGAAGACTGGATGATGAGAAAGAACTTGAAGAATTTATAGACAACCTGATGCAGTTGGATGAGAGGCACACCATTTCTAGGTGGAGTCAAAAAATAGAGAAAGCAAGGAAGAAGGAATGGTATGATAGGCACATTAAGAATGAGTAGATTGAAGTTAGGAAAATGGTTCTTCTGTATGATTTAATTTTTTTACACCACCCTGGAAAGTTTCAATTGTATTGGTTGGGACTGTATGTTGTGACTTATATATTTGATTCAAGCACTTTCTAGTTATAGGTGCTCGATGGCATTCAATTTCCCAATTACTTTAACAAGAGTAGGCTTAAGCCCTACTATAAATAAGTCTTCTTCGTGTTTTTAATAAGGCAATATTTCCATTAGATTATCATTCCTTTAATGCATTCCTTTTATATGTGTTTCCTTTCAATGTTGTTATGCTTTGTCCATTTAGTTCAGTGTTTTGTTGTAGTAAGCGTGCTTACGCACCAATTGTTGATTACTATATATTGAGTTCATGTGCAGAGGATCACACATACAATTAGTGTGGGGTAGAAGGAAAGGCCTGAAAGTGAACATGACATTTGGTGTGATTGGGAAACATGGGATCACCTCTCAAGATGTGGGACTTGGGCTCGAGCTGAACCTCAAGAGAAGGTCAGCTTCCTCTTCCTAAACTAAGCACTACACTACTCCTAATGCAAGAAAATTGGCTAACTAGACCTATGCTAACATTTCAAGGGATTAGGGAGAGAGATTTGCAAGGAAATAAAACCTATACTAGAAGTGGTGATGCACCAAGAAAGGGTTTTTCTAGACTCAGGAAGGGTTAATTTGAAGAGGGTGTGTGCACCACAAGTCAACTTCACCTACTGCAACTTAGAGAGGGTACAAAATACCACAAACTAGGAAGCACACGTTCCCTTTGTTAAAATCGATCAGAAAAACAAGTTATCAGTCTTCCAGTGAATCAGGATGAACTTGAGAAGGGTGAAGAAGAACCAAAACTCAACTGCATGCAATACTCCACCCCTTGATAAGCACAATGACCTCCAAAACTTGTAAAAGAAACCCTGGTTGCACAGTTCACCTGCAAACATGAGAGAGGAAAATAGAAGTAGAAAAATCATGAAAGGACATATAACTGATCACAAAACATAATTTCCATTACTTCAAGCACTTGCACAGTGCATCATTACATCAGGGAAAAGGCATAGGCTGCCATTACAATTTGAGAAGAAAGGCTTGAGAGCCTACAAATTCACAACATCTCATCTTGTGAAGAGAGGGGAAGCTTGAAAAGTGTCTAACCCCTTTGGAATAAGCACCCCTTTTACATTTATAGAAAACTTGTTGAGTGGTGAGAGAAAGAAGGAGAAACCCTAGAATCTAGGCCAGAATGTAGGAAACAATTAATCACTGTTGTTGGCCATGTTTTCTCATTTATTGCACCTCCACCTTTCGAGGCACCACTCAAGGAACAAGGAAAACCTGAAAATTTGGAATGAAAAACTTCTAAAAATTCATCTTCTATGGTTCCATGGCGTATCTCTCTTTCTCTTGGTTCCAACGACTATAATTTTGTGAAAAACGGGTAACAGGGAGAAAGTTATGGCTTCTGAGTAAAGTTGTTTTTTGGGCATTCTGGAGCACTATCCATTATCTCTCTGATAATGTCTTCATAATGAAAAAATTAAATTCAAATTTATAATTTATCCCCTCCATTTAATTAAAATAAATATTTTAATAATTTTATCCCGAAATAACCTTGTATGCTTTAGGGGCCCTACTAGTTTTGTTTAAAGGAATTCTTGGTCTTATTCCCAACTCACTCTCCATAAATGGTTTGCTAGCATTGATTTCGCCAGCTCATTATTAATTCCCACTCGTGTAAACTAGCTCCACTGTGCTTTCTGGTATTCCACATCAACTGAAATACCTCCGAAACCACCATTCACTATTTACTCATTTGCATTGGATATCTTGAGTCCTTAATGATTATATGCCACGTCTCATTCCACCAACCAAGTAACTTCGAGACATTAAACTATCAATTTCCCGTAATTAAAAATCATGCCATTTGACTCGACACAACTTGTACATAGCATCCAATTGTTACTCTTAGACCAACCACCTTGAGGATTGCTTGGCAACGAAAACTTGCTCATTTTCCTAACTAAAATTGCTATGCATCCAACCTTTCTCTCACTGATGTTATCCACCACAGTACTCGACATTTGAACGCTCATAACCGTCAACCGGATCCAATTGCTTGAGCATGTTGAAACCAACTTGGGAAACTTAACCATTGCTTTTTATTTGAGTTTTAAAATCGAACATCAAAACTTCCAGAATTGGCTTTCCTGAAAACTAAGGCTTTCGGATACGAAATTCTTTCCAATCAACTTTTTTCCATTTTTCCCAGCATCTCCTGAATGTTAAAATCTCCACCTTGAAAGCCAACCCACCCGACGCTATGGCTTCGACTTGAGAAACCTGAGCTCGCCCTTAATTCTAACTTCCATTTTGGCTTTAGACTTAAAATTCCTAATCGAGCCATTTTTTCAACTCGCCTGATGAGTTCCTCGGTCTTCCTGAAAGCTGAAAAGCGAGCCATCCGCTTCCAAAATGACCATTGAGCTCCATCTTTTTAATTCTCAAAATCAACTGTTACCACTGAACCATCGGCATTTATGATTGCTTGATTTCAAGCTACTTCTTTTCCAATGTGATAGAGTCATTCCCCGTTTCACGTAAATCTTGGCATATCCTTACAAATTCATTCTCAATCCTTCGCCATACTTTATCCTTCAATGATTTCCATGTTCCATCTTTCGGTGTTCAACCGAGATTGACCATTTGTGATATCACAAAACAATTTCCCGAGACTTACCTATTTTGACCTCATCGAGCTTATACTCTTAGCCATTTTAGTTCAAAAACTAACAAGCTTCTTCCATCTTGAGCTCTTAATCCACATTCTGTTGGCTTAGTCCTTGGTCCTTTTTCCATCTATCAATCTTCATGCATGGCTCTGAGATCATTCTATTTCCAAGCTCTTTTGACCTCAATTGACCTAAGCCTCCACCCAAATTTATGTTTGATAACCAATGATTTGAGCTCCATTCTCCTCTACCAATGGTGGTGACTTCCTGATGCAGAACTTCAATTTACTTATTGCCAATGCCAGATCCATTACATGAATTGAAGCTCAAGCTTGACTTTTACATACTCCGACAAGCTTCACTTGTGAGCTCACTCAAGATTTCATGAGCCTTGATGCATAAATTATAAAAATGATCCGAAGTTCAATGGCTTACAATTTGGCTCATAGATAATTGAGCACACCTCACTTATTCCAGCTCAATGTGGTCCTCTAAATAAATGAGCGAGTTCACTTATTCGAGCTTAGCACTTCCATGCATCAATAAATTGAGCTTAATCACCTATCTTGGCATGAGAATTACCATTCATTGCTCGAAATTGATCCTTGCATGACACCGTGAGCTTTCGAGCTCCATCAATTCCACCTAAGATACTCAATTTTGAGTCCATGAGATATGGCTCTTTCTTGATCTAGCTCATCCTCTACTCAACTTATGGAGAATACTACCTCCAAGCAAACCTCTTCCATACTATTCCCATTTTTTCTCTGTCTCCATCCTCCATGAGTTGAGCTCACCATGAGAATTTTCCCACTTTAATGTTTGTGTGCCATTTAATCATGAATCTCTAAGACCCCCTTTGCCCCTGTTAAACTGAGCCAAGCTTTGAATCCATCTCAGACCAGAAAAATGGACGAGATCCTTGAATGTTACTTGACTTGCTTCACAAAGCCACACTCCTTGCTAACTAAATTCAAAGATCCATCCTCACTACATGACCTCGTGTGGCTTCCCATCAAGCTCCTTATTCATTTATCATATTGCCGATGCCCGGAATTAATTGAGCCATTCACCAACTCAGATGGCCTTGGCTTTGAGCATGACAAACTTGACTTGCATCCCTTTGATGTTTCCACATCTCTCTATTCAATGTTGTCTTCATTCACTTGAGATCCTCCTCATCTCCCGAATATGACATTTCTGCTAATGACACCTGAACTTTGTCCACATAGTTTCAGCTTTTCCTTATGAATGCTTCATTCATAACTCTTATATGAATGAGGCCCATGAACCTCCATTCCATTCAACAACTCGTAATTGAAATTCCATGCCCTGAGATCATTGAACTCATTGCAACTGACTTTATCATCCTTTCATTCTTGAGCTCTTCTATTGATCAGCTTCCTTTGTGTTGTCATCAAATGACTTGAGTCCTCTTTTTCAATTCACTGAGCTTATGGGCTCAATGCTCATACAAGCTATACCATTAGGTACCTTCTATGCTCGACACTACACATGGATTCACCAAGAAGCAAGAGCTCCCTTTTCTTACTTAATACAAAGAGCTTATTAAATTTACCCTTTTTCCCCTTTTTTCAAATGTCTGACCCTCTTGGATTTTCCTAAAACCAGAGGAAGAAAATGCATACAATAAGGCCTTTAAACATAATTTTCATATTTGATCTTTTTAGCTTTAATGGGCCCACTGTTGAATTTATTTCTGGGCAAACATTTGAACATCCAAACTGGAAAAGAAAATAAATCCTAAGATGATCCTGAAACCTCTCTCAAACAAAATTTGCTTTAAATGTGAAATTTTAATCTGATAGACCCCAAAATTTTTCATGAAATTATTTTTTCAGTCTTAGGGTATTAGGCCCTCGTTGTCCATTTTTTCCCAGAGGGAAAAAATTGACAAATTTTTTTAGCAACCTCTTTGGGATGCTTTCCTTCTAAGCATGATTCTAGTAGCCTTGTCTATCCATTGGGCATGGAGTCATAACTGTCAATTCTGAAACCTATCCTGAACCATGAAACTCTTGAATTGTGAGTTTCATGTTCCCAAGTTACCTGAACACTACTGCAACCTACATCCCAAAATTGGAATGACTAAAATGAAGAATAATAAATGAACCTAACCTGATAATAATATTGAACCCAAAATCCCCTTGAATTATTAATGATCTTGGACTCCCTAAAATGCTAAGCATGAAGTATACTGAATCTGATGAACACTTGGCATCTAGAATATTGCAGAACTTTGAATGAAGTACTCTGTTGGGGATATCTTGAAACTTTCTCTGAAACCTTGAACTTTCTCTTCCTTGAAAAACCTCCAATTGAAATAGTGTGCAGAACAACATAACAATGACAACAAAAAATAAAACACACTGAATTTGAAAACCATACATGCTCTAATTGAAACAGGTAGGGTGTGCAATGCACTTATTCTGCTAAATGAAAACCTATTACTACCCTACACTAACCAGAAGCACAGGTGAACTAAACAAACCCTGCAACTGGTTGTGTAAAATAAATTCTTTTCCTTATAATGGGAAGCCATGAAGATGATGTGATAATGGACATGGCTGAAACTAAAAGTGAAAAACTGAAGCAAGCCCAATTCTTCACCTGGTCCACCAAGGCATCAACTGGAAAGAGAAAATATGCCTCTTTTAGTTGCTCTGTATTTGTCTTGTAGAGGCATAACAATTGATTCTTGGGGTTGTGAAATTCATCCTCACATTCTGAAATGAATGTGACCAGTTGTGACTTCTCTTTTGTCTCCAAAGAAGCCAAATACCTTATGGGACATGGTCTAACCCATTGAATATTCCTTCTACTCTGAACTTCAACTTTAACAAGAAAGTCTTGCTGAAGACATCCTTAAAAAATATGGTTATTCACGACCTGATTTCCCTCTTGTTTCCCATTTATAAACAATTGATCTTATTTATGGATGCATGGTGTCGAAGTGATGTTCCCTTCATTTTATTTTCCTTCCTTTGATAATGAGGAATTCTTCCATGACATGAAACTATTTTGGATTTCTTGCAGACTCAAATGAAGCTACTGGAAAATAAATGCAAGTGTTTGGAGCATACTAATCATATAGGAATTCCACTTTCATCTAAAACAAAAGTTTTTCTACATCTCTAACCTCCTCATCCCACATGAAACCTGCAAGATCAAATTCTTGCACCCATTGGTTTTGAGGAAAATTAAGGGAAGCAAGACCTCCTTGGTTTTCTTCCGCCATCACTTGTTCATCAAACAAATCTGACTCCACAATTGAGAGCAAGAAACTCCCAATAATGTCATCTTCACCCAAAGCCTCTGAATTTGACTTAGTTTCTCCCACATGCTCCTCTCTTTCTTCATTCAATGAATGTTGTAGAAGATCCAATTCTTCCAATTCAAATTCAAGAGGATAACTTGAAACTAGTTGTGGTCCTTGAGTATTTCCTTGCATAGCACTAGACAACTTACATTGAAGGCTAGATAATGGAATAACATAAATGGGTATTTCTATAGGCTCTTTTGCATCCAAATACTCCTCCAAATCTGACAGACAATTTTCTTCTTTGTTCTCTAACTGTGTAAAGGGTTCAACCTCCCTTATGATGTTTCTTGAATTAGCAGTTGATTCTCCATGACCTTCCTCATCTTCAAACATAAAATTTACAAGATCAAAATCATCTAAGAAATCAGAGTTTTGAAAGAATGAAGGAGGGGAAGAATTTGAAACTTCCTGCATGGTATAATCTACACTTGAAACCTCTGAGTCCACCATGGAAAGAATCCCACTATGGTTAGTTGTTAGCATTCGATGAGGATATTGGAAAATTACTACAATGTTCCATAAATGTAGAAAGTTCTTGACATGCCTGGTAATTTGGATCATTGCACTCATAAAAGTCACCTTGTACACTTGAGAGTCCTTCTTTAGCTTGCACATTCTCTTCTTCAACCAAATTTGTAACTTGTGGGGAATCAACAGTCTCTACAAACATAGTGCCAACATGCATGCCATACTCTGAACACATAGACTGATGCTCATCATCCTCTTGTACTTGTTTTATTGTCTCCACCATCTGATCTTGAATCTTAACCCTGGATGTAGGCTGAGCTATGAGGAACTTTCTTTACATTCAATATTGTAGCCCACTCCTTCATATTTTTTGAAAGTTCATCTTTATTAAGCTCCTTAACATTCTTCTCTTCATCTTCAGTATAATCATGTTCTTCCCAAAATGGATTTGGAACTATAAGAGGAGGGGTGGGTTGGGATTCAATGACTTCCCTCACTGTTTGAGATAGTAGAAGATGTAAATCTTCTTGTCTTGGTGGCCTTTGCAAAAAGGAAGGAACTTTTGAAAGGTGAGGAACAAAAGATTCATGATGGGATGGAAATATAGGAAATGAAGGAATGGAATTCTCAGCATGCATAGATGGTGAAAAACTTGGAATTTGAGGTTTAGACTAAAATGACATTGACTGGGAATTGGAAAGAGGACTCTGAGGTGGTGGTGTAGGACTTACCCATTGATAAGGATTCCTTGCATTAAACTCATAAGCCTATATCTCTTCGATCCAACCTTCAAGTTGAGGTAGTAATTCAGTCATGAAACCAATATTTTCCTACATGTCATAAAAACTTGGCATAGGGCCAACCCATGGACAAGCTACCTTGAAGCCAATCTTGAATGCCTTTATTTGAGTTGTGGCTCTAGATTATACCATGTCTACCTCCATTCTTTGAAACTTAAGCTGCAACTTTACATTTTCATATGTAGGATAACCTCCATCATCTACATGTCCTTGTTATTGAAAAGATGCATAGTTAGTTGAAAAACCAAATTGACCATGACTCTGCTCATGGGGATATGCATGTTGTTGATTCTCATCATAAAATGGAGCTGGAGGTGGGTTAAAATACCCTGAAGATGGAAAGTATTATTGATGGTGCAAGTGGAAACTCAATTGTGGAAACAAAGCCATGATTTCACAACTTCATGAATGGGAGAAAAATGGAAATATGTGGAAGAAAAATAGATGGAAATGGGTAAAAGTTGAAGGTCCACAACATAGAGAATGGGGTACTTTGACCAATGGAGTTGATAGTTGTGCTTGGGTATACCTCCTAAGGCTGAAATTTCACTAAGAGCACAACAAATTAATGAAATGAAGTGAACACAAATACACACACCTGTGAAATGTATAACTTTCACCTATAGTCCCTCGAGCATGCCAAAAATTGTTATCGCCAAATCACTGCACCCCCCAAATGGCCTGAAAGTGAACATGACATTCAATGTGATTGGGAAACATGGGATCACCTCTCAAGCTTGTGGGACTTGGGCTTGAGGTGAACCTCCAGAGAAGGCCAACTTCCTCTTCCTAAACTAAGCACTACACTACTCCTAATGCAAGAAAATTGGCTAACTAGACCTATGCTAACATT
Organism: Taxus chinensis; assembly: GCA_019776745.2. NCBI lineage: Eukaryota > Viridiplantae > Streptophyta > Pinopsida > Cupressales > Taxaceae > Taxus > Taxus chinensis. The sequence goes on along the minus strand of CM034153.1, from coordinate 212,849,504 downwards.
TCAAGGGATTAGGGAGAGATATTTGCAAGGAAATAAAACCTATACTAGAAGTGGTGATGCACCAAGAAAGGGTTTTGTTTCTAGACTCAGGAAGGGTTAATTTGAAGAGGGTGTGTGCACCATAAGTCAACTTCACCTACTACAACTTAGAGAGGGTACAAAATACCACAGACTAGGAAGCACACATTCCCTTTGTTAAACTCGATCAGAAAAACACATTATCAGTCTTCCAGTGAAGAAGGATGAACTTAAGAAGGGTGAAAAAGTACCACAACTCACAGCTGCATGTAATACTCCACCACTTGATAAGCACAATGACCTCAAAAACTTGCAAAAGAAACCCTGGCTACACAGTTCACCTGCAAACATGAGAGAGGCAAATAGAAGAATAAAAATCATGAAAGGACATATAACTGATCACAAAACATAATTTTCATTACTTCAAGCACTTGCATAGTGCATCATTACATCAGGGGAAAAGGCATAGGTTGTTATTAAAATTTCAGAAGAAAGACTTGAGAGCCTACAAATTCACAGCATCTCCGCTTGTGAAGAGAGGGGAAGCTTGAAAAGTGTCTAACTCCCTCTAAAATAAGCACCCCATTTACATTTATAGAAAACTTATTGAGTGGTTGAGAGAAAGAAGGATAAACCCTAGAATCTAGGCCAGAATGTAGGAAACAATTAATCCTTGTCCTTAGCCATGTTTGCTCATTTATTTCACCTCCACCTTTTGAGGCACCCCTCAAGGAATTATGAAAACCTATAATTTTGGAATTAAAAACTTCTGAAAATCCATATTCTGATAGCTCCATGGTGTATCTATCTTCCTCATGGTTCCAACAACTATAATTTTGTGAAAAATTGATAATTAGGGAGAAAGTTATGGTCTTTTGAGTGAAAGTCACTTGTTTTGAGTGTCCCAGAATTGTACTCGATTCACCAAAAGATGCTTGCATAAATTCAAATGTTGAATTTTTTCCTCCATTTAATTAAAATATAATGTTTTAATAATTCTCTGTGAAATAACCTTATATCTTTAGGACCCATTGGTGTTATTCTATATTTAGGGGAAGGGTCTTAGTGATAACTCAACATATGGTTTTCTGGCATTACTGACCAAGCTCCTTATTAATTGCCACCGAGTGGATGTAATAGCTCCATGTTTTTCCAGTCTTCCATATTAACTCGGCTTACCTCCTTTCAACCACCATTCCACTACTTGACTCGATTTTCATTAGATAGTTGAACTCCTTAATGAGTTATATGCCACATCTCATTCCACCAAACAAGTAACTTAGCCATTAAACTATCACTCACCACATACACCAAAACTCATGCATTTGACTCGACATGACTTGTACATAGCTCCACGTGTTACATGAATTACCACCCTGATGATTTGATGTCTTAGTTCCTTGGGAATCCTATTGCCACATAGAATGGGTCACATTGAAAAAATTGGTTTGGAATCCTATCAAAGCCGCCACTTCTTACTCAACATTTGACTCACTCATCAACGTCAACATCTACCATGTATGCATTGATTCATGTGTTGGTTGATGCGGTGAATTACCTGGGTAAGTTCTTATTTTTTACCCAGATTGGATTTTCCACCTGGCTTCCCTAGATTCTAACTCGGGCATGGAGTACTTGGTTTTAGGTTTTTGGACTCACTTGTTTCAGCATCTTCGAGTTCCTAACCTAGAAAGCCAGCCCACTTGACTCCCAAAATCAACCAACTCTGAAACCCAAAAAACACAAGCTCCAAACTCCAAATTTTAGAGTTCAGGCTTTGGAACCTTCCCTCTAATTTTTTCAACTCGCCTGAGGCAAGTTTTGAAACAAAACATTCCAAAATCCTGAAATGTGAGCTATCTCCCAAAACACGACTCACCATTTCTATATTACTTCAGTTCTACCTAGCGATCCATCCTTTGAGATCCTTATACAATGACGAGCCTGATCTATTTCATTCTCCTACAAATTTCCCTGCTTCTACCAATCATGACATATAAACTTGCCAAACCAACCCTTCACCCACCTTCTCGGATCTTGGCTTGTAGCTATCGATCCAATTCTTGCACCATGCCCCAACTTTGTAACCATCATTTCTAAGGCAAATGGACATAGGACCAAGTTTGTAAACTTTTCTAAACCCCTTGTTTCAATTCCTTTTCCCTTATCCCAATTACATTGAGTGGCTTGGTTCTCAAATGAATTCTATGCATGACTCAATCCCATGGGCTTCCATTATAGTTTGAAGTTCTCCTTTGATGAATTCACTAAACTTTGGCCCACTCATTTATGTTTTCTATCCAATTTATTTGGATTAACATTCTCCTGACCAAGCCATTTATGACTCTCATGATGAAAAAAACTTAAATTCCATCTTACTTGGCCAAGATCCAATGATGCCTCAGTGATCTTGCGATACTTGTCCATTCAAATTCCATAACTTCCAAACAAAAATCCATCATCATTTCATAGAGTTGAGGATTATCTCATCCCCAAATTCCAAAACAGCTCCAATGAGTTCAATGATCTCTACAACTTGGCTCAACACTGAGTTCACCTCCATATGTACGTGACCTCGTCTCGAAACAGTTACTTAGTCGATACTTCCTGCATTCTTTTCTTAACACCGAGCTTGTTAGGCTGACCTTATTTGTGTGATCATGATGACTTAGCCTTGAAACTATGAGTCCTAGCTCATGTTTCTGTGGTTATAAATTCAGCCTATCTTTCTATTAGTTGATACATTAGGCCAGCGATTTGTGCATTAGAAATTCCTCAAAACTTCTCATTGACATTATTTTCCCTGAGCTAACCTGGAGGTATGCATTGGGCTCTTCATGATCTCTGATGCATTCTCCATGAATTCCCAACATGATTTGAAGCCATTTTTCAAATTTAATTCCTCTTTTTATTTCATTTCCATGCCAAGCCAACATGAATCTAACTCATATGAGCCCTGAGCTTCTTGCATGATATTGACATTTATTCAGCTTGAATGAGCCATCTCCTGAACAAGCCATTAACCTTTGAAGCACGTCGCCACACTATGTTGGCTCACCTATACAAACTTTCTTCATCATTTCCATGCTTAACTTTCTTGTAATGCTTCCATGCATAGTTCACTCTCATCTCAATTGACTTATCCCATGCGAACTACCACTCGCATGCATCGAATATTCACTCTTTTATAGAAATTTTCTTATGTTTTGAGCCTTGTAACTCCTTAACACCTGAGCAACCCAATAAATCTATCAGCCATGGTGAGCTTTGCATTCTCATTCAAAATAATCACCCACCTACTGTTAAATTTGACCGAGGTTTTTGCCATGACGTTGTGTGGACCTGAACCCTAATCACCCAACTCGTTATGAGATCATGACCTCGTCCTTACATATTTTATCTCAACAGAGCTTAGGCTCATGATATTTTCATTTGTACTGATCCAAATGAGCTAAAGATGTGGATTTGACTCTCAAAATTTCTACCTTCACAATGTGACGAGCACAAGTCTTTCACCCGATCCATTAACTAACTTAGTTTGCAATAGGGTCACCTTAGCTCACTGAGAAACTCATGTTCATTTACCCTCTAGCCTAATTTTGAGACAGGTTTTGACTATCTTAGGATTTTCCCTTAAACCAGGGAGTGATTGAAGGAAAACAAGGCTCATCAAACATAATTTATTGATTTAATCACTTTCTTTCCTTTGTTGAATGAAAGTGAACCCAAAGATTGTCAATTTACTTGGTATGAGTATACCCTAATCTTCTTCAAACCAGGAAAGAAAAATAAATCTGAAATGATCCTGAACCCTTTGGTAATACCACATATGTGCTTTAACATGAAATTTTACTTATAGACCCCAGATTGTTTAATGAATAATTCTTTCTGTACTCAGAAATTTAGTACCCATATGGAGTCCTAATGGGAAAAGAATGGGCACCCCATGTTAGGAGCATGATAGATAGTGATTATAACCATTGAATAGACCTATCTGTGTGTGACATGGTGAAAAATCTCATTTAGCCAACAAAATAAATAACCGCAAATTATAAGTCGGTATATGATGATAGGGTGAAAAGAGTGTTGAAGAAGGCTTGATTATTACAAATATATGAGCTTCCATTCTTCAGAAAACCTAAAAGGTTATATCAATGGTTAATGTTGCACGTGCATGAATACTACTTCTATTTTACTAGAAAAATGATGTGCATCATCACGCAGTTGATTGAGAAGTACACTAGGCTTGTTAATACTTGTAACTCATTTGATGATGATTTAGGTAATGATGAAGAGGTGAAGAAAGCTTCCAAGGAGTTTGAATAGAAGAAGGGTGGGCATGCGTTTGATATTGTAAAGTATAAATACCCTATCATGAAGATGGTCGTGCACTTTCTCACAAAGCTAAGTGGGTAGGAGAGATGAACATAAGTAAATAAATGGTGTCTTTATGTATGAAAAAAGATATCAGAAAGAACCATATACAACATTGCTTCCTTTATAGCTGAAGATATTATTGATGTTGTGCATGATGGAGATAAGATTATGTTTGGAAATATTTTCCTTGTAATAGTGTTTTCAGATATTGGGGTGCTCTATGGGCCTAAAGACAATATATGGGAGTATCATGTAGAATATCCCTCCCCTAAAAAATGATTTGCTAAGTATACATGTGATTCTGTAACACCAATATACAAGGCACGGGTGGAAAAATGGTATAAATGAATGCATGGTGCATTCGGTGTTGAGTGGAGGATTCTGGAGTAGTTGTTTGCTCTTATAGATGGATTTTATCATTTTTCTATGTATCAACAATTTTGCATTGGGAGGTTTATGTTGACTGATGGCACTAAAATTCCTTGGTGCAAAATCCCTTTTTCTTTCACGGCACAATACTCCCAGAGTGTAGTAAACCAATTCAAGGAGGTAAAGAAATTGAGGTATGATCTAATCAAAATGGATAAGGAGCACTAGAGATGCTTCAAAAAAAATTCTACCCCAATAAGCACACATATGAGGAGAAGTATGTTTACAAAAGCATACATTTGATGAAGCCAATAACTTTTCCAATAGCTTCATTGGATGCAACAACGATATATATTTATCTAAGGCCTTAGTTTGTGGATGGAGCATTTGTAGAAGATGATGTAAGCATTCTTGAGGAAAAATCCACACGTAAGAAGGTTGAATAGAAGAAGTGAGGGTGTAAAGATAATTTTGTTGTAAGTAGAACTAAAGGAGTGAGAAAAGATAAAACTTCAGTTCCAAGCACACCCACAGGAAAAACCTCATAAAGGAAGGAAAGAGGGACACACTCTTATGTTAGGAGGAATCCTAATAGGAGAATGTCTCCAGTGCAAAATAAACAAAAGATAGTCCATAGCTCAGATTATGAGAAGACAAAGAGCCAGGGGGAAGAAGAAGGAGCTGAGAGTGAGGAAGAACCATTTAAGAATCCAAGTCCACAAGTGCATACTTCCAAAGAATTAGATGAATAAGGTCAAGATGATTTCTTAAAGGATGACCATGTAATGGATGTGAATGGAGAGGGTGTTGCTATGACCAGCACATGGGTTATGAATGAGAACCCGAAACAAAAAAAATAACCTGAGGATAGGCACACTCCCGACCCAGAAATAGAGCATAGAGTAGATAAAGAGGTCACAAATATTATAGAGAACCTGGTGGAGCATGAGGTAGCTCATATCAAAGAGGAAGAAAGAAATGAAAAATAGAGGATTGTTGGAAAGGAAGGGATCATGGGCGGAGATTCACTCCTTGCTATATGTTTCCCCAAGGGCGCTCAAGGAAAGAGATGACCATACATCCTCCAAGGACCTATAATGCAATATTTGGAGGATCCCACTAAGGTTGTGTGTGTAAGGTATCAGAGCATGATATCTGCAGATCAAATATTTTGTTGGTCCTCATTTTATAAGGGTGCACTCTCATGCACAAGAAATATGTTGCCTTGTGCTTTTAAATCCCATATCGAGGAGTTGCAATTTGAAGTAAGCACCTAGTCATTTTTTGGATACCCATGAATCTTCAGTGTCAAGAGAAATGTATCCGGTAGTTGACTCTCATAAATTAACAGATGAACAAGCATGTAATGTGCTTAAGAAACTATCAATAGAAGTGGGATCTAAATTTTTGATAAGAATAACAATATAAGGTACATGTAGAGGGAGCTAGAAGAAGAGAACAAAGAAATAATTGAAAGGGATAAGGAGATAAAGGAAAAGGAATAAATTATTACGTAGCTAAGGAAAGAGTTAAGGGATGCAAAAGGATGGATGTGCACATTGTACAAAAGGTAGAATACATAGATGATGCAATTTTAATTGTGCTCCCGGACCTGACACCCATGGATAAGACAACGTATGAGTCTACTTTTCATTGTCTTGAAGATATAATGCACATAATTACTTCCCAACCAGCCACCATTTCTTTAAAATATACATAAGAGGTTATGGCGTGGCAAAGGAAGCAAGAAAAATAATAGATTGAATCCACCATAACAAAATACAATGAATGGATTCAGTAAAGGCCTCTGCTCACATGGCATAGGTTGTGTATGATAATTGCAAGGATAAAGACCATGTGGTGGGAATATTGGTTGCAAAAGATGAAACAAATCTATAGGATTTCTAGGCCAAGAATAAGGGGAACAGGGTGGAACGAGACAAATTATTGGCCTAAGTTGAGAAAAAGAGCAAGGTAATTGATTAATTAAGGACCTCCATTAAAAACAAGTTAAAGTAACTCTACACGCAGGTAACACACAAGATGGATACGCTTATAGATATAGGTAAGCAATTAGAGACTCTAGTGGACACATTGAATGCTAAGGAGGAGGAATTAACTTTAGAGGAGGTCACTGCCATCATAGGGGATGTTTTTACTAAAGCATGCAGTGGATTAGAAGGGTGGAAAACATTGGAAGCCTTCATGAATAAGGAATTACCCCTTCTTTTTGACCAGTTAAATTCAAATTATTTCATTCTTTGGTGTAAGCCATGAGGACATTCTTTATTCTTGATTCTTTCTCTAAGACATGGGGTCAAACAAAGTGTTGTTGAGGATGGTCAACATACCTAGTGTGGGGTAATGTTGGGCCATGCAAGTAACTAAGTGTTAGATCGCACGCGTGTAAGACCTATAGGGGAAACACGCATAGGAGAGAATATGATGAACACGTGCATGGATGACAGTATTCACGCGTGGGAGATAGGAAAGTGCACTTGAGTATTACTTATAGAATAATTGAGGACTTAGTCAATTTTGGGCATGATGTTAATTATAGAGATGGCATAGGTGATATGCAAGAGAAGATTCCATGCAGGAAGAGTCTATTTTTGGAGTATGGAACTAGCAATTTGAACTAGAGTATGAAGATTTGGAGACTAAGAAAGGGCTATTTTGAGATAAGTAGAACATCAAATGACATGAATTTTTTTGAGATAATAATAGGATTGGAATTGAATTTATCTATAGGAGATTTTTTTTAGAATATCTTGCATGCTCCCTTGTTATCCCTGTAATCGGCGCATGGTTATTCTTAGCATGTAGCCTATTTTTAGGATGCATAGGTAGTGAAGGGAAAGAACCCACCCCTATATATATATATATATATATATATATATATATATATATATATATATATATATACATACATACGTGGATTGAAGATACCCATGAATGCTTGTAAGGTTATGTTGTTGTTTTATGGGAACACGTGCCATATGATGATACTCTTATGTATGTATTCAGCTTCTGTGTTTTGCAGTGATTAATATAATAGATCTATATGGTAGGATATTGGTTATTGACTCATTTGTAACTGGATCTTGCATAGTAAATCTGATCTTAATTCTTATTTAATCCTTCATGCACTATGGTTTTGATCTAGATATATTTATGCTTTACTTTTGAATGGTTATTATGAATCTAGATTATATGTGGGTTTATCATGTTAACTTCTTGACAAAGCTTCCATACAAGAGGGAGATATTACCCTTGCATGCTTCAGGTGAGCACTCAGGTCTATCATAGTTATGTGTCAGTGCACCTTGGGTTGTTTGGTAAAATAAAATACTACATTAGGCCAAAGAGTGAGTTATTAAGTGTGTGTGAGGTAATGAAGTAAAAAGAGTAAAGTAAGAAAAAGGCTCCACTATGTTATATGAGTGAAAGAGTCATCCATGAGTCATCTAAGTTAGTTAGGTTTTTAAAAAAGAAGATGGTAGAAAAAGAGGTAATTCGATTTTAGGAGATTAATTTATCCTGTGAGGAGGAAAAAGGAGTGATTCCTTTTGGAGAGGAAGAATGGAATATTAAAGAAACAATATTTTGTAAGAATACTTTAATAAGATACAGATACATCTATGGTTATGTGATATTATTCCCTTTTCAAGTGTTCTCTAAATAATGTGTTGGTTTCTTGATAATATTTATCCATGTTTCTAATGGACTCTTTGAAATATTGCTAATGGAATGCATGCTTAGTCATAAGTTGATATAAAACAATAATACCCTGTTCTAGTGATTCCTTGAGTGGCATGAATAATGGATGTGTTGTTTGGACTCTGACAAGACTGTGTCAAGCAATAAAGTGCTTTAGGATTTGAAAAAGAAGTCTTGTAAGCACCCAGCCAAGGAAATGAAGTGATTATGAGCCCTTGTCTACATAAGAGTGATTACACTTGTGAAACTTCTTACAAATTGACAATACAGTTCAAATTTGTATGGTGTTAGCTTCAGATTGTGACAGAGCTTGGAATTGAAATGTATATAGAAGCTATGAATAAATTTTGAATTATTTTATATTACTTGGTATTGATAAATGAGGAAGTTTTTATTAGTAAGGTTGATAGATTTATGTTTAAGTACATGTGACTAAGTTTATAAGGAGAGAAATCTTAACTATATGCATGTACAGAAAAAGGAAGAAAACTAAATGGAATCATGTGCTATAGATTCCTTGGAGTTTAACTAGTAAGATCAACTTGTGGAAGCCATCAAGACAGGCCTATAACCAAAATTTAGAGACTTAATTTGTTTTCTATTAAAATTTATAGTGATAAAGGACCTCTCGGGCTCATTATGTAACTACCTAGGGTTTCAAGGAGAAAAGAGCCCTAGAAATCTCATAACAGAGAATTTCATTCTAAAAATTGGAAGAAATGATCCTCAAAACGTCCTTCAACTATTTCAAAAGGAATTTGAAGCTTTCATTGGTGTGGTAAAAATATCTTCTTACCATTCTATAAGAGGCCATATGCACAATCAAAAAGGGCTAATAAGGAATGGTAAGTAATAAATGAAGCATAAGCTATATTTGTAGTTTGAAGGAGAAAATTTATAGGGAGAATAATTTCATTATTGGGTTCTCAGTGCTCAAAAATCATGATTTTAAGCCTTTAAGCCTCTTATAGAGAAAATTATGTGCTAAACTAGACTACCTTAGGCCTAGGAAGATGTTTAAGAGCCTAGGAAGAAAATTGATAAAAAAAGAGAAGAGTATGGACTTAGGTCCCAAAATTTAACATGCATGGTGAGGTTGATATAGGGAAGCTAATGAAGTTTATATATTGTTCTATAAACTAGTAGATCACTTTATCAATGAATGTTGTAAGCAAGTTGTCTTATGGGCATTAAGCAAGCGAATTTGAGAAAAAAGGGAAATTTTGTTTTTTGAGTCATTTTAAACCTTTGTGATGATTGAGAGGAGATTAGGTGAAGCATGTGAATAGGATGTAGGACCTAAGATGAAATATCAAAGCCAAAGAAGGAAAAGGTACATGTTGAAGCTAGGACCTAGTGAGTGTAATAAAGAAGGACAATTATGAAGCTAGAGTAAGTTGACTACTCCTTGAACCATGACTCATTGTACATGTTGGATGGAGATTGTTGGATGATATAAAGGTAGGGTATATAAATTTTAGATTATATGCAAGGTAAAAATGGTTGAATTTTTTCATTTTGAATTCATTTAGGCATATGAATTGATCCTCATATTGCAAATTTTGAGAATTTTTTTGATTTGTCCTCTTGAATGACTTGAAAATGATGAAAGGTAGGTTTGACTACAACATCAATGATCTCCCGGAGAAGGATAAAAGGAGAGGGGATCACCTAGATTTCCTCTATATCATTATTTCACACTTAATTGAATACAATGTTACTCTAAATCCTGTAAAAGGTTTTTTTTAGAGTCACATGAGGAAAGCTCTTAGGTTACATTTTTTCCTTGTGAGGAATTAATGTAGACCCGACAATAATTCATGCAATCTTATAAATGACTTCACCTAGAGATGATTATAGCATTAGATATTTTTTAGGAAACCTTGGGGTAATCTAGAGATCCATTCTTGACCTCACATGTGCCATACATCCCATCAATGCTCTATTAAAGAATAATTTCTATAATACATGGATATAAGAATGACACAATGCCTTTGAATCAATGAAACACTTCCTCCTTTTGCTGCCAAATCTTATGCCACCTAAGTCTGATCATCCTCTAATTCTTTATTCTAGGGCTAAGGACATGTCAAATATGTGTATGTTAGCACAAGAAGACAACAATAGTCATGAACATGTTATTTACTTCATTAGTCATGTACTCCTTAACTACAATAATTGGTACACTCAGGTAGATATTGAATGCATGGATATAGTCTTTGTAACCAAATTATTGAATCTTTACATACTCAACCAAGAGACAAAGGTTATTATCAATTCTAACCAGCTACAGACTTTCCTTGCTCAAGAAGCCTTGTCTAAGAAAGTTGGTAAGTTTATAATGCTCATAAATGAATTTAAGCTTACTTATGTTAATAAGAAATTAGTCGAGGGGGAAATCATTTTTGACTAGTTACCTGAAAATCCCTTAGATTCTGATGAGCTAGATGTTCTGGAGTTCCCTGATGAGTGTATTTGTCACATTGAGAAACCCACAATTTCATCGTTCCTATGGTATTATGACATAGTAAACCATATTTTGGATCTAACTTACCTAGAAGGAGCTAACTCAAAACAAAGGTGAAGAATATTTATTATAATCACTAAGTATGTCATCATAGAAGAACTCTTATATCAAAAGGAATTTGATCACCTATTACTTAGATGTGTAGATGAAGAAGAAGTGAAAAATATCCTTTTTTAATCCCACAGGTGAGTTTGTGGTGGGAATTTCAGTGGGAATTCAACCGCTTCGAAGATTCATCGAATGGGTTACTTTTTTCCCACGCTTGAGCATGATGTCATAGAATACATGCAGAGGTATCATAAATTTCAAGAATTCTCACACACCATACATACCTCGACTCAATATATACAACCTATAGTCACACATTGGCCATTATCTACATGTGGATTGGATTTAATAGGAAAAATCTCTCCTTCATCCATTGATGGTCATAATTTCATTATCACAGAAAAATGTATATTTTACAAAATGGTTTGAGGCCATGCCTCTAACCACAGTGCCTGGTTCCATTAGAGGGAAATTTATTTTAAATAAAATAATTTGTAGATATGGCATCCCATAATTTATCATCTCAAACAATGGTTTCTCATTTAAGAATGACGAAGTACATGAATTATGTGAAAGATTTTAAACATCTCATCACACTACCTCTTTATATTATCCTCAAGACAATGGTCAGGATGAGGGTATGAACAAAACATTGAAGTCCATCTTCCTCAAAATAGTCAATGAGGAAAAAAGGGATTGGCACTTAGAACTATTCCCAGCCTTGTGGGCATAGAGGACTTCTATTTGTACACCAACATGGGCGATGTCGTTTTCCCTAGTTTTTGGTGTGGAATTTGTATTACCTTTAGAAGTAGAAATCCCTAGTATTCATGTGTCTTTGTAAGTAATATTAGATGAAGATGAATATAGACATGTGTGGTTAACTGAATTAGAAAACTTGGGTGAGAAGAGGCTTATATTTGAATAACATCATCAAGTTTATGTGGATAGAATGTGTCATCAATATAACAAGAAATTTTATGAATTCCCAATTTAGGTGGGTAACCTTGTGCTAAGATTTGATAGTCGCATAGAAAAAAAGATTGGTGAAGGTAGTAAATTTAGACCAAAGTGGCTAGGACCCTACAAAAAAACTTAAGGTTTTAAGAATGGTGCTTACTATTTGTGCACTTTAAACGGTGAGGAATTAGGAGAGTCCATCAACTCACCCCATCTAAAATATTTCTACATATAGTTATTGCCTCTCCAAAATTTCCTTTTTACATTTTCACCCCTATGTCATTTTCACTTTCATCATTTTTAGATTGTACTAAGGATCTATCTATTTTTTAAATAACTTCATACATTGGAAAATATTTCAATCACGATATTTCTACAATTTATTCGTATTATCTAATTATATATCATCATTTCCAATCATGAGATAATATTTAATGTTGATCCTATGGGGTTTTTCATGATTTAACTCTTTTACATTTTCCCTTAATTCATATGTTTTTGTTTGTAATTCTCTCTAGAAGCTTCATGATTGAAAATATTCACCTAAAATGTTCTCTCCATAATAAGAAAATTCCAAACATTTCACTTGGATATAATCTTCATCCATCTCAATATTCGGTGATGAGCCCTCACATCTTACTAGTTACACGAGGCTTATATCATGGAGAAAAAATTCCTTCCCAATAACCACAATACAAGAATGAGTAAAAAAATACAAAGATATTCTTATCACAAATAACTACATTTTTTATCCTTCCCAGTCTTTGATGGTGAGCACATGCTTCTTACTGGTAGCGTGAGGCTAAGAAAGGAGAAAGGTTCCCTTACTTGTTTATAATTTTCCTTCAGTGATGATAACATGCTTCTTACTGGTAGCATGGTGCAAAATGTAGGGGGTATTTTTAAAAAAGAAGGGAAAGATCCTTAAAGTGATAAGGAGAGATAAAAGTGTTTGAATGTGTAAAATTCCCAAGCACATGATTTAGACATCTATGTTAGGAGAGACAATCAGCATATTCATCCATGTATTATTCATTAATTTATTTCACATCCTTCTTGGCTCTTGATGTTGAGACCCCACATCTTACTAGTTGCATGGGGTTAAGAACGGAGTGAAACATCTCATCATCACATCATCTACAACATATTTTTCCAATGGAATAGAAAATTTAATCATTATTTGAAAAATAAGTTTGCTAAGTATGACTTGCAACTGTGTGTATCTCATTATGTTTACCATATTATATTATCATCCATAGCATTCATTAAAAATTACAAAAACATCGAACATTTTTAACTATCTAGATTACACAAATGAGGTAATGCGTAAAGAAGAAAATGTCAAGAGAATGTCAAGCCACAAATAAATTCATGTGTGTGTGTGTCTATATATATATATATATATATATATATATATATATATCACTTTCAAAGTATAATATTATCACATCAAAGGAAAAATTTAGTCATACCACTCAATCATCATCCAAAAATCCAAAAAAAATGATATATATATATATATATATATATATATATATACACACACAAAAATGATACCAAGCAATAAAGACACTTGACATATACATCTCTCTGAGACCCTTATGAGGTGGATGGTTGAGAGATTTTTCTATAGATCTTGTGATGAGGTATGTTAGGCTCGATATGGGATTATCCATGTGTCAAACAATGGGAATTCTTGACAAAACATACATGTGAGTTGGAGTGCCAGTAGCCCCACTGCGGTTAAATTTTCCTCCCCTTAACATCTTACGATAATCCTCAACCTTCTATGTAAGCATTACAATCTTAGTATGCATCCAAGAAATCTCTCCTTCTACATGTCGGGATGGTGCAAAAAAATCTATGTAGTGGCTAGCTTGGGTTAGGATTATTAGATCCTCTAATAGAGTATCTCGAGGAAAATATAATGTGATTGAAAAAAAATCTAGGTTGGTCTTTCTGATGAGCTCCTACCATCCAACACTCATGGTTGGAAAACACATGCCCACAACATAAAATTAGTAGAGTAAAACAAAAATAAATCTTACTAACATCTAGGAAAATAAATCTAATCTAGGAAGTAGGGAAAAGAGAGAATCAATATTACTCACTAGGATCTCCCTCAACCCAATCAAGGTCTACACCCTCGGCTACCTCCTCCTTCGGTTTAATAGACTCCTCCTCTACCTCCTCCTCTTTTGGCTAAAAAGCCTCATTTTGTCCCTCCTCCTCATCTCTAGCTACCTCCTCCTCCTCCTCTTTGCTAACCATCCGACCAGAATCTGACTCCTCCTCTGAGCCAAAACCTGTCTCCACCTTTTTCTCACTCCCCAGTGGTGCCTCACAAATTTATAGGACCTAGGGTAGTCTATCTCCTCCTCCATATTGAGTGTTGAAGAAGAATTCAAGGAATATGAGAAAATCACTAAGATTCAATTGAAATTCACTATAACACTCAGTGGGATGGATAGAGAATTGAAGTTATGGAGTGAGTTCATTCAAGATCTTAGAGTGATGAGTGAGACATATATACATATCCTTTTGGAAAGTAATTTTTTTGATGATGCAAAATTGAATCTGTCCAAACAGTGGGTTTTCAGTATTGACTAGAAAATAAAGGTTCTAGAAGAGGCTATTGGAGAACTTAGGAATATGTTGCAAAAAGGAGAGGATTTTAAAGCCTGTGTTAGGTCTGCCTTCTTGGATATACATTGCCAAATCTTCAAAGATAATTCAAATGATAAATTTACTGTTCAAGAGATCAAATCCCAGTTCAAGGTTTTTGTTAAGGAAAATTTGTTCAAGCAGGACACCATATCTAAGGAGAAAATGAAATAAATTTACACACTATAGGATTCTATCACAGATGCTAACAAAGAGGTATTGGAAAATTCAGAGTTTGGGAAAGACATGGAGAATTTTTTGGGTAGTTGGACTCATGCCACTGCTAATACAAAAATTCCTCGAGGAATGGACATAGCTAAAGCATTAAAGCGATTCAGGAATCAAGTGCTAAAGGAAAAAGGGACTACGAGTGTTTCTATTGGTGTCTCAACTTCCTAAGTTATATTTTCCTTTATTATTTTGGAAATATCTGATTTAGGTGGATTTATCTCTTGATTCATGTATTATGAAG
This sequence comes from Taxus chinensis, assembly GCA_019776745.2. Taxonomy (NCBI): domain Eukaryota; kingdom Viridiplantae; phylum Streptophyta; class Pinopsida; order Cupressales; family Taxaceae; genus Taxus; species Taxus chinensis. The sequence goes on along the minus strand of CM034153.1, from coordinate 212,834,349 downwards.
TTAAGAGATAAATTAAAATTTGTAATATTTAATTAGATATTGAATTTTGAGATTAAAAGAAAGGAAACGGAAAAGGATTTTTGTAGTCGTTTCTCAAGGTTATTTAAAGAAGTTTTCTTATCATTATAAGGGATGAATATTTTGATATATGGATATAAAAGAGCATTAAACTATTCAGTACAGAAGAATTTTTGGCCCTCTCTCATGCTTTTTCTCTTTATGTTCCTTATCTAATTCATATAGAGCTATGTGTATTCAAGCAAGAACTTTGTGTCTTTTGGTTAATAGGTGTATTTGGAACTTTGTGTCTAATACATACATGTCCTTTGTTTTTATATGCATGGTTTAAATATTGTTATTTTATCAAGCATTGGTAAGATATTACTCTACTATCGACATGTCTCAAAGTGCTCTTCTATCTTCATTTTTTGAATACCAGTCCTGAATTTTCCCCTTTATTCTGTATTTAAACTCTTTTTGAGGAAGGCATCTAAAATATCAGAATCTCCACAAAAATGTTGAACAAATGTTTATATTGTAAATAAGTTTTGCTTTTTCTCTTTTGTGTTCAATAAGCGAGCCTCTCCCATAAAGAGGAGGGATTGTTGTCAACCTAACTGTTGTTTGTTTTCAAAAGATCAAATTCTACAACCAACACAGTGTTATAATGAACCAAATTTCACAAACTTGTCAAACTTGCAAAATTGCTCTTCTACCTCTAGTCAAGAAACCTTCACAAAACATGTAATTTTTGGTTTAAAAACCCAAATTTTATCAATCGATCAATTTAAAATGATTCTTATAACCACACCATATTATTCCAACTATCAAACTTTTTCAAATCAATCAAAACATTCAATTTCACTTCTATCTCACAAAATTGTCATTTTTGGTTTCTTAAGGTAAGGTTAGAGGTGAAAATTCATTGGGAACAATATACAACTCCCCAAGACAAACTAAAAGTATTTTTAATTACCCTTCAATCTATTATAGGTTTGGGTTGAATGTTTGGGTACAAATCTTAATGTAGATACCCTTTCACAATATATGACCCTTTTAAGCTTGACCTTCTCAACTAGACATGTCTAAAGTTAAAAATTGGCATAAATTTTGATAGGATAATTCCTCAAACATTATCTTGACCTTTATGATTACCCATTTGGGAAAAATTTCTCTGTTCAAAAATTCAAGATACCTTTCTTTGTATAAATTCCTTCAAATTCTAGTTATCATGCCTCTATTAGTTTTCCTTGTCCTTGTCACAGTCCTATAGATGGACTAGTAAAAATTGGGGTTATTTGGAACCTTTTTAAACTATAAAATCTTTTTAATATTTTTCTTGTCACTCCCTAGGAATTATGCTTCAACTTTCAAGTTTCAATTCAATGGTTAAAGGCTTAACTCTTAAATTATAACACTTTCCCTCCTTATAAACAATGACATCCCTACTCCTTTACTATCAAGATTTCATCTTGAATGATAACCTTTAATGACTTGATCCTTCTTCACTACTAGTTTTCCCCCTTTGACGATGATTGTCACAAATTTTCATGCGTATATTTTAACCCTACACTCCTTTTCTATTGTCTATTCTTATCAATTTTACCTTATCTATGCCACCTATAGGTCTACAGTCCTTCTAACTCGAGAATGGAGGATATTAAGATTCCTTCAACTCTTAAGGCTTGACAAAAAACTTACCATACCTATAAAATTGATGACTAACAATTTTTAATCTTTGAAATAGATTCTTATCTCTCCATAAGATTAACTCCTTTTAGCCCCAAACCCTCATTCATCACTTTCAATCTTACTCTTAACTATCAAGGACAATTTCCATGAAAAGAAAATTCATGCAATAAATCCTCTAACCCCTGTTTAATGAAGGTTTCAAGTTACTATACTCAAAGTTGTAAGACCTACTTGATGCTTTATGACATCCTAATAGTACCTTGAGACCAAACCCTCTAAACCCTTCGTTTAAAACTAAGAATTATCCAAGTATTACCAAAATACAAGAAGCTTATTTTCAAGGGCTAAGATTCTTTCATTAGATCTGTGTTAACATGCATAAGGTTTCTAATATGTCAATCAAGCTAATTACCTCACTTATTTTCTAGTTTAGCTCATATCCACTTTACCATGTCTCCCAAAATCAAAGTTCCCAAGATTATCTTAAGGCTTCAACTAATCAACTTCTAACCTTCACTTTCTATGTTCCTATACATGCATTTAGGTCTATAATGATCTCTTCTCATATCGTGGGCAATAAACATTCATAAATAAGTAATGAGACTTTAAAAGTTTACTCCCACTCTCCTATATTGGACTGTGATATTAAGAATCTCACTATCAATCATGCAACCTTCTAAACAAAGAATTATCCTCCATAATGCAAATGAATCCCTTTTCTTCATCTACCCCCACACTATCAAAGGAGATAAATACAAAAAATACTCACAATGGTCTTGTAATCCCATTACACAAGTCTTTCTTATTAAATACAGTCTGTAATAGTCTTTCAAGAAGTTGCTTCATAGATTTAAAATCTCAAACAAAGTTCCTCCCTTTATAAACCCTAATGCAAGCATGAAAAATCAACAAGAAACAATGGATTAACATTCTAACCAACATTTAAAATCCATATTTCATGACCTTTCCTTGGTCACATTCACTTTCTCATGATTTCTTGATCAACAAGACTATCTATTATCAAAAGAAGAAGACAAATTTTTTCCCTTGATACTTGAAATCCCTTGTCATTCAAAAATTACCAAATAAAATATGTTAAACCCTCCCACAGTTAGATTATTCATAAGTGGAATAAAAAAAGCAACAAATTCCTACAAAATTATTGAATAAACAAGCTATAATACAATTCTTGATGTAAAAAGAGAGTATTTCATGTATTATCAGTAATATTACTACAAAATTATCTTTCCTCGGGATCTTTCCTCAAGCCTCTCCTCTTCAATTAATAAATAACTCCTATCCAATGATTTTATTCTTCATAAATACATACTCTTTAAGTCTTAATTGTTTTATAATTCATGACATGATTTACAAACATGGGAAAGTCGTTTTCTTACCTTTCTAACACATAATTTTCTCTTCACACACACACACATTAGAAATCATTTATGACATGACTAACTCTATATAAGACCTTCAAACCACCTAATAACACAAAGACTTCTTAAAGAAGCCCACAATAGCTTAAACACTCTAGAAATTCAAAATATCTCTTTTGGAGGGAAAACGTATCATTTAAATTTTGAAATCTTGGCTCCGTTTAGAAAACGTGTTATGAACTCAAATAAATCCTTAAATGACTTCTAGAACTCTAACATCACCTTACACACCAAAATTTTGACTTGTTTAACCAAAATGAGGCCCTAAGAGAGATGCTCCTGCATCATGAATGTATTGTTAAACATCTTTAGGCCTAAATGATTTTCAGTCTGCATATATTGATCAGAGAATACTTGTTAGAGATCACACAAGAAGTCCGTGTGGGAGAGAAGGCTAGGATCAAGGGCGTGGAGGGACAGGAAGAACCCGCACATGGAGGGAAAGTTCAGCTTTCAGGACTTAGCTGATTTTGAGCATGAAGACCTATTTTTAGAAGATGGCGTGCAGAGCACATAAACGAGGCAGAGACGTGTGTGCACCACACATTGTCTATCTTTAGAGGATCGGATCAAAGCGTTTTGCATGGAGATGAGCTAAGAATAGGATTGTCACTTCAGTTAACTATAAGAGGTCTATAGATATCACACTTGCATGTGTGGCTATGCCTGTAAATGGTGCGTGGCTATTAGTAGCATGTGGCCTATTTTTGGAGTAGATAAGCCGGTGAAGGGAAAGTCCCCACCCTATATATATGATGTGAATCACATAGTAGATATATAGATATAGATATATAGATATAGATATATATAGGGATATGTAGAGCGTAAGAGGTAAGCATAACGATATATGTGGATATGAATGGATTATTGTATCAGATCCATGCACGCATCAGTATAGATTGCCATTATTGTAAGGAGATTTTGTGTTTATTAATAGATGGAAGATATTGGATGAATCTAAGTGTCATTCCTGTGTGTAATTGAGTAGTGCATGTTCTTGATTCAATCATGATTATTGTTTAAGCTTGTTCTTTCCTAGATCTGAATATGGCATGCATTGTAGAATGATGGATTAGTTATGGATCTATATGTTTCTTCCTTCATCATGCTAACATCCTACTACAACAACCCTAAAGAGGGACCTGGTACCTTTGTGCATGCTTCAGGTGAGTGCTTAGTCTAGGCTGAGTGATGTGCCAACGCATCTAGGGTGTTATCTAGTAAATTCTAGGCTGCATCATTGGTTCAGTTTCTGGGACCTCTTTTTCAGTTGTTTTCAGGATGGTTCATGATGAAGACGTACTGGTTAACTCTAGCAAGTATTGAGGAGTGGATACATGATCTGGAGGAAGAATATGCATGACGGTTCAACATTGGATCTCAGTTTAACGCACACAGTTGGGTAGAACAAAATCTGTATGATAGCTTATATGAGAGATTTTTTTCCATCTTTCTAGTAGAATTATACAAGTGGCTGATTGCTTATGTATCTAAGTGGAATTGGAGGTATCGCACACTTATCTGGACACAAGAATAATTTTAGGCCCTTTATGATACTGATCTGATCTGGACTTGTGATGTGGATACGTGGTTTTGTGGTGTTCTAAACAGTTATATTCTGGAATATTCAATTTCGATGTATTCTTTCCCAGAGGTAGCTGAATTCCAGTTTTTGTGGTATCCTAGAGGAGCATATCTGCAAGGTATTCCACTGGTGATCAAGATCTTGATGGTAACTTTGAACCTGGAGAGTAAACTGATGGCTAACTAAACCTCACCATGTGCGAGGGTAGGAACAGGTTTGGTGAAAGATGGAAGACCTAGCAGTAGAAAGGTAGAGAGAGGAAAGGAAACTTAAGTATAATGAGGCACACGAGAGGGAGATAGAGAAGTAACATACCATTGCAGAAAGTATGGTGTTGAGGAGAGAGATGGCTCGTGAAGGATTTTAAGCTCACGTAGAAGATGTGGAGCCAGAGCATCAGGAACTCCCCCATCTTGGAAAGCATGATAGAGATCCCCCCTTGGCTTCACACAGAAGTGTGCCAGTAAAGACTACCTGGGCCACGGGCGCATCTTAATCCACCTGGTGACCTAGCCCTTGCACTTGGTTTTCCAGTATCTAGTACGACAAGTAACCAACAAGCTAACTTGGGAAGTAGGAGAGCAGGAGTAAGTCAGGAAGCAAGCACATCAATGGTAGGTCAGACGACTTCATTATTTGGAGGAACATTTTTAGGCACATCATCCACACAGAACATGAGTGCGCAAAATGTTGGATTCACCTCTGGAAGTGGAACTACCTCACAGACTATAGGGGTTCAATATAGTACTACTATCGGAGCACAGGGGAGTACATCTACAGGTCATATTCCAACTACAGGTGGAGGATCAGGAGGTATAGGTGGTTCTAGTTCTAGTGGATTTGGTGGTTCTGGAGGTAGAGGAAACACATGAGGTTCTAGATCAGGTGGTCAAGGCCCACATCAACCATAAAATATCTATATGGAGATGTCTCTTTGTCTCCCAGAGTATAGAGGTATAGAGGATGTTGCCGAACATGTGTATATGTGTGAAATCTTATGGCACGCGAAAGGGATCATAGCTTCTGAGCATAAGGAAAGTTAATTCACTACTACATTGCAAGGGATGTGCACACAGCTGGTATAGGAAGTTTGACCCTGATCAAACTTGTGTAGATTATGCAACATTGAAGGATGCTTTCTTAAAAGAGTTCTATATCCCAGAGTTTGAGCAGAAGAGTATCAGCACACTCAAAGATATCAAACAGGGCACTACTGAGAGTGTACATGAGTATGATGCCTGCTTTAAGACACTTCTATCTAAGTTTTCTTATGATATTCACGCCAGCCAGCATGCACAATGGTTTGTTGGAGGATTGATTACACCATTTAGAAGGGCGTTGTCACATAAGACATACACTGATATGTGCAAAGCATTGGAGGTAGCCCTACATGCTGAGGTAGTTGGGAGCATTGACACTGGTGTTAGTCCATTCTTAGAGGCACAAATTACAGCTATGGCAAAGTAATTATAGAAGCTATCAGAAAATTTAGCCCATGAAATGCGCTCAGGAGTTTGGTGTACAGATTGTGAATTGGAAGGTCACACCAAGGATAGTTTCCCTTGCACAGATCTATACGTTCATCTTTGTTAGACTATGAAATATGTCATTTGAATCATGATGCTAGCCACTGTCCTTTGTTACAACATGTGATAAGGAAGAATGTATCCTGCTTTTGTAAGATTTGTAGGTCCACGACCCATGATACTGAGGATTTTCAATTGATTGGTCAGATCCATGATGCTATAGACATTGGGGTATGACAAACAAGTGTAACAAATAACTCTAAGAATAAGAACGAGCACCAGGATTGGGATCATAATCAACCGCACTATGACAGGAATGAGGGCCATTTTGAAGGAGGTCGTGGAAGAGGACATGGATATCGAGGTGGATATGGAGGATGAGGCCATGGTGGAGGAAGAAGCGAGTTTCCTCATGGAATGTGCTATACATGTGGATCCCCTGATCATTATAGGTGTGAATGTCCCCAGAATGTTACATGTTCTTTCTGTGGAAAGAATCATAGCTATGAGGAGTGCCCAGACTTATATGAGCATCTCAGTAAACAACATAAGTAGGAAAACAAAGGCACAGGGATGGTTAGGATCCAACACATGGAGGAAAATCAGTGGATGCCCAAGATAGCACCAGAACCTGAGGCCTTAACTGTGAAGATTACCACACGTGCTGAAGTGGCACGTGTAAGAGAGGCATCATACCAAAAGCCTACAATCACTAAGGAGGAGGTTTTGCATGCAAGGTACCCAGATCCTTCCCATCAGAAGGAAGTCTATCAAGAGACCATGGAGGTCCTCAAAAATCTTCAAGGTGAAATACAATGTTTAAAAGAGCAGTCCAGAAAGATGGAACAAAAGAAAGAAGTAGGGAAGGTCCCCTCTGATATTGATGACATCAGAGAGGTGTGTAAAATGCTGCGCCAAGAGAATATTATTCCATTATTAGGGAATTGGTTAAGGGGAACACTCCACGTGAAAGCACTGAGAATGAACGGAAGATCCTACATGCAAATATTCCCCCTGATAGCATTGACTATGATAAAGAGATCACTCTGAATGTTGTTGTAGATGGATGGTTGTTGAGCAATATTTTGATTGATATAGGTGTGAAGTCAATGTGCTTACTTTAGATGCATGGGTACAAATGGGGAGACCTCCATTACAACCATCATCTAATGTGTTGTTTATGGAAAATAGGACTAAGGCCACTCCCATAGGAGTTTTGAAGGATGCATCTATAACCATACAAGGGGCCAAATTCACTGGGGATTTTGAGGTATTAGCACTTGTAGAAGTAGACAATTTTCTAGCCTTGCTTGGATGCCCTTGGTGTTATGCGAATAATGCTGACTTGAGATTCAATAAGGGGTATATCAACTTTGAGAACAAGGAGGAAAGGGTTGTGATACCTTTGACAGATGGGAATTCTACACCATATGTTGAGCCTCTAAGTGAGGAGGACTTAAACAGAATCTATGTACGCGCTATTCAGGACCCAGAGGTCAATGAGCCATCAAAGGAAGGCATCCTATAGTGGGAGGATTCTCACTCTATTAGTGATACTACAAGTATTGCTTGTGACAATTGGGCTCATGGTACATATGAACTAGTAGGGCACGAGGTAAAAAGTGTGGTTACACACAAGAATGGACTTCATTCTGTTCGATGGATAGGTAGCACAGTACCTTGGTATACAGGAGTAGAAGATCTTCCTGTATTCTTACAAGCCATGGAGGCATAGTGGATAGACCACATTAAGAGAAGAGACATGTTAACATATATCTTACATGGGACAGTAGCACGTTGGTGGGTAGTTCACAGAGATAATATTATGGAGTGGAAGGAGATCAGAATCGCCCTATCTACTAGGTTTGTAAGAAGCAATGCACCTACATAGATTTTCACTTATAATGGTGATCAACCTGTTCAGCACCACATTCAGTAGTGTGAGAGACTCTGGACAATAGGATAGGAAGCATTACCACCTTCACTCTGGGTGCATAAATTGTATTCCACTTCTACAAGGGTGCACACGCACTTGGTATGTATACACAGAACTACATCGAGAGACTGGAAACTGGAAAAATTTTACTGCAGGAATGATCCAGACCTTTGACTACTTTTCTTTCCAACCTCCAATAGAAGAGGCATTAAAATTTGTCAAGTGGTTAACCATGGGAGATAGTGCAAAGGCGGAGGAACTCGTACATGAATTATTTGGCGAGACAGAATCAGGTGCATGCATTTTGAAGAAGGAGATAAAGACTCCATATTGCTTGAATGTGCTTGCCTTGAGAAAGAAAAAGGAAAGATGGTGTACATCGTGGATGATGAGGAAGTTGAAAACCTAGATATTGACCATTCACAAGGGGCATGTGAGGTCTTGGATAGTGCAGATAAGGATACACATGCATACCATGAACCAATGAAGACAAAGAAGGTCAATATAGGATTGGAGGCTGAGCCTAAGGAGGCCATAATTAGAGACTACTGGTCAAACTCGGAGGTGGAAAATATTATTGAGTTACTACGGGATTACCAGGACTTATTCCCTCGAGGGTATCATGAACTTAAAGGTGTGCATGAATCACTTGGGAAAATGAAGATAAAGCTTAAGGAAGGTGTGTGCACGTCCAGTGAGAAAGAGACCTTACAGAATGAATCCTAATTTGTGTAAAAAGGTAAAAGAAGAAATTGATAAAATTTTGAAGTCTGGAATCATTCAACCTTTGGATGAGTCAAAATGGGTTAGTCCTATGGTGATCAGTCTAAAAAAGGATGGTAGGATTCAAATTTTTGTTGATTATAGGGAGCTAAATGCAACATGTGTCACAAATCCCTTTCCTACACCATTCACTGAGGAAATACTGGAAGGAGTAGCAGGGTGTGAAATCTATTCCTTTATAGATGGGTTTTCCAAGTATCATCAGGTTCGAATTTCCCAAGAGGATCAGGAAAAGACAACTTTTACTACTGAATGGGGCAACTTTTCCTATACTGTGATGCCTTTTGGATTGAAAAACGTGCCTTTTGTATTCTCGCGCATATTTGTTCAAGCATTCAAATGTTTTATTCACAACTTCTTATACATCTACCTCAATGATTAGATAGTATATGGGCTTGTTAAGGATCATTGTGACAATTTACGCTTAATGTTTGAATGATGTAGGTAATTGAGTATCTCTTTGAACATCAAGAAGTGCATATTTGCTACACCTTTTAGGAATACTGTTGGGACACATAATATGCAAGGAAGGATTGCTTGTTGATCTAGCTAAGGTTGCAGTCATTTTAGGGTTGGAAGCACCTACCAGTCAGAGTGAGGTGCGCAAATTTTTAGGTCACATAGGATATTATAGAAAATTCATCAAGGGATATGCAAAAATTGCTGCACCTCTTGGAAGGAGTTACTAAAAGGAAAAGGTACATTTTATTGGGGAGAATCACAACAACGTGCATTTGAGATATTAAAAGAGAAACTTACTACTGCGCCCCATCCTACATTTTCCCTCATGGGATAAACCATTTCATGTGCATGTGGATGCCTCTGGCATGGCCATTGGTGCAATATTAGCTCAACCTAGAGAAGGTATTATTGATCATCCTATCTGCTTTGTTAGTAGGAAGTTGACGCCTGCTGAACATAATTATACAACTACAGAGTGTGAAGCTTTTTCAATGATCTATGCATTACACAAGTTTCGATAGCATTCTAGCTATACCATTTGTATTCTATACGGACCACATGTAATTTAAGTACTTGGTAAACAAGCCCGTCTTACAAGGGCGCATATGTAGATGGGTAGTCTTATTTCAAGAGTTTGATATCACAGTTGTGGTAAAGCCAGGGAAAATTAATTCTAGAGCAAACCACCTATCTAGAATCCACTCAGGAGAAGAAGCACAAATGATTGAATAAACATGCAAGATGCGTAGTTATATAGGTTACAACGCACACCAACTGAACTTGACGACATTGTTGTTTTTCTATGGACTAGTATGGCACCAGAAGGAATGAAGGCATTGGAAAAGAAACAGCTTGCCATACCCGTGACACCTTTTATGTTGATCAGTGGTGACCTAAACAAGTTAGGCAGAGATGAAGTATTACGTCATTGTGTATTAGAGCATGAGCATAAGGATATAATGGATGAGGCTCACGGTGGTATTGTAGGTGGCCACTATGCAGGTGATGCTACAACACGTAAAATCCTACTTACTGGATTATGGTGGGAGACATATTATAAAGACTGTAAAGAATATTTTAAGGTATGTGATCATTGTCAGTGCCTAGGAAAACTAGGAAAAAGAGATGAAATGCCATTGAGAGCTATTATCAGTGTAGAACCATTTGAGAAATGGGCCATTGATTTTGTAGGACCTATTTTTCCAGTCATGCGTAGGACTGGATCACACTATATCATTAATTACTTAGATTATCTCACATGGTGGGAAGAAGCAGCACCTATAAAGGACTGCACAACAACTACAACAACTAGGTTTCTATGGGAGAATGTTCTTACAAGATATAGATGTCCTTTAAGTTTGACAAGTGATAGGGGTACACACTTTTTAAATGAAACCATAAGGATCCTATTAGATGATTTTATGGTTGCCCACCATAAGACTACACCTGACCACCCACAGGAAAATGGAACTGTTGATGCTTTCAACAAGATTTTGATCCAAACATTGACCAAAATTTGTGATGTTGGAAGAAAGGATTGGGATGATAAATTTTCAGCTATTATTTGGGCATATAGAACCACTTATAAGAGATTAAACAAGGCCACACCATTTCAGTTGGTGTTTGGCATTGAAGATGTTCTTCCTATAGAATTCATGTTACCTTCTTTGCACATTACACGCACTGGAGTTATAGTTGATGAGAAATATTTAGAAGAGTGGATTGAAAAGATGATTTAGTTGGATGAGTGAGGAGCCATAGCATGTTGGAGTCAGAAGCAAGAAAAGGCCAGGCAGAAAGTATGACATGACATAGATATAAAGGATAAGAAGTTGGCGGTTGGACAAATGGTACTTATTTATGACTCTAAGTTCTTGTGCCATCCATGTAAGCTCAAAGTACATTGGTTGGGGCCATATTTCATCACTTACATACTTGAATCAGGTGCTTTCTAGTTAGAAGCACTTGATGAAACATGGCTACCCAGTTACTTTAAAGGGATTAGTTTGAAGCCCTACTATAAATAAGTCTTCTTGGTGTTTGTAATAAGGAAGTATTGCCATTTAGATTAGGTTTTCAATTTTTTATTTCCTTAATGTATTTCCTTCATTGTCATTATGATTTTTAAATTTAGTTGTTGATCTTGTGTAATAAGCGCGCTTGCGTGCATGAAGCTAATTACTATGTGAAGAATGTTTATGCACAGAGAACTGCACATGTGTGGGGTGGTTATAGTTATCCAAGTAAAAGACTATGGGAATAGAAAGGTGAAAGGAATAAGCTGATACAGGTGTGCTTTAAGTCATTAGAAGATTGCTTCTCAAAATTGACCAATGATGGAGATGAATGAAAGGACAATATAACACAAGGTAAGTAGAGGCCATGATAACTACTAGGAGAAGGTATAGTGATGAGGTACTCAGGTGCAAGAGCACACGCTGAAGAGAATTCTATGACCAGAGGGTAGGAAGGCGTGCTAGAAGGTTATAGCTAGGGCACGAAGATGTACCGTGTGAAATGAATGAATTTGGTCAATGAATGGGAGGATATTTGGTAGGTGAAGGAGAAATAAATGCATCAAAATTTGAAAAAATATATAAGGATAGGATGCAAATTTATTTTTACCATTGTGACTAAGAGTATTTGAGGAAAGAGCTAAGTGTGAAGAGCCAAGTGATCGGGTTAAGGTGAGAAGGGTGTGAAACCAAGCGTGACAAAAAGAATCTTGCATCCCCTGTGGTGAAGGGTTTTAGTGAAGCAAGGTAATAGAGAGGAGTTAGGGCATGAAATTTCCACCTAGGACATGATTGAATTGAGCTAGGGTTTGATTTACAAATTACAGAGTTAAAGAGGAGACAATTGCAAGGTAAAAATGGCACCCAAGAAGGAAGCTGTAGCAGGAGAAAAAGGAAAGAAGAAGGTGGTCATTGAGGAGGAAGACACCTGTAGTTTGATCAAAGCACTATTATCCCTAATATTTCCCTAACTAGTCCTCTTCCTACAAGTTGGCAACACCTCGTCAGTTAGATCTATCTAACTCCCCTTTTACGACACTCTTTTGGTCATATTTCCTCTTATAAACTAATTAAATAGGTTATAATAACCTCTTCTTGGCTAATATTCTCTTCTTTACCACCTCTATTAGCTCCCTGGAATATCAATCCACTTCATTGGATTGATTAGGCCTTTCAGAACCCTCCCAGAAACCTAATTTCTCTCTAAATAGGATTAATTACCCTCTAAACATGGTTAGCTAGTCTTAACCATGATCAACCTCTCTCTAAAACTAGTCAAATCTTACTTTGACTTGCTAATTAACTTGTTGACTCCCTTTTAGTCCCACATGCACCAAAAATCCTCCCATTTCCCAAATGGAAAACTATAAATAGCCTACTACCCCCCTCTCATTTCTAAGAACACTTCTTCCCTCTAACCTAAACTATAGTATTATTGCTAGGATTAGGACCTTTTATTGAGCTATTTGCTTTGCTTTTGCATTTCTATCACATAACATGGAGTAAATGGGAAGAACCATTGGCCTTGAAGCCATTAATGGTGAGATCCCATTCTCTTGAAGCATAAACTGATTGCTTAGATCCTTTTAGGTTCATTTACTTTAAGCTTTCAAGAATAGAGGTTAACTTCATTTGTTTAAATTGTTTGTTTACTTCAAGTTAATGCATGCAAATAGGATTCCTTGCTCATTTCTTATCATATGGTCCATTGAGGGGATTTTACACAAAGCTTTGGGGTTCTTGAGTGTTTCTTACCCCATTTCAATAGCTCTTGCAAAACCTTTCATTGAACACATTTGGCACACCCGGTGGGACACTTATGTCCATCCTCCATTAATGGAGGTCTTTTGAGTTCTTCAAAGTTCATTTGCAAGTTTTTTTAGTTAAAATAACTTGTTATTTGCTCATTTCTATTTCTAACACTAGCTAAATCACACTTATTTGCATATGTTTTGTGGGTTTGAACTAGAAATAGGATACTTTGACTAACAACTAACCTGTTTGCTCTTAAAAAATTTGAATCCGTGAGTTTTGTAGGTTTTTCATAGGGTACGCGTAGGTGTTGTAAAGGGATGCATCCACGTTGAAGCCTAGCAATATCCCCATCAGAACAGGCGCGCACCTATCTAGATGTACTTATCATTAACATGTTTTCTCTCTACAGGGATGTGCACACGTCTCTGTCGATGGGTCAACATCTCCATCTCTCTAGACGCATTTTTGTAAATAACCCCACTGTGTAAAAATTGAAACTTTTTGTTTTATGCTTGGACGCATCTCCGTTGAACCCTAAGCATCCACATCGAGTTGTAAGCATCTCTGTCTCTCTGGACGCGTCTATGTTTTTGGTATACTGTGGATTTTACTAATTTTGTTTTTACATGTATATCCATTGAGTTAGGTGCATCCGCGGCGGAACCCTACCCGTCGGGGGCACGTAGGGCTCTGTCTGTTTTTCTTGCCACACTGGTTGGTTTGAGGCAGTGGGCATGGTGTCAGTTTGGGTCTGTTTATGTTAAAATTGAAAATTTTTCTACAGTCTATAAAATATATTTTTCTGATCTTTGCTATAGGTTTCTAGGACTAACAAATTAAATACAGAGTTTTCTTTGGTATTTCAGTTTGCATAGTTAAGTGTTTTTGGTTCTTAGCTTGAACTAGGTTTGTAAAAGTGTGTATGCTCTCTCCTCGCGCCTTCAAAAGAGATCTTGGAGATCAGAAACACTTGTACAAACTTGTATCGAATGTTCAAAACACTTGTTCTATAAAGGATAAAGTAAACTTTCATGTGATTTAGTAGGATTTTCACATTGCATATGCTCTTCCTTCACGCCTTTTGGCGATCTTAGGAATCAAAAGCAAGGTGTAAAGTTCTCTTTCTTGACATCAATCTGTGAAACTGGAAAATTACTAAAACTTGTTGTCTACAGGACCCAACACTTGTAGAAGAAAGGCATCAAAACAAGACACAAAACTTCTAATACACGTGTTTTATGTAGGTTTCCAAATGGTGTGCTACTTGAAACCACATTTAAATTAAAAAAGATAAAAAACACACCACTTTCATCACACTGTATTGCAGGTTTCGGAAAAGGGTACATCCCTATCCGCTTAACTAGAACATAACCCCTTTGGCATAACACCTTAAGCTACAACAATGGGGGTGGTTCCAGGAACCCTAAAGTAATCCACCACTGTGTAACCTCATGGATGAAACAGGAAGCGCTCCGCTTACCCACTTGACTAGTTTTTCCTTATGAGTTAGCGTTACCAGTTGTCCATATGGCGACCCTAGTGAGAGTACACATGGACACATTTATTTCCCACTATGCTTGAAGGGGGTAAAGTAAAGCCGAGATACTCCTAATTTAGTCATTGCAACTTTTTGGGTAAATCACGCTCGCTTAAGACAACTTTATAACACCTAGTTGAGAGAACTTATTAAGGAGGTCATTCTGTCTTGGAGCCCACTTTGCTAGTCCATTGTTGTGTCAGGCCATCATGAAGTGACAACTCATTTGGTATCTAAACCTTGTTTTTCAAACAAGGCAAAGAATCCTTGTAATTTTGATCTAAATGTCTTTCATCACAAAATTAAACTACGTCCCACTTTAGCTCATTTTTATTCTCATTTTCGGACAAGGTGAAACTCTGCCCGAGTGACACTTAGTTTTTTTCATCGTTTGATCTATACCCTTGCATTCTCACCATCCATTTTTCAGGGTGAGAAAGGTGCATACCTTGCGCATTTTTATCAGAGATAGTGCTCGCCACTTTTTTACCCGTTTACGCCCATCCATGTTTGCAGCTGGGTTATTAAACGTTTAAAGTGTGTAGGTACATTTTTTGTATCTTTGATAAAAGTCCTTCAATATTGATTTCAAGATCATCTTCACCACTGTGAGTTTGATTCATCATTCGTCTCTTCTTGAGTTGATAGTTTTGTTCGCATTCTAGTCACACAATCTTGGTACTTACGTCATGTTCTCATTTTTTATGAAAACATGGTATAAGTCCCTTTATTGCATGGTTACGCTGCTCACACAATTAAAAACTCCTTGTTATACTTATCACTTAGTTTCAGTTTCGACACCATCTGAGTCTTTTGAAAAGTGTCGATAATGCCTTATATATATCGTAATAAAGTTTTCATGATACTAACACCTTGCTTACTCAGTTAGTGTATCACGATGTTGTTGTTACACTATATCTAGTCACAAATTCCATTTTTCAGAAGGTTTAGCTTTCATCGGCATTCAAACTAGTTTTAGTATACCTCATCGAGGGACTGCGTCAATACCGCGTCGATACTTAGGCCTTGTTAGAATTCTAACTTGACCTACATATTGATACGATATTGTCACTATCTATTTTTAGGGCATAGGCTTGGTAACAACAAAATTGAGTGATCATTACATTTAGGTGTGCATATGAGTGTTCCTTGATAAAAAAAATGACTACATAACACTACATCTAGGATACACTGTGGTATAGTTCAAACATCACCTTGAACGCTTGCAAAAACCATACACTTAGGGGTCACGCTAGCTTCATACAAACGTCGGCTAGTAATGCCTAAAATCACAAAGATGGAAACCAAATCAAACGAGCATGACTTAGGAGAAAACCCTTTCGAAACCTTCCCATTTAGCGACAACAATTTAGCACCTCTCTTTTCTCAAGTCAAGGATGTAGAGCCATTAATTGACCATAGTGGAGAAGATTTGGACTCTTCCAAAGAACAACAGAGATTAGACCTAGGTAGATTTGATGAACTCCTATATTATAATAAAGATCAAGTACTCGCAAGAGTCTTAGAATTAGGAACTAAACTTCCGCAAGAGCGTGAAGTAGAAACTAAGGTCATTAACCCTAAACTAGGAGAACGAAGATTCCTCTTAGACATAGATAATCCTTTTGATGTGGGATACGCTTCCACTTCTGGGAAACATCAGGCCACCGTCAAAGGGGACCCATCATGAAGACCTCACTATAAAGCTTCACGTAAAGTGAAAATTGAGCGTAAAGCTTCCCCTCCTCCCAAATTTGATGAAGAAGAGGACCCTCTGGTTGAAGAGGAGATCCTTCAAAAATAGATCTTGAAGTTGAGCCAGAAACTAGCAAACTTAGGCTCTTCAAGAAGAAACATATACAAAGACAAAGACAAAACTAAACCTAGCGAGTTTCACTTTGATCCACACACAGACCATACCTTGAAAGTGACTCAAGTACAAATACCAATGTCGCCTACTAAAGAGACACTCATTCAAAAAGAGTTACAATGAAAAATATGCTTACTACATTACAAGAGGGAAATGTAGGTTAGAATAGAAAATATTCATATGAAGAACTCTTCCCTTACCCCTTTGATAAGGACATGTTACAACAGCCCTTTCCAAAACACTTTACCATTCCCAAGTTTGATAAGTATAAGTGCAAGAGTGATCCTCGTGATCATATAAAATAATTTTACATGGCTTTCCAAGAGGTCGCATATAGTGATAACTTCTTAATATGAATTTTTCCTCGTAGCCTAGGAGCCATGGGATTGGAATGGTTCTATAGCATACCCAAGGGATCCATTAAAACATGGCCTGCATTAGCAGAAAAATGTATCTGGCATTACTCCTATAATATGGAAAGTGACATCACAATGAATGATTTATGTAATATAAAACAAAAACCCAATGAGATGTTTGTAGGATTTTTACAATGATGGTGAGGGTTAGCAAGTCGTTTGAACCCTTGTGCATTACCAGAAAAATAGCTAGTGAGCATATTTGTTCCTAACTTAAACCCAGAAATAGCCTTTCATTTACAGATGCATTGTGGCTCAAACTTCGAAGAGGTCATAGAGAAAGGTGGTCAAATTGAGAAATCCCTCATTGCAAAGGGAATGCTTAAGTCTGTCGTTAAAGACAAACATGAAGCCAAATCCATAGACAAACCAAAATTCTTCAATAAGAACAAGCATGTCATTGGTGATGGCATTACGGACTCCAAGAGAGTCCAAGCCATACAAACAAGCCTGCTTTTAAATCTTTCACAAGGACCTCATCCCAAAGCACCTACTAAATGTATGTTTACATCCTTAACGGAGTCCTTGTCTTCCATCCTAAGATAATTAGATGATGCAAAAATGGTGGAATATCCAACTATGATGGTACCATACCTAGAGGATGCTCCAAAACCTAGTTGGTTCAAAGACCATGAATATTGCAACTTCCAGCATGTTAAAGGACATAAGACAGATAGGTTTTTGAGACTGCATCATTACATACAAGACCTCAATTGACGAAGGAAAGATCACTGTAGATTCTCCCCATGAATCCATAAAAGGTCCAAATGAGAAAATGGGTATCTACAAAGAACCTTTTCCTAATCATGCAGATAAAAAGAAAAGGAACCCAAATCACAGGAAAACCTCCAACGACTATAGAACTGTCACTTGTGTTTACCCTACTAATGATAGTCCTTTTTATTCTCTCATAGGATGTATTATCTCATCTAATGAACAGATCAACATTATCTAGATCTTAGAAAAGAGTTACGCAGTAGGGACGAGACGTGCTTGTTTAATCATACCAGATCCCATACCTATCCCTCAGGAAGGTCAGTATAATTTAATAGATCAGTTAGAGAAAACACCTACTAGGATATCTATTCTTGATCTCCTCAAAATCTCTAATGCCCACAAGAACATACTGTATAAAACATTGTAAAATTTAGGGGTTTTGACAGATGTAGACCCCACAAACCTCCAAGCCATGATTGCGTGCCTAGACTCCAATGATCATATTAATTTTTATCGCACTGTAATCCCGCATAACAACCATGAACATAACTTACCCTTATATCTCGAAGTGGTGGTTACCCGTCACAAAACCAAGAGAGTACTTGTGGACGATGGATCTGGTATAAACATTTGCACTTTGAAGCTGGTTAAGCAGCTAGGCCATTCATAAACAGATCTAGGAGCTAAGACTATCACAATTACGGCTTATGACAATGAAGAACGAGAATCAACGGGTACTATAGTAGTTCCCATGGAAGTAGGCCCAACTTGTCATGACATGACGTTCCATGTCCTTGACTTGGACCTTCCATACAACATGCTCCTGGGGCACCCATGGATCCATGCCATGCAAGCTATTCCATTGAATTTTCATCAGTGCATCAAGTTATGTCATGAAGGTCAAGTGGTTACCATTCTAGGCGACCAAGAACCATTCACACATTATAGGGCATTGCACAATTTTTCTCGTGTGGCTTATGAGTGTCCTTTAGTGGATGTTGTTGTCCCCTACAAACAGAAGCTATTAAGAAACATATAGATTCAGAGTCCCTCACTCCCTATAATCAAGACTTTCCTTCGTTAGTCAACATGTTCTCTTCATGGGAGGCAACATCAGAAAAATATGGCCCAGGTGAACCATTCACTCTTGAACAGGCTTGGTTAATATCAGATTTATCAGTATCTCCCAGAAAAAGGGGTAATCCTTATCTTTAGTTCAAGAGCACTAGGGAGAAGTGTCCTAAACCATTGGAAAATTTTGTCCATAGAGGTCTCCTATCTGAGGAGAAAATGTTAGAAGATCCTACCAGCAGAGTGTCAGAAGGTACCATGGCTTCATGCCATCAATCACCCCAGTACATCAAAGTCCACTACATGATGTTTTTCATGGGCTATAGTGGGTTTGGATGTGGCATTAATGCACAAGGCTAGATAGATCCTATTCTCATCCCATGTTTCAAGTCTAATAAACATGGCCTTGGGATAAGGCCTCATAACACTCTACCCTCTGAGAATAATGCCACCTCTTCTAAACGTGAGGACGTTTCATCTCTTTCTGATAGTGACGTAGATTCCCAATGTAGCCTCTATGAGGATCTTGCTTCCACTAACCTATTCCTAGATACAGTGGTCCTTACCTTATCTGAATCCATCCCCTTAAACAATTATCAAGTAGCCCTTGTATATCCAGAACTTATAGATTGGGATCAACAACTTCACGTGCCCCTAGACTTATTTGAAAATGATGAGGCATTTGCATATGTCATGGGACTCAGGGATTCTATTCCAGCTAGGGACCACAAGAAAGGATTTTCAATTCAACTAGACACATGTGCATACTTTGGGGAAGAAGGAGAGATGTGTGGACGTTTGAATAAGAAGATGGTAAGTAAGAGTACAACCACTTCCAAGAAACCTGGAAAAAAGGATAGATGGAAATCTCACAGTGACAAACTCTTTGAAAAAATCATAGATAAACAGAACGAAGAGTCTAAAGATGAAGTGGTTTATCCATTTTAAGATGATAAAGAGCTATTACAGGAGGTTGATCTTACTCTTCCCCCTAATCCTACATGGATGGAAGATGCTTCTAAGATGCTTGTTGAGGAAACAATCAACATCAACATTGGCTTAGAAGAGCAGCCTAGAATGATAAATTTGGGGGCTTCACTCTCAGCTCAGGAATAAAAGATATTTGTAGAGATCTTAAGAGAATACGTACACATGTCTGCATGGACATATGTAGATATTCCTAGTTTGGACCCAGAGCTAATTTTTCACAATCTCATTGTGCACCCGGATGCCAAACCCATCAAGCAAAAGTTGAGAAATATGCATCCTAAGGTGGCACTCCTTGTCAAAGAAGAATTGGAAAAAAATTTAGCAGTTGATTTTATTAAACCCATTGACTATTCAGAATGGATCTCTAACATAGTCCCGGTATAGAAGAAGCCTGTCAGCATAAGAATCTACACTGATTTCTATGACATTAATAAGGCATGTCCTAAGGATGAATTTCCCCTACCTAACATTGACATGATAGTTGATTCCACTCTTGGTTATGAAATGTTGTCCTTAATGGATGGCTTTTCAGGTTATAACCAGATACAGATTGCAGAAGAAGATCAGAATAAAACATCCTTCATCACCCCTTGGGGGACCTTTTGCTACAAATTCGTGCCTTTCGGGCTCAAGAATGTTGGGGCTACTTATTAGCGGGCCATGACTGTTATCTTCCATGATATGATGAATGACATCATGGAAGATTATGTTGATGACATCCTACTAAAATCCAAGAGTAGGGGAGACCACCATTAAGTACTGAGGCGTATTTCTCAGCATCTACGAGACTATAAGGTTTGCTTGAACCCTAAGAAATGTGTATGTGGAGTTTTATCAGGAAATCTCCTAGGGTTCATTGTTTCACAAAGAGGGATTGAAGTGGACCCTATGAAGGTTATGTCTATCATAGAAATTCCACCACCTACCACTCTCAAACAACTAAGGAGTCTACAAGGGAAAATTAAGGTAATCCATCACTTTATTTCACAACTTGCGGATAAGTGCCACCCCTTTATCAATTTACTAAAGAAAGATGTTGTTAAAAGGCCTTCACACTACTAAAACAGTACTTGGTTAGCCCACTTGTACTCATGTCGCCTACCCCAGGTGAACCTCTCCTCTTGTACATTTCTGCTACCCAGTTTGCTATTGGTGCACTGCTTGCCCAATATGACTTAGACCATAAAGAGAGAGAATTTTACTATCTCAGCCACACCTTGATTACGTTATGAGTTGAATTACCCCCAAATAGAAAAGGCATGATTGGAATTTGTCTTCACCTTCCAAAAGCTTCACCATTATCTCCTGAACAATAAAACCAAACTCATATCCAAAGTTGACCCTCTCAAATAAATTTTATCCAAACCTGCCCTCACAGGAAAAATGGCTAATTGGATCATTCTCATGAGTGAATTTGATATTGAATTCATGAATCAAAAATCCTTGAAAGGATAGGTATTGGCTGATCAGTTGGCGGAAGTTCCTCTCCCAGGAATGGAACCTTTGTGCCTAGATTTGCCAGATGCATCTATGATGTATATTGAAGAGTCTATAAAATGACAGGTCCATTTTGGTGGATCTTTCACCTTCCACAGATCCAAAGCAGGAGTGGTTCTCCTCACTCCTACAGGTGATGTCATATTAAGAGAATTTTGGTTGAGATTTTCGTACACTAATAACATTGCAGAGTATGAGGCACTCATTATTGGCTTCAAGATGGCTATTACTTGGAACATTTGAAACTATGAGTCATTGGAGACTCTCAACTTATCATTAAATAAGTCAATCATGAGTACAAAGTTAAATATGAGAAGCTCATTCCATATAAAAAGATGGTCGAAACCCTGAAGGAGTACTTTACACATATCATATTTGAGCAAAAACCAAGGTCACACAATAGATCCACGGATGCTATGGCTATTATTGGGTCTCTGTTACGCATTCCCCCTCAGGAAATTAAGATGCCTTTCTTTGTAGAGCATTTACAAGTGTATGCATATGATATGTCATAATTTTTAATGAAATTACTTGTATAATTCAGATTATGAGAAACAGTAGAACACCAAATAACACAATATTTTAGAATAATGATCTCAATATGCAATTAGAATAGCTTTGCCACTTCGAGGAGGCAACCTCCAAACCATATAATAAGACTTAAATGCTAAAATGATAATGAAATACTACCTATAATCCCCTATATATATGATTCATATGTTATGACCATCACCAAGGCCTACCCATTAAGCATGAGAAAGTATAAATGATATAATAAAATGATATGGTAAGCCACAAGTCGGCTACTCATATCATAATACAAGTAATAGGTTAAGGGTGTAGTATGCCCTTCCCCTTCAAACCAACATTTTCTTTAATGTTCAATAATCCTAGATGTTGCTGCAGAAAACCTTCATCCTCCCAAGTTGCATCTTCTATGCTCATATTCTTCCACTTGATCAGATATTCCTTAATGTCTTTAGTTCTCACCCTCTTAATATGTGTTTGTAGAATCTTCTCTGGCTCTAAAATGATTCTTCCTTCCTCGTCAAGTTCTGGTAACTCTTTCTGGGCTTCAAATTTCTATCCATTAACCTTCTTCAGGTATGAAACATGGAATACTAGGCGTATGTGTGAAGATGGAGGCAACTCTAGTTTATAAGCAACACTGCCAATTTTCTGTAGAACCTGATAAGGGCCATAATATTTAGGAGAAAGTTTGTTGTCCTTTTTCTGTTGCTTTAGGGACATATGTTTATAAGGCTGGAGACGTACAAAAACCTAGTCACCAATTTCAAAATGTCTTTCACTACGGTGTTGATCTGCTTGTTGTTTCATCTTGTTTTGTGCTAATGCTAAATTCTCCTTCAAAGTAGCCAAAACATGTTGTTGATGTTGAATGTGTTCCTCAACATCTCTGACCTTAGTGTGCAACCTCAAGGAGGAAGTGATAAAAGGTGGATGGTAACCATATAATGCTAAAAATGGGGTAATTTGAAAAGAGGTATGAAAAGATGTGTTATACCACCATTATGCAAGTGGTAGCCATTTAATCCACCTTTCCTACTTATCTGATACAAAACAATGTAGATACCCCTCTAAGCATTTATTTACCACTTTTGTTTTCCCATCAATTTGAGGATGATAAGATGAGCTGTGAGCTAGCTGAGTACCAAAACATGAAAATAATTTTGTCCAAAAATTACTTGTGAAAATAGGATCACGATCACTTACAATTATCTTTGGGGTTCCATGTAGCCTTTGAACTGTCTCCAAAAAAATAGTTGTGACTGTACTGGCTGCACATGGATGTGATAGGGCAAAAAAATGGACATATTTTGTGAGCCTATCCACAATCACAAAAATAACATTCTTACTCTCTAAACAAGGCAATCCAGCAATGAAATCCATGGAGACCTCCTCCCATCATTAGCTAGGAATTGGTAAGGGTTGCAATAGACCTGATGTCTTAATTGTTTCCCCTTTGTTTTGTTGGCACACTAAACACTCTCATACAAACTTTTGTACATCCCCCTTAAGTCCTTCCCAAAATAATTCTCCTTTTATTCTATGATATGTATTCAAAAACCTAGAGTGTCCTCCAACATGTGAGGCATGTAGCTCTGCAAGAATATTATGCTTCAACTTAGAATCTTTACTCAAGTATAACATGTCCTTGTACCACATGGCATTACCTTTCCACTCAAATTTGTTAGATGTCATAAATCCTTGCTTGATATTTTGTATTAGAGATTGTGTATCCTTTTCTTGATCCCATTCCAATCTTGCTTCATCCAGCCAATCGGCCATCAACATGGACATTCCACATAGTAAGGCATCTGCAAATGTATCCCTTCTGGACAATGCATCAGCTACTACATTTTCTTTACCCTTTTTGTATATGACTTCAAAATCATAACCCAACATTTTTGTTACCCACTTTTGTTATTCCTCAGATGATAACCTTTGCTCCAAAAAATTATTTGAGACTATCATGATCAATTTTTACCTTGAAGTGTCTACCCATGAGATAGGGCCTCCATTGCTTGACCGCATGAAGAATGGCCATCATTTCTTTCTCATAGACAGGTTTGATCAGATCATTTCCTTTGAATTGGTGACTCTCAAATTCAATTGGTCTTTCTTTGTACATTAGAACTACTCCCAATCTTGATCCTGAAGCGTCACATTCAACAATGAAGGTTTTTGAGAAGTTGGGAGTAGCCAAAACAGGGGTGCTACACAAGGCTTCCTTCAGCTACTCAAAGGATTTAGTGGCTATGTCTGTCCAATGGAAGGCATCCTTATTTAGCAATGCAGTGAGTGGGGTTGTTATTCTACCATATCCCCACACAAATCTTCTATAGTACCCTGTTAGTCTAAGGAACCCACGAAGATTTTTGAGATTTTTCGGCCTTGGCCATTCCACGATAGCTTTAATCTTCTAAGGATCAACTTTGACGCATGCATGGGATACAATGTGACCCAATTACTCTACCTCTTGTACACCAAAAGAACATTTGGATGGCTTTGCATAGAGAGTATGTTTCTCAAAAAATTCCAACACTTTATTTACATGTTGTAAGTGTTCTTCCCATGTCTTATTGTAAATCAATATGTCATCAAAGAAAACTAATACAAATTTCCTTTAAAATGGCCTAAAAACAATGTTCATCAAGCTTTGAAAGGTTGAAGGTGCATTTGTAAGACCAAAAGGCATTACCAAAAACTCATAATGGCCCTCATGAATTCTAAAATTCGTTTTATGAACATCTTCCTCTTTTATTCTAATTTGATGGTACCCTGAACGAAGATCTAATTTTCTAAAAATAGCACCATGCAATTCATCAAGTAAATCATCAATTACTAGAATAGGAAACTTATCTTTGATGGTGTACTTGTTGAGTTCCTGGTAATCTGGACACATCCTCCATGTTTCATCCTTCTTACATACCATGACCACTGGTGAAGAATATGCACTTTGGCTAGGCCTGATGATACTTGCCTTCAACATTTCCTTAACCATTTTATCGATCTCAATTTTTTGGAAATATGGGTATCTTTATGGTCTGATGTTAGGTGTTTGGCTCCCTAGAATAAACTGGATGACATGATCATGATCCCTAATTGGTGGTAGTACCTTTGGAATTGCATAAAAAATAGATGAGTGAGCATCAACAATCTTCTAAAGATTGGGTGGCATTGAAGACTCTATATTTTGTACTTCTATGGAAAATAACTTTTCTATAAATCCATCTACTCCTTTTCTCAGAACCTTCTGCATTTGATGAGAGCTAATAATCTGTGGAGACTTAGCTACCATCCCATTCAATTGTATTGTCCTTCCATCTGAATGAAATCACATACACATTTCTTAGAAATTCATCTCTATAGTACCTAAGGTTGTGATCCATTGGACACCCAAAACAATATCTGCACCTCCCATAGAAATAACAAACATAGGTGAGTCTAACATGTAGTCTCCCATGGAAAGCTTGATACTATGGCACTTTCCTGTGCACTTGACTATCCCACCATCCGCAATCATAACTTGCATTTCTAGAGATGGGTAAATAAAACAATTGAGGTGGTCAGCTAACTTACTATTTATGAATTAAATGAGTACTCCCCGAGTCAATCAACACCGTCACCTTCTATTTTTTAATATAGCCAATAACCTTGAGTGTTTGAGGAGTACTAATACCTGACAATACATGGCAAGAAATTGTAGGTTGGTGATTCTCTACTTCATCTTCTACTGGTTCCTCAACCTCTCTTATCTTTTCATCTTCCTCATCATCCTCATTACCTTCGTCAACATAGAACAACTTCTTCTCATCACATTTGTGTCTCAGTCCATATTTTCTATCACAGTTAAAACATAATCCTTTTTCTCTCTTTTCTTCCATTTATTGAGGATTCGGTCTAATTGGCCTAGTAAATGAAGGGGAAGAGATAATACGGTCTCTGGTGTTAATGAAAGGTGGCCTCCTACTACAAAGAAAATTTTCCTTTTCTCGACGTGCCATGAGAATAGAATTAGAAAGCTTGAGTGGATTAAACATTCATACCTCATGCTCGATGTGGTCCTTAAGACCCCCAAGAAACAGGTCATTCATATTCTCTTCTAGAATATTCTCCACCCTAAAGGATAAGTTCTGTAATTGATGCACGTAATATTTGACTAATCTTGTTTTCCATAACTTTGATTATTCAATAAATTAGGTCTCTCAAACACTGGAACTATAGTGCAATTTCAACTCCTCGGTAAAAACTGTCCAAGTGGAGACCATTCTTCTGCCTCTGAGCACATAACCATCGATACCAAATGAATTGGTCTGGTTGAAGATATAGGGATGCCAATGTCACCTTTTGTCCCGATGGTGTTTGATGTAACTCAAATAATTTCTCTATTTGATTTATCCAATTTAGGGGATCCTTACCATCAAATTTGCGCATATCCACTTTCGGCATCATGTTCCGTGGTTGTGAATAAGTTGGATTCTGATTGGCTGGAAAAGTGATCCAAAATGGTTATTTTGTCCATGATTTATAACTGATGATCCTCCTTGGTTGATATGGTCTGGATTTGGGCCATATTGTTTACCCTTTACATGTTGCATGATATCATCTAACCGATGATTGATTTGGTCTATGTCTCCTTTAGAGGCCGTCTTAGATTGTACATTTCACAACTCATACTCAAGTTGGCTCACCTTATGATCAACTGAGTTAAACCCTAGTGCTAAGAAATCTGTATTTACCCCCTCTAACTCCATTTCTTTAATCACTATCCCATCTTTATCTAGGGTTTTACCTGAAATAATCAGATTCTTTTTTTGCTCTTGTGGAAGTGCCCACCATGATGTCAAACCTTAGGGTTTAGGGTTTCGATACAAATTTGGCTAAATAAGAAAAAACACAGATAAGATACTAATACATTTTTTTGAGATCTTTCCGAAAATGTAAAGAACTTGAAACAATTCACAATTTGCACCCTAGGGAGTGATTTTATGAAAAAACCTAATTTTTTAATAACTTTTACAAAATAAATAAAAAAGGTCTAAAATTTTCAAGGAACCTTACTTGAAATGTTTCACAACTCTGGTAAAACTATCTCCCACTAATTCACTCTGGTTTGAAATATATGGCGGAATTTTTTTTAGGGTTTTTACCCTTATTTTGGCCCAAATCGCAACTCTAATACTACTTGTAATGAAATTACTTGTATAATTCAGATTATGAGAAATAGTAGAACACTGAATAACATCATATTTCAAAATAATTATCTCAATATGCAATTAGAATAGCTTTGCCACTTCGAGGGGGTAACCTCCAAACCATATAACAAGACTCAAATGCTCAAATGATAATGAAATACTACCTACAATCCCCTATATTTACTATTCATATGTTACGGCCATCCCCAAAGCCAACCCATTAAGCATGAGAAAGTATAAATGATATAATAAAATGATATGGTAAGCCACAAGTCGGCTACTCATATCGTAATACAAGCAATAGGTTAAGGGCGTAGCAAAATCATGTTTGCCATGTGAAGTTGTTGGTCCCTTATCCCCTTGGTATAATCTAATCTTTCGATACCTACAAGATGGTACTTTTCCACCAGACATTATTCATTCTGAAAAGAAAGCCCTTATCCACTGTATAGCCTGTTATACCCTCCTAGGAGGAACCCTTTATTGTTGTGGCTACGACGGGAATCTGCTTCGTTGTTTGGATGTTGCTGACTCAATCCATGCCATTAAGGAAGTGCATGGTGGTATTTGTGGAGCGCACACCTGCGACATAGTCTTAGCTAAGAATATATTGAGAGTAGGCTATTATTGGCCTACCATGGAATCAGATTGCTGCAACTTTGTAAAGAAGTGTGAACTATGAAAAAAATATGGAAACTTAATACATGCACCAACACATGCCTTACAGCCTATTGCAACACCTTGGCAATTCTCTAAATGGGGCCTGGATCTCATAGGTAATATACTTCTTCTTCAGATGGTCACACTCACATCATTACTACCACCGAATATTTTACCAAATGGGCAGAGGCTTTCCCTCTTACTTATGTCACCGGTGCACAAATTTCAAAGTTCATCATAAACCATCTCATCTACCATTACAAGATCCCTTCAGCCATTACCACTGATAATGGTAAATCCTTCAACAAAAAAATGGTTAAAACCTTGTGTCAACATTTAAATATCCAACTCAAGTGGTCTACCCCTATTACCCTCAAGGTAATGGACAAGAAGAAGCTACTAATGAAACCCTTGTACGGATTATGGAGAAAATGGTCAGTAAAACCAGCCGTAATTGGCACTTACAGATACATCCCGTCTACTGGGCCTATCGAAATTCCATCCCCACTCCTACTGGTGTGACCCCATATTCACTTATATATGGCACTAAAGATATCATACCTCTAAAAGTGGAGCTTCCTTCCCTGAGAATATCTCTTAGAGACTATCTTGATAAAGACGAGGACTACAGAGTTACTCGACTAGCAGAGTTGGAACTATTAGATGAAAAGCATATTAGAGTGCTCAATCACCTGAAATTCTATCAGAATAGAGTGTCTAGGGAATACAATAAATGCATCATTCATTGGGAATTTTATGTAGGATATCTAGTTCTAAATGAAAACCATAAGAACACCATCAAAGATAGAAAAGAAAGGTAAGTTTTAGGCTA
Source organism: Taxus chinensis (assembly GCA_019776745.2). Lineage (NCBI taxonomy): Eukaryota > Viridiplantae > Streptophyta > Pinopsida > Cupressales > Taxaceae > Taxus > Taxus chinensis. Next base: position 212,805,846 of record CM034153.1, on the reverse strand, counting down.
ACTGGCTAGGTCCTTATGTATTAGTTGTAAAGTATAGATCATGAGCCTATAAAATTACATACTCAGAAGGTGAAGAGCTTCCAAAACCTAAGAATGCCATGCACCTCAAGAATTTCTATGGTAAAGCATGATGAGAATATCAAAAAAGAACTAAAAAAATAAAAAAAATAAAGAAAAAACAAGAAAGAAAAAAAAATGGAAAATTGAGAAAACACTAAAGAAAAAGCAGGTTGTCCACATGTGAAAACCATGTAATTGTGGCACAGTGGATATGTATTTAGGTGAAAACCAATTTTTGGTGCTCAAGGAAGATTCACCGGGTACAAGTCACTCTTACAGTAGGACGGGTAATTGTCACTAATTTTTAGATATGATTTCCTTTGCTAGGTCTAGGAACCCTACTAAAGCCACCTTTGCCGAAACATGATCTAGCTTATTTGCTCTTATATCTGCATGAAGGACATTGCCTTTTCATACTCCCATCTAATGCTGAGGGCGCTTGCACATTTTCACCTTCTCGTACATACACGCCTGGCATTCTGCCTTTTGTATATTCACACATCACGCTGAGGGCATCCACGCTTCTTTGTTCTTATACATTACTTTCAGAACATGACCTTAGAAAACGTAAAAAACTCAAAAAAGGATACACAAAAGCCTAAACATTAATAAAATATCCCTTTTTTAGGGATGAAGCTATGACGACTGCACAATGTTGTCTTAGAAAACAATGTGAACAGTAGCCTTGAAAACTTATCTTTTTAGATAAACCCAAAAACATTAGAAAATATGTCAATGTTGCCCCGTAAAAATAAGGTAATTATTTAATTGCTTTTAGTTGTTGGTTTGTATAGTTTTGATTGTGAATACCTTTTCGTGTGATGTTGTGACTTATTTTCTTAGCATGGGTTGGATCTTGTTTGCAAATAATTATATATGACATTTAATTCATTTATAGCTTGTATGCATTTATTAGGGTTCATTTTACTTACTTAGATTAAATTGTCAATTTGATATTTTTAGTATGCTTTATCAAATTTGTTTGCATCATAAGTTGTGTTGTGTTATATAGGTACAATTGTTTAGCTTTGTTAACTTTTAATTGTATATTTGTCTCTTGCACAGTCGTTTGTTATCACATCTATCATCTATTATTCATCACATATAAACATCATCTACTACATCATATATACAAAAATGCTAAGTATTACATCATGCATGTATGCTAAGCTAATCATCGTATATCATATCATCAATGGGGGTAAGAGGGGTTGCGTATAATCACAAATATATCCCCCCCACACCAATATCATCTACTGTCATCCCAAGTGCTAGAATAAGAACTCGAAAACATCTCATAAATCTAAAAACATGAGGTGTTATCTATAGATATATCAAAATATGAAAGCATGAAACATACACATCTCTAAATCTAAGGTATGTCACATGCATAGAGGAAAGGGAAATCATACATCATAATCAATAATCATACAAAGCATAATCACAATATAACATGACAAAATCATCATTGAAATTTCCATATGATACATGTATAACTGTTCAAGTCAATGCTCAACTATACATCATCAATATAATATGCCATCTAAAAGGGCTATGCATCAAAAAGAATCGAGACTTCATCACGAGGCATCATCAAAAAATTGGTACATAAATCTATACATCAAAATCAGCCTTCATAAGAGGCATATAGACAATACATTTGTACAAAAGGAGAAGTAAAGAGATCAATCATAGCTCTCACCCTTTCCAGGGCTTCTGGTTACATGACTTGGTGGATGAAAGAGTTGTGGTTGTGATGGACCAGCACAGGGGGTGTCACCCTGCTATCTGGCTAGCTGTTGTCCAACTGACTACTTTGTAATGGACTGCCAAAATGATCTAACTGAATAACCTGATCACTGTGACCTGGAGCCTGTCAAACTCACACCTGACTACTCAAATGGTACCACTCACTGCTCTGCCAAGACTGCCCTGAAATAGGTATTCCTATAATATAAAGCCTTACCATCGGACCTCATGGCATCCTGTATGAGATCAATATCTCCATAAGCAATAGCTACGCGTAAGGTGAAATCTCGCTCACCTATCAACCTACCACTGTCAGCCTGAGCCTGTCTAGAAGTAGTGGCCTATCGATCTCTATTTGTGGTAATAACCTGCACCTGGGCTCGTGCCTGATCTCTCTATGTAATATGACCCTATGACTATGCCTGGGCATGGTCCCTCTGAGCAATAACCATCTGCACCTGGGTCTAAGACTAATGTAAAAGGCTCAATATCTAAGCCCCCTATGCGACCATCTCACTAATCCAAATCTTCCATAGGATACTATCACTGTCATGAGTGGCATGTGCTCTACCTTGATCTCTCTCTAATGTAAAAATCTGTATCTGAGCATGTGCTTCATCTCGCTTTGCTATAATGGCTTATACCTATTCCCTAGCTACATCTCTCTCTCGAGCCACCTGTAACTAAATGGAAATCACCTCCTCTGACTGATGCTGAAGAACAACCAACTGTCCACATCACCACCACCCCCTGGAGCATGAGGTGGCGGGCCCTTCTCTTGAAATACCTGCTGAAGAGGGGTGTATATCTCCGCTAGAATGCCTACTGGGGGAATATCTATGTCATTTGCCCTGAATAACTATCTCAGCCTAGGCCTGGGGCCATGTCCTTGTGGTTGTTGTAATGTTGGACCCTTTCCCCTACCCCTCACATACTGGTGTGAGTCAGGGTCACCGTCATCATCATCACTATCATCACCACCACTGACTCCACCCTTTCCACCACTAGGTGGCCCCACTAGAGGATATCTCACACCGGCGTTATATGCCACCTTAGAAATAGTCAAACGACATGGAATCAAACCATGGTACCATTGCACATACTCGGGTGTAGTACCTGGATCTCTAATCTATCTCAGTAGTGCCCACATAGTAGGTACCACCTATAGGAAACTGGCCCATGATCTATCACAAGTGATCTGTGGACCCATATCAACGTACTCTCGGGACCTATGTGCGTACCACCTATCTGGCCCAGGAACATCCTGGGTAATGCCAAACTACCTCTGACACTGATCCACCCTATATAACTCCCACATATAGCTATGACTACCTAAAATAAAATGATCTACTGTGGCAGTACTAAGCTCTAAACCATCCTCGGGCCACTAGAAATGTCGGTAAGGCCTCCAAACCATTGAAGCTTGTTGTAACTCATCAAATTCATGGAGATAGTGATATGCATCCACCATATATGGCTGCACATCATCCCCTATCAGAACCCATCCCATCGTAGAAGTCTCTTTAGGATCTTGAACTCTCAAAACACCTAAGGGGCAACCAATGGCAATGTGGTCCCATGCCCAAATCTGAAGCAAGCGGGCTGGTCCTACTATCTTCTAACAGTAGTAGGTAATCAAATGAAGGTCCCAGTATAGATGTGATAGAATGCACTGACCCCAGCAATAGGTCTCTCCCTATACCAAATCGTGTGTCACTCCAAGGAGGCCGAGCTGAAATGAAGCATCGGTCTTATCAAGGAGAAAGAATCCACAGACGAATGCCATCATATAAACCACTACTCATTCTAGCTCTAAGTCCTCAATACACCGTGATAGCCTAATACTCATCCCACGCCGTGGTATCATCAGGAAACCAAACAACTCTATGATATATCACTGAATATCAATCCAGTGGCTCGTAAACTGGATAAGCTGACCCTAGATCGGGACCCGCATAATACACCACACATCCTCAAGAGTAATCATAATCTCCCCTGTCAGGAGCTGAAAGCACTGACTCTCACTATGCCATCACTCTGTTATGGCTATCAAAAGGCCGTGATCTAATGTTATCTGGGGCATATCTGCCACATGAGCCAATCTTGTAACATATATGAGGTTGTCCAATATTGCTCTATCATCATCATCAAACTGGGCCTCTATCATTGTTAGCTGACCATATTGCTCATGGGTCTATAGGATGGGCAGTATTCACTGCAAACAAGAAAACACACATGTATTAGTTAACATTTCTATCTACTTCTATCTAAAAAGTGCTGGTAAATCACCATTCTTCCATCTTATTTCCTAAAAAAATTCACTTTCTTCTAGTTTGTCTTCCTTTTTCCTTGGCCATTTTGTTGAGGATGTTTTACTCCTTCTCTGACACATGCGTGCCTTCTCTGACACCTGCACGCCCATCCTGATGCATACACGCCTATCTCTGCGCATACGTGCCCCTCTATTTTTTTTTTCACCCATCCCAACACCTACACGCCCAGTATGACGTTGACGTGCCTATCTCTGTGCCTGTCTACATTGAAATTCTTTTACCTAGCCTAAAAATCCCTAAAAATTGCATTAAATGCATAATTCACAAAGAGGGATAGGCCACTCATGTAGGGTCCATCCATTTGGTCTCGCATGAACTCTTGAATGCGATCTACTCGTCTCCTCCTACTCGGTAGTCTCGACATCTCACTCTGGGGCTGTCACTCTCGCTCGTGGTAAAAATTCACAAGAACTCTAGTACAAATGAACTAATCGTGATTGATTTACCCCACCAGGTGGGTATATTAGGTTGCCACAGTGCCCTCGGGGCATGTTTTCTCCATTGTAATTGTTCTATCCCTTCTTTTATCTGCCGAGATGATTATTTTTCTATTGAAATAATTCTTTTTACTCATTTTCACACGATGGGGTGCTTAGTGTCACCCTGTGGTCATTTCTTCATTACACTAGAATGATTCACGCATATTCCAGGCATCATTTCCTCTATCTTTCACCTTTCATGATGATTATTTTTATTAAATAATTATTTTTGGCTTGTAATTATTCTCATTACGGCATTTTATGTGTTGACTAATGCCTTTGCCTTTGCTTTTAGATAGTTGGACATATTTTTAGGAGATATTTGATCTCTTATACAAATTCCACTGACCAATCAAAAAATTTAAAAATTGTAAAACCATTTAAAAACAACCAAAAACATTAAAATACTTCAAAAATGGACTAAAAATTTGGTAAAACACTCATCTATAGCTGAAACATGTGTCTCTCACATGGCACTCATCCCATATCTTGCTGATGTTTTCAAATATTCTGAAACAATGACTTGCAGAGCATCTAAAATCTTCAAAACATCTACAAAATCTATGCTGCTTACTTCATTTGTACTCTGGGGCACTCTCAGTTGCCTGGTATTGTTTTCATCATGCACATTACTTTTTTACTGGACCCAAGTGTCCTCCATCTTTTCCCTTGCATATACACATTGCTTGGGGCATCATCCTTCACCCTTGTCATTTATCAAAAAAATTGGGACTACATCTCGATAACAAAGTATTTATGCAACTATCTTGAACATTGTTGGTTTAAGTGTGTGTAATTGTACTTATTTCCCTGTTAGGTGAGATTATTTATTTATCATATTGCATTGCATTCATGTATGTTGCATGGAGTTGGCCATTTTTTCGTAAGGGACAGTTGTTTGTATTTTGCCTTTTCATTTCATTTTACGCCTTCGTCATATGCTTACATTTTAATAAGGATCAATGATGAGGATTCTAAACAAAATGATGATTATGCATTGTTTCTGTCAAGCACTGGTTTGTGGATAACTCAATATCCCTTTTTACTTTCTCATCTCCTTTCTTCTCACTTTATCTCCTACTTTATTTTCTATCGTCATTTTAATTCCTCCATCACCCCATCGACACTCGAGGGGGCATCCTTCATCCTTCATCCTATTAATTTTTCTTCCACCCCTTCAAAATTTTCTACTCATTTTTACTTGTCTACTTTCTTTGAAATGACATAGCTTACATCACCTCAAAGAGGGGAAAATGTAGACACATGTAGTTTTATCAAAGCACTATCATCCCTAATATTTTCCTAGCTAGCTCTCTTCCTACAAGTTGGCAATACCTTATCAGTTAGATCTATCCAACTCCCCTCTTATGACACTCTTTTGGTCACATTTCCTCTTATAAACTAATTAAATAGGTTATAATAACCTCTTCTTGGATAATATTCTCTTCTTTACTACCTCTATTAGATCCCTAGAATATCAATCCACTTCATTGGATTGATTAGACATTTTAGAACCCTCCCAGAAACCTAATTTCTCTCTAAATAAGATTAATTACCCTCTAAACATGGTTAGTTAGTCTTAACCATGATCAACCTCTCTCTAAAACTAGTCAAATCTTACTTTGACTTGCTAATTAACTTTTTGACTCCCTTTTAGTCCTACATGTACCAAAAAGCCTCCCATTTCCCAAATGGAAAAACATAAATAGCCTACTACCCCCCTCTCATTTTCAAGAACACTTCTTCCCTCTAACATAAGCTATAATATTATTGCTAGGATTAAGACCTTTTATTGAGATATTTGCTTTGCTTTTACATTTATATCACATAATATGGAGTAAATGGGAAGAACCATTGGCCTTGAATCCATTAATGGTAAGATCCCATTCTCTTGAAGCATAAACTGATTTCTTAGATCCTTTTAGGTTCATTTACTTTAAGCTTTCAAGAATAGAGGCTAACTTCATTTGTTTAAATTATTTGTTTACTTCAAGTTAATGCATGCAAATATGATTCCTTACTCATTTCTTATCATATGGTCTATTGAGGGGATTTTGCACAAAGCTTTTAGGTTCTTGAGTGTTTCTTAGCCCATTTCAATAGCTCTTACAAAACCTTTCATTGAACATAAATCTCATTTGTGCTTATCTCAACGGTGACAGGTTTGAAGGCCACAAGAGAGGATATAAAGAATGATCTCACTTTAGGGCCACAGGTGTGCAGGAGGAAAGATCATTTTTGGGGCTATTCTATTATCACTGGTATTCATGGAAATTGGAGTACCAGACAGGTCAAAGGAAAAGGTATGGGAATGCCCCATGGAGAATAAGTCACTAGTTGAAAGGTTTAGCAAGTACTTATGTAAAGGGTCCATGATAGATGATGTCAAAAAAAGGGCAGTGAAATGGTACAACAGGCTCCGCATGGCATTTGAAGAAGAGTGGCGCATCCCAAAGCACCTACCATCAGTAGTGGGGAAACAATTCCAGTTTGTTGTATATCAACATTTCTGCATCGTGCACTTCCCAATGAGAGATGGAGTCTAGAGCCCTATGTGTAAATTACCTTACGCATTCACTGTAAGGTATTTCCAAGCATCTGTTCATAGATTCATAGACACATGCTGACTGGTATTCAATGCAGATAAGGAAGACTGTAACTACCACACATTGAGGAAGAAGTTCCTATGTTGAGAGGCTCATTTTGAAGGTGTTGAGTATCAAGCCAATAAGTCTGGTTGTAGTAGATATAGGGGTAGCATTAGTGTATCTTCAGCTGAAGCCCAAGATGGAGAATAATAAGTATGTGGAGAATGAATTCACACTCCCAAGGCCATCGAAGGGTAAGCACACAATGGAAAAAATACCGGTGCAAAGGCCCATAGAAATTGTTGAACTAGAGGATGAAGAAGAGGAGTGTGAAGATAGTGGAGGCTTGAAGCATAGAAGAAAGCAACCATATGACAAAAAAAGTCACCGCGTGCAACCAATCCACCTCAGGGACAAGACGAAGAGGAAGATACAAAGGTTGAATAGGGGAAGTACAGATTTAAGAAAGTATTCAGATGCACACGGAGTCAAGGTGGAACCCCAAAAATGGTAAGGAAATCACCTTGTCTCTCTCCAGAATAGGAGACCGTTGAGCCAAAGAGGTGGAGAAAGTTGAAGTTGGATGAAGAAGAAGAGGAATTAGGGGAGAGCGAGCATGCATCTCCTACCCCACTCAAGCAAGAAGATGAGCCACATAATGAGGAAGAACAACAGGAAGAGTAGAAAGATGAAGAGATGAAAGATGGAGTAGAAAGAGAGAAGGAAACCTTTGGATCCATGCATGCGACTACTCAAGGTATAACGGGATAGAATCCTAACCTTAAAGCTACAATTCCCAAGGGTCCTAGATCGAAGAGGATGAATGGGGAACATAGTGCACCACTCATGGGCTATGCAGAGGATACCAAAAAATCATTCACGCCCGTTTCCAAAGTATTGTAGAATAAAAGGATTTATTTGGCAGGGAATTAATGGATGGGGATATGGTGACTGTTTGCACTAGAAAGTAACTCTCATGGTCAATGCACACCCACATAGATGAGCCTGATTTTAATGCATGCGAGGAGTCATGCTTGTCAAGACAAATGAAAAAGACACCTCAAGCCAGGAACATAATTGTTAAACCTACTGTTATGTCAGATGAATAGGTTAGCAATGCGCTAGTAAAGGTTTCTACTAAGGTTACAGGAAGAAACATGGACAAGGCCACAACAATCAGAGTGCTGCGCGAGGAGTTGAAGATAAAGGATGTAGTGATAGTGTGTCTGACATAAGAGAAGTACTTGGAGTAGAAAAATAATAGTGTGTTAATTGGCATGGCAGAGGCCGTTGGAGATCATGTGATGAAAGTGTGCCCACATCTGAAATATAAGGTACAAGAACAATTCCCCTTGGTAATGCATTATGTTAGAGATTTGGTGGAATTGGTATTAGAAGATGACACAATCAAAATTCCAAAACCAAAGAATCCTGAAGAAGAGGCGGAAAGGGCTAAGGCTATAGTAGTCAGAAAGATTGCATCATATGAAGGCCTACTGCAAGTGCTCCAAGAAGAATTGAAAAAGGAGGATCATGCCTTAAATATATGCACATCTCCAGAGGCGTTGATCAAGGTAAAGACTCTGGATGAAGATAATGCAGTCCAAAAGGCTATGAAGGATGATACCTTGGGCCGCACAGAACGGTTAACACTTGTAAAGAAAAAGTGTGAGGCCCTAGCAATATCACAAGAGCCACACAAGGAAAGATTAGATGAGCTTGGGAAACTCATTGCAAAAAATATAGATGTGCTGGAAGGAAAACATACTGTAATGTCTAGAATTATGTTGGTATTGCAGAATGAAAAATGTGAAGTTACCCAAGATGAACTAGAGTCTATTATTTTGGACATACCAGAGTAGGAAGAGAAATCATTCATCGAGTGGTAGGCCTTTGAGGCCAAAATAAAGGAGTATCTAGAGTTGATCCTTCAAACTGATATAGAGGATGTTACCTCATAAAACATTATTTATTCATCTACATTCTTTCTTATTCTTTCCATTCAACATTCTCTACTTCATTTTTGGAGATAACCATTGTTGGGACAATAATGAGATTAGTGTGGGATAATGTTGATCAGAGAATACTTGTTAGAGATCACACAAGAATTCCACGAGGGAGAGAAGGCCAGGATCAAGGGCATGGAGGGATAGGAAGAACCCGCATGTAGACGGCAAGTTCAACTTTTCAGACTCAACCAATTTTGAGCATGAAGACCTATTTTTAGAAGATGGTGTGTAGAGAACATAAGAAAGGCAAAGACATGTGCACCATGCATTGTCTATCTTTAGAGGATTGGATCGAAGAATTTTTCATGGAGACAAGCTAAGAATAGGATTTTCACTTGAGTTAATTGTAAGAGGTCTATAGATAGGACACTTACATGTGTGGCTATGCTTGTAAATGGAACGTGGCTATTAATAGCATGTGGCCTATTTTTGGAATAGATAAGCGGTGAAGGGAAAGTCCCCACCCTATATATATGATGTGAATCACATAGTAGTGGATATATATAGGTGTATGCAGAGTGTAATAGGTAAGCATAAAAAGATATGTGCATATGACTAAATTACTGTATCAGATCCATGTGCACATCAGTATAGATTTCCATTATTGTAAGGAGCTTCTGTGTTTATTAATAGATGGAATATATTGGCTGAATCTAAGTTTCATTCTTGTGTGTAATTGATTAGTGCATGTTCTTGATTCAATCGTGATTATTGTTTAATATTGTTCTTTCCTATATCTGAATATGGAATGCATTGTAGAATGATGGATTAGTTATGGATCTATATGTTTCTTCCTTCATCACACTAACATCCTATTATAGCAACCCTAAAGAGGGACCTGGTACCTTTGCATGCTTTGGGTGAGCACTCATTCTAGGTTGAGTGATGTGCCAGTGCGTCTAGGGTGTTATTTGGTAAATTCTAGGCTGCATCAACATACGACCAAGCCAATACATCCATATATTTCTTTAGTACTTCCATAAACCTTCCTTTTTCATTAGGTGAGCAACATTTACCAATATTCACAATCCTGGTTTGTTCCACAATTCCCAAGTTTACCTGATCAAATTCAACATAAGAGTTAGTTTTAGCCTGTTGTTTTTGTTAGATGAAGAAATCATGTTTATCAAACAATCCTTCAAGAGACACCAATCCTTTGGGGATCTTATTACCTTTAGGTTAAAGGAATTTTCTATCACTAACTTCTCAGCGTAAATCAAAAATGGATTCAAAAAAAGCAAATTCCAAAATTTCAAAGTAAATTTCATTGAAATTGTAAGATTTTTCAAGAAAAGTGATGATCTGTCGATCATCATTAAAGAGCTACCAATTGGATGCATTATTGGGAGCACTTTGATGATAGAGTATCTCAATAGTATACTTTTCCTCTTTAAATTTTGTATCAGACAAAAGTAATGAATAAAATAAGTTAAGAGAATCAACTTTATCACTATTCTCCCTTAATATAACCTTGATAGAGAACACTTTAAATCCTCAATACAGTCCCAAACCTTGTTCCTACAATGTTTCATGCAATAATTCTTCACATGATATACCCCCTTGACCTGATTTATAATTATCTCAATGTCACCTTGGGTTTTGAGATTTTTTATTCCATTTTCTTTCACCATTCTTAAGCTCGGTAACAAGTAGGGTTCATTTTAAGACACCGCTAGAAAATTGGATGTGGAATATACCTGGTGAATATTCTCGAAACCGGTTTCAGTGAAAGGTGAATTTGACAGTTTTCCAGAACTGAATTTTCACTAGTTTTTTCAAGCCAGAGAGACTACATATTTTCAAAAACTGATGCCTCATTTACGCACATCAATAAGAGCTCGGTGACACTGTGTTAACACGCGTCAACAAGGGCCATTGACACACATTAACAAGGGCTATTAACGCACGTCAATGACCCTTGTTGATTTGTGTCAATGGACCTTGTTGATGTGTGTCAACGAATCCTCTTGACGTGCATCAATAAGGGCCATTGATGCACATTAGGAACCCTTGTTGACGTGCGTCAATGGCCCTTGTTGACACATGTCAAGAGGAGTCATTGACGCGCATCAACAAGGGCCATTGACATGCATTAACAAGGGTCATTGACACGCATCAATAGCCCTTGTTGACGCACGTCAATGGCCCTTGTTAATGCATGTCAACGACTCCTCTTGACATGCGTCAACAAGGGCCATTGACGCATGTCAACGACCCATATTGGCATGCGTTGATAAATTCCATTGACCCTTGATTTGTCCTATAAATACCCTCCCGTCGATTATTTTCACGTTTACACTTTCCGGCTCTCGATTTTTTTTGTATACAGGAATCCATCATTCTCAAAGACTCAAGAAAAACTATAATGGTGACTACAAGTGCATCCCAAGTGCAAGCTCAAGACAAAAATCAAGAGGAAAATCATGTCCTATCCATGGGCAAGATCATCTAAAAGAATCCTTTACAGATGACTTCCGAATACAAGGATTTAATTGATGCATGTGAGTTTAGTGGGCTTGTTAAGATGCCTCATTTCGAAATAGACCAAGATATTTTGAACTACCTTCTCGCGTCTTACAATACAGAGGGCGACCTGTTTTATGTTACTGTTGTCGCCAAATCACTGCACCCCCCGAATGGCCAGGATGTGAATAGGACGTTCGGTGTGATTGGGACACATGGGATCACCTCTCAAGCTGTGGGACTTGGGCTCGAGGTGAACCTCCGGAGAAGGCCGGCTTCCTCTTCCTAAACTAAGTGCTGTACTACTCCTAGTGTAACAAAAATGATTATCTAGTCCTAGGCTAACATTTTCATGGGGTTTTAGGGAAAGAGATTTACAGAAATGAAACTATACTAGGGATGGTGATGCACCGAATGAAGGGTGTCTTCAGATTCAGGAAGGGTTAATTTGAAGAGGGTGTGTGCACCACATGGTCAACTTCACCTACTGCAACTTAGAGAGGGTACAAGATACCACAGGCTAAGAGACACGCGTTCCCCTTGGTTTAAACTGTATCAGACTGAGAAATATACCAGTTTCCCCAGCGAAGAAGGATGAACTCAAGAAGGGTGAATAGACACCACAACTCAACTGCATGCAATACTCCACCACTCGATAAGCACAGAACTCCAAGAACCTGCAATAGAACTTAAACTTGCACAGTGTACCTGTAAGTATGAGAAAGGCACAAAGAAGCATAGAAGGATGAAAGGACCGAGATTAGTCACAAAACACACACTTTTATTGCTTTCAATAACATGCACAATGCATCATACATTCAGAAGAGGCAATAGTTGCCATTACAGTCTTGAAGAGGAGGCTTGAAAGTTCTCTCAACACACAAGAACAACTTGCAGAAGAGAGAGGATTTTTGAAAAGTATACACTCGCCTGAGATATCTAACTGTCCAACTTGTCTGAACTGTTGGAACCCTTTGAAATGAGCTTCCAACTTACATTTATAGAAGAATATATGAGAAAGAAGAGGAAATGGTCATAATTACGTTCCTAAAATGAAGGCCCATGATGTATTTATTACAGTTAGTTGAACTACCTGAGAAGGTTCCATCATGGGTCATTAATTGCCTGATGACCAAGTCTTCTCAATTAATTAAAAGAATATTTAAATAAAATATTTAAATAATAATAATAAATATTATTATTAAAATATTTAAATAAAAATATTAATTTAATTAACATAATGTTGGGACCCCCCGTTGACCCGTTTGACTTGAAGAGGAGGGGGGGTCCATGTGGATAGAGTCTGCACAAATCTCAACTTGGTGAGCTTCGAATCCGCTAACTCGGTGTTGCAATCGATTTTTGACCCTGCACTAACTCTTTCCTTGCTTTGGTAATCGCGCTCTTTTGCATTGAGTCCTCCGAATGGTGGGCTATCAAACTTGATTCTTACCGTTTTGCTCTGTTAACTCGAGGCCATTCTGAATTACCAAGCCACCTATATGCATCGTGAACATGAAGCTTTAAGCTCGAAATTGAAAGCCTCTACAAATACATTAAACTTCGACACCCGTGAGCTTATTCTTTATCTTGACTTGGTACCAACGTTTCCACAATATGAAAAGTTTGACTCTAAATCATACTTAGTGGATTTGACCCATGATACATTTGCTTGTACTCACAGAGGTTAAACAATTTAATGAATTTAAATTATTTCACTCCTGCATGTTGCGCCATTTAGAAATGATTTTCAAGCTATGAAAATTGTTAGGGATCACGTTACGTGGCCCTGTCAACACTCAATCGATTGATTTCTCTGTGATAACTCTAGTTTGACAAATAGAGTTATTTCTTCTTGTTTTGGACCACATATTCACATGCATTCCACGTTCAAACTCCATGAAACAACACCACGAGCTCTTCAACTGATTCGACCTGGCTTTGTATCTGCGGGGAAATATTAAGATTTGTTTCGATCATGTTCACATTTTCGCGCCTCTAAGAATGGTTTTACCACAATGCTCACGGTTCTTCCTTATCATATAACACTTGTAGTAAGAATGTTTGGCTTTGCCAAAATAAGCGCAATTGTACCCTCCAAATAATGAGAAAATGCCATTACCAATAAAGACCTAATGCTGCCATGATGATGGCACAGGCTCATGCCCATAACATGTCGATAGACATCCTTGAGACTGAATTTTGGCCAAAGAGACCTTCGGTATTTTGGCAGTGCATTCTGCAATCTCGGCTCCAATCAATAATTATGCCACTATTGGGATTATGGCATAGGTAGCCGTGAGCTACACAATATACTCATTTTTCCAGAAACTAAAAAGATCCTTCATGTTACAATTTGCAACACATAACAGAAGCCCTTCAAAAAATACATTGAACAACTGGGGCAGCCAAGAGGACCTTGGAAAAATGTACAGGTAACAACCATATGAATTCTCCCTTAGTCGTGGATCAAAGTTAATAGAAATAAAGCTAGATAAAAACAGTTTGAAACTGCAGCATAATCGTCCATTGAAAAAAAAACAGTTTCTCTGAATCTGGTAAAAGAATACTTTTTATTGTCTGATTGGACGTACATAATGGAAGGGTATAAATATTGTGTACTGCCCTCCGGAGTTTCTCAAAGAGACCATTTTCGAGTAACAAGGATGCAGCAAAACGGGGCCGACCGGGTATTTTCAGAGCTGACCTTCACATTCAATTCGTTTCTAGGAAAAGAAATGCTGAGCAATACGAATCGTTTCATTCTGCACCGTAATAAACCTTCATCTCCTGACTCGGACAAATTTCATGAAGCCTTGAATGACATGACTCCAATCCATCGTATACAGCAGTGAATATTTGTTTCCTGCAGCTGTGCGTGGGAGCGTTAAAAAACGGCTTCTATTATACTGCAGCATGCCTGTGCATATGCGTGGGATTTTTCCGCGACCACTGAATGCTCAGTGTGGTAGGCAGAACGTGTAGAGCCTCCTTCGCCCATCTCTGTTTACAAAACGGGCCCGACCAGAACAACCACGTCAATCCTATTAACACTTCAACTGCTTCATTCCCCATGTTTTCCGACTTACCTTGCGTTGTGACTCGCCCAAAGACTCGGACCACTCCAACTGCGCGGAATTTTCATTCTCTTGCCATGCGGAAGTCTCATGACGGATTTCCATTGTCAAATCTCCACGCCTGGCAGTGTTGCTCCAAATCTCCCCCGCATAACGGCTTGGCCACACCAATCCACGGGCCCCGGCCTCAGCTTTGCCGCGCAAACTTGGCAATTTGACCCGATTTCTCCACTCCACGGAAGTCTGACCATGGCTTTCCATCCCAAAATTTCCCATTGGCATTGCTTGCATTATTTCCCCACGTCCTTGGCAAGATGAAACTCGGGACCCCCCTTTACGTGAAAACCTGGTGTTGGCTGTCCGCTGCAAATTTTCCACCATGGAAATCGGGATGAAGATATCCTATGTGGGGAAATACTGATTTGGCCTGCCATCATCAAATTTATGACCTTGGCAATATACTGAAATATTTCCCATGTGGGAATCTTACAATGGCTTGCCATCATCAAAGTCCAACCCAACAAAAGGGATGAAATTCTCCCAAGCCAATGCCTTAGCAACGGATTCGAACCCCCAACTTTTTCCTTCTCGACTTACAATCGAACCAAACAAAACTCTGGATGCTCACGACCTTGTCAGGCTCGACTGAGTGAGCCAATGCTACCACGTCTGAGCTCCATCCTCAACTGATCGATTCTTTTTCATTGGCCAGGCTATACACGAATGTTCAGGTGATCGGGGGTGGTCAGGTGTTCGTTGTATTTCATGAAATAGTTTGAATGCATGTATAGGATGTCCATGCCTTCTGTAAGCTACAATTACCATATTCCATGAGAAGAGATCTGGATCAGTCATGCAGTTGAAGACTTTACGAGCATCCATCAAACTTTCACACTTGTCATACATGTAGATAAGTTTATTTGGTAATAGCGTGAGTCCTCCAAATGTGTGTCCCCTATTATTGATGTGAGAGTGGATTTGCTTGGCCTCTGCAAGGGCTTTCTTAGTAATGCAATCCTGTACTAGATGAAGATATGTTAAAGAATTTACAGATGGATTATGTGTTGTAAGAAGAACATGTACTGCCTCCTTCAAGCGACCCTCTCCATAGAGTGCTACGAGATTTTAATTGAGATGTATTTGGTTGCTTGGTTGCAAGCATTTTTTTCGTTCAAAACACTACCAGATGACCTCATCGTCATATCTGCATAATCTCATATCATCTTGGTCAAACAAGATAAATTTTCCCAAGTGGTTGGTCGAGCACTGCCTTAGTGGATTAAACCTGACATCATGTTGACTTTGACTCTCCCTGACTTGGCCTTCGGATCTTTTGCATCGATCTCCACCGAGATCCTTGTACAGTTCCTTTCATTCGTCAATTTTCAACGAGCTATATTTTGCATTAACAAAACCATCGTCGAGCTCTTACAACTGAGAGTCTCTACTGAGATGATTTCCAAGATGACTATCAATTTGACACCGGATCCTCTATCAACTCGACCCCGAACTCTTCACTGAGTCGAGATCAACTGGGTGCCTTTCGATGCTAGGTGATCTCTTCATATGCAATTTAGGAATTATTTTTAATTATTGCATTTCGATAATAACCGAAGGTGGGTTCCTGGGACTATTATTTTATTTTGAACGTGATAGGACCCCGTTGTCCAATCTTGCCAGGTGTGCAAAATTGGATAACAGTTACTATGAACGATGGCTGATTCTTTCAATTCGATATCAACCTAACTAACATTCATCGGTTTATGGGCCTTCCATTCAAAAATTTACCCTTTGTTACAATGAAGGCAACACTTGTCGAAGACAATAAGAAATATCTCAAATTGATGTTCGGTTTCCATGTTGATTGTAAGTATAATTCGTTTTCATTCATCATTTTTTATTCAGTTTTTCATTATGATACAATTTAATGTTATATTAATTCCCACTGTTTTTGGCATTTGCATCTCATGTCAATAAATCAAGGCGTGGTGTGGATACGCAAGCAATTGCACACCACTTTCTTGCTGCAATGATTTCCTTTTTTTAATCCAGAATAGTTTTGCAGGGTCGGAAAACAGATATACCAAACTGGGTCATTGCATACATTGTTGCAACTATCACAAAACAAAAATTTGATTGGTGCGCCTTTTTATAAAAAAAAAGAGCTGACATAACAAATGCAAAGCTTTCAAAAAAACCTGTCATTTACTCCAAAAACTATCTCCTTGGCCTTTATTACGAGGCTCTTTTAAATTTAAAAGACAAACCAATTCCCACTTGCACTGATGAGGTGTTGATGAAGTTGTCAATTCCATTTGAAGAACAACAGGTATAAACTATTAAGTTTGTATTTCGACATTACACTGTGCACATGTATTAACAATTTATTGTTTGCAGAGAAGATTTATGGAAGCCCTTCCTGGAAAAAAGGTGTAATCAAGAGGAAGAGGCCAACAACACGCTGAGGCTTTGGGAGATTCCCAATCTGAAATAGAAGCTCACTCCTTTCCGACCCCCCAACAGTTTGAATTCGTTAAACACTAGAGAAGTAATACCTTTTCATGTATTATTTACAAACTCCAAATTTGTATTTTCATTTTCCAATTTAAATTTTACCCAACTGAATTGACATACAATTCAATGTTGATGACATTGCAGGGACTTTGGACCATACGCGTGTTTCAGAAACTCAACCATCTTCCCCAACTCACTCAGTACAGTTGCATGCATTTGTATCTTCTCAACAACTTCCAATTACTTCCAACATGGCCACCCTTAGCACCGTGACAAGCTACCCCTCAACAACAAGGTACAAGTTTTGAATACTACTTCGTTTAATTTCGTAGTTTTTGCATTGTTTTCTAGTTTTTCATATGTTTTTTCTTAAACTTTTTAGCACATTGCATTCCTCCTTCTATTCAAATAACAGCACCGCCCCCCTCAACCAATAATATTTAAAATTCCAACCAAAGGATCAGGAAAAAAGAACATTTGTAAACGCATGCCAATTGCTCCCGCCCCTAGCGGGACACTAAACATTGCCTCCTCCTTTTGAATTCCAACCCTCTCACTTGGTGGCTTGCCCAATGCAACGGGCATATCGGTTTTGAATAATATAAATTTAGATGAAGATTACTTGGGCATTGATAGTAATGACCCAACTGGATTTTTCAATACCCGTGAGATGATTCAAGGCCAACAGGTATACTTTAATTTCAACATACTTTACCATATTGAATTACATTTCGCTTTAGATTTATTTTTCTGAATTTTGATTAATTTTATCACAAACAGGATCAAGCCACCCAAAGGTAGAAACAAGTAGTAGTTAATCTACTTGAAAGCCCCCATACCTCTCTGGCGAGATCATCTTCATCAGATAAAGATGGTGAACAATTGCTACCTTTTCCTTTAGAGAACTTAATTGGTTATAATTTTCAATCCCATGTCAGTGAGTTTATTCTACCTCATATCAATCAGCTCATAGAATGGGAGAGAAGGGCTAAAGTACTTATCAATGAGATTATTAGTCGTTATGAAAATTATTGGCAAAGGGATAGTTTATACGCTACAGTCCAGAATCAACCTGCAAAGATGGATTCCTTACTTACCCAAGTAAGAAGTGGGACTGTCACATATAACAACAACTATAAAGACGACATTTTGGATAAGACATTAAACAAATTAGAAAATATTAGTGCTGAAACCTACGCATATTTTAACAAATGGTCTAAGGACAAGGATTTGGTAGCAGTTGCAAATGCGAAGAGAGATAGAGTGGTGGTAAGTATTATAACTTTCAAACAATAATTTTTGTTAACTTAAAGTTTTCTTATTTTAGTAATATGTTGAATTGACATTAATTTTTTTGTGCAGTTGAAATATGAAAATTTGAAGAGTCAAGCAAAGGTTTTCCAAGTTCACTTGGAAAAAGCGAAGAACAGTTTATCTGCAACGAAGAATTTGAAGGAAAATATTGTTTTGGTTAACAAACAAAACAATACATTGAAGCGGATAATTAAAGAGCACGGATTAGACCTTGAAATATTATTCAAAGCTAAGGTGGCAACTGATCCAAATTTGTTATCCCATGGAGATGCGATAAAGCAAGAAGAAATAATTTTAAAAAAATTGGATAGTGTTGCGGAAGATCTCATAAGTTCTGGGGTTATTTCTACAATTGGGGAAAGAGGTACAGCCATAGGTGAAGAAACCATTGGAAAAAGGAGCACAAGAGTTGAAATGGATACATAAAAAGAGGTTGAAATTTTTTATTATTGAGTGTGGAAACTTGAAACATTGAATTTTATTATCTGGATTTGATAGCCTTTAAAAATTTGAAATACTATATAATCTTTAATTTTATAACTTCTTATATATTATGTATAGAATTTCTAGATTGTATATGAAGTTTATGTTTTTTGGTTTACTTGTAATGATGATTGCATTAGATAGGGATAATGACATATGTTTCTTGTTTACTTGGATTATCATGAATTGTATGTGGATGTAGATTTAGCTTCAAGCACAATAATTCTTGTTCTCTAGACATTTAAACTTGTTTTAAGACAATTCTTCTTCTTTATACTTGTAATGATATGATCATGATGACATTAGAATGGATATAGATGATGATGATGAATGCTGATAATGGATAATTGTTTTAAAGAAATGGAATGTGGTAGGATAGAGACATTTGTTTAAATTTATAATAGATAAATAATTGTTTTAATAATAATTTTAGTATCAGGATTATGATAATGATATGATGATGATATGATATATATGAATGATGATGAATTTTATGTGGACGTAGATTTAGCTTCTAGCACGATCGTGGATGAAAAATTGTATAATGGATCGTGGATTATGAATTGTATAATATGGAAAAATCTTCCTCTGTAAAATTTGATTGTGTCATTTTATCCCACAAAGTTTAAAAAATATATCAAAGCATTTTGCAAATATAAAAAATAAATTAAACCTAATTGTAAGAAATCAAGAAAGATGATATGATAGGGTTTAACTTACCTCTAGTGTTTTAGATGGCTATGAAATAATCACTGGTAATGTGCTAGATCTTTGTTTTAAGAAAACTCAACATGAGAAATGGATTAGTGGATAGATGAGTGAGTTGCCTGAAATAGTCAGTCCCGAGAAGTACCATCTTCCTCGGATGGATGTTAACCCACATTTTCAAAAAAAAATAAAAATTGTATATAAATAAATGTAAATATATACATGTAGCATCTTTAATGATAACAAGAGCTGAAAAAAATTTAAAGTGACAAACAATAAGATTAAGGTGAAGAAGATACCTATTTAAAGTTGAAACAATCCATTATCAATAGCTTCTTCAAACTTGATGTTCTCTTCTGTAGAGTGTGTCGATGTGCCAATTCCACTCTCACCGTTAGGAACAGTTGTACTTATAGCTGTATTATTCACACCTCTTCTTTCGCAAAGGGAATTCCAATGCGTAATTTCTCTGTCAAAAGGAAAGGTTTCCATGGAGAATTGAGATACATAACACCTCATGCAACTTTCCAGATTTTTATCCAACCTGTTTCTCAGTTTTGATTTTATAAATGATAATGCACTGAAAACCCTTTCGTCCTCCACAGACCCCAAAATCATTGTTTGGCATAACTCATATAATCTAAAATATTCACTGATATCTTCTTGTAAGATAGAACTTTGATAGATTCCTCACCACAGCCTTAAAATAGCACCACTTTCAGAAGGTTCGTCTAAATTTTTATATTGGTTCCTCATTTTTGATGCAAAATTTGTTGATTGAAATTTTAATAAATCAGTATTCAGTTTACCTTTGATTTCCGTACCCTTGAACTCTAAAGTCTTTGCAAAATGTTCCATTATTGTACCCATGGATTTATGGAAATGATTTCTTACAAAGTCATCACGACCACCTTCAATATTCCAAAAATTAGGATTCATCACACCCATCGCTTTAGTAATTTTATCTTTGGAGAAACATTCTATAATTTATGATGATAAGAATTTTGAAATTTTTTTAAGCTTTATTCTTGTTTCAACTATAAAAGACTCAAAAAGATTACGTGTCACAAGAACATCTTCTCATTCCGATCTTGTAATATCTTGATGTTTTTGCAAAATGTGTAGTGGTATGTCCCTCCCATTAACAGTGATGCAGAGGTGATCATGGATATTAAATCTCATATAGTTACTGGGATTTTTAAGATCTAATAAAGCTTTCCAATTCTAAAAAATAGGTGTATCAAAACTATCTTGGGAACGGTACAAGATATCAAGACTTTGACATACCATTTTTTTCATCCGTATAAAATCCACAATATAGATTAATCTCCCCTGTGCATGCTTCATCAGTTTATTGATCTCCTGCAACATTGGAAGAATACCGACCAATGTAAGCAATGTCTCCAAATCAGTTAAATGGAACAACAAGTCCCTTGCCCTATCAACTTCATGATGATATTTGTGCATGAAATCAACCAACGAAGGATACTCCTCACAAACTCTACATGCAGGTTCACACAAAGAGATCCATCTAGTCTCAACATCTTTCAGAATTTTTTTGCCATATATAATTCCAATCGTAAATTTTTGGAAATCAAAAAATCACTTTGGGTTGCTTGCCATATAGGCATGAATTTCTCTTATAAGGTCTTCTAATTTAGCAACATTTTCATGGTTGCTTACCATTTTATACGCTAAATTCATTTTGTGAGCCATACAGTGAATTGGTAGCATATATGGGGCCATTGTTGTTTTTAATCTAACACACAGCCCTATTTGGTGACCCAACATGACAGATGCACCATCTTCTTTGATGCATACCAACTTCATAGAAATTTCATAATCAGTCATTCCAGTAATATCTTTCAAATGTGAAACAACAATTTTATGTAGGTTTTCGGCATTACAGTTTTCAACCATTTTCATAACATCCAATAGATGAGGTGTCCTTATATGATTTTCTGAAGTATAGACATGGATACATACCCCTACAGAGTTGTCGACTGCTATCACTTCATCAATTGAAAGAGAGATAAACTTTGATTTTTTTACATTCTCTTTCAAATCTTCCTTCTCTATCATCGAAAGGCATTTTGCCATTTCTCATCCACTACTTTTAGACCAATGAGACCGAGGTACGTTCAACATTCCATTATATTGATACAAAAATTTGAAATCGAGGAAATCTGAAATCAGTCTTCCTTTCTTTAGTATGTGAAATAAAGCAGATAATTGTATGAGTTTTGCATGTAGATTTGTTTGATTCATCTTACCAATTTTCGATGTGATCGTTCCTCCCTTTTCCATGAAATGTCTATGTTTTTTCTGCTCTACCTCATAATCTGCTACATATCTAACATGCATGCATTCTTTTTCATTTTTCCACCTATGTGTTTTGATTTTCTGGCCATCTGCCCCCGTTACAGTCAAATATTGTTTTCCACAATGTTTTTCTATAGTGACCAGCTTCATTTACATTTTTTGTTGCTTTCCCAATTTCCACGCACATATTGTACAAGTACATTCAGATGGGATCTCTTCAGAATTAGATGATTGTACAAGTTCAATAAATGGAAATTTAGCTACCCAATCAAACTTGTATGACCTAATAATGGTCCACATATTCTTGTTCGTTTTCAATGTTTTAATTTTTTGAGTAGAATTTTGAGCAATGTCACAATCACCTGGTTTCCTCTTTCGTGAAGCGGAATATGAATTTGATTTATGTGTTCCATTTTGCTGAGTATTTGTATGTGTGATATCTTGATGTACTTTTGGTTGCACCCCAACAGGAAGAATATCTTCAAGATCTGGCATATTATTATAGGTTTCATTTGTTTGATACTGTGCAGAATGCATGCCCACCTCAATAATACCTTCCACACAGTCAGTATTATGATTCTTTCTGGTGGCAGCTATATGGTTATTGGTAGTTTCAATATTTGTATCAGTAGAGTTTCCAAAATACTTGAACAATGACTTCTGAGATTTCTTAGTTACTTTTAGGGCCTTCGCATTCTTAGGACTAGCACCTTCCATTATTCTAAACAGAGTCCTGCATCAGCAAAAGAACCAAGTAGCGACTCAGTGAATCAGAGTCAAAATTACTGTCACGCGTCAACTATGGTAATCCCTTTGATGCATCAACAACTAACCCTTTGTCATGCATCAACAAGGTGTCAAATTTCTCTGTCACACATCACCAAGGCGTTAACTGGCTCTATCACACGTCAACTCTATCCCTATCGTGCGTCAACTGCTTGCGCCCTTGTCACATGCCAACTCTCTCTGTCACGCGTCAACTACTTGCACCCTTGTCACATGCCAACTCTATTTTTCACGCGTCAACAAGGCATCACTGTCTCTATCACATGTCAACTTTTTCCTTGTCACACATCAACTGCTTACGCCCTTGTCGCATGCCAACTCTCTCTGTCACGCATCAACAAGGCGTCACTGTCTATGTCACACGTCAACTCTATCCCTGTTATGCATCAACTACTTACCCCCTTATCACACGTCTGTAATATCTCCTTGTCACGTGTCTGAAATACCTCTTTGTCGTGTATCAACTATATCCCTGTCGTGCGTCAATAACTAACCCTAACAGGCTAACAACAATCTCTGGTGCTTAAGAGTATGCGAGTTCAAACTTCACAGTATTGGTAATTTGGTAAGCTACTTGTGGTAGTACCGTAATATACTACCCGATGAATCACCTAGGTTTTTATAGGAGATGTTTTCAAATGAAGGTGAAGCTAACCCCCAAAAATACATATACTATAAATTTCAGGTGAATATGACACCGACCTGCTCCAAAAAAATCACCTTTTTAAATTTACCTAAAATGAAATTTTTGCCATATTACGAATATTTTCCACTAAAATTATCCCTGGTAACAAGGTTTCATATTCATCTATATTATTGGTGTTTTCAAATTGTAGTTTGAAAAATAATGGAAAAATCTCTTAATTAGGAGATATAAGCACCACACCAGTTATAGATCCAGAAGTTGAAAAAATACCATCAAATTCTAAAGTCCATACCTCATTAGGATCATCATTGGTGACAAAATTAGAATCAAATCTTTGATATGAAGATATGCAAGATGTACCCAAACTAGTATGTTCAAAGAGGATCTGCGCCTTAGGATCATCTAATTTAGTGATGAGATAATTCTCCTAAACTTTAGGCTCAATAATATGCATTAATCCATCAATAATTATTCACTCTTATGACTAATCCATGTGGATTTATCCTCCTACATCCCTAATAAAACTTCTTCCCAACAATATTCCATAAGCAAGTGAAACATTTGCAACCAGGATCATCATCTTGCCCCTCTTCTTAGGGAACACAGAAAACACAAATTGAGCATCCTTGATCTTCCCTATTAGTAGGACTTGTTTGGTTTCCATTGAGTAGAAACATCCAAACGGTTTGGTAAGAGTGAGCCCCAAGGAATGAGTTACCTTGGTAGGCATAAAATTTGTAGATGTTCCTAAATCTATGATACAATTGATAATATTGAAATTATTAATGGGCAATGACAAATAGAATGGTTTAATTTTCCCTGATGAGGAGGTTGAGGAAAAATTGTTTTGGGACAAATGACACATTTGATTTGGAAGGATTCCTCTAGAATAAATTGGCAAATGTATAACAACTTGTCTCTTAATAAACTGAGTCAATATTTCAATTTTCTCAGGATTAGATTAAAGGTATTCTACTTCTAACATCTAAATTTTAGTTTTATTTGCATGATTGATGATGTCAAAGGTAGCATAAGAGGTATTAAATGAAGGTACAGACCCTTCATTTCTTACTTGTATATGAACAATACTAGACTTAGGAGTGGCAGAGGAATAAGAATTGGAAGGAGGATCCACCTTCTTGACTAGAGGTTTCTCCTTTGGCTTTATGGGAAAAAGAGTACCTATTTTTGCGGCATTAGGAATTTCCATTAGATCTTATTTTTCCTTGACCTTTTCCTTTAGCTTCCCCACTTATTTTCTTTGGTTTTTTTAATAGTAAAAACAATGAAATTTTGGTTGTTCATATGGTTCAGCATTTCATCATAATAATCTTCTTCATATTCTAGGTACATGATATTTGAATTACCATCTAATTCATTAATGTAACTGGATTCTTCATAAGATTCTTCAACTTCATTGTGTGTTTATTCTCTTTGATCAACTACCTTGACAACAACATTGACAGGTGGAGCTTTAATAGCTAACCTTGACTAAGAAGATATCAACCGGTTCCTATCCCTTACAAGAAGATTATTTTTATTATGTTTCTTCTTGGGATATCCCAATAAGGAGCATTAGGTGTATTATGAGACATCTATTTATTTAAAGACAACAAATCATTTTCTAACCTATAGATCTTGGGATCAATATTACTATGATATGTAATCTGATTCTTGAGCTTGGAAGAATATCTCCTTATCTTTCTGACCATGATAAGATCATCCTCAATCTTTGTGGTTGTTGCTTTAGCGGTAACTAGGTCGAGGATATTTGATATTCTTAACAAGAAGCCAACTTCATGTAGTTGAGCATTAATGAAGAAACACTTTTGATTTTTAGAAGTGGGAGTAGCATGTTCCAGAATCTTATGGATTAATTTATTGAACTTTTCCACAAAATCACTCATAGGCTCATGTGGTTCCTTCTTAATTTGAGTGAGTTGAGCCAATAATGCATGAGCATCTTCCATGGGCTTGAATCTGGCCTCAAACCTTGTTCTCATATTATCCCAACTATTGATGGGGCAAGGAGGTAAATGATAGCACCATTATGCGGAAGTGCCTTGGATATTTTCAATGAATAAATGAATTTACACATCCTAATGAGAAACACCCATAATTACACAAGCCACAAAGAATACAGCTATGTGTTTTTGAAGGTTTTGTTTTCCATCATCACTAAATTTTGGAAAATTCTTCTGCAAACCATGTAGTAAATCATGTAGAAGTTAAGAAAATGCTAGAATTCCAATTATCGGTCCCCAAGAGGTTGGAAGTGGGGATGTTGCATCCATTTTTTGAAAATATGTGCACGTAGGAATCTGGGTTCCACTTAGAAACAAATATCTACAAGTAGAAAATGTACTTTCTTCTCTTTCAATTTGGTTTTACCTTATAGGTGATGAGTTGTTCAAACATCTAGAGGACTGTATCTCCAGAGCAAGATTGAAATTATGTAACTGCAATAGATCAAATGTAGGATTTTCCACACCTCTCACTCTATTACTATGAGTCAAAATCATTCCTTCCATTTTTGATTCAATAAAAACTCCTTAGGACAAAGTAACAACTGAACATGCAATAAGCAATATAAATCCTATCTTGTGTATCCATTCCCTAGTAGAGTCACCAAAAAATGTTGGTTGGATATTTTTCAGAGAAAAAATATGAGGTTCAACAACAACATGTGGGAAAAAGTACATCCTCAAATAAAGGGGATGAACCATGTTTATTACTATTCTATAATCACCAAATAGTATTCACAAGATTTACACTAATCTAGATTTAGGGGTGGGATCTCATCCCAATAAATGGATTTGTTTTTTTTATAGAATAAAAAATAGATTCAAACTGAAGCAAGTTTTTGAGGAGAGAAGATGGAGTGGAGAGATGGAAAGGAAAGGTGAGTGGAAATGTAATTATTCTTTTAAAAACATAGATCCAAAGATACTAACATGAGATAAAATAATAATAAACTAAAATCATATCTAAGAGAAATAAACTAAAATTTAGAGTATATTGAACTTAAGAATAATAAGTTAATCTAATAGATAACATTCAACAAAAAAATTGTAATGCGTATCTTTTATTCCTTATAATAAATATTGAAAACACAATTTTATTCTTCTCTTCACAATTCTAGAAAATGATTTCCACCAAAAAGTATGAAAATCATTTTCTCAATCAATAATCATTTGTCTATTTACAATGCGACAACATTTTACATTTATAGAGAAAGGGGAGAGAGAAAAATGGAAGTTGTTGGGGCACAATATAATAATAAGAAATATACATTAAATCTCTTTTGATTGGTTCTCATGAAAAATGACGAAGTCAACATATTAAACTAAATGGTGTTTCAATATCTCAAAAAATTACATGTTTGGTACAAAAATGGAAAAATACAACGAATCCTTAACCAAACTTATGTCCATTGGCTTCCTGATTGACTTCCTTGTCATGATATGTGTAGAACTTCTTATTTATTTCTTTCACTTGTTTTTCATCAGGTCCAAAAGCATATAAATTAAATACATCACATGTTTCAAGTATGTTAATCAATTTTCCAGGAAGATTATGAAGTCTTTTAAGGATTTTGGCCAAATTTTAAAAAAATTGATACATAATTAGTTTATCAATTGTTTGTAAATAAAATTCACTTCCTTCTACGAATTCCTTTTCCACTAGATCCTTTAATTCCTTGAATATGTCATTTGTAGGTAGCATATTCAAATATTCATCTAGGACTTGATAGTGTACCTTAGAAAATTCATCACCAATGTCATTGGTGGCATCAATTCCTTCTTCCATGGTTTTTTTCATCTTCTCTTAGGCCTCTTGCAAAATTCTGACTCAAAATTCAACGACTTTGTAAAACTCAAATTGTTTCCCTCATTCTTTAGTTACTCCTTCCTGCATAAGAGTATCTTAAACAATGTTCTTGAGCTCATATAGGGCTTCCAGAGTAAGCTCCTAGTTGTTGCATTCCTCATTGAGCTCACCATTCATATTATCAATTAATGGTTTTTCTCTTTCAATATCATTATGTCTCGATACCATTCTCAATGAGCTTATTTTTATGGTCAAGGAGCCTTTCAATCCAAGTGTTGGTGGCTAGCCCCTTTTTTACTATCTTCTCTAACTCAAATATAGATAACGCATCAAAAATGGATGGAATAAGAGAAGATATAGGAGGTGGTTTGGTGACCTTAAGCAAAAGGGATGTCAATTGCTCCACTTTTTCTTTGAGCTCATCCTTGGTAGATTTGGTTTCTTTGATATTCTTAAATATATTTTCCAAAGCCACATGTAGATCATGTTGTGCACCCTCTATAGTAACTTTTCCCATTGTCACTTTGGTTATGTAGTATTTGGAAGTGGTGATGTCTTCCCTACTCTTATCGGTGACAAACACGAAAATCTCAAAAAACCTCTCTCTTGATTGATCAATGGTGATGTGGGAGAGTGTTTTGTGATTTTTGGATGCATGAGAGGGAGTAGGAATCAGCACACTAAATTTAAAGGCTTCAGAAAGGACAACCTTTTTCCTCTCCTTGGTAGTTTGGCTTGCTAGCTAAGATAGAACAAAACAGGGATTTGGTTTTTGTTGGGGAGATGTGATCATAATGGTAGCACCCATAATATTTGGAAACATGGACACCAAATGGGAAGGAGTAGATAAAAAAACCATTACAAAAATTAAAGAGGGAGAAGGAGAATAGGTCAAGGGGAAATGGTAGTAGATGGTGAAGGAAAATGGGTTATCTAAAGGTAACCTCAAGGACAAACTCACTCTTGTAAAAAGAAGGGAAAGGGATGAAAATACTTTTTCCATGAGTGACACATGGGGAGATGAGGGTGGTGAAGAAGAAACATGGGTGGTAGATGTGGTGACAAAAGAGATCTAAAATGATGAAGAAGGTTGAGGAGATGAAACATGAGGTGGAAAGAAAGGATGAGGAGATGGCATATGAGGAGGAAAATTGATAAAAAGAGATATATACGGAGAAAGGGTTACAAGATGGAATGCATGGGTGATGAGGAGGGAAGAAACAATAAGGGGCTAAGAAGTCATGGTGCTAATAGAAGGCCCTTTCCCTTGTTGGAGAGAAGGAGAGTCTACATCAACAATAGAGGTGGATGGAAGAGAATGAGGAGGAGGATACTTTACTTTTCTAGTAACAAATTTTATTATTACCCTTTTACTGAGCACCTCACTTTTATCTTTGGATTTGTAGGACTGTCTTTCCTCTAATGTGGCAATCATCTTGATCTTTGGAAAGTGGAGATCCTTAGGTTGAATATTCAATGAGAAAATCCAGTGGTTGGTTCAAATCAAAATTTGAGCTTCTCACTCATTGATAGATGTTATTTCCTTGATGAACCAATAAATGGGGGAAAACCCAAATTTTCCACTTTCATCTACTCATATATGGGGTTTAAAACATCCCCATCCTCCATTATGCCATGAGAAATATCTGTAATATTATACTTGGTTGCTTCATCCAAATTCAGCTGAATGTAGTCTTCCTTTCTTATGGCCACCTCATCCCTATAGTCAATCCATACATCTTAAAGTTTGGGGATGTGAAACTGTAAAGTCTTGAGGATTTTCAACAATGATTTGTAATCAAATCTAAACCTTATATGAAATGATTTTAGACTCGCTTATTTCATCTCAGTGGTGATATTTTTGGCTTTTATTACTGATGTGCATACATATCGGCCAATTAAGATCAGGAAATGAATTCCTTCCTTATGCTTACTTTGTTATAACATGTGAAGGTCTAAAAATTTCCTCACCAATTCCATCAAAACCCATTTGTCACTTGGATACCTTGGAAACAAGTAAGGGGAACCCTAAAATCCTCCCACTTGGATGTAGGTGAAATTTTGGAATGGAAGGAAAATGCATCCCTAATGAGATAGAACATATGTGACATATAATGTCATGTAAAACTTCCTTATGGTATGAACTTCCCCCTAGTTGGTTGTATAGGGTGCCACAAATGAAATCTCCCATCTTAAGAAAATTGTTTATTCTTCCTCATGATAGTGAGGAATTGATACATCCATTCTTGGAATTCTTTATCTTCAAGAAGACCAAAAACTCTACTTAGGAATGTAATGATGTCATTGATTTCAGGTATGAAATCACTCATAGGGAAGGTCTTTAGGAAACTACTAATTAAAAGATTAGGTTTCTTAAGATAGATTTTATTTATGTTTTTACTACACATTGTTGTATTTTAATCCCAAGATTTTTGGAAATTATTGATATCATTATATAAATATTTATTAAGATCCAGAATCTTGAGAAGTTCCTCAAAATATTGTGTTCAGGAAGATTGCTGCTTCTCCATCTTATTTCTTTACAACCTTATAATCAGCATAATAATGACCGACTACTGCAAGTATAAATTCTAGACATTTTTTCGAGATAGGGAAGGTTGTAGCAATAATTAACCCACTATTATAGATGTATTACATTTGTGGTGTCTTGGAGGGATTATTGAAACTTATCCAAAATTCATCCATATCAAATATGGCCTAATTTTATATCTATGATATCAAAATATTGAAGGGGGAACAATACTTTGATACGTACAAAACTATATAATTGTGTGTGATAGTGCATCGACATCTACCCTTGAATCTTCTACGAGTCTGCGATCTTCCAACTGTGAATACGCAATCGACGGAAGAATTACTAGAACCTCATCAATATATACATTACAATTTAAAATATTCATTTTAATAGAATTCAATCCGCATACACATCGCTACTACTAATGTTTCACACGGAGATGAATAGCCATTGAAGTGTGAATGGTTGAAATTAATTATTAAATGGAGATGACAAATGCATAACTAAAATGTAATACAAATTGATTTTTCATAAAATTTTAATCAAAATGATTTAATTTAAGGGATTATATACGTGATTAATTACATAAAAATAGCTTGAAAATTTATAAGCTATATCAACATATTAATATAATTGAAAATTTATATTTTAAAAAATATTATTTGCAAGCAATTAAATAATTAAATTTAAACTCATATATATAATTTAACAGAACAACATAAAATGAATCAAAGAGACACTGAATCTGACACAAAGTTCATATTTCCACATTAACTACAAGTTAGTTTGTCTGAATAGATACATAAATTTTCTTTCTTCAATAAGTCCGAGCTTGCATGCAATAAGTCAAAATCGTGTCTGGTACGGTAAAGAGACAATCATACAAATTAGCCCATGAATTCAAGTTTATAACGTCATGAGCATGTGGTTACATAGTAAAAAAATTTTTACGAAGAAGACTATATAAGTTGCACATTGCAGTGACTTTGAATTTTTCAACGGCGGGGGGTTGGTCCATGTGTGTTGAAATAGAAACAACCTAAGTCTATCCACATATCATCTCTAAAGTATTCTCAATGACAACATCCTTGTTGGTTCAGTAGGAGATGGGTAGGGGCATATCAGAGAATAGCTGTAGGGTGGGATTACGGTCCATCTGGAATGGGGTCCACCTGGATCTCAAAAAGTACGTGAAATTTGGCCATCTACCACTAAATCCACCGCCAAATTCAATCAAAACTATACTCCTTGACACACATTGGTGAACTAATTATTTGCCACTATGTTGTCTATTGAAAATATCTGAGGCTTCCCAATTTTGAACGGTCTTGTTGATTAAGATTAATGAGTATGTACACTTGCTTAGAGAGACACGTTCACTGTATAATACCTACGGATTCCAGGTTCCTAATCTTGTCTTATCATTTAGATAAACCACCATCGATAAAGCCACGCTCAAACAAGATATCTTTCACATTCGGGTAACATACAACAAAATAAACCTTTCCAGAGCTGAAAATGGCATGCACCATTGAATGGTCGGACTATTATCATGTCCTGGAAAGAAACATGAAAATTTCACATTCCACATCTTTTAAGGAAGAAGGTTACCAACTCTATCCAACCATAGGTTGAAATCTCTATTCAACTATCTTTAAACTCACTCATCTGGTACACATTATTATTCTATTCTCTTCCGAAGTGGCGAAGAAGATTTTTTTTAATCAATATACTTATATCGATTTTTAAGAATGGATAAACATTTAACAATATAGACCTCCAAATAGGGAATGAAAACTGCAATTATCGAAATGCAATTTGTACAACTTCTTTATGACTTTACTATGTGCGATAAAGAAAGCATTTGCAGGAATGCCTTCCTGAAACATGGAATCAGGTTTCAGTATCACATCCTATAAAAGCAACAATACAAAATATACACCGGTATTACAATACAAATACATTAGTTCTTTATATATTATGCAGTTTTGCCAACAAAAATGTCACCTTCGTCAGTTTACATCACCAGACTGAAATTGTACACTTCTCATCACAAGCACTTGCCCCCACAAATCAAGAAAATAGTTTGCAGATTACCATAAAACAATCTTGTATTACATTGAATTTAATATTTATTACCACACAATATAGGAGGTATCCGAAGGATATGTACATTCTATACAACTCTATCCTGTCTTTCCCCATGCAGCCGATATGTCGTGGCAAGTCAAACGAAGCCTCGCGGGAAGAAGCTGGAGGTTGTCCTGCCAGGCAAAAAGCTACGTCCAAAAGGAACCAGGTGGACATCGTACAAAGTAGTTGGAGGATGGCGCCTTCAACCAAAGAGATGCAACAAAGATACCAAAAGATGTCAAATGAAGAAGGAGCTAATCCTAGAAGAAGATTAGGACTTCCACATATGTTGTTTTAGTGATTAGACGTCACACACTCCAGAATACTTCATTGACATGTGTGTTGTGGTCCGGGTAGAGCAAAAAAAATAGCAACAAACCAAATAGAGTGGCATATGGCTATACACCTGCCAATTGCATTTGCGCGAGAGCTTCGAAGGTCTTTTCAACAAACCCATTTTTGTGCATATACAACAATCAGTTCATCAAAATTATTGAGGGAAATTCTTGTGTATACAGAACAATCTCCTGACGGAAAAAGTTTTAAAAACAATGATCATTACAAAGACGATCTCTTGTAACTATTCATTCTTCTTCTGATGGATTCTATAACTATTCATTATTGTTCTTCTAAATCTTATAGATGGAGTCTATGAAAAGGGCTTGTGCCTCATAAGAATTTGTGACCGGGGCGTGTACCTATATCTTTGTTTCACGCGTTTTTCGACGTTGCTAGAAGGCAATAGACAAGGGCGTATCAAAAGCATGATGTTGCGGAAGACGGCAATGGCGTTGCGGAATATGAAGTCGACAGTGGCTTCGATTCTACAGTTGGAGTAAAACTGGCAGAGTGTGTGCATAGAGGCTGTTTTGGTGTCCCACAACGGCGCACTTGTGGACTGCACACAGATCTAAAAGGAACGATAACCAGATCGTACCAAGCCAAGAACTCTGATGCTAATCAAACACCACGATCAATAAGATGAAAGCAATTCGTCAAAATAACTTTACATAAACCTTTGCAAACAAATGAGTAGCAATATCATATATTATTATGGAACTTAATTAAATACAACGAGAATGGACCTTGCTTATATAGGCAAGGAATAACAATCTAAGAACCAGTCAAGGTCATAGATCAAGCCATAAATCAAGGAAAGAACTAGTCAAGACCATAGATTTAGGAGAGAACTAGACATCAAGGATCTAGTCAATACCATAGATCAAGGAAAGAACTATACCTAGCAACTAGATAATATCCCCCTAATATCTAAATAAATAAAAATAAATATTCACACACATAAATGGGCGAGAATAAATACAATAAAGGTAAATAAAGTACCTAGGTGAACATGAGCTAGGTAAATACCTACTCTAACACCCCCCCTCAAGTGAAGCTAGGGGTCAAAATAGAAGTGGCACGTCCACAGTATGAGTCCCAACAACTAGGCCTGATGAGGTACTCATGTACAATATATCCATGAAGAAATTTCGAACCAAAAGAAGGAAAAAATCCTGCTAGAAGGAAAGAGAAAGAAGAAGAAGAAAAAGGAAGATGTTCTCACAAACACCCCCCAAGAACAACTTCTGAAACCCCAAGCATGCCACGTAACTCAAGGTAGCAATGTGATGCAAAAGGCTTCGTAAAGATGTCTGCAACCTACTGCTGAGTCGAAATGTACTCCAAGCAAAAAACTTCATCCTGAATGTGTTGACGAATGAAGTGGATGTGTCTCTCAATATGTTTGGTCCGCTGGTGCTCAACTGGGTTGCGAGAAATGTGAAATGCACTTTGGTTATCACACCAAAGTACAGTCGGTGAATCCTATGGGAATCCAAACTCTGTCAATAACTGTCGAAGCCAAAGAATCTGCTGACTCGCTGTAATTGTTGCCCTGTACTCTGCCTCTAAAGATGAAAGTGCAATAGCCCGTTGCTTTTTGCATGCTCAAACAACTGGAGATAAACCAAGCCAAAAAAGATAGCCAAAAGTGGAATGTTTGTCATCAATAAAACCTGCCCAATTTGAATTTGTATATTCAACCAACTGAGTAGAACCCCTAGTGTAATGTAGGCCAAAGTGGGAAGTGTCATGCAAATAGCGCAAAATCCTTTTAGCAGTCTGTCAGTGACTACTATGAGGAGAATGTGCAAACCGAGATACAAGCCCTAATGTAAATGAAATATCGAGGCGAGTATGGGTCAAATATATGAGACTTCCAACTAACTACCTATACAATGTAAGATCACAAAGTGGTGTGGTACATGTGGAATTAAGAGTAACCCCAAACTGAAAAGGAGATGGACTTGGCTTGCAATCAGTCATATCAAAGCGCTGAAGAAAATCATGGGTGTACTTTTGCTGACTCAAATAAATCCCTGAATCTGTCTGACAAATCTACAAACTAAGGAAATAATGCAATAACCCAAAATTTGTCATGTCAAACTGTGTAGAAAAAGCCCTCTAAATAGTCTAAATGTAAGAAGAAGAGCTGTCAATAAGTAACAAATCACCAACATACAAGACAAGTATCACAATATCATCACCAACATGCTAGAGATACATTGTATGATCGGAGTGGAAACAAACAAAACCACTAGATAGAAGAAAAAAATTCATCTTTTTATACCAAGCCCGAGGGACTTGTTTGAGATCGTAGAGAGACCTTCGAAGCCTACAAACAAGAGAAAAATCCTAAACAAATTCAGCAAGTTGCTCCATGTATATTTCCTCTTGTAAATCTCCATGTAAGAAGGCACTCTTCACGTCTATCTGCTATACGGGCCACCCCTATGATGCAACAATAGCAAGTACAAGGCATATTAAATCCATCTTGGCAACGGATGCAAAATTCTCGGAGTAATCAATACCTTCAACTTGTGAAAAACCTTTTGCAACAAGACAAGCCTTATACTTGTCAATGGACCCATCAGCTGTGTATTTGGTTTGGTATACCCACTTACACCTAACCATCTTTCTTCCTTTAGGAAGAAATACAAAATCCCAAGTATGATTCTTCATCAAAAAAGAATACTCAGCTGCCATAGCATCATCCCATTCATGTATCCCATGAGCCTTTGAAAAGGACTATGGATCCTCAGAAACTACCTAACACAAAATTCTAGAACCTGTAGAATGTGTGTGATGATGCCTAGTGGGTGGAAGATCCTGTATGAAAGGTGTTGTCTCAGAAACTGTAGTACGAGCCCACTTAGGCATAGTGACAACATCAGTGGGAATTGGATCCTCAACGGAATCTATAACCTCCTCATCAACCTCCTCAAAGAAAGGATCTTCGAAATAAGACGGAGGCATGGAAGAAGATGAAGAATCATGAGGAGTGAAGCACTCATCAAACTGAACATGTGCTCGAAAAAGAACGTCATCAGTATCAGGATCTAAAAGATCGATAAGCTCTCATGTCCTCTCAATACCCTACAAAGATCAAGGGTTTGCTCATCTTATCCAAAGCTTTCCTTTTCTTCTTTGGCACAAAGGCCCAAGCATGGCTACCAAAGACTTGAAAAAATGAGACATCTGGCTTAGTGTTAAACCAAGTTTCCTCTGGAGTCAAATGTTCAAGTGCTTTGTGTGGTGTGCGATTCTGAATGTAGTTAGCACAAGTAACTGCTTCTGCCCAGTACATAGGTGGTAAATCTCTACAATGCATCATACAGTTAGTCATTTCCTTCAAAGTTCTATTCTTCCAATCTACTAAGCCATTCTGTTGTGGAGCATGAGGAACAGAATGCTGATGAATAATTCCTTGAGTTGCCAAAAAATCAGAGAACTCATTTCTGAAGTACTCCCCCCATTATCAGTGTGAAGGTTTTTTATGCAACTAGAAGATTGTTTCTCGACCAAAGCCTTGAAAACTTTGAAGTGTGAAAAAACATCACTTTTGTACTTGAGAAAATAAACCCAAGTACGTCTTGAGAAATTATCAATAACGGTACGTGCATACTTAGGTCCATTGAAAGAGGGGGTAGGAAAAACCATCAAAGCACTATGCACAAGCTCAAGTGGTGAAGAAACTCTCTTGGACAAATTCTTAGGAAATGGATCTTGGTGTTGTTTCCCTAATGCACAATCAAAGCAAACTCCCCCAAAACAAGAAACTCTAGGAAGACCATCTACCATACCATGAGTACTCAACGCTTCAAATATATGTAATTGAGATGTCCAAATCTTTCATGCCAAAGCTTACTCTCTGAATCTGCATACGAAACCAATCATATCCCTATAGAGGAAGTGTCATCAAAAACCTCAAAGTGATATAGTCTAGAATTATGATCAACAATACCTTGAGCAACACGTGAATGAGGCTCCAACAAAGTTCGCACTTTTGCCCCATGTGGTGTAAAAGTCACTATTTTTCCTTGACCTGAATGACAAATTTGATATATCAGAAAGCAAATTTGTAGTAATGCTAGAACATAGTCAAGTGCATCTTTATGATACTACCACCATCAAGGTGTATATCACTTTTTTACTCAACAAAAAGAAAGGAAGAATCTCCAACCTCAATTTTGGAAGTAGAACTCAAACCTAGAGAAACAAAAGACTCCACACACAGAAGTCATGTGAGGATAAATACAATAGAAGGTATAACCCAATTGTACTGCTAGGTGAACATGAGCTAAGGTAAATACCTACTCTAACAACATTAAGAAGCTATAAAATATTGATTCTAAGGCTAGGTGGTAATGGAGATATTGGAATTTAATTAATTCTTGACTATATCTTTTAAGGCTTGCATTTGCTTATAACACCTATTTTCTTCATGATTACTACCCCCACAAAAAGAACATGAACGGCTAGACTTATTCTTGGATTTAGAAGACTCCATTGGTTTTGAGTTGTTTTCTTTGGGTTTAGGAGAATTTTGAGATGGAGAAGGTGTGGATTTGGTTTTACTATTTGGTTTTCCCTTGCCCTTAGGATTAGATGCAACTAATGCCTTTTGAGAGGTAGAAGACTCAAGGTGAGATAATTTGGATTCTTCCCTAGTAAATCTTTCACAAAATGTTTCTAAGTTAGGAATTTTGAAGCTGTCACCTAAGACATCCATACTAGAGAAAAAGATAGAAGCAAAAATTTGGAATGGTCCTCTCAACTTAGATAGAACAACTAGATAATATCTTCTAATATCTAAATAAATAAAAAGAAATATCCACACACATAAGTGGGTGAGGATAAATATAATAAAGGTATATAATGTACCTAGGTGAACATGAGCTAAGGTAAATACCTACTCTAACACTTGCTACTAACATACTTAGGAAGCTTCCATGGAGTACCCACAAAGCCACATATCTGAACGTAGGAAAAGGATGAAAATTGAATAAACTATGTTCCCCATTAGGAAATGACATCTATGACCTCTTTAGAAAATATTTCCTTTGTATTACAATTCAGGTTTTGAATCACGTGGAAGGTAAATGCATTGATAACTCTTCTGAAATGATGAGAGCTAGTTTTGAAACTCATTTATGGATAATAATGGAAGACATTATTTGATGGACTCATGACTCCTCTTGTTTTAAGTCCTGAAAATAGCTTTCTTTTAGCCACTGCATAAGTCAGATATGATGTCATGTAGAAACATCCAATCATCTTCACTTCGATCAATTATTTATGAAGGGTATAACTGATGATGGTGTCCCAATCCACAAACTCTCTCCTGGAAAAGATGATGCAGATAAAATGATACATCCATGGGTAGAAAATCTTGGTAGAGGGTAAATTGAATACTTGACTTAGGAGAGTAATCATGTCCCCGATTTCTTCCATGAACTCAATGTGTTATAGCTCTTTCGGAAGCCGGTCAACTCGAGGCCTCTTGGTCACTAACCAGTTGTTATTAACCATCTTACTCCACCTAAGGGGTTCTTTATCCCAAAAATTTTGTGCTGACGTTCGAGTGATATATGTATTCTCAAGGAAGTCAAGTATGATAAGCAACTCCTCAATGTGCTTTGGTGTGATTAGGAGGAAAGGCTCGCAATTATCTTAAAAAATTCCTAATCTCTTGGGATCATAATGCTCCACGCAAGTGATAACCAGCTCCGAACATTACATTGAGAATTTTGCTGCTTGGGGTAGACCACTATGGTAAAGCCTATCCGAGAATATGGTTTTGCGTTTAGCTTTCACCCGATCGCAGAACTATTGCACATTGATGTGACCGAGATTTGTATTAGTGATATTATCATATGCCGACTTGATGGAACTGGGAGAAATGATTCCTTGGAATTTGTACTTGAGCGGAGACTTATTTGATTTCTCCACTGGCTTCCTTGATCTTCCTATATATTTATTATATTTTTCAACCATTATGAATTTTACAAAAAAATGACTTAGGCATGCAAAACAATGCAAATAGGGCCAGGTCTCAGTCTCTGAAACTCTGTCAGTGTAAGAAAAATATGTTTCGTTTTAATATTATTATTATTTTAATAATAATAATAATAATAACTAGTCCCAGTTACAAAATTCTTTTTTTAATACATCACACCGAGACTAGGCTTGAAATTTTGATTCTGGCTACAATGAAAAATAATTAAAATCTCCTGATTTTAATATTCTGCATGGATTGATTTAATTATTTTATTATTATTATTATTCACCTGAGAAAATTTTCCCTTGCATGTGTGAAATTTAACTTCTCTTTCACCTGGAATTTTGTCTGAATGAAATGAACATGTTGAAAATGGATTGTTCTTACATGTTGATTTCTCTCTCCTTCCATGTGGCCTCTACTTATTTTTGGTGAGGATTTGGTCTTCCCTAGTGGCTGCGTGAATACTTGTTTGTTGAAATTGTTCTTACTTCTCTAAAATCTGCATAGAAACTCAAACTTTTTTATGAAAAACGTGTTAAAACTTATGCTTTACCTGATGCTCAGTGTGGGAATTTCTTTTGGCTAAGAAAAAGGTGTTTTCTTTTATGCATACGTGGAAGATTTGTCTTATGGTTGTTTTAACTATTACCTTTGTCTTATGTTTGTGCAGATTCTCCTTGGCATGTGTGGAGGGTTGGGGAAAAGCTCTTTTAGATTGTTATGTTTTTATTTTATGCATGTGTGGCCTCCTTTCACCTGTAAATGTGTTGAGACTGATGTTTCTTTTATTCTTTCCTTCTTGTTTGTCTCCATGTGGATTCTTCTGTTGTTGCCTGCATTGGAAAATTTTTGTTCTCTTCTCCCTTGCGTTGAAACTTGCTTTCTTAAACTGCCTTTTTATTCTCAACGTGGTCTTCTCCTTTTTTGTTGGTTGTATCTTCCTTGAAAAAATGCATGGAAACTTCAACTTAATCCTTTTGCGAATCTATGGAGAGTCAAAGTAAATGCGTGAAGATTGTTTTCAAGACTGTTTATGCTTTCTTGAAAAATGTGTGGCATGGGAGAAGCTCTTTGGTCTTTTTAAACTGTTGTTTCTTTGGCTTGGTTACATCTTGATTTCCCTCTATGCATGGAAATGTATTCCCTCTCCTTGTCTTTACAATGTGTCGATATCCCCCTTGCCTAGGTTGTTATTTTCTCCCTTTTACAGTGTGGATTCTAATGAATGCTCTCCCCTCACATGTGGTTTTCTAGAAAAAATGTGTGGAACTTTCTTAAAACCTCTACATAAGATCTTCTTTGGCTTATGCTTGATCTCTGGCTATTTCCTTGTTCTCTGTATAGCTAATGTAATTTTTTTTAAAATTACATTTACTGTAAAATAGACATTTAAAAGCTTCAAAGCTTCTTTGCATGAATTTTTATAAGAAGTTTGACGGAGAAATGGTTACAAAAGATTTTGTAATCGTTTCTTATTTCCATTGGAATAACCAATTCCCTCTTTCCCTAGTAGTGGCATTAATTGTCAGGGGAAAGTGGGAAATAAACAAACATTTTCCAACGGAAATGGCAAGGAGGGGTTGGCAATCCCCATTTTATTTCCCCATGTGCGAAATCAAGATATTTTTTCCCATTTGCCAATTTGTTGAATTGGAAATCAGTGGAAGAAAGCCCACAAGCGGGGAATTAAAATAAATTTTCTAGGAAAGGGGAAATCTGGGTACGGGAAGCCAATTTGGCATCCTTGGAAATGGGAAGCGAAATCTTACTTCTCCTCGGCAATAAAATTTTTTTGATAGACTTTTAATAATTATTATATTAATATTTATTTAATTAAAAACCCCAAATGGGTAATGAATGAATTAAATATTAATTAATTACTATTTAACGCATTTTATGACCTAGCGGGAGGAGTTCTCACCCAAAATGGATGAAACGAAGACCGGAATGATCACAAAAATAAGACAATCGCAATGAGGGTGATAAATCATGCAAAGTAACACTTTTTAAAATTTTCAAAATTTCCATGTTTGTTAATTTTGCGAAGTCAAAATTAGCTGATAACAGCTGGCTCTAATCGGGGACAAGGACTTTATGGATACAACAACGGACCCATACCAAAATATTAAGGAACATGATCCCAAAAATGATGGTGCATAAAAATAGGATGTAAAAAGAGAGGAAATCGAAAAATAGGGAAAAGAAACAAACCAAAATCTTAATTACCTATGTACATACGGGGGACAACCCATTTTCAATTTTGATAATGATTGAGATATTGCCCATTATAGGGAAATAACAAATGAGTTCCTTCAGGATACACAAAGTAATAGGTGTTATCTCCACAAAAATGCCTAATCTTGAAAAGGGCCTAGCCACAATGAATAAAACTTCCCATGCTTTCCTTTCGATTTGCTTCTCTTGTCCTAGAGAAGAAATAAGTCATTGATTTGGAATTACCTCTCTTTAGTTTTCATGTTGAAAAACCTCTTAACTTTGGACTGATGTTTCCTGATCATGTTTGCCACTTGACTTCTTTGTTCATCGAGCTTTCTTAGGAGCATGATCCTTTTATCTAACGCACTGGTGAAGCATTCATCATCATTTTCTTGAGCCAATTGTAATGCTGGTAACTCCAATGTGATGGAAATTTGAGCATAGGTTCCATACAAGAGTTGGAATGGAGACATCCTAATTGCTCTTTTGGGAGTTATGCGGTCAACCCACAATGCATCATATAAATTTTTGTGCCAAGTTATTTGATTTTCTTCGAATAACTTGTGCATGATAATAATGATGTTTTTTATTACTAGATTTTGCTTGACCATTTCCCTACAAGTAATAATCTAACGAATGAGACAAAGATATCCCATACCCATAACAAAAACCTATCATCTATGTAGAAGGTAAACTGATGGCATTGTCCATCATGATCTTTTGTGGAATTCCATAATGAATCAATATAATATCTTTGATGAAGTCACAGATTACCGTAGTAGATGTTTGTTTCACTGGTATATTTTCTACCCACTTCGTAAAGTAGTCAGTTGCAGTGAGCACATGAGTATGACCAGCACTAGAGTTTGGGTTTAGAACCCCAATGAAATCTAACCCCCATTTTCAAAAGGGTTCTTCAATGAAAACTAGATTCAAAGGCAAAGCTACCAATTTTGGTCTTCCAACAAATTGCTGACAAGCTTTGCATTTTATCACCCATTTATGAGCATCGAAAAACATAGTTGGCCAGTAATAATGTGCTCACATAATTTTATGAGTTGTCACTGGGCTAGAGAAATGACCACCACAAGCATGATTTTGAAAGGCTTCAAGCAACCTAGGTTTTTGTTCCTTATTAACACATCTGAGGAACATGCCATCAATTCTTTTCTTGAACAATGTGTTGTCCCAAATAACATACCTGACAGATCTCAATTTGATAGCTCTCTTTTCCTTAGCTATTATACTTTCAAGACATTCACCATATGTGAGAAAGTAGGCTATATTTGAATACCACTCATGTGTGGTACTGACAAAAACTACCAGTGGTAAACTTTCTTCATCTGGTTCTTCTTCAGAGTCATCTCATGACTCATTCTTTGCGATGAGTTGGCAGAGTCCTCTTCCTCAAACTAACTTAGTAGGACTTATATCTAAATCATATACTTGTATCTTAGAGACCCAGTTACCTCTTTTAGATCCTGGTTCTTGTTGTCTCAACATCAATTTAACTGTGGTTTCTAGTATCAATACTTTGGTGTGAGAATTCAACACGTAGTGCTTGAAATGTTTCAAAGCTCTCACCACCATGTACACATACCTCTCAAGGGGAGTGTAATTGAGTTCATGTTTCTTGAATCTAGAACTCATGAATGCAATGGTGGATTTGATTCCCTCTTGATTGTGTTGAGTCAGAATAGAAGAGATCATGTGCTGTGAAGCAAAGCAATAGATTATAAAATCCTTTTTAAAATCA
The DNA here is from genome assembly GCA_019776745.2 of Taxus chinensis. Classification (NCBI taxonomy): domain Eukaryota; kingdom Viridiplantae; phylum Streptophyta; class Pinopsida; order Cupressales; family Taxaceae; genus Taxus; species Taxus chinensis. The sequence continues at coordinate 212,763,499 of CM034153.1, read as the reverse complement.
GGACACGCCAATGTATGAGATTTTGCAATAGCACCCGTGATTTGTACAACTACTTTTCTCCCTTCCTTTGACCATTTGAAGGATTATTTTCCTTTCATCATATCAGTAATTTCTTTGGTTAGCTCAGTAAAATCTGGCACAAACCTTCTCAAAATTTTCACCTTCCCAAAGAATAATCAAACTCTAAGCTTACTTATAGGCAAGGAAAGATTCTTGATAGCTTGAAAAAGCTCAGGATCGATCTTAGTTCCTTCCTTAGAAATAATATGACCTAGGAGTTTCCCTTTCGTCACTCTGAACACAAAATTTTTTGGATTCAGGGAGATCTTATGAAGTCTGCATATTTGCAATATTTTATCTAAATCACTTAGGTGATCCTCTCACTTCTTTGAGAATATTTTCAAGTCATCTAGGTATATTATGATGATCTTGTCTTTATAATCTATGAAGACCATATCCATAGCCCTATGAAAATTAGCGTCAGTATTGATCAAACCAAAAGGCATTCTTCTATACACGAACATACCCAAGGGGGTAGTGAACGTAATTTTATGTTGATCTTATCTAGCCACTTCGATCTCATTATAACCAGAGAAACCATTTACATAGATAGCATTTCTGATCCAATTAATTCATGCAGAATATAGTCCATGAATGACATCAGATAGTTATCCTTCAAGGAAGCTTGATTAAGATTGCAGAAATCCATATAAATCCTAATTTCTCTAGTTTTTTTGCGAACCATTATAATATTAGTTATCCAAGTTGAATGTCAAATAGGAAAAATTATTCGTGTGTCTAACATATTTTGAACCTCATGGAATATTGTGCATGTTATCTTAGGATTATACTATCTTTGCTTTGGCATGATTGGAGTTGCACCAGATTTCAAGGGTATGGCATGCTCCATTTCCCTAGGTTGGAAAGACTTCAAGTCTTCATATGAGTGAGCCAAGATGTCAGAATATTTGGTAAGGATTCTTATGAATTTCTTGCACTCCTCAGGTGAGCAACACTTACCGATGTTGACCAGGTGAGGTTTTTCCTTGGTACTAATGTTAACTTGTTCATAGTCAGTAGAATTCCCAGGTCCTGCTTGCTCTTTCTCTTTGATAAACATGTCATGTTTATCAAAAAGTTCTTCAAGTGAAACCAATCCTTTTGGAATTTTATTTCCTTTGAGTTGAATGATGCCATCACCAGGATCTTCATTCTCAACTCCTTCTTGAATCGGTGAGGTTGTCAATTTGTAAAATGTAGAGTCACTTCCTTCAAAGTACAAATGTTAAAAATTATCTCTCTTTTCCAAGAAGGCAATAATTTGTTGATCATCATTGAATACTTTACAATTTTCTACATTTTTAGGAACACTTGGCCTAAAAACCATCTCAATGGTGTATTTTTCTTCATCAAACTTTGAATGAGGAATCATTAATGAAGCTGAGACTGCTAGGGAATCTACTTTTTCATTCTTTTCATAAGGGACGGATTTTATGGAAAAAGCATCAAAGGTTTCTATCATGTCCCACACTTTATTTCTGTAGTGTCTCAAATGATCATTCTTAACCTGAAACTAATTTCTTACTTGTTTCACGATCAATTCTACATCTCCAAAGAATTTTAAATTTTTTATCCCTTTCTCTTCTACAACTTGGAGGCTAAGGATTAATGCCTTGTATTCTACAGTGTTGTTAGTATTTGAAAATTGGAGTTTGTAAGATAAAGGAAATATTTTACCCTTTGGAGATATGAACACCACTCTTGCACCGGAACCTATTGAGCAACAACTTCCATTGAACTCAAGAGTCCATATCTCATTGGGGTCTTGGAAAGTGACCTCAGGTGTATAAAACTCTATAATCATCATATAATTACCCATACTTTAGTTTTGAAATAAGACCTGTGCATGGGGATCATTAGTTTTTGTTGCCATGAATTTTTCCTAAGTTTCTGTCATTAGATTCTTCATTTCTCCACTAATAGGGATCATACATGAGACCAATCCATTTGAATCTCACCACTCAGATCCCTGCAAAATTTCTTTCTCAACAATATAACATATGAAGCAAGAATGTCAACAACTAGAATAGTTACCTTAACTCATTTCTAAGGAAATTGGGCTAAAACCATTTGAGTGTCTTTAATCTTCCCAATCAGAGGCACTTGTCTTGTCTCCATGGAGTAACAAGATCCAAATGTTCTCATACAACTCAACCCAAGAGCATGTGCTACTTTTACAGGCCTCACATTATTCAAGGCTCTAGAATCTATAATGCAATTACTTAATTTACATCTGTTGATCAAAAAAGGACACAAAGAAAGGTTCAATCTTTTAATTCAAAGGTGTATTGGCCACACAATATTTTGATTCTTCCCATATTTGGGAGTTTTTAAAATTCCTTTAGAGGAATGAATAGTAGATTCACCTTTGATAAATTGGGCCAATTTCTTGAGCTGATCCTTATTGGACTTTAAGTACTCCATCTGTGACATGGAAATATTTTTTTATTGATATGATGAATAATATCAAATTTGGGCAAAATGATCATACTTGATGTCTCATATACTAGTTCTTTCAAACTTGATGATGGCATAATTTTGACCTTTGCTTTGAGATTGGTTGATACCAATGTGGAAGAAGAAAATTTCTTCTTAGATGATTTATCAAACGATTGACTTGACAAAGGCCCTCCTTTCTTTAGGATAGTTTTGACCTTGGAAACCTCAATCGCCTTGGACTCTTTAGGAGTCTCCTTTGTCTTGGATTCTTTGGAAGTTTCCTTAGTTGTAGATTCTTTAGGAACATCCTTGGAGCTCTTTTTATATTCCACCTTAGTGGTACTCTACTCCTTATGAGAGCATGTGAAGATAACGAAGGATTGACTATTCATATCTTATATAATTTCTTTGTATTCATGTTCTTCTTCTAAACGATACTCAAATAAATGATTATTAATTTCTCCTTCAGGATCTTCAACTTCAGGTTCAGATGTTCTAGAATATGTCTCTTCTTCGTCAACCTCAATGACCTCAACTCCATCATCACTTTCTTCAACGACATCACACTTTGAGTTAGTTACGGGAGCTACTTCAATATCAAGCCTCGTCAGAGCACCTACAATCTTGGATTTGTTGGGAACATAGCATTTTCTTGGGATCTCTTTGTAAGGAGTAGGTTTACTACTTTGAGCAACTTACTTTTTCAAATCTAGCACATCATTATCCAACTTAGTGAGTACATCTTCTAAATCATTAGGGGTTTCTTGACTCTTTCCCTTGAAGGACGTTTTCTTGAACTTACCCACAATGATTAAGTCATCCTCAATTTCTATGGCTAAGGATTGAGTAAGTTCCAAAGTATCCACTTTATCCCCTCTCAACTGATAGTACACTTCTAGTTGTTGTGCATTAATAAAAAAACATTTTTTTCCATTAGGGTTCAATCGAATCTTGACATGAACTTTATTCACCATTTTGTTGAATTTAGCCACGAAATTCCTCATGGGTTCTGTTGGCTCTTTCTTCACCTAAGATAGTTGGGAAAGAAGGGAATGTTCATCTTCTACCATCTTGAATTGGTCTTTAAACTTATTTGTCATATCATTCCAATTTTTAATGCATCCATTTGGCAGATGATGAAACCAATCTATGACAACATCATGCAATGTTTCAATGAAAAGGTGAATATCAACATCTTCATATTCCACTAAAAAAACTACACATGCAACAAGGAAATCAGAAATATGGCCGTCTAGTGATGTCTTTCCATCTCCATCAAACTTGGGAATAACCTTCCTCGATCCTCATGGGAGGTCATGTCGAGCTAGTAAGGCCAATGGACCTATGGCATTTCCCCATGGTACGTTAACTTCCATCTTGGGATAGGTAGTATGTGAAGGCAAAACAATGTGAGCAAGGACAAGTGTTGGACTTGTAGTGATTCCTTCCTTGCTTTCTCTTTCAAGACTTGATGCAAGGCTTACATATCTATGATGTGTGTTCTTCTTTGGAGGAGATAACTTGAAACTAAACTCTCCTTGAAAATCAAAAATGGGATCAGATCGACCTTTAGCTTTTCCTCCTCATGTAAACCTATTTCTTGCAAGTTTGAAATATTTACTATGAAGGGATCACTGGCATGTTCTAATCATATATTTCCTTTTCTCTTCACTCTCTTTCTTGAGCTATTTGCACCTCAATAACTCTAGCAACTCTCGCGGCTTGATCTTATTTGTTATCTAGTACTGATGCGGTGAGATGAAAATGATAGTTACTCGTGCACTTTTCCCAAATAGCTTGCCTCAAATTTGATGATATGTATTCTTGAGTATCTTCAAAAACAAGATTTGGTTGTGAGATAGGTGGGCTACATGTAATATTCATACAGATTATTTCCTTAGTGGAAGAGGGCCGCGTTGGTGAGAAATGATCAACAAGTGTCCAGGAGGTCTTCTGGCCACAAGTGTGGGTGCTCTTCTTCTAAGGTCTTCAATGTAGATTTCTCTGTCAATGGCTCTATCAACAACCAAAAATTGTTGCAATATTTCATGGTTTTCCCAAGCTAGTGTTCGAAGGTTAGCAGAAATGTCTCCTTGAAAATCTTCGTCAGGAAAAAGGTTTGGTTGAAAAACTGGAGCTTGTGTAGAGGGGATAGTCATAAAGATTTAACCAAGCATTGGTTAACGATTCCTAAATCCCCAGTAGAGTCACCAAAAAATTGTTATCATATAGATTTTCATGCATGCAAAGGACATACAACAGTGTGGGAATGAAGTCCCTCCTCAAGGAAGGTGAGGCTTCCTTTATTGAAAACCAAAACTATATTTACACATGTACATTCAAAATTGTATGTGGGGGTGTTTTGGAACATCGATGGAAAGAAAAGTGAATGAGGGGGATGGAATGGAAAGGAATGAATGGAAGGAACATGCAAGAGCTAGGTAAAAGAAAAGTCTAATCTTGCATGAAGAAGAACAATAAATAACTAACATAAATAAAATAGAGTTTGCCTCAGCTAAACAAGAATGAGTACACATGTGAGCAAGTACATAATCAGAGCTTGATCACTATGAACTAGAACAACATATTAATAGTGTTGACAATAAGATCCAAGACAATATTCGCATGCAATATTTAAAATGCTAACATCTAATGAACATAAGAACATAAAATGCTAAAAGAGATAATGAATGGGACACAAAGTTCATATTTCATTAACTCCAAAATGTCTTCTCAAAAGAACACAAAGTTTCTTTCTTCAAAATAAATCTTGCATACAAAAGTATTTTCTTCTCCTCTCCCAAAGTCACCCTTACAAATGAGCCCCTGACTTCCTTTTATAACCCAAAAGGTGGTTACAAAGTAGTTAGGGTTTTACATGAACATTAAATAAGGCACTTAAGTGACTTTGAATTTTTCAACCAACCTTATTAAAAGTAATTAAAAATAGAAACCACCAAAGTTATCCACATTTTTTTGAAAGTAAACTCAATAACATCCATTTTTTTAAATTCCACTTTTAAAAAATATGACAATAACAGTCCCTTATCCATTGAAATGGGGTCAACCTATCTCAAAAATATGAGAAATGGACTCTCTCACTCCGTTATATACCAAAAAAATATCACCTTAAACCATCAATGAAATTAGGATCCTTCGCTTTCTCCAATTGAAATGATCTCAACCTTCTCAATGTTTTGAACATATTTTCTTCTTTTAGAAGTTCGTTTGGTCGAAGAATAGCCTCACAAAATACCTGTAATTCCAAGATCCTACCTGGCATATCATTTAGATTGACCATATTTGATTGAGTATTCTCAAACAAGTTCTTTAATTTGATGCATCGCTCCATTGAAGTTGAAGAGAAATTGATGGTGGGAGTATACATGCCCTTAAACAATTATGAAAATTTCTCTTCCACATGTTCCAATGAACACCTTTGATTATGCTCATTTACGAGGTTGCAAGGGATATTAGCTATGAATTCCTAAATCAAGGTGAGTGAAGTGAAGGATTAATTGCATACGCTCTCATAATGGATCATAGAATCCTCAAGAAGTGTCTTTCTTTATTTGAGATGCAGACACAAAATAAAATGCGTCCCTTGACATTCAAATTCAAGAATTTCTTCAATGTCTAAAACTAAGGACTCCATACTCATTATCTCTTGTAGAATGGGAAATATCTAATCCAAATTTGATATGTTAGAAACAAAAGTTTCCTTAGAAGAAAGAATTGGATGAAGATATGCACTGACATCTTCATGGAGCTTAACCGCTATTTTGATCGTCTCTTGGCCTAAAACGAGAATCTCTGAAGGTCAAGTTTTAGTGACATGGCCCAATGTGTTTATTTCTTTTGATAAATTGAGAGTTTCTTCATTAGGGGCAGCCACTGCATCGGGTACTAGGAAAGTGGATGATATGGGATTTATCAAATGTTGAACATATTCCACCAATTGATTCTTTCCAGCCTTGAGCTGAGAGTTATGAGACTCATATTTCTCTAGTCTCTTTAGCACGATATCAATTGAATCTCGGGCCATCTTCATGTCACTTTCCAATGTTGAATTCCCAAGTCCAATTTTGGAAACTTCATAATCAGTAGATGTCATGGCATCACGCTCCTTGCTAACTTGTGGGATGGCAAGATCCACAAATCTGTTTCCGTCATTATCCACCATTATTCGGGAAAGTAGTTTAGGATTATTGGGAATGATGTCATTTAAAAGTTTGAAAAGGGCATCAAAGTCAATGTCAATTGCCTTGAAAAACCTCTTCTTTTTCTTTATTTTATAATCAACCCAGAAAGGAGTATCATTCACTATTTCTACATACAGAAGCCTGAAGCCTGAAGCAACATTCTCATTGTTTTCAACATCATAAGATTCTGCAAGAATCATTTCTACAACCTCGATTTTAGGAGAAATAACCTTAATATCCACCTTATAATTATTTGGGAGATTTTGAGAAATCTCTTTGTGAACTATAGGTTTTGAATTGTTTTATATTTGGACTACCTGCACCCAAGTGGACTCTTGTGCAAGGAATGGCTGAGGATTATTTATAATGAGAGTAGAAGAATCTCTACTTGAAGTGGAAAATCCTAATAAACGCTCTCTTCCTTTGCAGGGGATAAGACCCTTAGATTCTTCACCTCATGACACATTCTTTGGTGAAGTGGATTTTTACAACCACTCCTTTCTTGCTTGTTGCATATGACTGGGTGGCACGAAGGTTGATTGAGAAGGAGATCTAATTGAATGGAGACCTCCTTGAGTTGGTAATTTTTGTGGTCATGAGGTATGATCATTAATTGATTGTAATTTGGAAATTTATCTTTCATACCAGGATATGCTTCTTTCAAGAATTGGTTGATTCTTACTATCAAGAGAAAATTCATCTCTTTTAGTCTAATCAATTCATGACAATGGGGTAAAAACAACTGCATCATATGAAGGATCAATAACATCTTCATCATCATCTACAAATGAATCTAGAGGGTTCCTGATGTGAAAGGCCTTGATCTGAGCAAGGGTTAGGCGAGAAAACTCTCGTCTTCTTACTTCATGTTTGTCTGAATAGGCAGCCCATAAATCTTCCATGGTAGGGTTATATTGAAACTTTGCTCCAAGAATCTTCTACATATATCCATTGATATCATACCGATATGTCTTCACATGTGGATGAATAGTGATGAGGGAAAACTCTTTTTCCACGAGTTGTGCACTGAAGATATTTAGACATTGATATTCCCCAATTTGGATTAGGAAATGAATTCCTGAGTAATGTTTGTCACTAAAATGATAGTGAACTTGGACTAATTGTCACACAAGATCCATTAATGCCCACCTATCACTGACGTACTTAGGAAGCTTCCATGGAGTACCCGCAAAAGTGCTTACGTGAATGTAGGAAAAGGATGAAAATTGAATAAACCATGTTCCCCATTGGGAAATGACATCCATGGACTATTTAGAAAATCTTTCCTTTGTATTCCGATTCATGTTTCGAATCACACAGAAGGTGAATGTATCGTTAACTCTTCTGAAATGATGAGAGCTATTTTTGAAACTCAGTTTCGGATAATAATGGAAGAAATTATTTGATGGACCCATGACTCCTCTTGTTTCAAGTCCCAAAAATAGCTTTCTTCTAGCTACTGCATAAGTTAGATATGATGTCATGTAGAAACATCCAGTCATCTTCACTTCAATCAATTATTTGTGAAGGGTATCACTGATGATGGTTTCCCAATCCAAAAAATATCTCTTGGAAAGGATGATATAGATAAACTAATACATCCATGGGTGGAAAATCCTGGCAGAGGGTAAACTGAAGACTTGACTCAGGAGAGTAATCATGTCCCCAATTTCTTCCATGAACTCAATGCGGTACAGCTCTTTAGGAAGTCAGTCAACTCGAGGCCTCTTGGTCACTAACCAATTTTTATCAACCATCTTGCTCCACATGAAGGGTTCTTCATCCCAAAAATCTTGTGATGACTTTCGAGTGATATCCGCATTCTTAGGGAAGTCAAGTATTTTGAATAACTCCTCAATGTGCTCTAGTGTGATTAAGAGGAAAGGCTCATGATTATCTTTAAAAATTCCAAGGAGTTTTTTGGAGAAATGGTTACATAAGCTTATGTAACCGTTTCTTATTTCCGTTGGAATAACCAATTCCCTCTTTCTCTGGTAGTGGCATTAATTGCTAGGGGAAAGAGGGAAATAAACAACCATTTGCCAGCAAAAATGGCAAGGAGGGGTTAGAAATCCCCATTTTATTTCCCCATGTGGGATATCAGGAGAGATTTTAGCCATTTGCTAATTTTTTGAATTGGAAATTAGTGGAAGAAATCCCACAAGTGGGGAATTAAAATAAATTTTCCAGGAAAGGGGAAATCCGAGTACGGGAATCCAATTTGGCATCCTCGGCAATGGGAAGCAGAAGTTAACTTTCCCTTCGGTAATAAAAATTTGTCGATTGACTTTTAATAATTATTATATTAATATTTATTTAATTAAAAACCCCAAATGGGTAATGAATTAATTAATATTTAACACAGTTTATGACCTGGTGGGAGGAGTTCTCACCTGAAATGGATGAAACGAAGATAGGAATGATCAAAAAATGAGATGATCGTGATGAGGGTGATAAATTACGCAAAGTGGCACTTTTGAAAAATTTCAAAATTTCCATGTTTATTAATTTTTCAAAGTCAAAATTAGCTGATAACAGCTGGCTAGCTTGAAGACACTATGAAACTTTTAGGGTTTTGCATATCTGTGAACAAAATTCAATCTTCCTCGCTCTAGAAAATTAAAATCTTCCAAATCGACCTTGCACACGCATAACCACCAAGCTCTGATACCATGTCAAGTTTTATAAGGGAAGATATAATTAACAAATTATAGTTCCACAAATATAAATGCCGAAGATTATATATTTTGATGTGTAATTAAATTAAACATCGATTTAGCTTAATGTAGATTACAGATCATAGAGCTTAAATAACATGAGCTGAAAGTAAATGACATGAAATTAAATGAGACAGATAATACCAAATTTAAGTGGGGAAGCTCGAAGGAAAAAAAACCCATTGATAAAGTAATGTATGTATTAATAATTATCAAATCTTTAACCTAGCACTTCCACTTCACTCCTGGGTCTTTCACATAGAACAATAGCAGACCAATGTCTCATTGTTTAACAGTTTGTTTACATAAAAAACTTGAGCTATATCACATGATATATGGTAGTCCATATGGTAAAATCCCATGAGGGATCATCCTATATATATATATATATATATATATATAGGATGGGTGATCGGTCATACCAACTCACTCTTGGCTATGAAAGACCTACATGTTAAAGTTTAATAAATAAACTTTAGAGAAAAGGGGTTATTAAGTGGTGGTCCACCAATTGGTGTCCCCACTTGACAATAACACCCCAACAACTTTCTCATTTCATCTAGCACACATTATCAAATAATTCCCCGTTGACGCACTCATGTTCTCATGGTTCTTACATGATTGTTGAGGGATCTGTTACAATAATATCCTCTCTTCACGTGCTTTCTTGGTTCATCTAGAGAACATTATCGAATCATTTCCCAATGACGCACTCTTGCTTTACGGCTCATTATTTACTGTTGAGGGGTCTTATCTAAATGAACCTCATCATCTATACACTGGGGGGCATCGCTAATCTCCCCCCTATCCTCATCATACTAACATGTGCTTCACTACACTATTACAATCATCTCATACTTTTACATATTATTCATTTTTACTTTATCATTCATCAACAACTATGCACTTCCATTCAAAAAACACACACAATATTCAACACATTACACATGAAACATCACAACAATAATTAATGAATCATACATCATCATCACATCATCAATAAACATCAAATACAATTATCATATGCCAATTAATCCATCTATATATATCGTTCACAATCATACAAAACATTTTATCACTGGGGGAAAACTCCCCTACATTAATACATCAATACATATCATATATCATCATTGTTATCACTATCTACAACTGTAAACGCTCTAGAACTAGAAGCCACACTTCTAACTTTGTGTCACTATTCACAACCTCTATATCTCTCTACTTACCTACGCAGTAGTTTCACCTTTTCCGACTGCTCTGCGAATAGACTCTATAACTCGACAAAACGTGCAAATACATCCTATGTTAGAGGACCGCCACATGCCACCTCTATATCTCATCATGTCTCCTTGTGTGCCCCATCCCTCTCACTAAGAAGCATCGTACATGTCGTTGTTGTTATTACAACCGGCTCGAACAAATGGGAATGCTTCCCCGTAATATCATATACATGCTCTAGCATTCCTCCACCCATGAGTATGTCAGTGGGCACATTCCACGTCAATGTGTGAATGGATGTGTCCATAATCAATGACCAATACACATCACCTACAACCGTAAGAATAATACATCAGACAAAAATCACCATTACACCACTGAGTAACAAATTATACAACATAACTACAAAAATCCTCATGCTCTGTTATCACCACTTCTATACCACTAGGGATAGGTGATTGTCCCTATAATCCTCCTTCTGGTGGTACTCTTGCCACATCCATAAACATTGGAAACAAATATACCCACTAATGTGATGCCCACCATGTATGATATGTCTCAGTGTACCCTGCGTCATCCACATCTATTAGCTTTATCACTGCGTTGGCCTTTGTTTGGCCCGGCAGGTACTAGATGCTCTCATGTCAGCCTTGTTCTCGATCCAACCCTCCTTAGTGCCCTAATAGCTCTAACCCATACATATGTATCTAGAGTATGTCTTGGGCCATACCAAACTATCATGAGACCCACTCAACCTGAAACAACTTGGCCACCCTTGTAAATTGATCCTCTAACCACATCATTCATCGTATATAATGTAGCTCTATCACATCCTCTGGCCATCTTCTGTAGTCTTAGTATGGAATCCATATCACAGTCTCAGGCTCCATCCAATCTATCATCACTCTATAGGTTTCTGTATCCATCTTCCTCCCATGCACACCTACCCATCTTCTAGAAAATATGTCTGGCCTCGTCCAATCTCCCTGAGGTCCACCAATTGGCCTCAATACTGCAATATGCTTATAGTCCCATACATGCAACAATGTAGTATCTCTAATACCACCCCCATGATCCTTTTGTGTAAATATGTATAGATCCATGTATAGGTGAGCTAGCACACATGTGCCCAAGTATACTTAGTCCTCTCCTCCTCTATCTAGCAGTAGATATCATGCATCTTATATAAGATGCCTACACCACCACTCTCAACTGTAATTGATGACGCTATCACCATGACAATAAACTTACGCAATCACTGAACCTATGATCTTATAATAAATTCTAGGCTAATATGGGTCTCGGTAGGAAGTTGAGTCCCCACAAAATACCACCTAACAGCCCTCACATGTCTTTAAATATCATCCACATCCATAACCTATACCCTCTCGCTAACAATAAGTAATCACAATATGTGATACACATCATCTAGCGTGATTGTCATCTCCCATGTAGGTAGCCAAAAGGTGAAAGTATTTGCACACCATCTCTCATACAACACTGTAAGCATAGGCATATTATGGGGTACATCCCCCATCCTCACTATGTGTCGCAAGCTGACACGGTCCAAAACATCCCACTCATCGTCTAACAACCCTAATCTAAGCAATGTACTCAAATGGTGGCCACCATGGAACTCTCTCGAATGGATGTCCCTTTGCACACCATAGAACAACAACAAACACATTGTTAAAACATCATGTATATATACAAACTCATCTACAACATTGATCACACATCAACTTTCACAATTACATTATTGTAGACTCAACTCACGCTCTCTAGGCATGGCCATGCCCAGAAGTAGGACTAGGGTGCACCCAGGAGTAGGACATTAGTGTCCATGTTTGGGCGCTCTTGTCCCAAAGGTCATTAACAACTTCACATATCTTGTCCAAGTCTAACACGCCTAGAGAAATTCAAAAATAAAAATTTCACATAAATTCATCAAAAATGGATAAATATCAATACATATTTTTGAAAAAAATCACGCTTACCAACTCCATCAGTCGTACGCAACACCACAGCCATGTCGCCACCATCTCAAATCAACTCAGTCACGGTGCTCTAACTTGTGGCATCCTCACACACTCAGAGCTCACTGTCACACTCACACAAAAGATAAATGAGTTGCCTAATCACTTTATCACATTACTATTTATAGTAAATTTTCATTATTCACTTTACTATGGTCATTCTTCGCACTCATTTTCTCTACTAATACACATCACACAATTTCACTCATATCTTGAGCATTCTTACTCTGATTTCTATCTCGTTTGTGGAATTCTTTTCAAAATTCCTCCTATAATTGTATTGTACACATTATGTACACAATATTTCTCCTTGACATAGTTTTACACTCAATATACACACACTTTTTTGATATTTCTCATACACTATCCATTACATCATTGCGTTCTTACTTTTGGCTCAACGTTCATTTCTCTTTATCACTTCCCCTTTTACCGAAAGGGGGGCATAAAATTGGGGATCATCCTATAATTCCCGTAACACCACTATGCAATCAATCCATCATTATCAAACACTTACCCATACACCATACGACATCTCACATTACCTTCTAGAAATCCCCCTTAATGACCTAACTTGGGGGAAACAAGTGTAAAATCTCTCCATGAGTAACCAATCAATCAATCACATACACTTTAATCTCTACAACAATCAAAATTAAATCAAACAATCAATATGAACACAACTCATTTATCCTCCTAGATGACCTAACTTGGGAGTTATATCACTACTTTCTGAGATAACCTAACATGGGAAGTTATTCTACACTTTGCGATTACTTCCAGATGACCTAACATGGAAGCCACCACATACACATTGTGGTGGCACCCTTGGAGTGGGGAAAGTGAGACGTCATTGCCTTTCCTATACTGCTCCTATATGGGTTATCAAGTTTGATAAAAAAAATTGGATCCAAAATCAGCAAAATTTGATCTTTATTCCATCTGTAAACGGCTAGATCTTTTAAGGATGTAGTTAAAGTTGGAGAGTAAAACTAGACCTCTCTCCCTACACTCTTCCTCTAGTGGAAGGAAACCCAAATCCTCTTTTTTCATACACATGCAATCAGGTTGGGAAATGACCACTCCCTACCCCATCACATCTCCATAAAAAATATCAAAATCTCCAATCATTCAACATAACAATCATAAATCTCATTTAGCGCTCCTCATAATGGTCCCACGCCTCTTGTTATGTTGCTTGAATCAACACGTTGAATCATGGTTCACCATTCTATATGTTCTCACTTGGCACATACTTCTACTACACTCTTCATGTAATTCAATGACATGGGCTTCTCTGGACTTCTCAGGTATGTATCTCTAACTACTTTATGTTACCGAGCTTTCGCACTAACATAAAGTGGGGGAAAATGTAGACACAAAATCACGCAATTATTACTATTTACTATACCACCAAGTATGTTGTTTTATACATGGATCTTTTGTAAGAAAAGTATTCACTGATGACCCATCCCATAGTCCATTTGTTTGTCTTGTTGGTCTTTATTATTGTTTGCCTTGTACACTTGTCACTCATACAGACAGTTTTGGTCAGGTCTCAAGGATCCATGTTTGTTATTTCTCACCCATTTGTCGTCATTGGTCTATGGACACTAGCGTCTAGGGTTAGACGGAGCACCAAGCACTCCTATCCATCCTGGCACTCTTTTCCTCTTTGTATTTTGTTTTATTATTGACATTTAACGTCGGTATTTTCGGTTTTCCCTCTCATATCTCGAGGTACTAGTCGGCATGTCAGGTCATTAGTGTTGAAATTCAAACAAGATATCCCTATATAAACACAACATACATACCATTATATACGTAAACTATAATTATCAAGGGCTAGCTATCTACATAGAGCAAGGGACTTGATTTGGGCCATTATTTTGTATACACACTGCATAAGAAGGGGAGTTATTTTTATTCTATCCAAAAATTTGCATTTTTATCTAATTATTGCCCACTATCTTGGTGTCATTGGCGCGAGGGTGATCTAGGAGCACTATTGCACACAAAAGCACACATAACTACATTGGGTTTGAGATGTAGTGCAATGCTCAATTATAAGTTCACCATTGTGGTAACTAAGGATAATCTGAACCCTTATTTTGTATCTTTAGTTTTTAGGATTTGATGTCGATTTGAGGGTTTTGCAGGTGTTTTCTTCATTGCAGGTTTATAGGTACATTGGCAATCCAAGTGTGGCATACATGCGACAAAAGGCGAAGAAGTGTGAAGCCATAGTGACCATATCAGAACCATATTGTGACTTTTTCTATAGAAACAGGCATCCAGAATTAGGACCAAGGTGCCCCGGGTGCCCCCATCCCTCTCCAGGCACCGCAGTCCAGCAGGTTCTACCCCTGTTGCATTTTTCTGTTGTTCGTTGTGACGATCTGTTCTTCTGTTCCATCACACTGCTCAGTCTCAAGTCACTGTGAGGTAAGCAAAATCAACGTGAGTTTTTTTATCCCTCTCATTTTCTTTCATTAATAAAATTAAATAAATTGTTTAGTATTCATGTTATATTTTATATCATTTATATCATAGTTGTGCATTTAGATTCATATAAAATAATCAGATTTTAGTAAATCACTTTTTGTTTCGCAGCTTGAAAATCTTGACACGCTTGTTAGAGATTAAGACTTATTGTGACCCTAAAAGTTCTGACACAAGTGATTTAGATTTTAATACTTGTTGGTCATTTGAATAATCCTGAAACATTGATTTAAAGTTTTTTTCATGATGGACAGGTCAAAATCCCGACAAGCTTATGTCAGGGTTTTTGACGTGTCTATCATGAGGAAACTCCCAAATAAGATTAAAACATGGATTTCAAGGGGAAAATATTGGCTTTCTTCTCATGATGAGGAGGAATAATGAAATAAATAACCCTCTATTAAATAAGAACAAGGAGATGAAGGAAAGAAAAATGCCCATAGTCAAGACAAAATAAAGAAGAAGGAAAACATGTAAAAATAACTTCAAAACTTGATGAAAACCCATTAGAAAGATAAATCATACAGAAAAATGAGATGGGTATGAAGAAAAATCAATAAAGGGCCTCCAAATCATCTTCGGGAGTTTAAAGGTCGTAATTAGGTTTGCATAGTAAAAATAAAATTCATACAACTAAAAATGTCATGGAGAAACCAAATTATTTATAACCTAACCTGCATTAATTACATTTTAGTTGACACGTGTAGGACCAAATATGACTCAACAATAAATGAGTTCACCCAGGTTCAAGAATTTGACTACACAAAACAATCTATGCTTATATATTATCAGGTTCCAACAACTCGACACAAAATACTTGCATAATTTTTGGGGATTTAGACTTGGCTAACATAAGATATGATTTGTAATGACATGTTCCAATGTATCCTATCCTTGAAAACCTAATATACATAGTGTGTCTGGTTTCAGTTTCACAAAAAAATTAACATCTACCATATTTAAACCCCTAGATGTTCTGATGCATGAGAGGCCTGAAAACCCAAAACACTACAGTGTTTCAAAGTTCAGGTTTCAGAAGACATTGAACATCTAGCATGCATTTACCACTAAATATTTCAATGCTTTCAAATCCTAAAATGAAAAATAATCTAATATATTGGGATTCAAGACTCGAATACTAATTAACATTGACAATTGTTTATGTGTATGATGAGCCTGAAAACCTGAAAAATACAGAAAAAATGACCTTAGGGCTGAAAATTTTAGATTTTCAAAGAGATAGGAAAATTTATAAGTCCTTCAAGGATGAAAATTGATTACTTACCCAATTTTATCATAGAACTCAAAATTTGGGATAGCATCGATGTAACCCTAGCCAACAATAAAACTATCTCAAGTCTGAATACATCTTTTTTACCCTTGGGTGAGATTCATAAGGGGTGAAATGAGCCTTGGAAGGAAAAAATATTCATAAATCCATTCCTTATGCATATAAATGTGCCTTTGATATCAAATAAGATCATACTACTTGAAATTGTAACCAACGTATTTTCCCTCCAAGGGCCTCTGTGAATGAACATCTCGTCTGACACCCTCATAAAATCTATCACCAAGAAGATGATGAAGGATCGTGACTCGAAGCTCTGATCGAAGAGTCAAGGTAGATAGCTCATGTCGTCGCCTACTCAAAGTATTAGTGATGAAATTTTCCTTCCCATTTATATACTAAATACACATGTCATACTCACAAAGGAAATCCATCTAAAACCATTGAGAGGTGTTGAGGTTAGGCTATGAGAGGATGTGCTATAAACTCATGTGTTCAGTCCTCAAAACAAATAGTCTACCCAAAAGAAAATGTCTCAAATGGAATAAGGCATGCACTACTACTACAAGCTCAAGATCATAGGTATGATAATTAATCTCATAATCCTTGAGCTTACGTGACTAAAATATAATAACAATAATCCTACATAAGAACTACCCCAAGTCCCTCTAAGAAGCATTGGTATAAGCAAAAAAATATGCTAAGGGATCCAAAATTGCAAGAATAGGTGTAGAATTCAAATGCTCTTGCGCAACTGAAAGTCGTGCTCACACTTCTTTGACCAAATGAATTTCTTCCCTTTACATAGAAGGGAAGTGATCAGATGTGCGATCTTAGAGAATTCTTAAAAAAATATGTGGTAATACCTTTCCAAACCCATAAAACTCCTAACCTCTGTAACTATGATGGGGGCTGGCCAATCGAGGATACAATAGACCTTCGAGGGATCTACTGAGATACCCTCACCAGAAATGATGTGGCCCAAATAATGAATCTGTATTTGAAATAAGGAACACTTTTCTAGATTTCCAAATAGCCTAGGCTCCCTCAAAATATGTAAACCATGTCTCAAATTCTCCTTGTGCTTCTCCAATGAGTGTGAATATATAATCAAGAAACACCAAGACAAACTAATTTTAAAAAGTTAGAACAATAATATAAAGTAGGGTTTATCCCCACTTATTGTTCTTATTTATATTTAATCATCAGATTAAATATATGTCATAAACTTTAGTTTATAACTAAATAAATTAAAATATGAAATGTTTTTATTTATTTAATATAAACTATAGTTTACGGTTTAATTAATTCAAACTATTTTGAGGGGTACTTCACGGGAAGTCACACCGGGTCACTCCACTTATAATGGGCACATCAATTCAATGTGGAATTGCAATCATGTAAATGTGGAGAGGAGTGGGATAGAGAAGGGTTTACTAAATTGTAAATGTTAAAGTTTCTCATATATAGAAAATAGTATTTAGTGTGGTTTTTACCTACATGAGGTTTTCCACGTAAAACTAGTGTTAAATATGTGTAATGTTTATTTATTTTGTTTATATTATGTTTTACTTTATAATGTTTAATTTAATTTTGTATGATTTATTTGATTCATACCTCTGACATGGTACCAAAGAGAGGTTAGCTGGATTAATTTTTCAAAAGATATGGTAGTTAAATATTTAGAGTTGGTGGGTGGTTATTGTTAGGAATTAATTGTTGTAAACATTATTAATTAATTATATTATTATATGAGTTTGGTAACTCATTAATAATAATATAATGTAGATAAATATTGTTATACGAGTTGTTAAAACAACTCATATTATTAAGTCAGTTGTTACACCCGTAAATTGATTAAACGGGTTATTTGTTAATTGTACTTCCTATTTAATAGGAAGTAGTTTAAGCTATTATATTGCCTATATAATAGCTAATGTATTTCATATTGAAATATACGAAGAATAATAAGAATCATTAATTCTGTGTGTACAAATCTGGTTGTTCCAATTACATTTGGTATCAGAGCGATGTTCATTCCAATCATGGAAGAATAATGAATTCGTGATCTAATAAGGGCAGTCCATATTAGTTATCTTCACCCATATATGACATTTATCTTTATTTGCCCCTGTAATTAATTCTTTTTACTTCATGGATTCATAAGAGCTTGGAATAAACCTAGTCAAGCATTGACCAAGGCATTTTTCTCCAGTTCTCATGATAGACCAAGCCATCAGACGATTATTGTATGTATCTATATTCTGCACTAAGGTACATGTTGTCATAATTGATATGTGTTTGATCTAATTTTGTACTTGCTATATCGCTGGAAGAATTTTTGGCATCAGGACTCATTTTTGCATATTAGTATAACTTGCGATAGATGTAAAGTTTTGTGGTCGCATTCCTTACCGCCTAGAGTTGTTAACACTATCATTTGACCTCGTGCACATTTGGATTGTCAAGCATTCTTAGTTTTCTACACCCATAAATTCCTGATGTCTGCAGTTCCAGATTTCTCATTCCTGTTTTAGGCATCTATGACTCCAATTCTTTCATATCATTTGATCTGCTTAGTATTTTAAGCTTTGATATTGGTTGGCAAAGCTATAACTATTGCTATTTTCCATTGGTTTCAACAACTCCCCATACAGAATATGTGATGTCTTACATCCAGACGGACTTCTAGTTTATTCTGTGACCACTAAAATTGCATGGACAATACATATTAACAGTTCCAATATCAATGGCGTATCTACGCATGTTTACTTGTTGTATTCCAATCATAGGAACAGAAGACTTAAGGTGTTAAATTTATTTTAAGGCAGAAGTTCTTAGCATTTTAAAGTACGTTGGAAGGGGCAGCTTTAACCTGTTTATTTCGATTAAAATCTTTCCATGTTGTAAGTATTGTGTAGACTTGTAATTTGTCTCACACTATAGGGGGTGATATGTTAGGAATTAATAGTTCCAAGTCTACTCATTAGAAAGGTGTGTAATTCATGTACATATGTCATTAAAATGAGTCGTGATAACTTCATTGTATAATAATTGATAGTCATGATCCTGTAATAGCTTTTATTTTTGATATCAAATTAGTCAGGTTGTTAAAATTGTCAATGAGTCAATATTATTACATTTTGTTGTTGAACATCAAATAGTCAAATTGAGTAAATAGTTGTCTATTTGTTAAAAGTTGTATTTCTTCAAAAATAAAAATAAAAAAAGAGTCTTGTGTCTGAAACAGTGTTATTGGTATTGTCTTAGTCGTTATAGCTGATTTTAATTTCATAATTGTAATTACAGATGTTGTTGTTTTTATGCCATTTCTCAAAAAGTGTCATTGTAATGTCAAGTGAATAGGTGATTTGAGTGTTCTTCGTAAATTTGGTGATTCAAATTTATTTGCACTCATTTTTAGTCAAGTCATGTCAAGTTATAAAATAATTGTAAAAACAAAAAGGAGTATTATAGTATATTCGCCCCTATATATATATATATATTTCACGGACTGCATTTTCAACTGTTACCCAACTATCTGGGAATTAATAATGTGTTTCACATTGCGGGAGGTCCTAATAAACAATGTGGAAACAATTGAGCTTCATGATCCAAATCCAGCTGAGTTAGCAGCATGTATATTCAGAGGATGGAGGAAAATGGAGGTTGGAGGTCAATCAGCGACCTCTCGTCAGTTGCCAATGACGGGGCCGCATAGATGATATGGTGACATGTGTGCAGTGTGGTTTACTCATTTTCAACTCGTTCATTGTTTTGCAGAGTGATGGTTTGTTGAATAAACCCTTTTCAGAATTTTTGGCAGGAGTCATGTTGTCAGAATACTCACTTTTGGGAGCAGGAGAAGATTTCGAGGTAGATTCAAGGGATGGTTATTCCAGCTAGTGTGAAGCTTGTGGATATTGGAGATTCAGAATTCGGGCGCCCAGAGAGGAAGGGAAAGTCCCACATGAACCCAAAGTAGGAAGGGAGCATTCCTACATAATTCGGCTCCACATTAGCGCACTTTAATGAGGGTAAAGAGATAATCTATGGAGTTTGTAGCTGGTCTAAGCAGTGCTTTCAGGAGATGAATCAACTTCTTTGAATATGGTTCTTCGTCGTGTTCACATTAAGTGGGTGAATATTGGGAATTAATAATGTTCACACCAAGGGGGTGAATGTTAGGAATTAATTGTTGTAAACATTATTAATTATTATATTATTATATGAGTTTGGTAACTCATTAATAATAATATAATATAGATAAATATTGTTATACGAGTTGTTAAAACAACTCGTATTATTAAGTCAGTTGTTACACCCGTAAATTGATTAAACGGGTTATTTGTTAATTGTACTTCCTATTTAATAGGAAGTAGTTTAAGCTATTATATTGCCTATATAATAGCTAATGTATTTCATATTGATATATACGAAGAATAAGAAGAATCAGAAGAATCATTAATTTGTTTCCTGTGCAAATCTGGTTGTTCCACTTTAGTTATAATGTGGACCCCCGTCATAATGTGGAACCCCGTCATTAATGTGGACCCCCGTCATTTATGTGGACCCTCGTCATAAATGTGGACCCCCATCATTAATGTGGTTATAATGTGGACCCCTGTCATTTATGTGGACCCCCGTCATAAATGTGGACCCCCGTCATATATAACCCACCCGGGCTATATATGTGGACCCCCATCATTTATTTTTCCTCTGATCTCTCTCAAAAATATTGTGTTTCTTTCAAATAATTAAACATGGAGTGGGCCCACCAGTGTAAGGTAAGTATTTTTATAATAATAATTTGTTTACACATATAAGATTCATAAACATGTAATATAGAAGGAGATGATATGTAGCTCCTTGATATGAAATTTATCTCTTTTATCTTGAAATTGATCTCTTTTATGTGTGTTCCTTTATGAGTTTTCCACATTTTCCTAGAATTTTACTATGTGCCAGACCTGTATGAGAGCTTGTGTGTGTTTATACATGGCCTATATTTTTTTATAAGATCAAACGAAGATATCTTTAACTTTTTATTTTCTTCCTCGCATGCATGGTCATTATATTAATTGTTCACTTTTAAATTTATTTTGTCATAGGCATTTTATTTTAATTGTTGGATTTTCTATTTAAGGTCTCCAACTGGAGTTAATCACTATTTTAAACTTCATTGCAAATTTAATTTTCTAAATTTACCTCTTGGATCTACTTCTCCATGCAGCTATTTTTGGCCTAGTTTAGCTTCACGCCATGTGGGAGGATAATACAATGGTGAATAACGACTCTGAATCATCTTTGTCATATTTGTTTTTTTACATCATATTTAAAATCATTAATGAAGAAATATTTCTTAAGCCTTGATAAGGCTATTCACCACCATATGAATTGGCCTATATATCACTTACCACTTGCTTTGGCTTCTCCATTGTAGCATTGGTTCCCATACGAGCTTGGGTAATTTATGTGGGCTACTTAATATGGCCTAATATATGACATTGAAATCATTTATTCGTTGAGTTGGTTAATTTGTGTGGGTCACTTGGTGAAGTAAATGTGCACGATTGGTAATTAGTAGTCATGCTTTGTTTGGTGGCATTGACATATGGTCATGTTATCCAAAATAACCCACCCATCCTATCTTGATATCTCAAAATTTATTTTGAAATTAGGAAGAAATTTGTTTAAAAATCCACATAATACTAGAATTTAGTATTTTGTGGATTGATGGAACTCAACTTTCCACGGGTTCTCCTAACCCTTGGAATGAAGATGTTGAGTTCGAGACTTAGGTAGATTCCAATGGAGTCTAGGCATTCACGGCATCGATAAATAGTATTACGTAGACTCAAAGAAATTTGATTTTCTGTGGATTTTACCAATTTTGCAAGACAAGGGTGAAGTCCACCAAGTAAAATTTGTGGTATTTGGAGAAAATTTGAAGCACTACACAGTGAGGAAATGAAGTTTTTTAAATTGGATAATTCTAAAAAGTCATGAACACTTCATAGTGTTCCAAAAAAATTTCCATGCAGTATTCCATAGATGCTTAAATCCATGGGATAGAGGTAGAATATTGAATTAGAATTTTGTGGTGGTTCATGAGAAAGGTTCAACAGATGGTATAGATTAGTGTCTCATGGATTTCTAAATCTACCATAGGAATTCAAATATAAGAAACCACGAGATGTTGTAAGAGACATGTGGAGCATTCAGAGAACATTAAGGGTCATGTTTCAAAGGACTTTCCTACGTGGTAAACAAATCATACCCAGAAGGCCGCAAAACAAGGTGGAACTTTTTTTCAGCATATCTTTCGGTGCATTGCTCCAAATTGCATGAGAGTTGTTATAGTTTATTCATCTCTCCAAATCCTTCATGTTTGAGTGTGGAGTTGCGGGATTGGAAGGAGTTTTGGGGAAAATCATGAGAGATTGAGAGGAAACATGTAGTTTCTTGTTTTAAGTGCCCAACCACCTCATTTACCTGGGGTAAAAGCTCAAATGACACTTATGCCCTCACTTGTAAAACATGATGGTGTGTTGTAGAAGAAATGATGTTATGTCAAGGAGATTAATTGCGATAGGATTCATGAGTGGTAGATTATTTGCACTTATGGCAGGTATAAATTCAAATTTCCATCCATCTCTTTCTCTCTCCCCCTCACATTATGATATTGTATAAATGTAAGTTTTGGGGCATGTTTTAAGGGTTCCTTTCTGCATAATTTGCATGCAATGCCTTGGAGCAACACATTTTCTCGCATTCAGACCTTTGCAAATTTACATTTCACATAAGGTATCTAACCTTTGCTTTATAAACATGATTGTTACTTACTAAATGTAATACACTTATGGTTATTTTCCCTTCAAATGTTCTCCATTTTAGGTGTACATCTACCCTCTTATTTTCTTTGGATTTTATTCATTCATTCTCTTTAAAGTTATGTGTTTCCATTAAAATCTCTACTAATGTGGTTTCTTTGTATCTTTCTAGTCAGATTTGAACTTTTTCTTAGTGTAGGAACATCACCATTCTTTCATCTTACAAATTTTCCACTCTGTCTCAACCATGAATCATATATTTTTTAGCTTTAGTTTTAGATTTAGTTACATTTTGAGTAGTTTAGGTTAGTGTCTGTTGAGATAGGAGAGAAGGAAGCATCCTTCTTTGGAGGTTTATCCCAAGAAACAAAGTCCCACACATTGAGGACAATCCCATGTTCACCAAAAGTTATGTTTTTCTTCCATGATCATTTAGAGGGTATAACTTTTGTGTGTTAATAGTGATGACATGCCCGCTAGGAAACTGAAGAATTTATTTTCATTTCACTAAGATTTGGTGTATATCTTGGTGATATCCAACCTTTGGAGGCTTCACAACAATATGCCTGAAGAATTCTAATCATCATATCTACTAGTTTAAGAATTTAAGTGCCTCAATTTCTTGAGAAGATTTCAAACAAGACAAAGGATAACATGTGGATATCCTTTTGAATACTTGCAGTTGTCACCAAGGAGAATAAGGAGAGACAGATTAGTTCAAATATCAACATCACCTCTAAACAGAGTCCTCTCTACTCCTCCTCCTGGTAGGCATTTCTTGTTATCTTCTAGGGTTCTAAGACCCATTACATTCATAGATCATCAGAGGAATCAGTATTTTATCACATTCAATGGAAGAATCCCTTTACTTTTGGCACAATATCATGAAATTTTGGTTACATTCCTAAAAAAAATTCCTTTCTTTACTAGAGAAAATACTACAACTCCTATAGATCATATTGAATATGTTCCTAACATATGCTCAGTTTACCATGTTACACAAGAAAATGTAACCATCAAACTGTTGGTGGCTTCTTTCAAAGGAAAAGCTCTCCAATGGTATTTGAGCTTGAGAGTTACCTTTATCTCTACTTAGGATGATTTAGGAGAAGCTCCTTATAATTATTTTGAAGATAAGTTAGACCATACATCTTTGGTGGAGCAACTAAAAAATAATAAAAAAGGGCACCACTTGATTTAATGATTGATTTCAACATCATATTTCAAAGAACTTCAGATAGAATCCCACAAATGGTAATAACTACACCTCAATATGTATTTCTTTATTATATAAGGGATTTAAATAGTGACATCTCTATCATGATTCGGTCCATGGGGGTAGAACCTTACCGCATGCCTATGATATTGCTATTAGAGCATAAATTTTTTTATTTAGGTTGAGAAACTTTCCCCTAGACCTCCAGTGCCCATATTTCTAGAGGTAGGGACATTTGTGCCTTACCAAACCCCTAAGTTAGTTCCTATTCCACCCCCAAAAAGACAAATTTCAAGACAAGCATCCACCTCTACAAGCCCTCCAAGTGAGTTATAGGAAGTTATGAAGAAATTACAAAACTTTGTAAATGAGTTAGTATCCTTGAAGATGCAACAAGCTCAAAATTTCAGAGCTTATCAACCTCCTTACCAACCCAAAAAGCCTCCTTATCTACCAAACAAACCATCATTCCAAGTGGCTCCTCAAAATCAAATTACCCTCACAAATCCATTTCAATCCTATATTCCGAATGCATCTAGCTCATCTAAGGCTTTCAATCCAGTACAAAATAATCTTGTGTAAGATTACGAGTGGTGATTCCCTTGCAATCTTCCACACAACCAAGCAACTTGCCCTAATGAAATTCTAATCCAGTATTTAATAGTTCAAAATGCATCCCCCATGGAAGAAAACCCACAAAAAAGGACTACTCAATAAATTCCGCTAAGTGATACTTCACTTGTAAATTGGCAAATGGAGGAGTTCTGTAGAATTATTCAACTTTAAGGGATAAATAAACTACTCTCTTTAAGTGTAGCCACAGACACAAGATCCAAAAGAAGGAAAATTGAGGCAAGTGCTCCACCCTTTGCTTCACCAAGTCTTTACCCCCAACTCAAACAAACCACAGAATCGAGAAGATTTCAAGTTTCAACAAGTGATCTATGAAATGTGGTAAACCCACAATACACTATTGATTCGCAAAACATTATAGATCCATAAAACAAAGATATCCCATGCAACATGTAATTTTTGTAAGACAAGAAAAATCCATAGCTCAAAGGCAATCCACAAAATGGAAAATTTCCACCATCCAAAGAAAGTTGATGGGTTGAATAGATAAGAAAGGAAAGTATTTTCCCTCTACTGTAGAAGTCAACAGGTACTCATTTCAACATTCTATAGGAAAATAAGAGAACCAATGTGAGCATCCCACTATGAGAATCTCTTACTATTCTTGGGTAGAGAGATCTCCTACAAGCCATCATGTCCAACATGCCCATCCCACATGAATCATCTAAGGAAAATAACTAAGTGGTGCTCACTAACACACTTCAACAAAAGAATGAACAACCAGGTAAGAACATGAAACCACCAAATTTTTATGTATCTCTGATAATAGGCATCCATCTTATACATAATCACATGATTGACTCATGGGAAAGAAGTTAAGTGATACCCAAACAAATATTAGACCTACTTGGTATTGAATATGAGTCACTCTTAAAAGTAGTAGTGTAATTGAATGGGACCACAATGGGAACTATTTGAGTTTTCAAAGGTTCAAACCTCACATTACACACATGTACCAAATTTTAAATTTTGTAAAATGTTTTCTTCAATTACCTCCCCCCATTCTTTTCATTGTTCCTTTCGTGAGATTTCACCACAAAGATTTCCAGATACCTATCCAGGGATTGGTCTCACTTTCTTTTCATAACTAGATATGACATCGAGGATATTATTAAGTCTAAACATATTACCACATATTGTATAGAACCTTATTTTACAAGCCCCATCAATGCTAATTATATAATTTATGACCAGGAGGATCACCCAAGTGTCCAAGAAGTAGATACTCAAATTGAATGCATATCATATTTATTACTTGAGGAATGGGGAACTGAGCATCATGTTTTTGATCCATATAAACATATTGAATATCATAGTTTAAAGAGCAGATAAGGTGTGGGAGTTGTGGTACTCATATACCCTACTAGTATGAGGTATTATTATGTTTTTAGGTTCCAATTTAGTTGTTCTAACTCAATAGAGTATTAATCCCTATTCCATGGCTTGTAATGGGTAAGAAAGAAGAATATCAAGTAATTGTGGACTTTTGGGGATAGTGAATTGGTTGTAAACCAATTCAAAGGTTTAAATGCAACTAAGAACGAACTGCTGGGATATTACAAGCATAGAAGATAAGACCGGCTGGAAGGTTCTAAAGCTTTCAATATCTGCATCATTCCAAGATAACAAAATGAACCCGTGGATAGGTTAGTCGTGGTAGGAAAAAAATTAAACATTTCTCAAAATATCAAGAAGGATAGGTTACAACCTCATATCAAAGTGGTTGTGAGGCCCATTGTACTAGTTAACAACACAAATTTGAAAGTGTTTTAAAGTGATCAATAGATTTTCAATTTCACCTAGGAATAAGATGAATTTTCATCAAGTAATCAAGACAAATTGGAGCAACAATATGGAGGCCAAATTGTCTAACTCAAATCAAACAAATTTCATAAAGGACTGGTGACTTCATAATCCATATTCAATTTTGATGATCAACTTAGATAAAAAAGAAAACATGATACTCAAAGATGAGGACTATGAACCCATCTCAGTTGGCAAGGACAAATTACTTAATATTGGTAAGATATGTAACCACAAGAAAAACATGCATTTGTAGGAATTTTTCAAGAATTTTATGATGTTTTTGTATAGAGATATGAATACCTAATGGGTTTTGATCTTGATTTATCCTAATACACCATTGAACTAGACCTAATTTCCAAGACCATTAGGAGAAAAAAAGGCTTATCGATCCACGGATTAAGCCTCTTATGAAGAAAGATTTGAACAAGTTGCTTGAGGAAAACATCATTCTCCCCATCAAGAATTCATCTTTGGTTTCCAATCTAGTTCTAATTTGAAAGATAAATGGAGAAATCAGTGTTGACTTTAGAGACCTGAATGAAACATCTTTGAAGGATCATTACCTGCTACCTTCTATGGAGCAAATTATACAAATAGTAAAAGGATCAAACAGGTTTTTCCTTTTAGATAAATACTCTGGCTATAAGAAAATTATGGTGAAAGATGAGGAACAATTCAAAAGATCCTTTACCACTAAATGGGGAACCTATGCTTACAAGAAGATGTCATTTGGTTTTGTAAACACAAAATCACGCACTTTAGGTAATTATGTAGTCTTGATTACATATTACTATTCATATGATTCCTAAGTAAGAAAAGTATTAATTAATCCATGTCTTTGGCCACCTTTCTTTACTTTTTGTTGCCACTTTTGGTCTTCCACCCTTACTCAATAGCATTTATCATCCTCGACACTAGCTCCCAGCCAAGACATCAGCACCAGGTGCCCTTGTCCCCTCTAGGTTCCCCTGACCCCTTTTTACTTTATTCACATGTTTTGGGTCCTTTCTAGCTGTTTGAGCATCTTATCTTATTGGTATTCAGCCTTTTCAGAGTTAATTATGAAATTCAAGAAAGAGAATCATATAATATAAAGTTATGTGATCATAATAAGGGAACAAACACTAAGCATTAGCTATCACCACCTAAGGTTGCATTCATCAAGCATATAAGAGATCCATTACATCCATCTAGCACCATCTAAGAGGAAAAGGGGATGGTTATTGTGCATAAACTTCATAGGATGGAAGTTCATTCTATTCCATGCACACATCTATTACATTTCTTTACATCTAGCTCACTTTATCGCTATCAAGTGTGACACGCATAAGAGCCGCCTAGGGCACAATTCTACACACACACATATAGAACTACATTGGGTTAGAGATGCAGTGTAGCACCTAGTTGTAATATCACCATTATGACATCTGAGGACAGTCTGACCCCTCATTATGCATCTTTCTTTTTTAGGATTTGATGTCTATTTGAGGGTTTCATAGGTCATTACTTCATTGCATGTTTTCGATGACTTCAGAAATCATTGTGCAACCTCAAAGTGACCAAAGATGAAAAACAACGAATAAATAACAACCACTCAGAGGATGTTATGCCCATGTCCCTCTGTAGGCACCCCAGTCAAGGAAGATCATTAACTTGCACACTTTTTTAGGGTTCTATGTGACACTCCTTCCTCTTTGTTTATTTGATCAAGACTTCAACACAGTCCAAGAACAACTGTGAATCAGCTAAGGATTTCTATCCTCTCTTTTCACTTAGGGTTTCATAATTTCTTGCTTAGTTTGTTTGGCTTGATTTCTGTACTTAATTGTTTATTCTTTTACTGCTACAATAACAATCAAATTAGACATGTTAATTACATTTTAGCTTAATCATTTTGGTGAACCCATGTTTGAATACTCTTGGATCTTTTATTTTCTTCCATCATTGCTCATAAGGTCTCTCAAGTCTCTTTGATTCAATTGCTTCAAATTTACCCATCTTGTAAAGATGCTCTCCACAAAACCCTAGACACTATGTATCTTCCTATCAACATGTTTCTTAATCAAGTCAATGTTATCTTTGATCATCTTTTTGATGACTCTTTTGGTTCCAATTCCAATAAATCTATTTACAAATCCATTCAAAATCTTCATTTATTATTTCAAGATAAATTTCAAGTTATGGAATCCATAATTACATCTCTACAATCTGAAATCCAACATCGTAAGGATGCTTCTCAGGTTCATGTTTGTTCTCCTTCTACATCTCATCTTCATTCTATGTCTTCTACATGTGCTCATATTAATGAACCTCAAATATTGTCACTCCCCGATCCTCTCAATTTTTTAACCAATGATAAGTAACAAGATATTCTTTTGAAACTCATAACTCATCAATTATTTAGCTTACAATGTACTCATTATTATCCTCCTTCTCAGCTTACAAAATATCAAGGTCTTCCATATTGCAATCATCATCAAATCAATGGACATAATGAAAATGATTGTTATGCTTTACAATGAAGAATCAAGCGTATTGAGCATCAAGGTTTTATCTCATTCACTGCAAAACACTCTGTTACATGGTCCTCTCCACTTGGTACATCTCAATGGGTTCTTAAAGCTGATTCATTTGTGTCTAATGAAGATTTCATCACTTATAATGTTTCTTATTCCACCACTCAAGCACCGCCTTTGCAATATACTCAAGTCAAGAAACCGCCTCTCAAAATTCTCACTCCCCCTCCTCTCAAGGCATCTATGGCACTACCAAGTAAACCTAAGCAACCTCCTTTAAAAATCATTCCACCTTCTTCTCCTATCAAGTCTTTTGCAACATCATCAATCCCACATAAGCTCCAACCAATCACTTTTGTCAAATAAACTACTCCTATTGATGATCAAGACACATTTCAAACTTTTTCACCATCACATGATCCTAGTGTTCCATCTGCCTACAATTGTGTTGGATCTTCCTCTTATCATGACATAGACAACACTCTTCCACAATGACATAGTATAGTTTATGTTGTTGCATAAATATCCATCCTCATACACTTGGGGGGCATCATACTTATTTATTCCCCCCTCTAGCATTGACATGTGTCTTATTCTCTCATCATTTCACATATATACTTTCACATACAACATACACATCTTGACACACTCTTGTATCGTCGTTCCTCGATGATGGACTCTTGTGCTTTGGTTCACACTTTACTGTTGAGGGCATCCTATACATGTGAACCTCACATAAAACACACAACATATAACACACTACATACTACATACTACGCATCACATTACACACTTTACATCTTGCATATTCATCTCCTTCTAGCAGCATCTACTTTATAAATTCACAATATATAATTTTGACATCTACTTTCACATGTTGCATTCATTACTCTATGACACACTCTAGTTCTATGGTCCATACTTGGCTATTGAGGGTATAAATTTCAAATGGACCGCATCACACTCACGGATGTAATCAACTCACTCATTCACTCATGTGTTTACACTCTACACTTTGTGCTTTGATGATCACATATTTTTAGTACACACATTAAAACCATTTCCTAATGACACACTCTTGTTTATGGTTCATTATTAACTGCTGAGGGGCCATAAATAAATTAACTTCATCTCTTACATACACATCCACTTGGGGGGCACGCTGTTCATATCATTTACTTTGCATTCCATTCCATCTCATCCACAACATACTGCATATCTTGGCCACATTTAGTCTTGCTTACATATACTTTTTACATGCACACTTTATTACCCATGCTAGATAGATATTTTATCTTTCATTATCTTTATCATACACACATGCGCACTCACTTACATTTCTAGTTATGATCGCAAATTATACAGATCTATTACACTCAACATGGATGTTTGGTGAAGTACCTATTACTAGTCCCATAACGGATCCTGGGGGCATCCACTTCCATACATTATAGGTTGTATTGTTTCATTTTGTTTTATATCACATTACATTTTCAGATCATACATGTTTTTCATACTCTTTATCTTTTCTAACATGTTAACGGGTGCTTCACGTGCAACATTTATTATGTAGGACTATCTGTTTTCATGGTTGCTTGTTACATTACTTGTCATTGGTTGATATTTGTTTACAGGATTTTGACTTTTTCTTGTGTGCATGCTTGTGTACTTTTGGCCTATTCGGCCTTGATTGTCTTATGACATCATGATTGGTGTCTCATGTTTGTAACCCACTTTTCATGCTTTACATTTTCTTCTTGCATCTTAGATTACACATTGTTTATTTTTTTACTAGCTTACATTTTACATGTATGTACTAACACTTGTCTCCCAGCCACTTTGTTTGCATGTGATTTGGTTTCTACCAATAACATTCCCTTTCCCCCTGCAGGGCACACTTTTAGCATAGTGTTTAGTCCTTTTTGGGCCACATTCTCCTTCAGTAACGTCACATGCACCCCAAATGAGGGGAGTCATCATTTGGGTGAATTCTTCAACTGATACAACATCATATAGTCATTACATAGTACATTACAACACCGGTACAACACAATCTTTAGTTTCAAGTTTAAAAATCAAACTTGGGTCCTTAGCACAGCACAGTCACAAGAGCCCTTCCTGGATGCCTATAACCAGGGGTAGTTACAAAACATTTGGAATAACATCACAGTTTATAGAAATCCACATAAAGAATTTTACAGGGCACACAGTCTTTGGCATTTTGGCATGCATGCACAACGAGCTTTCATGTTGGATCGAATTTTTTGAATTTTACACACCATCTGTAGTGGTGTTTTACATTGTGGGAAGTGGTTAAAGGTTGGAGGATAACACTAGAATTTTATCCCTACACTTCTTCCATGACTTGGCGTGAGATCACCCCAAAAAATCATGGTCAGCACAACTTACATGAGATCACCTAAAAAACTTGTTCATCTACAACATCTTCAAGATCCTTTCTACACTCTTTCCTCATCACAGATCATGTGTACATGTTCCTTTTTTCACATTCTCATATTTTACATACTTTTTACAAATTTCGATCATATACATGTGTATTTGATTACTTATTCATTCTTCTCTTTTATAGGTTTGTATGTATTGGAAGTGGTAGTCACTTCATAACATCAACAACATCGACATCGACATCGACATCGACATAAATAACATGTACATCGAGACATATACACATGTGTTTCCTCCCTAGGTTCATTTTCATCACCACTTTTTGCAATTTATCCTCCTTAACATCTATGCTTCACACTTTTATCATTCCATGCTTTGTAATGTCCCTCAACACACTCTTTCTACATCAATCTACATGGTTATCAAGTATGCATCACTATCTACTTTATGTTACCAAGATTTCTGCTCACCAATAGAAAGTGGGGGAAAATGTAGACATAAAATCACGTACTTTGGGTAATTATCTAGTCCTGATTACATACTACTATTCATATGATGCCTAAGTAAGAAAATTATTAATCAACCCATGTATTTAGCCACCTTTCTTTGTTTTCTGTTGCCACAATTGGTCTTACACCCTTACTTTCTCATTATTCCTTTTTATGCTTTGACATTTATCATCGTGGACACCACCACCCAGCCAGGACATCAGCGCCAAGTTCCCTCATCCCTTATGGGTGCCCCTGACCCCTTTGTACTTTTTTCACATCTTTTGGTTCCTTTCTAGCCATTTAATCATCTTATATTTTTGGTAGTCGGCCTTTTCAGGGTTACTTATGAAATTTAAGAAAGGGAATTAAATAAATATGAAGTTATGTGATCACAATAATGGACCAAACACGAAGCATTAACTATCACCACCTAAGGTTACATCCATCAATCATCTAATAGCTCCATTACATCCATCTATCACCATTCAAGGGAAACAAGGACTGATTATTCTACATACACTTCAGAGGAGGAAAGGTCATTCTATTCCATGCACACATCAATTACATTGTTTTACATCTATCTTACTTGTTCGTTATCAAGTGCGAAATGCAAAAGAGCCACCTAGGGAACAATTCCCCACACACACTTAAAGAATTACATTGGGTCTAAGATGTAGTACAATGCTCAGTTGTAAGATCACCATTTTGACAGCTGAGGATAGTCTGACCCCTCATTCGACATCTTTATTTTTTAGGATTTGATTTCTATTTGAGGGTTTTATAGTTCATTACTTTATTGAAGGTTTTCAGTAACTTTGGAGATCATTATATAACCTCAGAGTGACCAAATACAAGCAACAATAAACAACTATCGACCACTTAGAGAAGTTTTTTTGAGCATTTTGGCAGACACATGCACCCAAAAAAAGACCTAGGGCACCCACAAGTGCCCATATCCCTCTCTAGGTGCCCTAGTCCAGGAAGATCATCATCTCACACACTTTTTTGAGGTTCTGTGAGATGTTCCTCCCTCTCTATTTATCCAATCAGCACTTCAGAACAATCCAGGAACAACTGCAAATCAGCTAGGGATTTCTATCCTCTCTTTGCACTTAGGGTTTCATTTTTTCTTTCTTGGCTTAATTTTTTTAATTAATTGTTTATTCTTTAGTTGCTATAATAGCAATTAGATTACGCATGTTCACATTTTAGCTTAATTATGTTTTTCCAACATAAGCTAAACATTTCAAAGAGCCATGGATATGGAATTTAAATGGTTGATCAATAACATTGTTCTCATATACATAGATGATATCACAATGTTTTACAAGGATTTAAATGATCATATGCTTCATCTCAAGTAGGTATTTGAGAGATGCAGACAGTTTGAGGTTTTATCAATCCCCAAAAATGTATATTCCTAACACATTAAGGTAAAATTCTTGGACAAATTGTCTCAAAAGAGGACCTTACAATTAATCCAAAAAGAGTGAGTGTCATCCTTGCATTTCCATTACCCAGCCACAAGAAATCATTGCAAAGTTTCCTGGGGAGAATAACCTTTGTCATGTGTTTCATTCCAAATTTTACCAATCTTCTCAAGCCATTGACATAAATGCCAAAAAATAGTATTCTATTCAAGTGGACCATGGAAGGGAGAAGATTTTTGAGGCTATCAAACAAGAAATTGCACAAGCCCTAACATTCATCAATCCATATTTCACTAATTTTTTTGCCTTGTATTCCTTTGAAGGAATAAACACAATATTCTCCATGCTTTTGTAATTAAACAAAGAAGGTCAAGAGAAATAAATTATGTTCTTCAGCAAGAATCTTGAGGATTATAAGGTAAGGTGTTTTTTTTGTTAAGAATCGTTTCTTAGCTATCATAAGAATCTTGAATAAATTCAAACATCTGGTATCCAAAAATAAGATCCATCTTATGGTTTCACATATTGGTGTAAAATATTTTCTTTTGAACAAGGATCTTAATGAGAAAAGAGATAGTTGGATAACCAGAGTGATGGAACATGACATCAACATCAAAGTGACTAAGCTAGTTAGAGACAAGGGTTTGTGTGAGAAGATGGTTTCATAGATTTGAAATGAAGAAGATATTATTTTGGCATTTAAACATGATCAAGAAGAACCCGTAAATGCCCCTCATACTCACTATTGGACCCGCAACATAGTGAAATTTCTCCAAATAGGTTAATGCTCCAAGGCTTGACCAAGGCCAAGAGAAGGTATTTTATACTTCAATTTATCCCCTTTATACTTTTTTATGGTATCCTTTTTAGAAAGGATGCAAATGGAGTAATTTTGAGGTGTGTTAAGGTAGATCATATTGAGGTCTTACATGAATTTCATGATGCCATAACTAGAGGACACTTTTCCTCGAGGTCAAAAAAACTTTAAATCATGAAAGAAAACTATTATTGGCTAAGTATTTTTGAGGACTGTTATGCATGGGTTAAAAATGTAAGAAATTTTTGTTTTTCATAGGAAAGGAGAGACTAACAACTCTTCCACTCCACCCCATATCTATAGATCAACCATTCATGCAATGGAGGTTAGATTTTATTAAATTAATAAATCCATATTCAAGATTGGGTCACAAGTGAATCCTCACAACCACTTATTACTTCACCAAATAGAAAAATGCAGTTTCTATGGAGAAAGTAAATGAAACTAGCATCTTGGATTTTAATGAAAGTATTGTGACCAAATTTTGTGTTCCTTCCACAATCATTTCTTATAATTCGTTGGCATTCCTTTACACCAAAATCAATGATTAGAATGTCAAGAATTGAATATATTTTAGCACATCTTCAAATTTCTACCCCCAAGGTAATGGACATGTTGATTCAAAAAACAAGAACCTTTTGAAGGATATAATAAGGACCTTGGAGTAAAATCAAAGAACATGACATACAAAACCTAAATCAGCCTTATGGGTTGATAGGATCATTCATACGAGATCAACAGGAAGCTCACCTTTCATGTTAGTTTATGGTAAGGAAATTTTTTTTCCAATATCCCTTGAGTTACCATCCTTATAGCTCATTAACCAGATTAAAATGTTTTAGTCAGAGGCCATGGAAATCATATATGCAAAGCTAATAGAGTTAGAATAATTAAGAGGTCAATCCATGCAAGAAATGGATTTGATCCAAGCTCGAGTAAAGAAATGTTTCAATAGGAAAGCAGTGGATGGAAGATTTCAAGAAGGCGATATTGTCCTCAAATGGGACCAAGAAAAAGAAAAAATAGGAAGGAACTCAAATTTTATTTCCATATGGAGTGGCCCCTATGTTGTCTCAGGTTGTAAGCCGCACAATACTTTCCAATTATCAACATTGGATAGAAAATAGCTTATGATTCAAGTAAATGGGATCTACCTTAAGAATTTCTTATGAAATAAAGATTCCACCTTGTACATATTAGTTTAGTTTCAGTTCCTTCAAGTAATTTTTAGCACATTATTTTTCTTGTAGTGTAGTTTCATTTCCCTAAGTGCCTTACACATGTCCTGGTTTCGTCATATTCTATTTGCATTTCAAGATTCTTTTGAAGAGGTTTCAGTTTTCCACGAGTTTATCAGTATTGAGCAATGCCAAGTTTAGGGGATAATTTTAAGTTTATAGATCATCTTATAAGTTTCAATCTTGAATCCATGCCTAATGGATCATCAAGGAAACTAATCATTTATCTGCATGTAGATAACTCTGTTGAGTTTCCAAATTGTTATCCAAAATAATCCCAAGCTATTTTGATAACCCAAAACACATTTTAAACTTAGCAATAATTTTTTTTGAAATTCTACATAATAATAGACTTTAGTATTCTATATATTGAAGGAACTCAGTGTTATGTGGTTTCTCTTAACCCGCAGAATGAAGAGGTTGAGTTTGGGACTTAAGAAGATTTTGATGGAGTCTAGGACTTCACGATATGGAAAAAGAGTGTTACGAAAAACTTATAGAAATTTGATATTCCAAGGAGTTGACCAATTCTGTAGAACAAGGGTGAAGTCCACCAAGTAGAAGTTTCACTATTTAGAGAAAATTTGAAGGACCACTCAGTGAGGAAATGAAGGATGTTAAATCGGCTAAGTTTGGAAAGCCATGAACACTTCACAGTGTTCTGCAGATTTTCCCATGTAGTATTCCAAGAATTTTTAAATCTGTGGGATAGAGGGATAAGATTAAAGGAAAATCCTTTACATATTGAGCGTTAGTGTGAAGGAGAAGTGTGAGGATATTATAATTCCATGTTTGTTTAGTGTCTCATGGATTTCTAAATCCGCTGGAGGAATTAAAATACAAGAAACCACATGATGTTGTAAGATACTTGCAAAACATTCATAGGACATTAAGGGATATGTTTTAAAATAATTTCCTGAGAGAAAAATAGATCATACCCAGAAGGCCACAGAATAATGTGGAAATGTTTTTGAGAATATCTTCATGTGTGTTGCTCTAAATTACATGAGATTTGTTGCATTTGATTCATATCTCAAGATCCTTCATTTTTGAGTGTGGAGTTGTGGGATTGGAAGGAATTTCATGGAAAAATAATGAGAGCTCGAGAGGAAACATGTAGTTGCTTATTTCAAGCACCCAACCTTATCACCTACCTAGAGTAAAAGATCAAATGGTGCCCGAGCCCTCACCTACGAAACCCGATGGCATATTGTAGAAGAAAATTTGGTATGTCAGGGAGATTAATCACAATAGGATCTATGGGCAGTATGTGGTATGCACTCATGGTAGGTCCAAATTCAAATTTCCCTCCATCTCTCTCTCTCTCTCTCATTCTAATATTGTATAAATATAAGTGCTTGGGCACGTTTTACGGGTTAATTTCTACCAAATTTGCATGCTTTGGCTTGGATCAAAGCATTTTATTACCTTTAGACCTCTGCGACTTTTCATTTTTCATGAGGTGTCTAACCTCTGCTTTGTAAACATGATGGATACTTACTAGATGCAATACACTTGTGGTTATTTTTCCTTTGAATGTTCTCCATTTTTGTGGACGTATACCCTCTAGTTTTCTTTGAGTTTTATTCACCCATGCTCTTTAAAGTTTTGTGTTTGCATTAAAATGTCTACTCATGCAGTTTCTCTATGTATTTTTGTCAAATTTGAACCTTGTCTTAGTGTTAGTGCATCTCCATTATTTCATTTTATAACTTTTCCGCTCCTTTTTAACCTTGGGTCTTGTATTTTTTATCTTTAGTTTTAAATTTAGTTATAGTTTGAGTAGTTTAGGTTAGTGTGCATTGAGCTAGGAGAGAAGGAACCAAACTTCTTTAGAGGTTTATCCCAAAGAGAAAAGTCCCACACTTTGAGGACAATCCCATGTTCACCAAAAGTTCTATTATTCTTCCATGATTATTCAAATGGTGCAGCTTTTGTGTGTTAATAGGTCATAGTAACAAATTTTATTATTATTTCTTATTCTTTTCAACCTTAAAGAAATGTTGTCTTAAATATATAAGTGTAAAGATGTATAGGTAAATTGGTAAATATAATTTTATAAAAATCTTCAAGTCCAAGGTTCAAAACCCTTCCAATTTTTTTAAAATGAGGAAAAATTTTATCATGTAATTTTTTGGATAAACTTTAAAAAAAGAGATTGAATTTCAATAAATATTAATAAAACCTAAGAATTTGTATCTAAAATTAAATTGTTAAGATTTATTTGATAAAATTTAAATAATTATTTTATTGTATTATCTCCTTAGATTATTCATTTTTTATCTTAAATATAAGTTAGAAAAATGTATAACATCGTGTTAGTTTTCAAAGATCGATTTTATGAAGTTATTAATAAAATTGACAAGTCACATTTTTGTGTGTTTTAAGAGTACAAGTGTCAGATTAAAGTATGTCAGGAAGGAAAATACCTCCAAATTTTTTACGCCACTTTGGATCATCATATAAAGATGACATGGAGAATATACTAATCCTTTAAACATTATTACATTTTTTACCTTAAATTCGCCTTAAAACAAATTTTTTATCAAAAGTATAGATTAAAGATTTGAATACATCTTTCATAAAGATATAATTTTTTCATCTTAAATTGAGTTTTGGAAGTTTCATTCAAAATTGGTTCTAATAAATTCAGTATTGGCAAGTCATAGATGTTGAATGATACTAACTACAACATCTAGAAGATTCGACTAAAATCTAAATTCATGGCACAAGGCTATGGACTATCATGAATGGTACAAAAAAGGCACCCAACGATAGACAAGTGACAAAAGAAAACATTTCTACATTTGAATAGAAAGTGCAAGAAGCAATGCCAATCATTTTACGAAGCATGCAATATGACTTTTTGCTACACATTAGAAACTAGGAAAATCCTATCAAATCCTAGAATTTTTTAGAATCAATGCATGAAGGTACACGTATTTCTAAAATTATAAAACTCATTCTTGAATGAATGAAAAATCCCTTCAAAGGGATAAAAAAAAGTGATTAATTTTTAGCTAAAATTAAAAACATGAAATCTCAACTAGATGGATGTAACTGTAATTTGATTCATAACAAATTATTATAATTTATCCTTCAAATAAACATCCATGAAACATTTAGGAACTCCATTTCCATCTTAAATTCAAAATATCAAACTGAACAAGATATTCTTGACTTATC
Organism: Taxus chinensis; assembly: GCA_019776745.2. Classification (NCBI taxonomy): domain Eukaryota; kingdom Viridiplantae; phylum Streptophyta; class Pinopsida; order Cupressales; family Taxaceae; genus Taxus; species Taxus chinensis. The sequence goes on along the minus strand of CM034153.1, from coordinate 212,724,465 downwards.
TACACTTAGTGCTCTTTTGATTCAAGAAGAACAAGTCATTAAAAATTTTGATTTGAAGAAGAATGCCACTCATGCACTTCTCACTCAAAATCTAAAAATGACTTTTTAAAATTTAACAAGAATCACAAGTTGAAAGAAAAATTTAAACGCCCTAGTAAAGATAAGAAACTAGTGAATAATCACCTAAAAGTTAGATTTGATAGAAAATGCCATAATTATGGGAAATTTGGTCAAAAAAGAAAAACTGTAGGGTAAAAAAACAAATTTAAAAAATCATAAAGAAAACAAAACAAATCAAAAGAATAATTAAAACCTAATGTAGTTACTTTATATGTTACATTAGTTATTACAATTGAAAATAAATGGATCTTAAATAGTGGTAAGTCTAGGCACATGACCTATAGATCTAATATTATTTAAGATATCAAAGAATGTAATGATCAAATTTATCTTAGCGATCATTCCATTCTTGATGTTTAAAATCAATGTAGATATAAACTATTTAATGGTTATATAAATGATGTTTTGTGTGTTCCTAAAATGAAAATGAATTTTCTTTCATGTTCAAAACTAACTCAAAACAACTATAGTATAATTCTACTAAAATATAAATGGTTTATTAAAAATGAGTTAGATGTTACTATTGCAGAAGGAATATAAAATAATGGTTTATACATATTTAAATGTTTTGTAACATCTTCATGTCTTTCTACTCAAAGTAAGAATTATTTACAGTTATGACATTAAAGATTAGGTCATGTTAACTTTGGGAGCTGCCAAAATATCTGGTCTGGAGATGGTAGTGTATTTGGTCTGAAGCTGGAAATATATTTAGTCTAGAGCTGATAGTGTATTTGGTCTAGAGTTGATAGTATATTTGGTTTAGAGATGGCAGTATATTTGGTCTAGAGTTGGTAATATATTTGGTCCAAATTTGGTAGTATTTTTGGTCTAAAGACAGTAGTATAAATGGTCCAAAGCTGTTAGCCTAAATGGTCCAGAGATCCTAGCGTAATTGGTCTGGAGCCATAGTATAAATGGTCCAGAGCTACTAGTGTAATTGGTCTAGAGTCGTAGTATAAATGGTTTGGAGCTGGTAGTTTAAATGGTCCAAAGATGCTAATATAATGGTTCTAAGATGTAAGTATAAATTCTTAGTTAATTTTTTAAATAAATATCTTAAGAATTTTCCATAAGGAGATTTATAACGCATATTATATACATCATTTTTTTGAAGAAATAAAGATCTAAATTATGAAAAAAAATTATCATGAAGTCTGGAATGCATAGTCATCATCCTTCCATATATTTTATCATTGTGGAATTTTTTAATGAAAAGAGTAAAAGTCCATGAATATGAACATATACCTAGTCAAGGTTAATATCAATATCAATTTATATGATTGAACATAATATAGTTTTTACTCTTTGAACCAGAAGTAGGTTTTATAGCCCAAAAACATGGAAATCAATTATTGCAAAATATTGAGTTATCTATTTATTTCTCTAAATTATTTGTGAAAATTGATTATAATTAATTTATTTTCAATGTTGTATATATTGAGTTAAATGATCTATTCTTGCTTCATCATTATGTATACATGGCTATTTTTCAAGATAAACATTCTGTTATTGTATCTCATTCACAATATGCTTCTAATCTACTTAAAATATTTAGTATGATGGATTGTAAAATATATTTTATTCTTATTGAATTTGGTTTTAAAATTGATCCTAAACTTGTATGTGAAAAAGCTAACCTTACTCTTTATAGACATCTTGTAGGTAGTTTAATCTATCTAACAATCATTAGACCTAATATTGCATATGCGGTTGGTATTGCTTCCAAATCCATGCAGGAACCATATTAGGATCATTGGAAGTTAGCAAAAATAATATTAAGATATATTAAAGGAATAATTAATTTTAGTTTACATTACACTTCTTCTGATAATTCTTGTTTACATGGATATTGTGATCATGACCATACTGGTGATGTAATAAATAGAAAATATATGATTGGATATGTGTTCAAGTTTGGTATAGGTTCCATTACTTAGAGTAGCAAGAAGTAATCAACAGTATCCATCTCTTCTAATGAGGTAGAATATAGAAGTGCAATGGATGAAATGATAGAAGCCATATGACTGAAGTGGATTTTGGAATAAATTCACATGGAAGTTACTGAAAGTACTCCTATTTTATACGATAGTTATATTTATATTTCTCTAGCTAATAATCCAGCTCATCATCAGAGAACAAATCATATAAATATTCATATGCATTTCATCTTATAAAGGTACTCTACAGTCATATATATCTCCAAGTTTTGTCCTACTGAAGATCAATTTGTAGACATATTTACGAATCTATTGTGTGTCATGAAGTTCTAAAAGTTTTGTGTAATGTTTGTCCTTTTAGATTTTCCATTTAGGGGGAGTGTGCATGAAAATGCCACCTTCTAATGGCTGTCCATGTGTTTTCTTCTTCACCTCTATATTCTAATCCATAAAAACATTGTAAAATATTTGTTTATCGTCTAAGTAAACTTATCACTCTAAGTTGTTTGTATAGTCCAATAATAAAGTGTCATTTTGTAAAGGAGGTCCTTAATTTATAAAAGGATCCTAAGGTTCTTGTATAGATTTACCATGAGAAACTATGAGATGTAGTCTCATAAATTATGTTTAGCTTAAATCATCACTTCTAATTTATGGATTCCAAATCCTTTTTTAAAAAAAGGTAAGTTTAGCATCATGAAGGTGTATAAATCCTTCAAAATTGATATGTTAGCCTAAACCCTCACCATGGTTTAAGGATTATAAATATGTTTGTATAAATAGGTGATGTTAGCATATAAACCCCACTTAATATTAAGGGGGAGTATTAGAATAATAATATCAAGTAAGGTCTATTCCCTTTTATTGTTATTATTTATATTTAATCATTAGATTAAATATACATTATAAACTTTGGTTTATAATTAATTAAATTAAAATATGGAATATTTTTATTTATTTAATATAAATTATAGTTTATGGTTAAATTAATTTAAAATATGTGGAGGGGTGCTTCAAGGGAAGTCACACCCAGTCACTCCACTAATAATTGGCACTTGGGGCCCGGTAAAATCAATTCAATGTGAAATTGAAATCATGTAAATGTAGAGAGAAGTGGGGTGGAGAAGAGTTTATTTGACTGTAAATATTAAATTTTCTCATATATGGAAAATACTATTTCACTGTAGTTTTTTACCTCTGATGAGGTTTTCCATGTAAAACTAGTGTTAAATCTTTGTAATGTTTATTTATATTGTTTATATTATGTTTTACTTTATAATGTTTAATTTAAATTTGTATTAGTTATTTAATTTATACCTCTAACTAGAAATGTCATGAAGACACCATTCATGAGACTCATGAATACTACAATTATATTGGTCAAACCAAATGGAACCACTATGAACTCATAGTACCCTTAACAAGTTTGAAAAGTTGTCTTCTAGATATCTTCCTATGAAATCCGTAGTTGATGGTACACTAACTTAAGATCAATCTTGGAGAACACTATGGTTTGTTGCATCTAGTCAAACAAATCATCAATCCTAGGAAGAGGATAATGGTTCTTCTCTATCATCTTGTAAAATTGTATGAAATTGACACACAAGTGAAGGGACCCATCCTTCTTCACAAAAATCACAAGTAAGCTCCAAGGGAACACACTAGGGTGGATGAGGCCCTTCTCTAAAAAATCTTGTAACTAAATATTTATCTCATGAATCTTGGGATTCATCATCATGTACAGTGCTCATGAAAAAGGATCAACATCTGGCACTAATTCAATCATGAAATATACCTCTCTACATGGTGGGAAAATGGGAATCTCACTGGAAAACATATGCATACTCTCTCAAAATAGGATGGTCATCAAGTGGTGAGATAATTGGAACCTCCTCTGACCTATCACAGATCATGATAACGAACATATGATAACCCTTATGCATGCTCTGCAAGAGTTACAAGGAAGAAATCCTACACATGGAGATGGGTCTTTGAACCCTAGAAATCACAGTTGAAGTACCAAAGTCATCCTAACACTCAATGAAATTTTTTCAACAATATACTTTGGATTCATGAAAAGTAATCCAGTCCATGCCCAAAACTAGCTTGTAGGATCCCAAAGGTATAATGTAGAGGTCCAAAGTAGTGATAAAAATGCCAAGATATAGTATGAAACTCTCCACATAGATATCAATGAATATTTTTGCCCAAGTATCCCACTCTACTTGCCATCTATAAGACTACCTAAAAGCCACAATCATATATCAATCCACTATAAAAGGTGATATAAATTATTTTGAAGCACTATAATCAACTAATATAGAAACATAAATACCCTTGATGATACATGTGGTCTTAATGACTATGACATGGTGCTTAGTATGACGGTTCTCTACGGTAGTGTAGGTGAAACGAGTATGTCCTAATCACCTATCATCTTTTATGACATGGGATATTTTTTCCTATTGGAAAAAAGTCTCTAAGGACATAGGTGGGTGTAATGATCAAGAGCTTCATAAATAAAGTACCCATGTATATCTCTCTATTTGGGTGTCACATGTATACTCTATTGAATTGAATCTGTAGAACCAACTCAGCTAGACTATTGAGTGTGATATGGGTGTACCTTTTAACCATCTTGCCTCCTATATATACCAAAACCATGGCCTCGCAGACCTCTACCTCTCTACATATCTCAAGTGAATCAAGATCTATACTGTTGGTGACCCTGATATTGTGTATACTACTACACACGTGGTGGGGGTCTCAGTGTTGACTGTGTGGGCCTAAAATATCCTCTAAAATGTGGAACCATTCCCTGAGATATGAAATATTGTAGTGCATGAATTTTCTCTTATTCCTATCCCAGGAATCCTAGGACTTTCCCGTATTTTCCTCATCTAAATAGTCCTTCTCCATTTCCTTCTACAAGGTCAAAGGAGATAAGATCCTAAATGACCAGCCAAATCTGCATTCAAGCCCTTAATGAACCTATTAAATTGTAATTTATCATCCTCTAGGTATTTTACATACTATAGAAGGTCAAAAAAGTGGCTCTCATACCAAAAACCTGATAAAGATCATGAAACTCATCTATCCTCTAGTATATGAAGTGTTACACATGTATCAAGTCCAAAAACACTCCCCAAATAACTCACAGATAATTGTATCCTGAGTTAAATGGAGCTTCCACTTCTCATTTCTCCATCAAACACCTTTTGTGTCGTGAAGAAGGTGAATATCCAAGCAATTATTGACATTTCTCTCATATGTATGTAATCCAAAGAAACTATCAAGGCTAAGGAGCCATGAATTAGATCCAAATCCATTATTCTTCCCCCATAAGTAGGTGGTTGGAGACAAAGGATATCTATGATAACAATGCTCATCCCTTGGCCATGCAGAGGTGGATTTACTACACTCTCTCCATGTGGATGTACAACGTATAAGGTTTAATTAATCTAACTAGATAAAAAATTTACTTAATGAGGGTATAAATAATTTAATTGGGGGCATGGGTCCCATTTGGCCCCATCCAAATGGACCCATGCCTTTTAACACCAAAAAATACACTTTAATTCAATTATAAGTAATTTAATTCAGCCAAATCAAAAGGGGAGAGAGAAAAATAATCTCACTTGCAAATTTTCAAAGTCAACTTAATAGGGCCACTTGCCAAGTGGCGAAATCTAGTTTAGATGAGAGCCCTTGGATCAAATGGTTCTCCATCATATATTTTAAGGTAACTTAGAACCCTAAACTTCCTTATAACTTTTTAATTTTCCCTTCTATTTCCTCATTCTTTGTAGGTTTTTAGGAGAGCTCCCTTCGAGACAAAATCTAATGGATTTGTCTATTCTATTTGTAAAATTCCTTATTAGGGTTTGGAAAAGAAAATGTATGTTTGCATACATATTGAAAAATATATAGTTCTAGATTTAAAAGTACTTATGAATGTGTGTGTACATGTGTGTATGTGTGTGTGTTTATGGCTTTCACATCCCTATTATAGGGAAATTATGGCCCCTAAGGGTGGTTTACAAAATAAATAAGCATACGTTACAAATGCATATGTGTGTGTGTTTGTGGAGTATGAGCACAAAGATATTTCCATTAGGGTAGAAGAAGGTCACAACTTGTTTTATGGATACCAGGGTTAAACATGGGGTCATGCCCCTACAATAAATTTTATCGAAAGAGAAGGGTTTGGGGAGGGGTTGTGGCCCCTCCATTCTGGTTTGATTAAAGTTTTTTTATATGTATAAAATTTAACCTAACAAGTTTTATTTTATAAAATACTTAAATCCACATAAATGTATTTATATATATTCTTCCTTTTGTTTTATATATGAACTTGAGTACACACACACACACACACACACACACACACACACATTACTGAAATTTATTAGAACCATTCCAAGGACATAAAACAAATACATTCATTACCAAAGTAAACCAAAATTTGTACCATTATTTCTAAAATCCTAAATGAGAAGATTCATATCCTCTTATAATCCTTTAAGATGATAAATTTGGACAAGAAGAGACAATAGGTCAACAAGAGGCTATTGGAAAACAATGAGGCAATGAGGTGGAATAGAGAGATTTATAAACACAAACTACTTTTTTTTGAAACCATTGCAACACAACAACTAAGTCCATTTCCCGCTCTCTTGCAACAATTGATCTATCAATAAATTAATTGAAATACTTGCAAGTTAAAACAAATTCTAAATGACATGTTAACAACACCTATTTCAAGAAGTTATTAAGAATGAATACCATGGTTGGTAAGCATCTCCAATATTTCGTTGCAACAACTCACGATCCATGTCATCCTTTAATCCCAAAACCAATTATTTCCTTTTTCAAAAACAACAATGAATGGAGGTTTTCATATTACAACAATATGCAATTTCTCATTCAAAATGTAATATTATACGTCTTGTTTTAATGTGGATTTCTCCAAACAACAAAACATCGAATAACTCATTCTGTCATTATACAATTATCAAGAGAACTAAATACAACTCTTAAAATGCAAGAGTAAAAGCCTCCCACAAAGTGGGAATGACTGATGGCAAAATTTTCATTGAAACCTTCAACTTTACCATGTAAGAAACAAGATCCAAGTCAAGCTCCCAAAAACTACTTTATCTCCAAGCTCCATCTTCAACCAAAGGAGTGCATCCAAGCCACAAGAAGAATGATCTTGGTTGTACCTCCCAACCAAATGGCATCATTGCATGCCACATCCAATGAATGGAGAGCATGTTCAGCCTCCCTCCAAGCCCATGGGAGAGAGGAGAAGCAAGCCTCCAAGTTAGCACAATCAAGGATAAGGGAAATACACCAACACCAACAACATAACTAAACAACCAAAGGGAGTTAGATAACTAATTCAGAACAAATCGCAAGAAGCTCCATGCTTCTATAACAATGTGGGGAAGAGAGGTTAGAGAAATCCCATTTTTAACCATATCCATGCAAGTATCGAAATTGTGTCCACAAACTTTCCAAGTATCCCAAAAAACTTCCAAATGCTCCATATCCCTCCAATAATCCTTATTTCTCATTGCCTTCTCCTTTCCAAGGTTTTTCAAACCTTGGAGGTTCCCTTAACAAGGATGGGAGATGGTTTCCAAACCATATGGAAATACATCTCCCACTTCAACCAAATGAATGAAGTTTGAAATAATTCGCACCAGGATTTCCCATCAAGCCTTGTGGAAAGTAAGAGGTATTATTCCATCTTCCCCAAAACTTAAAAAATCCACTCCCCCAAGGGGTGGATGGAGAAAAATAAGAAAATTGATAACAACATGCCATTTCGACACAAATAACAAGTAAGAAGCATGTAAATTATTATTTAAAGTAATAATAAAGTGTTGGAGAGGTGATGCCTAAATGAAAAATAAAGAGAGTCTAAGAACAAACTTACAAATCTACACTCCAAGCTATTAAACTCCAAAATCTCCTCCTCTCCCGAAATCTCCAATCCTAAATGACCAAAAGAACCCCTCAACCCTCCAAAATGGAGGTTTAAATATGATAATAGTCTCTAAAAAAAAACAAAATAATGGGATGGTGACATGTGTCACCCATCCACTTATAATTCCATGTCATCTATGAACCCTAAATTAACACCAATAAATAAATAAAAGAATAATAATAATTCAAAAACAATCTATCACATCTCCAAATAGAGAATCAAGCAACCAAATTTCCTTCCAACCCGAAATCCAAGAATCATAAATAAAATTGGTTGAAAAGGGGGTCAAAGAGGGAAAATAGGCTTTATGAGCCTTCAAAATAGCTTGCCCACCCATATGTGTGGTACTCGGGGGCTCTTTTCAAGCAGAATATAGAATTTTACATGCCTTTCACTCATCCAAAATGTCACCTCTTCCCCAAATCCGAGTTTTGGGGAAAAGATAACATCTAGGAGCAGTGATTGGTCTACCTAATCCATGATTAATTGAATTAAACCCCATTTAATCAAGGATAAACCAAATCAAGCCATCCCAAACAAGAGAGAAACAATTAACTCCCAAAAAACAACTTAAACAAGAAATCAAAGAGAGGTAAAACTAAATTAATTTAAGTGGAGAAAAGTGATCCAAAAGTGGCCAAAAATAATTTAATACACATGTCAAGAGGATAAATTCAACATTTCCCAACCATAGTCCAATAAATAATAAAATAAGGCTAAAAAACTAGGGGGGAGGAGAGGATTGGGGAGGGGGCGTCGATTCGGCCTAAATGGCCTATTGTGCCACTTGGAGGTGTGTTTAAAGAATCCTACATTATCTTATGGAATAACATGTATCCTAAACACTCAATTCACACATCATGCTTGTTTGATCCAAAAAACTAAGTAAAACAATAATACACATGTGAAAATGATCCAAATCAATCATTTGCTAGCTAATCCAATTAGTTATGCCAACATCCATCCATTTATGAGATATATAGAAATTACGTGAATCATCCATGATATATCCAAAATAAAATCCATATAAATCTCAAATCAACAATATCTATAGCATCACATCCAAATCAAATAATAATAATAAAAAGTAGTAAGGTTGCATTGTATGCCACATACAACATCTTGTCAAGACAAGTTAGCATTTAAATGTTAATATGATGAAAAAATCATAATAATTTCCAAAACAACAATTATAATAGTATTGTATCCAATGTCTCCGTACAAATAGTTCAACAAGTTAGCATAAAAATAGAGAATAAGTCTTTTGGGCACTACATTATATCAATTTAAAAATTAAAAATAAGTTCCAACCACCTTATTTTCCTATAATTTAAATCATGTTTGGTACAAATATATTGTAACCCCTTATGATCTATCATATTCTTGAATGGTCTTCCTATCAAATAATGATTCCACACTTTTAAGGTATCGAGAAAATTTTCTAGTTCTAAATTATAAATAAGATAGTTTAATTCATGGGGCTTTATATTTTTTTATTCATAAGCTATAACCTTTCCATTTGTATGTGGATGCCCCTAAGAAGAATTATCTGTAAAGACTTAAGAGTAATTATTTGCATCATGTGTGATTAGATCCGATATAAATAAATGGGTGGAATGGGAGAATTTATTTATTTACTTAATTCTGAATGAGGATTAGAAATAGTATGCTTATTTATATTATCAATTAAACAATAACATTCATATCAGAATATAGATATATAAAAATTTGCAAGATAGATCAATTATAACAAGTGTTAAATAGAATAAGTTATAAGAGAGTAAGTCCACTTAGGTATTTCACTAATTTAAAAGTTGATCTAGGTATGTTAAAGTGATAAATAGAATGGAAATGTCCAATATATTCTTCATCTATGATTCTAAAAGTGTATTTCTTGTAAAGATAAAACCATTATTAAAGTACAAAACCATTTGGTGGTTTCATCTAAGAAGATGGATTTTTGAAACTTTTTATTTCCTTGTAAATGTGTGAAACCCTTTGTTATAAACCAAAATGACCCAAAACCATAACCATGGGTGAAACCATTACAAAATGTTATCTTTTGGGTTGAATTACAATCCATACACCACCTACATTGGAATTTTCCTAAAGAGGCCTCAAACTACACCTATTTTTCCTCCCTACAGATGTGATATTTATGGGGATTCAAATATATTTGATAGCATGATCATTTAATTATGTTTTTAATTTTCTTACTTGTTTTTTCTTAAATTGGTTTTGAGGAATCTTGGATTGAGAAGCTTCACTTAAGAACCTCATTTATGTTCTTTATACTTATATGGATGCTTCTCCTTATGTGTGTTTCTACTTTAGGGAAATTTAGGAGAGATTTGTATTCCTTTTTAAATGTATTTACTTATAGAGATCTCAAAAGTGTTAGGTGAGTTAATGGGTGTGTTTAAATTTATTATATAGGCTTTTGTAGGTTTAATTTAACAATAATGTCGACCCATGAGATAAGTATTAACCCATAAAATATATCAACATGAGAAAATGATCATTGGAAGGCCTTAGAAAAAAACCACTCATTTTGGACCAAACCATTAGATGATTTTGGTACCTTTTAGATGGTTGCTATAGGAGGAATATGTGGTGTTGTAATATTTATGCATGATAATTATGATTGATAGATTAGTTTTTTCTAATCTAGTATTTTTGTGAGTGTTAAACAATGCAATAGACAGTGAAAGTCTTGTAATCATCCCTAAGTATATAATAATTAGGCTTAGAGTAGGTGCAAAAGTCATTATTTATGGATTAAGATAATATTTACATTATTAAGTAATATATTACCAAATATAGGTGTCTACACTCCCCCCTTTAAGATAATAAATGGCATTTTCTTGCTTAAAATAATTGATACATGAGTTTGTAAACAAACTTTTTATTTGTTTGATTTTCTTGACTTATTGAGATGTTTAAGGTGGTTTTAAGATCTCAATGTGAAAATATGAAACATAGAGTGCAGTTAAGATCCATATAAAAAAATCCTATTTAATGTTATATTAAAATTGAATTTGAAATTCTCAATTTGAAAGATAACAAATCACAGAAGGAATACGCCTATTTTATTTTTTGAAGGAGGAACTTCTTATCCAAATCACTTGGGATAGGGATTGGAAGTTCTTTATTCTAGAGGATTTGAGGTGATACATCCCCAATTTGGAGAATTTTTTAGAAACATGAAGGGAATCAGGTGTACAACACACAAGATAATGAGAATTGGGTGTCCCAATGCACCAAAGAAGGGTTTCATAGGAAATATAGATACCCCTGAAATCATTTGAGAGAGAGAGAGAGAGAGAGAGAGAGAGAGAGAGTGTGTGTGTGTGTGTGTGTGTGTGTGTTTCACAAGGTGTCTATCCACGCATTAAATATTCCACCCATATAATTACACCATTCAAGATAGATTTATGTCCCAAATGTGTAAATTTGGAGACATCTAAAATTGGAAACTTCAATAATGAACAGTTTTGATTTTTCTTTATACGATGAATTGTGTGTGTATTCTCTCTCTCTCTCTCTCTCTCTCTCTCTCTCTCTCTCTCTCTCTCTCTCTCTCTCTCTCTCTCTCTCTCTCCTGCATGCATTGTTTTATTTACTCGACACACTTCTCAATTATTCATATACTTAGTTTCATTCATCCAAATTAGTGTATCTTTCTCTAAATATTCCTTATACATCATGGATTACTTTTCTATAATTACACGGATCGGAACCTAGCCATACTATGGTTTGGGTTGACCCATATAGTTTTGTTTCCCACACCCCAATATCTCTTTTAATATTTATATCTTTCTTTGGGTTATTTGTTATCCTATAGGTCAAACTTAATGTGAAAATAACCTATAAAATCCTATATAATCAATTATAATACACTTGATAACTCACCTAACATTCTCAAGAGACCTTATTATAAAATACACTCCAAAAGCATTCAAGGCTCTACTAAATCTTCCTCAAGTAGGAATTCCTCCTTATTAATAACCACTACTTAGGTATAAATCACTCAAACTAGGTTCAAGAGTATATAATCCCCATCGACAAGCCTCTAAAGGTACTAGATCCAAATCATAGCAAGAGAAAGTCAACACAAATCATTTCCAGAGTTTCTAAGATTCAAAGTGAATAAATCTAATATCTAAAGTATAATAACTATATCGGCACTACACAAGGTACATTTTATTAAATATATAGTTATGCCCAATATTATTTGTTTAAAAATACATGAAGGCATGGTAGGGGTTGTATTATATTTGAGTACACACTTACACGTATAATAGGAGAATTGTGTGGCATTTTTCATACCTTTGAGGGAATGAAGTTCATTTCCTATATCAATTTAGCAATATTTGGCCACCATGTTAGTATAATTCCACCACACATTTATTTATCCTTTTATTATCTAATTGTGTTCATTAAATGATAGTGTAAGTATATGAGGTTTTTTATCTATTATAGGTCACTATAAAAAGCATCACACATTTTCAAACCTTAGCATCAGACAATGAAGCATATTTCTAGGTCACCTAAGTTCACCAAAAGTTATAGAGAACCAAAATATATCCATTTAATATTGTACAACGTAGTGCCATAATGTACTATGACCTATGACAAACTATACAACTCCATACCAATGAAGATTACAATTAGAGTTCCAAATACATAGTACTTCTAGATCCTTGCCATTCTATACATCTAGATCATGCATGTACCTATTTATTCAACTAATCACTCCCCTTCTTTTTAAACAATAATTTATATATAGTATATTGCCTTATAAACTATATTATGTTTTTCAAATTAATTGATTCATAATATTCAACCTATATAACCAATATGCCTTTAAATAAATAAGGAACTAATATAAGACCAAACACTTATTTAGGGTGTAAACATTTGGTGAACCCGGGTTTCACTCAAATTCTAGGTGAACCTATGGCTCATCCTCCTTTCTTCGGTGTATGATATTTTTTATATTCCTATCTTTGATCTCATTTGTTCCTAATGTCCCATGCCCCTAATGTTGAAATCTCCTTCAAAGAGCTATTCTACATACACCCTATGCTCAAAGATGAATTTAATATTTTCTAATGAATAGAGGTACCTACTAATATTGACCTCTAATATGTGATGTTTATTTTCCCTACTTTATATATTTCAATAGTTTCTATAATATTTGGCTCCTCTCTCCTCAAGGATTCCCTTGCTTGTAATATATAAATTGTAACTAGTCTTAACCATACACATGATACACATTCTAGTCATTATTGTAATTGTGATGATGGTTATAGAAATAAATATAATGATATTGGACATGATGATACTTATTTACTATTATACTTGGTCATGTAAAAAATGTTGGTAATAAGTCCTTATCTTATCGTGAAATGGAAAATGATATAATTACTACAATCTTAAATGATACACTTGAATATCCTCTTGTTATGGAAAATGTTACAATTAATTGTGAAATTATATATGATGCATCTACTTGTGATACTTCTCGTGTACATGATGATGCAGACACTACTTACATTGAATATCTTTCTCCTATTGTGATAATACATGTTAAAAATGTTTTGAATGATGCTCTTTCTTCTTATATTCTAATTACAAATGATTTAAATTATATTATCAATGATTTATCTCTTGATCCTACATTTGGTGATAGAACCTTAATTCATGATGTTATATTATTTTCCCACATATGGTGTTCCCATTAAAAATATCTCCTCTCCTATGGTTGAATCTATTATTACTACATATATCGTGCTTATATCTTTGGGAGAAACCCATACCCCCTTGTAACATGTTATAATGTTTATTAATATGGATTTTACTATGCCTATGTATCATTCAATTTAGAAACGTATGTATGTTTCTAATGCTTGCAATAATTATATATCAAATTTTTGCTAGTATTTAGCCTCACGTATCTCCCTCTTGTTGAGGTTGATAAAATAAATACCCATGAATTTTAGTCATTTACACATTCCTTACTACCATAGCTTCAAATATTATATATTTCTCTTACACTTGTTACAATTTCTTCCACTACTATTAAAACTAATTATCTTGCTTTGTCATTCTATTGCTAATGCACTTGTGTCTATTTTATGTGTGACTAAGCCTTTTATTTCTAAAGGGTTATCCCATCACCCTACTAAGATGAACATAGGGTGACCCTTGCATTAGATTTGTCTTCATACAAATATTCCAAAAATACAAAAATATTCAAAGAATCAAATAAGCATTAAAATATTTAGAAATAAAAAATCAATACATGCATATGACTTTGTTTTATAGCTTGTTACTTTACATATGTTGTTTGTCATATAATTTGATAGATAACATATTTTACTATATTTTTTTACACACATGTGATCACTAGGTATGTTGAGGTTGATGCAGAACGTACATATATTTTTAGACGGTGAAAATTTATATCCTATACCCTTCCCACCTGACCGTAATCTTTTGGGGGTATCTCCTATACTACTTAGGTTTTGTTCCAATATAGTTACTTTTACTTCCTCATTTTTCTCTATATATTATATTGTGTATTTGATATTTTTAAAAATAATATGGCTAACACGTGTCTTATGCAATGTTATCTTGTCCTAATCTATGGGCCTCTAGACTACCATTTTCTGTTGTATTCAATTTCTTGATTGCTTGTATTATTTCTTCTATGTATGCAACCTATAGCCTTTTCTATGATGGTTTGGTGACACATATTTGTCCTTGGTTTTGGATTCTACAACCTATTTCTTGTGATTTTTTTGTATGTGACACCTTTTTGTATCTTGTTTGTATATTTATGCCTTTTATATGACTAACATATGTGAGATTTTTTGTATACTTGGTATACTATATTAATTGTATTATCGATTTCATATGTGCTTGATTGTTTCTATAACAATCAAGCCCATACAAACCCTTGTAGGAATAGGATCTCAAGGGTGGCCAGAAACTCTAGCCCTCCAAGATATCCAACAAAAATTATCAAACATATTCGACATGGATACACATCATATATTTTGAGCCAAACATTCTATGTTAATATCTCACTGACCTCAAAAGAGGGGGAATTAAGTGGGTTTTATTACAAGGATATCTATGCATATGTTTCAGAATCTAGTATTTTTCTTTCCTTATGCGTGTGTCATTATAGTGTCAATGGCATGCAAGCTTTCCCTACAGTCGCAGTAACATGTAATACTTAGATAAAATAAGGCATGATCACCCAAAGCATGAGGAGTTTCCAGGTCCCATCATAGTTTAGAAAAAATAAAGTGAATTGAGTTCTTAATTTAGCAATTAAAATTTTATTCCTAATGTATTAACAATACAACACAACCATGCATAGACCAAACATAATGCTCATATATCAATTGTTGCGCGATTACAAGTTTGGGCCATCTAGTAGCAAAAAAAACAAGTCACTCATACCTTAATCCTCTAACTCTCTATGCACATAACTACGTACACACTCACATACATACATACACACCTACGTATACAATTAAACTATATCCCTTCGTGGGTATTTATGTTAGTTTAGGTTATTATTTATCCTTATATGTGTTTTATTAGGATAATTCTTGCACTTATGTTAGCTCTACACTTGTTGTGTTAGCTTGCTTAGGTGTTCTAGTTGTGTTCAGTTATCTTACCAGTTGTGTTGAGTTAACTTACTATTTGTGCGAAGTCATATCTATTGTCAGTATCAATTAGTGAGTGTTATTCACCACTAGCATAGGTGGTAGTTGCACTTTCCTCCTCTTATATTTACACCACTCAAGCATAATTCTAATATGTAGCTTTGAGTTGATTTTCTATGCATTTTCAGTAATGTTTATTCTGCTGGAGTGATCCTAGGATAAGAAGAATCGGATTCTCTAACATGGTATCAGAGCATCTTCATGTAGCCATTACTCATCCTATAACCTCATTGCATTTTTGGTTTTTATGCGGTTTGTATTGCATTTGTATGAATTTTATCTTGGCTTAGCACTGTGGAATTTTACAACAATACTCTATTGTGTATAGCTCGCAGGTCTAACTAGACTCCTCATATGTTTTGGTAATTTATATTGAGTTAAAGACTTCCCTCTCCTAGGTACTTTCAGTCTATTAGTGAGCATTTGAGATCCAATGATTTGTATGCCAAGGCAAGACTCTTTTCTTGACAAGTGATCTCATCTCGTGATCTTGATGCTCGCACGTTAGAATCTTCTCTCTGTGACATGGCAGCGACGTAATATCAAGTTTCTCCTACCTGTTTATCTTGAGGGTTCTTTGGTGTTGGATCAGGAATTCTTCCTATCGGCAAAATTTTTCAAACTAGCTTGTGATCTGGGTGCCTGACGACCTTTAAGCACTCTCCTTGGCAGAGATCTGGATGACATTCTACCCTGCAAATAGTCTAAAGCAACTTGATCTGTTGTAAATGCGTAGAGTGAAGAATTTGTAGAACTTATTGGCTCTCCATTTTATGGCATCTTAATTCTTTTTGTGGGGCTCGACCCAGCCTGTGAGCTCTCCAAACACTGCAGCACCCTCCACACCTGCAAATCATCTTTAACTCATATGGGTTCCTGATCTCTGCTCTAATTTTCTTGGATATTTCTCGGCCTGTGTTTGGTTGAAATTGAAATCAACTTGCAAGAGTGGCGGACAATAATATTTACATTCAGTTATGGCTTAGGAAAACAAAGAAACTTTTTGGTGATTGTAGACTTCTGTCTCCTCGCTTTTCCTACAAAATCAATTTTCCTTTCTCAACGGTATACCTTTGATCTACCTGTTTTGGATCTGGTTTCCCTATGCTTGGTTGCATCTATTTGTAACTCGGCCCCTTGTTTCTTTACTTGCTCTCCTGTGATTTCTCCTTCGCAGTGGAAATTTGGCTCCTTCTGTGGCGGCGTAAATCATTGGCATTGTTAAGGTTTGGATCGGATTTGATTGAATTTCCTCTTAGCCACTTAAGCTCCCAACTTGGCTACCTTTTCTATAAATCATTGGGCGATTAGGGTATAAACCCTAATACGGCCTTCTTTTTAAATTTTATTTTCATTTCGAAAGGAATATGAAAACTATATTTAGAAAAGTAATCTCTGAGAAGAGCCTTGGAAGAGTTGAAAGGTGATTGTAAGTTTTGTTAGAGGTTCAGGGTTCAACCCACTCGAGGGTAATTTTGTGAGCTCGTCCATCCTGCGTCTTTTTCATATCGGTAAGTGGCTCACACAACTCATGCGAGTTACTTGCCCAACTCACTCCATAGCTCCCTCGACTAAGCTAGAGATTATTTTGAAGGTAAAAAAAAATTAGTAAAGTTTTTGTAAAAAGGGGAATTTTTGTAATTGGGAAATTTATTGTGGGGAGCAATATTTTTTTTCCAAAAAGTAGGAAAAAATTCTAATAAAACTGTGTACTTATAAGCAATTTGGAGGGTTTATTTTATGGTGAAAATTTAATTTTTAGGCTATTTCACTAGTTGTTTAAAGGGTTCATTTATGTTTAGCTTCGAGGGTGTTACCCCTCGACCCCACCCTGTATCGCAACTAAGAGCTTGCAAGGGGCACTGCCCCATGACTCCACTAGGGACTGCCGCCCCCAAACCCCCATTATCTAGTCCACTACATAGTATATTCCTGGTTCTCTTTTGTTCTTGAGTGTCGAAGACTAAAGGGTGATGACCGGTTTAACAGGTGCTCAAGCCCCCTCACAAGAAAACTTTTTGCTTATTTATTGTTCGCCTTATATTGGTCCGAAGATATGATAACAGTAAAAAAGGAGTCCATTGTGTTTTGGATGCATTTTTTCCAGAGCCCAACATCCTATATTATTTGGGTGTTGCATTATTTTTTTAAGTGTGTTTTTTGCATTTATCATGGATTTGTGCTTTGACATCTTTTCTTTACAATCTAAGAATTAGATGTTATTCACTGAAGTTTTTTCCATTCAAGAGGACCTAGTCAAATTTGTGGAAGAAAATAGATCGCTCAAGAAGCAAAATTCTCTTCTACAAGCACTCATTCATGGCACAGATCACCTCATACACTCCTTGCAGTCAAAACTTGTTGCCCTGAAGTATCAACCTCATATTGTGGATAGTCATATCCTTTTCCCTAGTCCACTAGCAACTATTGTTCCTACACTCACTGACCTTGATTTGTCATTTTCTGATTCTAATCCTACTTTTTATGCTCTTGATCCTATTGCACTTGTTACTTCATGTTCTTCCACAGCTATGCCTATTGCACTAATACATGTTATGTATCCTACTTCAAATCACATGCATGGCTCTTTTGATATACATACCACTACATTAAGTTCTCACATGCTTTGTTTTATGGGTTACACTGGAAGAGGTATTGGTAGAAATTCACAGGGTATTTCTTCCCCTATACAACCTATTAAGTGGAATTCTCACCATATCATTGGTTTTCAAGTAGGTACTTCATTGGGATCACACATTGACTCCTATTTTTGTTCGCTCAATTGTTCAAAGGATCATGAGCTACACATGAATACTGCACCTTCTATGTGGCTTAAGAAACCTAAGATTTTAAATGTCAAACATGATCAACTTGACACATATTCAGATATTCTTTTGCATGACCCCGTTGTGCATTTTGCACCGAATCATATGCAGGCATCTTCTTCATCCATCTATGTTGATTTGGGGTGGATTTTGATCACTCGTGGCGGCAACATAGACATTCATCAAGAGGACTATATAGGTATGGCTCCTCCTCCATTATCCTTCTTGTTCTAATTTATATACCATCTTCATTGTAATGCTCCTTTTTTTCATAATTTTTATTTACTAGGTGTAGTATATCTCTCTTGTTTATTGAGAGATTTTATATCTGTATTTTTGACACTTTTAGGCATATTTACAGTCTCTCTTGGTGAAGCCTAGTGTTATTTTATCAATGTTTGAGTAGTTGTTCAGACAAATCATACATATTTGTAGTGTCACTCTACCCATTCAGCAGTATGGGAGGGTGTGGTGTTTATCATGCTTCTTCGGGTCTTATTTCTTTTCTTTGTTACCTTGGTTGTTATTGGATTGTGGCACTCCTATTTCTTTGGATCTTGAGTCCTCACCTTATCGCCTTGGTCATTTTTATTGGATCGTGGCACACCTATTTGTAGTAGTTGATCGAATTATATTTGATTTTTTTTACACTTTTGACATCACTCCGTTGACAGTCTCCTTGTATGGGGCTATTTTGGTGAAGCCTAGTGTCAATTATTTTTTGAGTTTTATGATTGAGCAGTGAATTCAAACCATAGTGCACACCACAATTCCTCAACATTGTACAATTTTTTTGATTTGAGCTTCTTGGGATGCCTTGTAACTAGTTTTTTCTCTCTACTTTGTTATTACTGGTTTTGGGTACCTTATAGTGTCCCTTTTTCCCAGTTATTGTACGTGGGTACCTAATCAAGCCTTATTTTCCACCCACCTAAACTACGCTTACGGGGGTGTTATTATAGGTTATTATTTTTCCTTATATTGTTTATTAGGATAATTATTGCACTTATATTAGCTCTACACTTTTTATGTTAGCTTGCTTAAGTGTACAAGTTGTGTTGAGTTAGCTTACTAGTTTTGTTGAATTAACTTACTAGTTGTGTGGAGTCATCTCTACTACCAATATCAGTTAGTGAGTGTTATTCACCACCGATCTATGTGTTAGTTTCACTTTCCTCCTCCTATATGTACACCACTTGCATCATTCTAATATGTAGCTTTGAGTTGATTTTCTATGCATTTTCATGGTTGTAATAATGTTTATTCTGCTGAAGTGATATTGGGTTAAGAAGCATTGGCTTCTCTAATAATTTATACTAGTGGTAACTTGTCCTTCACTACTTTTACAAGAGCTAAGAATAGCCTTTGAGTTTATAACTCCAGTTAACTATTACATTTATTTGGTAGCGAAAATTAGAATTTTTCCACCTTAAATTCATGTTTCATGTTGATCCTCCACATAGGATGTTACTTATCTTTAGTATTCTCCAATCCCTTAGTCAGCTTCATGAAAATGTCAAGAACTAAAATTTAATTCCAATTTTAGAATCATGTTTATCCTTATCTTTTGATTTTCTACATGTCCCCTCCTTGATCTTATCTTTTACTACATGATCCTCTTTCTGGTTTCTCCCATGTACCTCCATTGTTCTCCTTACATGCATACTTTTTTTCCCTTTTCTTTGCACAATTAACTCTTCCATGCTCCCCTGTTTATATATTTCACACTCCTTTACAAAATTCCAACGCACGCCTCCATAGAATAGTGAGTCATAAATAAAGAATATTAATTCCTTCTAGACTTAAAGAATAAACAATAAGATAAATCATGCCAACATCACCCCATACTAATATGGTTGTCCATACTCAGGAAATGTTTATTGGATATCCTCGAATAACTCATGCATCTCAACCTGCAACAAGTATTTATGCGCTTTCCATTTAATCATTGTTGTATCAATGAGTTGGGTTAATTTATCCAACTGCATAACTAGTTGGTTAAACACTAAAGAAACTTTGAATCTTGCGGTCATTGTTCTACACAATTGGTTGAATTACTTTTGTAAATCCTGGTGCATGGCTCTGAGCTTAGTTTCTACTGTATCAATGAGATTTCTCAACTCCATTAAGAACTGCTTCATTTTTTCTTTCCTTTCCACAACCTCCTTGCTAACCGCTCCAAATTATTCCATTATTTTATCATGGTTAGCTCTTTCTAGGGAGTCATCCTCTAGCTAGGCTTCAAATGCCACTATTTTAACCACCAACTCTTTTGTTTGTGGATTGAGTATTTGGGGTTTCTTATATAACCCTTTAAGCAATTTTTTTGTATCTTTTTATACTTTGGCCTCTGATCTTTTTGTGCTACATTTTCATACTTCAAGCTTCTTATTGCAAACACAGTGAATTTTTTCACTATTTCCCCCTTGTCATTTTTCTCCCTCCTCCTTCTCCATTTCATTGAATATGGAATTCATTAATTTATCAAGCTTATCTATTTTTGTGCCTAGTATGAGTGAATTATCTTGTAGAAAGTTGCATCTCATTACATATCACCCGGTCCTTTAGGGTCTTGACCTTTGACTCGATGCACACTTATTTATCCTAGAGACATTTATTTTCATATTAAATCTTGTGCAACTACCATCTTGCCTCTCTCATATCCTCCTCTAGTTTTCTTTCCAAATCCCTATATACTCTTGCTTCATTGTTGTTCTATATAGTTTTTTGTACTACATCTCCAACAATATTTAGCAATGTATCCCCAGCTTGAGTCTCAGACATGTTATAGGTGGTTTTGAGGAGAATTGAATCTCCATCCTTAGATGTGATAGTGTGAATGCTATCATTTGGTAATTCGCTGAGTGGTTCTTTAGTGCATGTATCCAATGAAAAGGAAAAAGGCTTTTTGGGGCACTCACTTTCCATGGTGTTCTTAATATTGGCCCATTCGAATAATTCATAATCATTCTTTCCCCATTGATATGTTTCGTGCATTGACCTTTTTCCTAGGTTGGGGTAGATTTGTACATATTCTTCTTCTTCCTCTGTGCTAAGGTATTTATCTTGTATTTTTTTTCCCTTATTTGAGTGGGCTTATTCCACATTGAATTATCCTTCGTGGTTACTTCCTTCCACATGAGCTCCTCTGGAAATTTCAATTCATGTGGCCTCCTTTGGATTATCTTTGAATTCCATCACCTTATGTGGTGACTTGAGAGAAGAGGTTATTTGTTCTTCAGGGCACACATACTCCATATGTTTACCTGGCCTATCCCCATTGCTTACCTAGATTGAAGAGTATTATATTAGGATCTCAACATTGGTCTCCTTTTGGATAATGTCAATCATGGACCCTGTGGCTCTAGGAAAAACTACTTATTTATATCCTTCTTTTGTCTACACCAAGATTGGGCTTTGCTCTAGATACAACCATCTTATCTTTATAGGTTTATCTGTTTACGTGCATGCATTTTCTTTATCTTATTGTATTTGTCACACACATTCTATTTGTTGTTGTGTTCCTTGTCATGCATGTTTAGGAATAACAATTTATTCATTAGGTTCTTCATCTATCGTGTCATGCTTGTTATCCTTTTTATTTGGTCATAGATAAAATAAGAGTTTCTGCACTTCATTCATTACCATAATAATTTCCCATTTGGTGAGGTGATAGATATTTATGACCTGAGTTCCTTCATTTGTGTCTCAATTAGGGTGCTTGTATGTTTCATGTAACACATAGATGTCCTCATCTATCCTTTTTGCATCAATATTGAGATTATTTACCCCATTGATTCATTTGATAGATCGAACAAAGTAATTCTTTGTGAAGGCATAGGGTAATTTGGCCCATGGTGTCTAAGTCTAATCAGCCTTTTGATCCTTTGCACTAAATAGTTTATGGAAATAATTAACTCCTCCTCTCGAATAATCTCCTTAGGTAATTGATGAGGGATTATCCAATATTTCTCAATTAAATTACACAATTATGTCAACCAAGTAGTAAACCCTTATATGCATTGTTGAGTATTGGGGGTGTCATAAATGGTTTATACATTACTGTCAAAGATAGATCCATGGATGGATATATCCATTATGGTTCACCATCCCCTTCTAGTACACCAATCTCCTTAAAGAATATTAACAATAAAATCATGCCCCATTAGAATCTAACCCCTTTAGTTTCTTGGACCATGTCAAAATCTGTTATTACTCCTTACATGAAAAATTGGGAGTAGTTGAAAATTGTCCCATGTGTTACCTTATACGCAATGCTTAGAAACCTCTTATTGAGTTCAATCTACCTCTCAAGACCTAAAATTTTGGTTGTATTTAGTCACACAATGACTCTTATCCTAGGTTCCTTGAGTTAATTTATGGACATGAACTTCCCACTATGTTTGTATTTGAGGAGATCTCCAATGTTGTTTATGGAGGCATCAATTTTCAGTGCTTGTGTTAAATATTCTTCATGATTTTTGAGCCCTTTTTCTTTACTAATAAAATGGCATGATAGTTTCATGCACCTTCCTGTAAAATATAAATACCCTTCACTAATGCATGAGATAATGTATTCGTATAATTATAATGGTTTGTTGAAGTAAGGAGATTTAAGTACCTAAAGTAGCCTTATTTTTCCAGCATTTTGTGTATGTTATTATCATAAACATCATTTCCTTAACTATCCTTCTATCTTTTTGGAAACAACATTTATTTCTAAATAGGTCAATCAAGCCCCAAGCATGAGATGATTGTTGTCTAATATTTTGGTCAAAATTACATGATTGTTTTAATCCCCAATTATTTCATCTTCCTCTAGGTATTGTATTTTAATATTAATGGCTAGGGCATTAGAGATTTGTTCCTTCTTATATTTCCTTCATGTGTCCATAGTGATCTTCTCCTTCTGTGGTATGGAATTCTTTCTTCCTTCATCTAATGGTGTATCCTTTATGATATTGAATTCTTCTTTGGTGCTCTTGACCTCTTTAATTATCATGGCCTCTAAGTTGCTTGAAGATATTGATCCTGACATACTCATTAAACTTGTGAGCCTTTACTTGTTTCCTTTCTCTAAAACCTTTCCTTCCTATCCATTTTGTTTCTTTGTAGGCTCAAAACCACTTTGTTTCACCCTAGGGTGGTTTATTGCCCCAAATTTTGTCATCTTATCAAGGGTTTACAACCCCTATGTTAATGGCGATTAGGACTAGTTATTTCTCTAATAAGCTAGTTTATTTATGCTTCCCTCTCTATTATTGAAAAATCTTAGGGTGGCATTAATGTCGATTTATTTCTTGACAAGCTTGGGCATTGAATTGTCTTTGCAAATTATTTCACTATTTTTCACCGGCGCTCCCATTTTCATTGTATGGTAATTAAAATGAATTACCACTTATTATTTATACTCTTCTTAGAAGAAATAAATGTTTGTTTCATTTACTTCCCACATGCATGAGATGTTAGTTTCCCATATATGTCATTAATTCCCAGTTATGATAGTTTTCTTTTTCTATGTTTTCCCTTCTTTCTACGAAGTGACTGTTAAGTGTGTGACATGGGCTACTTCCTCATATATTTCTCCATTACACCCTTGGATGTGTTTAACAAGAGTTTGTTTTTAGGCCATAGTTTGCTCCCCTGTTTATTTCTTACACACCTCTTCATAGCTCCATATTAAGATAACATCCTCCTGGAAGATTTCTTATTCCTCCATTCACCACATTTCATCCCTGTTCCATTTTCTTGTCACATATTTTATGCTTGCACATGTGAGTTTTTATACATTTATCTTTTATTGTTCCCCCTTTTTATCTAATAGCATCTGTATATCACTTCAACAACATTTGTCATCAAAATTCTTCCACATTCCTTTGTAATTTTCCTCCACCAATCACTCCTCCCATTTTAAATTTTTGTGCAGTAGGTTATGCAAGATGATTTTGAGCTTGTTCTATAAGGTCATACTAAACAAAGTGCGTAATTGTCTAGCACTTATTAAAAATCATAAATAAACCTAACCTTTAAAAAATAATTAATATAATGACATACACCTTATTCATTACATGTCAATGTGGCTAGAAATATGACTTCAGCCTAATCCCATTAAAGTAGCCTTGAAGCATCTTTCCGCTAAGATCCATCAATTTACATGCCCGGTTGGAAATATATTAATGAGATCATATGGACCGAGAAAATGAGTTATAAGCTTTCCTAAATGTCATGTAAATTTAGAGTCAAACAAAACAACCTTGACACCTTCCTTAAGAGTTTTTCTTTTGAAGTTTCGGTCATACCATACTTCCTGACATCATTTCTCAATGTTCTGTGGCCACCTCTCTTATAATCATTTTTTGTCTATCTGTAACAAACTCGTTAATCTTTTTTATTGAGTCTACGTCTTCCAGAGTTACAACATGTGTAATTATCAATGATGGTTACAAAAAAGATGATTTTTATCATGACTTATTTCCCATATACAATTTGAAAGGGAGTTGCTTTATTTGAATGCTTGTATGTTGCCCTATATGCCCAAAGTATTGCTAATAATTTTTCATCCCAGTCCTTTCTTCTGATGTCGTAAATATTTTTCACCATGTGGCTTAGTATATTTTTGAATGCTTCCATTGTACCATTAGCTTATGGGTGATAAGGGGTCATCTTATGATGCAGAACCATAAATTCTTACAACATAATGTGAATTATCTCATTCAAGAAATGTGTTCCTCTATCATTTGTTAGGCTCAATGGGCAACCAAATCTGCTTATAATGTTTTCCCAAATGAATCTTTCCACTTTGGATGCTGTGTAATCTTTAGTTGTTGTGGATTCTACCCATTGTGTAAGATAATCATCTATTATTATTATATTTATGGTGTATGTTTGTTGTGTTGCAGGGTTGATTGGCCCAAAGAAATCAATCGTATATTTTTCAAATGATTCTTAGGTGGTTTGTGGGATTAAAGGCATATTATCACATTTTTCTGGCTTGTCAACTCTTTTGCATTGCTCACATACCTTGGCATATTCTTTCGTGTCTTTGAATAAACTCTGCCACCAAAGCCCCACATTATAGATCTTTTGAGTGGTAGAATCACCTACATAGTGACCACTTGAAATTTCTTCATGTGTTTCACATAGGATATCATGTCTTACATGTTGTAGAACACATTGCCATAAAAATTATTATGTCCCATTTTATAGAGTTGATTGGCAATTAGTTGATATGGTGTTGCTTTAAAATCTAATTGCTTGCATTGATTGACGTTATAATTATCATGCACCACCCCACTTTGTAGGAAGGAAATATAATCTTCTAATTCTTCTAACTCACTCTAAATACTAAGGAATTGAGCATCTTACATTCCAGCCTCTATTGGTTGCGCCACTTTTCTGGTATCTATTTGCGAAAAATGATCGGCTCGACATTGTTTCTACCCATCTTTACCACCACTAAGAAATGGAACTCTTAGAATACTATTATCCACCTGTAGATTCTCACATGCAATACTACTTTGTTGACCAATTATTTAAGGGCCATATGATTGGTAAATAGCATGAATGATGTGGCCAAGAGATAATTCTAAAAAAATTGAAGCGCATAAACCATGGATAGTCCTTCACACTTTATGGTAGTATAATTTCTTTTCGCACGCATCAATTATTGGATTGCAAAGTAGATAGGATGGTCAAGAGTTCCTTCCTCTAAATGTGCTAATATTTCACCCTAAAAAAAATTTTGAAACATCTACATGTACATGAAATGGTTTGTTCCAACTTGGGAATTATAAAGTAGGCATTTGTGTTAATTTCTCTTTGAGTTAATTAAAAACATGCTACTAATCAGAACCCCACTTAAATACTTCTATTTTTCATATCAACTTCTCTAATAGTTCCTCAATTCATGTAAACTATTTAATGAAATTGTGATAATACCCAAACATGTCCCAAAAAGGCATGCACCTCTCTTTATATTTGCAGTTGTGCGAGAGTGATGATTATTACAATTTTTGTTGGGTCCACCAATAATCCATTTTTATAGATAATATGCCGTAATAAAAAACCAAATGGAGTGAAAAACACACACTTCTTCAAATTTAAGGAAATTTTTAACTCTTGGTAGTGCTCAAACGTTAAGCAAAAGTTATCACAATGATATTTTACCAAGCCATAGACTTCTCAAACATCTAGATATACTTGAAGAAATTTTAGTAGGAAATCCTCAAAAGAAGTTACAAAAATGCATGAAAAGATGATGGGTACATTCTTGAGTCCAAACAACATGAATATATAGGCATATAATCCCCATTCAGTCATAAAAGTTATCTTTGGGTGATCCTCTTCTAAAATTTTGACCTAATGATATCCATAAAACCCATCTGTGAATGTATATATTTCCCTTCCTATGAATCCTAAAATATATTATATAAAGGGAGTAGGGAAGGGTTCTATTATGCACAAAGAGTTCAAATCTTGATAATCCATGTAAATTATGATGTGCCCATCCTTATTGATGATGATCACCATAGGGATTACCCATTCAGACTCTTCTATTGGTATGATGACTCCTACGTCCAGCATGTTGTGAAGTTCTAGTTTGAGTTTTACATGTAGGTTAGGATTCATCTAGTATGGGAACTTTCTAATTGGTTTATCCCCCTCAGTTAATTTTATTTTCATTGTTCCCATAGATGAGCGCAAACCCTTCATATCATGGTAGCCTTTAGGGAATATATCTTCATATCCATGTAACCAATTAGAAATTACTTTGGTGGTTATCTCCTCTATTGGTATAGCTTTTGACTTATTTTCATTCCTGAGAATGCACATGATTTTAATCATTCATGATCCCTTATTTCCTTTTTATTTCATTATCTTATACAGGGGAGGACAACTTCCACCTTATTCTCCTTTTGAAAATGTGTACATATTTGGAAGGCTAGTAAATCACGTTGGTAATGATCTGGCGATCCACATTTATAACAAGTTCCTGGCGGATAGTTGCCACCTCCTCAACCTCCTTATCTTCATCCATTTCTTCCATGACTGTATCTACCACATTCTACACTAACATCTTCTACAATAGATTTTTGAAGTCCTCGTGATCTAGCTTCATGGACTTAGTTAATAATGCAACACTTTGATACATCATGAGAGTGTGCGTCAACACCTTTAAGTATGTTGTTATATGCATGATTTCTAAAGTGAGAAGACTGAACGTTAATAACACTTGGTTTACTCTTTCATTACTGTTACTTTCCCACACTAGAATGATAAATTTACTTTTCTGGAATGATAAATTTAATTTTGGACACTAGAAGACATGTGAACCAACCATATATTGATCGTTATATATTTCAAACATCCAAAACACTACCGCCTATTAGGTACATGAGTGCCCCAAGTGCTATTGTCCCCTTTTGGTGCTTCTATTCTTTTCCCTCATTTTCTTGGTTTTCAAATGCCACATTATTTGGTACCTTTTCTAAGATCTTTCTTATTACTTTGGTTCACCCTTTCTTGTTTTTAATGATGAAATTCAAACAAGGGAATCATATTTATACATGACTCACTTACCATTATTATGGGTTGGACAATTTGGGGTTAATACTTACTATTTACTACTTGGGAAAGGAGCAACACTCAAAGAATGCATTTGGGATGCATCATTAACTACATAGGAGGGGTTATTTTTGAATTACATCTCACACATTCATTTTAGGAAAAAATTAGTTGTAGCATACTATCTTGGTGTGACTGGCACAAGGACAACCTAGCTTCAAGGGACACAATTCAAATCACACAAACACAAGAACTATATATAGTCTAAAATATATTGTAGTGCTTAGTAACAATCATATTAAGGAGACCACTGATGTCAATTTAACTCATGCATATGCATTATTTGTTTTATCTAATGTTTTTTTGGTATATTTGTGTAGATATCTAGGGTTTATTTTTTAGCTTCAGATGTGACATAGGAACCCTATAATGAATTTAATGCAATAGGAAACAGAAGAAAAAAGACATTGTCAAACCCTGAAAAGACCAGAAGCAAAGCATTTGCTAGGACACTAGCACCTAGTGCAGACACCAATGCTAAGGAGGTCCTTTCAACATGTGAGAGATCCCATCCTAAGATATTCCAAATTTAATTTTATCATATAAAGCTTACACAGTTTAGATCCATCTTGTTCTAGTCGTCTTTCATCACATATTCAACCCATATATCTTAATATAAGATAATTCACTCAATTATCTCACTATTGTTTACACCTGCTCACACTTTTCATGGTATATATTTCTTATTAAGTATATTCATTTGATATTAATCCTCTAATAAAGATTAAATTTCTGTAAATCACATCAGTACCTTAATTCTCTATATAGATCTTCAATCTTGGTGTTTTTTTATGTCAAATGTTTCTTCGGTGTAGAGTACCAATGAAATATGCATGGAAATAATCAGTATACTTGCATGACTTTATTGCTTTAGTGTTCCATGTAAGATTTCAAAAATACTGAAATTTGATCACTAACATGTGGTTTTCATTGAGAACCATTATTTCCATAATCGAAACTTTATAAATTTAATCCTAAGCATAGTCCTAAATGCAGTGATAAAGGATATTCAACACACATCAACCATCATTTTAACTAGATTTTGTATGATTTTTCTCTTATTCCTCAATTTCTACACCTTTTCCAAAAGTATATATATCAATAGATGCCACATGTTCCTCATTAGTGTGAATAAAATTCTCGAGGATGTCTCCCTTCAACAAATTAATTTAATGATCTCTAAAAAAATGAACTTAGAAAGGAATTGGAATGTTAAATAAATAAAATAGATTGCTTAGTTAAAAATCTACTACCTTTTCCAATTCCCCTTTTTCATGATCTTGTACACACTAAAATACTTTAAAATATCTTTTACAAATGAAAAAACCAAGTATTAAATTAAGAAATAAATGATAACTCTTGATTTCTAAACAAAATATCAACCCATAAGTTAGGTTCAAACTCTTCATTGGGTCTCCATTTTACTCAGGTCAAATGGGGGTGTGTTGGTCATAATATCAACATAATAAATTTTTTAAATCGAAAGATCCTCTTCTTCAAATCCTATATGGGTTTCTCCCACCTATGCACCACCATCTCTTTCTCATTATTTTCCTCTTTTTCTCATGCATGACATTCTTCCTCTTTTCTCATCCTACTTTTTCATGTTTCTCTAATACTTATAGAAACATATATTTTTCCTCTTACTTCGACATATTATTCATTGTTGAACATGCATATAAATCAAACATATTCTAGAAATCAAAATAATCCTTTTATCTCTTTACCATGCCTTATAGACATGATGTCCTACTCTTCACCATTCCTTACATTCATCTCATAAATCATAGCCATGTAATGGATTATCAAAGGTCCATCCTCAACTACCTGAGGATCACTTGTTAAAGAATTTCCAAAACATGTGTGATCATGTGATTTTAAATATTAACTCTTACTTTTAGGATTAAACACATCCTACTCTCATTATTAGGGCCCCCTTTTAGACTAATAACCTTATTTATATTGATATATTATTGCAAAAAATATAAATATAAATTACCCCCTCTATGATCACATGTGTCATTTGCAAACTTACTAACTTCTCACGTGTATTTATTTTAGCATCTTTGAAAATTATTATACTCCATGTGTTCTTCTTCTACCACCCAATATTCCTCTATGTGCCATATATATTTAACAAACTAAGCTTCTCTTAAATTCACATTTAAGAATTTTTAAGAGAACAACCATACATTCAAACACATATCTCTTTATTAAATCCTTAATTAAAATTACAGATATATGATTGCATACACACAATCACACTCACTAACCTTACAAGATTATTAAAATATTGCTTGATAAAACAAATCCCCCTCTTATTCCCTTTGTACTAGAATTAAATCCCAACCCTAACCCTCTCTAGATGAATTATCTATTATCCCAACTAATTGTATCTTATCTCCTTTTACTTTCCAAAATATAAACCTCTCTCCAGAAATTCAAACCAAAATGAAATTTGTTGACCTTTTGGAATCTATTTTTCATATCTCAAGAGTCTTAATAACACTCACGATAAAAAAACAAACCATTATATTCAATTACCTTTAATTTTACAATTCATACGGGGGAGCCACCTGTAGATACCCTAAAATTACATACTATACCTTTACACATTACTATTTGAATTAATATTCACCCACATCTCACTAGAATTAATTTAATTAATTATATCATGCATAATTACACTCCTTAGCGATTTAAATAAAATAAAATCTATTTATCCACTCACTATCTACTTATCTACACTTTCCTATCTAACTCACTCGAGTTGAACCAGCTCACTCCACTCAAGTTTTAGATCCTTGTATGCATATTAAACTAACTAAGCTATGGAATGAAACTAACACCAAGCAGCTTCAAAAGAAATTTAATCTAATAATGAACATCAAGATAATAGCTTAAAGGAACTAGCTAATTAGTGCATAAACATGAAAGAAAGCAGCTAATGCTAACCATTCCTACTATTTTAAATGTATGATTACTTCTAAACATGAACCTCTTTAGATCATGAGTAATCAAATTTGTGTGTTTGATCTCAAAAGAGAGGGAAGTATCTCACCAAGAAATGGCTACAAGGCCATGCTTAGATCTTACTTTCTACTCAACAATGGTACAGTGGATGCAAAGATGAAGTAGTTATTCTCAATAATGGAGAAGGCTCTTATCATATGTTTGTATAAATCACTAACAAAAGTATGGAGTAGGTGTGAAAGGATGTAGGAGGGTCCTTTATATAGCTTTCCAATTTGGGAGAAGCTTGAATCCAAATGAATGAGGGATAAAGGATAAAGTAGATTTAGACTTGTTAAGCTTGATTAGAGGAATTAACAAGTGATTAGAAACTCATGGGAGTTGGAGATGATTTAATTAATCAAATAAGATTAATTAATAGGCTATAATTTAGCCAATAAAATAGTTTTTTGATTAAATATAATGAAAAATAGGCTTAATTAACTAATAATAGTGAACTATTCAAATGGAAGAGGATTATAACTAGCAAAGTGTCATTAATTGGCATTTGGAATTGAATAAAAGCTAGTTAATTAATGAAGTGTTGTTAACTGACCAAAATAGAGGGTAACATGAGTTAATTAGTGATAAATCACTAATTATAATAAAAATGATAGGAAAGAGGATAGTTAGTACAATTTTAGCAATAAAACTACGTAAGCGGATTTTAGGTGTCTACATTTGCCCCTCTTTGGGGTTGCATAAGCGAAGCCACTTAAAAGATAGTAGATAAGTATAAACAAGTAAATCTTGAAGCGAATTAGTAGAATGAAGGATGCCCCCTTGAGTGTCGATGGGGTGACAAATAGAAGAAACCAGGTGAGGGAAGGGGGAGAAAAATGATCATTATTGCCCCAGGTGTTTTGGAAGAAAAATTGATAGTCATAAGACATGATAGTGAAGAATATGGAAATATTTTTTGCATCCAGTTCATTCAATAAACAAATTTGTTTCATCACTTTGCTCATAATCTACATCATCAGCTTTTTTTAAAACATATGCATATAAAAAAAGTGTAAAATAACATGAAAAGTTATAATACTAACATTTTTTCATTGTTAAAACACTAACTCAATGCAGCATATAGAACGTAATGCAATACGGGAAACTAAACAAGCTAACCTGAGAGGGAAACAAGTACAAACACCCATACTCAAACAAACAACATTTAAGATAATTACACCAATGTTTTTGTTATCAAGCTTCAATTCCAAATGTTTGAGTTAACGACAAGGGTTAAAAATGGCACCCTAAGAAAGGATACATGTGAGGTGAATAAACGGAGGACACAGAGGTCATATGAAAAAGAAATCTTGCACTATGAAATAGTACCAAGCAACTTGTTGTGAAAGGGAGTACAGACATAGTAAGCAAACCAACTTTGTTAATGGAGGGTAGATCAATATGATCCGTAAGTCATGTGCGAGAACAAATGAGGGCCAAAGAAAGATGTTTTATAGGAAAGTTTTGATGTTTAAGGACGATGCATCTGATAAATGCTTCAGCTGTGTGCATTCTTTTGACCAATTTTTGAAATTTTTTGAATGTTTACAAAATTGTTTGAAATTATACCATTTTTTTTAATTTTACCATTTTTTTTGGAGTTTTTGAATTTTACCAATTTTTGAATTTTTTTAATTTTACCAATTTTTTTAAGTTTTTGAATTTTACAAAAAAAATTGGATTTTTTTAAAGTTTACCAATTTTTTGGATTTTTTGAATTTTACCAAAAAATTTGGATTTTTTTGAAATTTTACCATTTTTGTATTTTTAGATTTTAAGAAGAAAATGATATAGAAGAATGACAACACTGGGGTATGTCACCAAAAAAAATTGGGAAGCAAAAATCTATCCGAGGTAGCAGAAAAGGGTCGCCATGAAGAAAAAATATGCCCCAACATAGTGAAAATGGGCGAAAAATGACAATTTAATAAAAATCATCATTACGACGAGTGCTAGCACATAGCAGGAAGAATATAGAAGAATCACGGTGGTCATCTAGCCCCTTGGGGATGAGAAAAATGAAGAACTAGGGCAAAACGACTATAAATAGCAAGGCATGAGAGGTAAAATCCATCACGACAAGTATTGTTACCCTACCTTTGGAGTTTTAGTCAAGTATTTGCTCTGACGTTTGAGAGATATGGAAAAAATTAAGAGGCATAGACATTGTGTGGATTGTGTTCGAGAGTACATGAGGCCTCCCATAGACAGTGCACCGGTATGTAAACCAAAAACAAATTAATTTTGAGTTCATTTATTAACATTTATTGTAAGGGGGAAAACATGGGATGACACTACAGCAAGCCTTTGGTTGTGCTAGCGTAACCATGCTTGCACTAGTGTAACCATGCTTGTGCTAGCATCAAAATGGATAAGTTACTGTAGTATTAGGTTTTGTTGCTAGTTAGGGTTACGCTAGTGTTAAAATGGTTAAGTTAGTGTGAATAGGGTTGCGTTAGCGTAGGATTGCACTAGTGCAAGAATGAACAAGTTAGTGTAGGAAGGTGTGCGCTAGCATAGGATTGCACTAGTGCTGAAAGGTTTACGCTAGTGTAAAAAATTCTTGCGCTAGCACAAAACTTAGGCCTTAGAAAATAATTTAGAAGAAATTGAAGATTTTTATAAAAACCTAGAAATGAGTAGAAGAATGCAAAAGCAGTTAGAACATATTAGGAATATATTAGTAGAAGACATGATGTTAATCATATGTTGTGCAATATTACAAGCGAGATCACACAACTTAGATGTATGTGAGCGGTGTGGGTGCCTTAGAGCCTATGAACATACATTCACATGGTGGGAGCCGCAAGGATTAATTATTATTCTGAATGCTACCGGTTTGACTCATATTTCATAGATGACTCACATCACATTAGATCACGCCCACTTTACTACCTTCATAGAGAGATAGAGGGGTGGGAGCTAGAATTTTAAACTATCGACCAGTGAGATGTCGGTCACTTTAGAGGATGTGTATCAGATCCTCTGATTTTCGATTCAAGGTAGTCTTATTACTTATGATGGGGATCATAGTCAAATTCTTCACTACATATGGGACATTATTTTACACCAGGACATACCCTGGAAGGGTATGGAAATACTCCTCTACAATTTTTTTGAGGATTGATGGATTGTGAGGATTTTTGTTTACTTGATGGTTCTTGTTAGTAGCTACTTGCTACCTGACAAGATGGGTACACACTTCCCACTTGGATTGACATGAGTGATACATTGACTTATGGATGAAGATGTATTCTACTGGGGTCAGTGCATACTATCCCACATGTACTTTGACCTACACTTGATAGCATATTGAGGCATGAGGAGCATGGGACCATCTACCTTATTACAGATATGGGCTTGGGACCACATTGTTATTGGTTGCCCACATGGACTCTTACGAGTCAGGGCTCCAAATGAGCCATCATACATGGGTTGGGAAATAATGGGTGAGGATGTTCACTCACACATAGGGGATATTGTGTACCACAGGTGATCATTTGATGAATTACAACTTTGTATGATCACCTGGTGTCCCTATAGATTGTACCAATGGAGAGAGGATGTCACAGAGCTTAGCACTATAGAGGTGGATCACTTCATTATTGGCAGGTGGGGTCATTTCACAAAGTGGTGCCATGTGGACTGAGTATAGAGACATATGGGCCACATACAAGGAATTTCATGTGATAACATGTGGTACACTCACAAAGCATGAGATACATTTGATTTTGGGCCTTAGATTAGACAGCGGTGAGCCCGCAATAGCTTCATAGGTGTTACCCCATAGCCATGGGTAGCACGACCAAATATTATACACCCTAGAACCACTCCATATTATGATCCATGGTACACCACAGTACTTCCCCTATGGATTACCATACCTCAGGTAGTCATAGACATGGGCATAACTGCAGCAGTATAGGGGTTACACATCTAAGCTCTAAGAGATAGAGCCAGATTGGGATTAGTTGAGGCTGAGGTAGGAGTAGGAATACAAGGTCCAGCTTAGTAGCAGGTTCCTCATGTACAAGTTTCAATATAACCAGCATAGGGTCCACCACCCTAGGTGCCTTCACAATAGTAGTCATAGCCGCAGCAGAAGTTGTATCCACAAGAACAAAGACATGTGGTACAATAGGTTATACAGTAAGTGGTTATACATGTTCTAGCCTCACCGCCTCGAGTAATGAGTCCATAGAGAGAAGTAGGTGGGAATGGAGGTGATGGATGTGGGTGTCCACCACATATTCAAGTAGGTGGAGGATGGGTTTTACCACATAGATCACCTCGAAGATCATCCCTCGGACAGGTTGACCATGGTACATGAGATTAGGTTGCCGTGAGGTAGTAACTACAGTAAGTCACAACCGAGAGGGATCAGGTGATATCTGAGAGGACTCAGCTACAGTTTGATATTATAGGTTTGACAGTTGAGAGAGATATGTTGGCCATTGAGAGGACACAATGGATAGCGATGCGTACATAAGTTCAGGAAGATGTGAATAGACTGTAGAAACAAGGGAAAAAAAATTTGAAACATAATGTTCTCTGTTCTAAATAAAACATCATTTAGAACACACATTCCATGCCAATCAATCTCATAACAGATAACCATATGCAGCTGTAATGACTCGGTATACTACCGATCTCTCATTCCATGACTTGGTTACCAACCGATCTCTCATGTTTGTCTTAAAGTATAGAATACTTTATGTATACTACGTATACTTGGTTCTCCTACCCTATTCTAGGTACTGAATGATCTGTTTAAAGAACCTATCTGAATATTTGTTACCAATATTCATCTAACATCATGTTGCTTTAAACTAGGTGACATAGGACAAC
The DNA here is from genome assembly GCA_019776745.2 of Taxus chinensis. Classification (NCBI taxonomy): domain Eukaryota; kingdom Viridiplantae; phylum Streptophyta; class Pinopsida; order Cupressales; family Taxaceae; genus Taxus; species Taxus chinensis. Next base: position 212,688,350 of record CM034153.1, on the reverse strand, counting down.
GTAACCAACAGCTTGTGATACTTTGGCCAAAAATTTTCAACATATTGTTCATGTTACTATTCCTAGACGACATACTCGTCATTTCGGAATACGTCCTTCACCCCACTCTACTGTTATCTAGAATGGTCTTTACTGACTACCATCAGTCCACTTGCCCAAGGTTTGACCCTAGCCCAAGTTAGCAACATAATTTGTTATAGGAAGACACTCACAATGACTTAGGGTATATGGGCATACTCGGCTGACCTAAGTCAACTGAATGTGCCAAGGTACCCTGAGTCATAGAAAGCTACTACCTATCCTAAACATGCTACTAACTTGACCTAGAGAGAAACTAAGTTCAAGTCCAGATGTGTGTAGATCTAGATGAACAAATATGGAAGGGTGTTTCCACATGTCAACTGCAACACTGTATCCTTGAGAAGTCCTCGAGAAGTCCAAGACTTCTCGAGGGTACAGTCCTATAGTTGGCGTGTTCCAACATCTGTGAGAACTGATTCATCAAGATGTACATACCCCTTAGTGGTCATTAATTCATAATTAATATTGGATTAAGATTCAAATTGAAGCAACCATACCTAACCCTAATTCCAACATTCATTAAGTTCTTTAACCATAATCAGCCTGATTTGTTATGGAGAACTTCATTAATTGAAGTTTGCATTGTTGTTCATTAATGTGGCATAACATGCAGTTATCCCAAAAACAGGACAACAACAGCAAACGTTTAATTCTTAATGCAACCTAGCTATCCAAATCAAGTGTGTCATCCACCTAGATTCAGCTAGTGTTTACTTTATAAATAAATTATAAAGATTAAAGATCATAACCACTATTCCTTTTGTCATTCTTTGCTCATATAGTTTAATTGTATGTCCCAACATATTTTATTATTAAACTATAGTTGTGTAGTTAGAGAATGACATCCTTTGCAATTTAACAAGTTTCATTATAATAAAGAGGGGGAAATGTACTATCCCCTTTATCTAACTTATTAATTGATAAAATTAAAAGTACACAACCAGATATAAAGAATACCACCAAGATATCACTACTAGCTCCATCATACAAGTACAAAATAATTCACACCACAAATTGTATTCCAACTCAAAACCTTTCAATTCATGATGATAAACATACATTTACAAGACTATGCATTTCAGACATTTTGCATGTCAATCAGAATTAAGATCTTAAAAGAACATCACTTTTCTTTTCCAATACAACTCAAGAATGATTCGAAATCCTTTACATAAGATCCAGAATTAAGTAAGCCAATGCATCATAAAAAAAAATTGCCTTCTTTTATCACTTACGATGTCCATCTGCAAAAATTTCTAGCATGGGTCAGTTCAATGAACTGAGCATGATAAGCACTAAGCATTAAAGTGAAGTGCATTCCACTAATTGTTCCATTAAAACAACTCTGCTTTAATGAAACAATTAATATATCATACAAATAAGCATAAGTAATATCAACCAGGAAAAGAAGTACGATTAAAGATTCTGAATTCACTTTTAAGAAAAGAGCATAATATAATCCATCACATCTATATTATATCATAAGGTTTAATTGATCCTATCAATTACTTTTAAACAATCAACAGGTCTTGTCATCCAATTGTTTCATAGTTCTATAAGAATATAAATACACATTTATCTTTACTAAGCAATAAAAGAATTTAATTACAACATAGCTCATATTAGGATGATTCATCCTTTCATATAAGAAAAGAAGAAGAATCAATACATACTATTCCCATAACTTAATCATCTGAAAGATAGAAACAGGTTTAGAACACACCTAACTACCTCAGTTCAAGGATAACAATATAAGGATTCAACATTAAAGAGATGACATCTAACAAGAATCCCAAATTAATCCAAGTAGGGGTAGGAAATCAAAACAGTCCTAACTATAAGTCTAAACTAACTTCTACATGTTAGAAGATATAATTCATAGATCTGAAACCAGACATTCCACAAATCCAAGCTAGACTCACACAGAATTAATCTCTTATCCTATGTCCATCCAAAACAGGGTTCATAAAAGACAGAGTGCAAAAAGAGACTACCTTTCAATATCAATCCAAATGGAGTATGACTCAATCAAGCAAAACAGTTGGTCTAAGCATGTTATTATTTTCTTTCCAACATACCGACTCAACTAATCTCTTTCCACATCATTACAACCAATGACTTATACAAAGTAGACCAAACAATCCACAAGAAATTTCCATCTCAGAAGAGAATCGAATATAGAGAAGTTCAATCAAATGAACTTATCCAAACAACAGTAAAAAGGGATCTCAATTAGAAAAGGGCCAATCAATAATTTATTTCATTTATACTATCAAATGAATTCCCAATTCTATTTCAAACTTAGAAGTTCTTTAACTAGTTCCCAAGAGAGAACACAAAACCAAACACACAGTTAAAAGAAAGCACACTTCTAGTTTCCCTTACAAATCTTTACCAATTGGTTTATCTATTCCCATTCATTAAACACAAGTTCAAATTCAATTCTCAGAATGAAGTACACAGTACAGTCCCCAAACAATATATTGTCCCCAAGAGAACATATTCCTTTCTCTTTAAAAGACCCAAAGATTCATTCACTGAATCCAACAAGGAATAGAAAACCCAAAATAGTATAAGCTAAACAAGTTCAGAAGTACTCACGAACTCAAATAACTGAAATCCCATTTACAAAGCTTCAATAGCTCAATACAAAAGAGTACAAGTAGTTTGTGATCCAAATTAAGAATAAATTAATGAAACAACCCTGAACTAGAGGTAATGATATCCTTCCATACAAAATTCAGTGCACTAAGAGTATTCAAATTCTTCTTTCCATCCCATCAATTTCCAATAAAACCAAAAATAAAGTAAGGTCAATTAAAGGGAAAATATTTTGAAGAGAGTAAGAAAACTCAATATAAAGGTGATTTAAGTCAGAGAAGGGAAAAATTGTCCCAATCTTACCTCCAACTGACTATAAACAGAATCACAACAAAGACTCTCAAGTTCCATCTAAAAAGATTGTGACAAGAGAAGATGTTCATTTCAAACATTGATCACAAGAAGGAGTATGCATAGCTAATTTCCATAAACCTCTTAAACTGTTAACGACTATTCCAACAAACTCTATATCAAACCAAACCCACAACAAGGTATAATTCCAGTCCATTAATCCTTCAAACATAATAGTCAAGCCTTTCAACAAGACACATGGGATTTCTCAGAGCAGAGGAGGGAAGAATATACTTCATATTTACATGCCCTTAACAAATTCAAGAACATGGTACAGTTCTAAAAGACAGAAGTACTACAACCATTCCGACTCAAGAAGCTACAAGGAGAATATCTCAAAAGAGATTACCAAATCAACTTCAAACCAAAACTAATCTCTCAAGTCCTTTTCAAGTAGACAGTCCATTAAACAGTTCAAAATTTCAAATCCTTGAATACGAGTCAAACTCCAGCTCAGAATACAAGTACAGAATCAAACACATCAATTCAACTACAAGTTCAACACATGCAAGTACTAAATACGAGTACAATGTCAAACACGAAGCTTCAAAAAAGAACTTTCAAAACTAGGCTCACAAACAAGCTCCAACACAGGCTCAGAACAAACACGAAGCTCCAATACAAGCTCATAACAAAACATGAAGCCCCAATACAAGTTCAAATGAAACACAAGGCTCCAATAAAGGTTCAGAACCACTCAAGGCAACGAATGCTAGTTTAAAACAACACCAACCTCGAATACAAGTTTTAGAATGAAATACAAAGCTTCAAATACAAGTTTTGCATGCATGTCACCATTAAACTAGCATAGAGAAAGTTTCCAAAAACTAACATTACTTTGCAATGGATTTACATCCCAAAAATCACAGAGATTCATAAAAACATGAAAGTAATTAACCAGACAAATCATGCAAATATTTATCTCATGAGAGTAGAGTTGTTTTAATGAATCATTTAGAAGAAAGCAAGAAATCTTAATGGGTAGAGCCTATCATGCTTGATAGTGCCTCTGTCAATTCAAAGGAGACTTTCAGCTGAGCTTCCCACTCTTTTTCTTCTCCACGAAAGATCAACAACCAAACAAATTTTCTTCCAATGCCTCATATACATTCCTTTGATCGAAAATAGACCAGAGAAACCAAAAATAACCACAAAGTGGAAGTCAAACTGTTGGTTCAAAGAACCAGATAGCTCCATGCAGAGAAAAAATTGTGAGACATACAAGACCAAATAATCTCCCACAAATCTACCTCTCTTGTTTCCAAGATAGTTTGCACACAAAAAAACCAGGTCCATTAATGCCATTACTCCCAAATCTCCCTCTTATCTCTCCTTTCCACCACCTCCCAAAACTAGCGAATGCCATTTTCAATTTAATATGCCATTCCATATTTAGTGAAGCCTCCATGTAAGTCCCCACTAAAGTTAACTAGCCTTTGCCAAAATTGGCAGTACCTCCATGCATTAAACCCAATCAAATCAATTAAAATCCATTGGAACCGTCGTCATAGTGTCATGCAACCCATAGGTTCCTTTTTAATAGTTTAGGCTAGATTTCCCAAAACTTAGGTTAGTCTAACAATACATTACCTTAGGTCTTAAAACATTGCCATAGGTAATTTCCACCTTAGGATAGATTAAATTCACAACCATTAGTATTAGGCATTAGGTTAAAATAGTCTAGTATCACCTTAGCAATTTTCTCCCTTATTCATTTAGCACAAGAGCTTAGGTTAGGACTCCAAACAAAATAGAATAAGAAGCTTAGGTTAGACCAAAACCCAATTAAGTAGACATAGCTAGGAATTAGGTTCTCTTACCTAGTTTAGGATATTGTTAGGATAATCCTTTAGTTTTAGGATTTTGATCCCCTTCATAGTCATGAAGCAGACTATATTTCGTGTACATAATTAATGTCCTGCAGAGATCAATCCCAAGGACACAAGCACAACATACAACCTAATGAAGACATGCTCATGTAGACCAAAGAATTTGTAACATATAAAGTTTAGTCCGCTATGTCTCTCAAACTAATGAATGTCAATTTATCATTCAGTCTTTAAGGAGATTTAAAACATTCCTTGGATCATTGAAATTGATCCAAGGATGAGTCAGTAAAAGAGATAAGTTTGCAACTCTCAAAATTAGATTGAAGCTTATCAATAAGGAGTGAAAATGGATTCTTGTAAGCCATATCATTTCCGTCCAAGAATAGAAATGATTTATCCATAACAAGCATGATTTTCAACAATTTAGGGAACACACCTCATTCAAGAAAATCACATGCCAACGCTTGTAATGATAGAGAAATATAAAAATTTGTCCAAGGTGTTACATACTTCCCTCCTAAAAAAGAATCATCGTCCCGATGATTATCTCATTTTGATCATTGCATTAAGGATAATCAATTTATTCACTTTCTTAACATATGTTTGCAACAATATCATAATTTAAAATTCCAGAAATCAGCATTCACATAGTTGTTTATTTAAAAAATAAATAGTTATCTTCCCTAAACTGGCAGACTTATTGACATATAAAGATAAAATCACAAATTTTTATCATTCATCATAGTCAATTCTGATCAAATAAATATGGAAAAGTAGTTTTCATATCTTCTAGGTTTTCCCAGGTTGCACTTTCTTCATTAAACTGGTCCCACTGGACCTTACATTGACTTATTTCACGATTTCTTAAATGCAACTGGCGAGTTTCCAGCACTCGTATGGGTTTAACCACGATTATTCCTGGGTCTTGGACTGCAAGGAATTCCAATTTAACACATGTGATAAATCTGAAATGTATTTCTTAAGCAAAGAAATATGGAAAACATCATGCATTCGTGACAAAGTAGGAGGTAATGCTAAATGGTAAGCTACAGGGTTGATTACTTCAACTATCTCAAAGGGTCCCACATAATGAGGTGATAACTTGGCAGCCTTGCCAAAAGTTATTGAGCTCTTTTTCAGTTTAACCCGAAGAAATACCTTCTCACCAAGTTCAAATTTCTTGTCAACCCACTTTAAATCAGCATAACTCTTTTGCCTATCTGTTGCTTCTTTCAAGTGCTCATGAATCATTTTAACTTGTTGTTCCATTTCCGTAAGGATTTCAGGTCCAATTACCTCTCTATCCTCAATGTTGTCCCAACTAACAGGGGTTCTACATTTTCTTCCATATAATGCTTCGAAAGGTGCCATCTTAAGAGAGGCATGATATGTGTTATTATATGCAAACTCAACTAGTGGAAGGTACTCTTCCCATTTATACTGCTGATCCATACAATACATTCGTAACATATCCTCTAAAACTTGATTAACTCTTTTAGTTTGTCCATCCATTTCCGGATGATATGCAAAACTGAAATTCAGCTTAGTTCCTAGAGCTGCATTAAGCATTTTCCAAAACCTTGACGTCATTCTAGGATCTCTATCAGATATGATTAATTCAGGTACTCCATGTAATCTAAAAATTTCATGTACAAATATTTTAGCCAATACAGGAGAATCATCCTTCAGATTACCAACAATAAAATGTGCTACCTTCATTAGTTTATCAACAACTACCAAAATAACATCATGTTTATTTCTTGACATAGGTAACCCTTGTACAAAATCCATGCTTATTACTTACCATTTGTATTGCGGTATGCTATGAGGATAAAATAAACTAGTCTGGGTGCATATGTTCATCTTTAACATGTTGACATTCAAGGCAATGTGTCACAAAATCAATAACATCCTTTTTCATCCCTTTCTAGAAATATTGTTGTTTTATATCAGCAAGCATCTTTGTAATACCAGGGTGTCCAGAAAAAGGTGAATTGTGAAATTCTGCTAACAATTTCTTTCTTAAATCATTTAGCGAAGGTATGTATACTCTATTTTCAAATCTTAAGATTCCTTCGTTATCAAAGTGAAAACCTTTATACCTCACATCATTTGAATCTACAACAAGCACTGTCTTTACTTGCTGAAAGTAAGAATCAGATTCCATAACACTTTTTACTTCATCCTTAAATTGAGTTCTCAATGTTATAAGAGCAGAAATGTGCTTCCTATGACTTAGAGTGTCAACCACTCTATTTTCTTTACCTTTGATGTAATTGATGTCAAAATCATATTGAGACAAAAACTCTAACCATCTTCGTTGTCTTGCATTTAGATTTGGCTGAGTGAAAATATACTTCAGCCCAAGATGATCAGTTTTCAATTCAAAAGGTTTACCAAGTAGGTAATGCCTCCAAACTTGTAGTGCATGAACAATGGCAACAAGCTCTAAATCATGTGGAGCATAATTCAACTCATGTAACTTTAGTTTTCTACTTTCATAAGCTATGACATGATCATTTTGTAACAAAATACCTCCTAGACCTTCACCAGATGCATCAGTTACTACCATAAAGTCTCCATTAGGATCTGGTACCACTAGAATAGGTGCTGAAGTTAACTATTCCTTCAATTTCTAAATAAAAATTCACATTTATCACTCCAAACAAACTTCTTATCCTTCTTCTGTAAAGAAGTTATTGGTGCAGCCACCTTAGAAAAATATTTTACAAATTTTCTATAGTAACCAGCAAGCCCCATGAAGCTTCTAACTTCATGTACATTCTTTGGTGCAGGCCACTCAGTTATAGCTACAATTTTAGAAGGATCTACAGAATTCCATTCTTACTTATTACATGTCCCAAATAGTGCACTTCTATGTCATAGAAAGAACATTTAGATATCTTACCATATAACCGTCTCTTTCTCAAAATTTCCAAAACTATCTTCAAATGCTCATGGTGTTCCTCTATACTTTTAGAATATATGAGAATGTCATCCAAGAATATGAGCACAAATTTTTCCAAGTATTCTTGAAATATATTATTCATTAAGTTCATAAATGTTGCAGGTGCATTTGTTAATCCAAAAGGTAAAACTGTGAACTCATAATGTTCATACCTTGTTTTGAAAGCTATTTTATGAATATCCTCATCCTTAATCTATAATTGATGATATCCAGATTGAAGATCTATCTTATAATATACCGATGCTCCACGCATCTGATCAAATAGATCATCAATTCTAGGGAGTGGGTATCTATTCTTGATTGTTTCTTTGTTTAACATTCTGTAATCAATGCACAATCTAAGTGTTCCATCTTTCTTTTTCACAAAAATTACTGGTGCTCCCCAAGGTGAAACACTTGGTCTAATCAAACCTTTAGACAAAATTTCTTGCAATTGAGCCTTAAGATCTACTAATTCTATAGTAGTCATTTGATATGGTGCTTTAGAAATAGGCTCGGTTCTAGGCTTGATTTCAATTATGAAGTCAAACTCCCTTTTGGGTGGAAGACCTGGTAATTCTTCCTAAAACATGTCACTGAAGTTTCATAACAGTGGATATTGTTCCAAGACATCACTGTTCTCTTCAGCCGTTTCTACAATTTTTACTGCATATAAGGTACAACCTTTATTTTTGGCCTTTTTAAGTTGCATAGCTGACAGTTTTCTAACAGAAATATCACATTTCACACCCTGAATCTCTGTTGTTTTCTATAGGTCATCTAAACAACTAATGTGTTTTTCAAAACAATCCACTTTAGCCTTATGTTCTGCTAACCAATTAACACCTATGATTACATCATAAAACCCCAATGGTGCAACATAAAGATCAACTTCAGTGGAAAAACTAGGTAAGTCAAGGACTACTCCAAAAAGACACATACTAACTGTATGAACAACATTGTTTCCATAATGTACAGTCCATGTTTTATCCATGTTTCCATCTTTTATTTTTAGTTTTGATGCTAATTTACTAGAAATAAAACATTCAGTAGCTCCGGTATAAAAAAGAATAGTTATAGGTATGCCAAATAACTTACGAGGAACCTCTATGGGCATGGCCTATTTTTTAGCCTGCTTGTCAGCTATTGTAGCATGTATCTTGTGTTGTTGATTACGATCATCATTTTTTAAAGGGCATTGATTTGCATAATGATCTTTGCCATAGTTATAACAACCTCTTACATGTACCTTTCTAGGCTCATATTTATTTCCAACCCTAGAATTATCATTCTAACCTCCATAGGACTTTTGTTTGTTATTATTGTTCTTGATAAAGTTGTTCCGTGCATTACCAGTAGACTTATTTGTTGCTACTTTCTTATTTGTATCAGATGAAAACTTACTTTTCATTCCAAATTTCTTCCATGGTCCTTTCTTAGGTGCAAGAGATGATGAAGAGGAGTTGGGATTTTCTTCCTTACTTCCTCCTTATGAGTAAAAATTGCCTTCAATTTCTTGTTCCTGCCTTATGGCCTTTTCAACAACCCCTTCCATCGTAGTTGGGCTATGAACATCCACCTCTCCTCCTATAACAAGATTTCAATCCCATGATGAATTTCTATATCCTGAACTTCTCGTCAGTTTGATACTGAGGTACATACTTAAGGAGTTTAGTAAACTACTCCCAATACTCAGTTACAGTTAGATTTCCTTGAGCTAAGTTATGGAATTCAGTCATTTTCTGATCATAGTAAAGTTGCGGCATCTAATGTTACCTAAATTAACCTTTAAATTGATCCCATGTGATATTAGTTTCATCAATGTTTAACTCAGCCTTACGAATGTCCCACCGTGAAGATGCCTCATGGGAATGTTCCCCATATCACCTTTGTTTCTTCTGAGAAATTCCTTATTACCAAGTATTTCTCCATTTCACCGAGCCAATTCTTAGCCCCATCTCCTAATGTGGTGCCATCACACTTGGGTGGACTTATCATTTTTTATATCATTAGTGAGTTCAGCTACTAGCCTAGCCTTTTTGTTCTCGGGATGATCAAGCATGTTCACATTGTTATTATCAACACCTAAATTGGTGTTGTCATCAGGAGGTGGCTGATTGTTATTACCAACATCTTCTTCCTCCTCATTGCCCATTACTTGATGTTCAAGTACATCCAAATTATCTCTTGTGTCCAACAGGGAAACAAGGATCTCATCAATATTTTGGGTAGTTATTGCTCCTTCCTCAGGTGGAGGATTATTTACAACATTTCCTCTTGTTCTAAGCATTTTCTGTTAACAAGAAAATTTAAGTTTCATCAGATTATGGACACAATAGGTCCAAGAGTTACAACCTTCAAGGCTCTGATACCAAGATGTAACATTCCCATTTTAAGAATTTAGAAACAAGGGAATTTTTTTTTGAAATCACAATGTTCTCTGGTCTAAATAAAACATCATTTAGAACACACATTCCATGCTAATTAATCTCATAACAGATAACCATATGCAGCTATAATGACTCGATAAGTGACCAATCTGTCATTCCATGACTCAGTTACCAACCGATCTCTCATGTTTAACTTAAAGTATAGAATACTTTATGTATACTTTGTATAAATGGTTCTCCTACCCTATTCCGGGTACTGAGTGATCTGTTTAAATAACGTATTTGAATATTTGTTACCAATATTCATATGACATCACGTTGCTTTAAACTAGGTGACATAGGACAACACAACCAACATCTTGCGATACTTTGGCCAAAGATTTTCAACATACTATTCATGTTACTATTCCTAGATGACATACTCGTCATTCTGGAATACATCCTTCACCTCACTCTTTATGTTATCTAGAATGGTCTTTACTAACTACCGCAAGTCCACTTGCCCAAGGTTTGACCCTAGCCTATCAAGTTACTTGAACATAATCCAAATGCTATAGGAATACCACATGTCATGATGACTTATAGTATATGGGCATACTCGGTTGTGCCAACCTAAGTCAACCCCCTTAGAATGTGCCAAGGTATCCTGATTTATAGAAATCTACTACTTATCCTAAACATGCTACTAACTTGACCTAGAGAGAAACTAAGTTCAAGTCCAGATGTGTGTAGATCCAAATGAATAAATATGAAAGGTGTTTTCCACATGTCAACTATAACATTATATCCTCGAGAATTCCCAGGGCTTCTCGAGGGTATAGTCCTATAGTTGGTATGTGCCAACATCCGTGAGAACTGATTCATCACGATGTACATACCCCTTAGTTGTCATTAATTCATAATTAATATTGGATTAAGATTCAGATTACAACAACCATACCTAACCCTAATTCCAACATTCATTAAGTTCTTTAACCATAATCAACCTGATTTGTTATGGAGAACTTCATTAATTGAAGTTTGCATTTTTGTTCATTAACATGGCATAACATAGCAGTTATCCCAAAAAACATAGACAACAAACATCAAATGTTTAATTCCTAATGCAACCTAGCTGTCCAAATCAAGTGTGTCATCCACCTAGATTCAGCTAGTGTTTACTTTACAAACAAAGTTATAAAGATTAAAGATCATAACCACTATTCCTTTTATCTTTCATTCTTTGAGAGAGAGGAAGAGTCTCATATAGTTTAATTGTATGTCCCAAAGCATATTTTATTATTAAACTATAGTTGTGTAGTTAGAGAATGACATCTTTTTTCAATTTAACAAGTTTCATTATAATAAGGGGGAAATGTACTATCCCCTTTATCTAACTTATTAATTGATAAAATTAAAAGTACACAACCAAGATATAAATAATACCACCAAGATATAACTACTAACTTTTTCATACAAGTACAAAAGAATTCACACCACAAATTGGAGTCCAACTTAAAACCTTTCAATTCATGATGATAAATATACATTTACAAGACTATGCATTTCAGACATTCTACATGTCATTCAGAATTAATATCTTAAAAGAACATCACTTTTCTTTTCCAATACAACTCACGAATGATTTGAAATCTCTTTACATAAGATCCATAATTAAATAAGCCAATGCATCATAAAATTGCTTGCCTTCTTTTATCACTTACGATGTCCATCTGCAAAAATTTCTAGCACGGGTCAGTTCAATGAATTGAGCATGATAAGCACTAAGCATTGAAGTTAAGTGAATTCCCCTAATTTTTCCATTAAAACAACTCTGCTTTACTGAAATAATTAATATATCGTACAAATAAACATAAGTAATAACAACCATAAAAGAAGTACGAGTTAAAGAGTCTGAATTCACTTTTAAGAAATGAGCATAATATAATCCACAACATCTGCATTATATCATAAGGTTTAATTGATCATTTCAGTTACTTTAAAACAATCAATAGGTCTTATCATTCAATTGTTTCATAGTTCTGTAAGAATAAAAATACACATTTATCTTAACTAAGTAGTAAAGGAGTTATATATAGCATAGCTCATATTAGGATGATTCATCCTACAAAATAATCAAAGAAGAAGAATCAATACATATTATTCCCCACTACACTTAATCATATGAAAGACAAAAACAAGTTTAGAACTCACCTCACTGCTTCAGATCAAGGATAAAAATATAAGGATTCAATAATAAAGAGCACAATATATAAACAAGAATCCCAAATCAATCCAAGGAGTAATAGAAAATCAAAACAGTCCTAACCATGGAAGTCTTAACTAGCTTGTACACATGTTAGAAAATAGAATTTCATAGCTCTGAAATCTAGACGTTCCACAAATCCAAGCTAGACTCATACAGAATTAATATCCTATCTGTGTCCATCTAAGACAGGGTTCATATATAAGACATAGATTGCAAAACGAGACAAACTACCAATATCAATCCAAATGGAGTATGACTCAATCAAGAAAAATAGTCGGTCTAAGCATATTATATTTTCTTTCCAACATACTGACTCAGCTAATCTCTTTCCACCTCATTACAACCAATGACTTATACAAAGTAGAGAAAATAAACCACAAGACATTTCCATCTCAAAAGAGAATCGAATACCAAGAAGTTCAGTGAAATGAACTTATCCAAACAACAGTAAAAAGGGATCTATATTAGATAAGGGCCCATCAATAATTTATTTAATTTATATTATCAAATGAATTCTCAATTCTATTTCAAACTTATAAGTTCTTTAACTAGTTCCCAAGAGATAACACAAAACCAAACACACAGTTAAAAGAAAGCACACTTCTATTTTCCCTTACAAATCTTAACCAACTGGTTTATCTATTCCCATTCATTTAAAACACAAGTTCAAATTCAAATCACAGAACGAAGTTCACAGTACAGTCCCAAAAACAATGTATTGTCTGCAAGAGAACATATTCCTTTCTCTTTAAAAAACTGAGAGATTCATTCATTGAATCCAACAAGGAATAGAAAACCCAAAATAGTATAAGCTAGACAAGTTATGAAGTATTCAATAATTGCAAATACTGAAATCCCATTACAAGGCTTCAACAGCTCAATACAATAGAGTAAGTAGTTCGCGATCCAAATAAGCACAATAATACAAAATAATCTGAGTAGAGGTAATGTATCCTTCCATACAAAATTTAGTACACTAAGTTATTCAATCCATCTTTATAATAAAACCTAAAATTCAATTAAAAAGATCTGAAGAGAGTAAGAAAACTCAATATATGTTTAAGGAAGGTATTGTCCCAATCTTACCTCCAACTCAACTAAAACAGAATCACAGCAAAGACTCTCAAGTTCCATCTAAAAAGCTTGCGACAAGAAGGTATTCATTTCAACATTGATCACAAGAATGAAATTACATATTGTATTTCCATAAACATCTTAAACTGTTAGCGACTATTCCAACAAACTCCATATCAAACCAAACCCACAACATGGTACAATTACAGTTTAATAATCCTTCAAACAACACAGTCAAGCTTTCAACAAGACACGGGATTTCTCATAGCAGAGGAGGGAAGAATATTCCCCAAACTCACATGCCCTTACCAATTCAAGAACACGGTACAATCTAAAAGACAGAAGTACTACAACCATTCTAACAAAAGGCTACAAGGAGAAGATCTCAAAAGAGATTACCAAAACAGCTAAAACCAAAACTAATCTCTCAAGTCTCTTTCGAGTAGACAACCCATTAAACGGGTCTAAATTATTTCAAATCCTTGAATACGAGTCAAATTCTAGCTCAGAATACAAGTACAGAACCAAACACATCGATTCCAACACAAGTTCAGAACACGCAAGTATAGAATACTAGTACAGTGTCGAACATGAAGCTTCAAATAAAAGTTCAAAACTACACAAAGCTCCAACACAGGCTCAGAACAAACACGAAGCTCCAATACAAGCTCATAACAAAACATGAAGCCCCAATACAAGTTCAAATGAAACACAAGTCTCCAATAAAGGTTTAGAACCATATAAAGCAAACGAATGCCAGTTCAGAACAAAACTAGCCTCGAATACAAGTTTCATAATGAAATATCAGAGCTTCAAATATAAGTTTCACATGCATATCACCATTAAACTATGCATAGAGAAAGTTTCCAAAAACTAACATTACTTTGCAATGGATTTACATCCCAAAAATCACAGAGATTCATAAAAACATGAAATTAATTAACAAGACAAATCATGCAAACATTCATCTCATGAGAGCAGAGTTTTTTTAATGAATCACTTAGAAGAAAGTCAAGAAATATTAATGGGTAGAGCCTATCATGCCTGATAGTGCCTCTGCCAATTCGAAGGAGACTTACTAGCCAAGATTCCCACTCTTTTCCTTCTCTACAGAAATATCAAAAACCAAAAAAAAATTCTTCCAATGCCTCATATACATTCCCATGATCAAAAATAGACCAGAGCACCCAAAAATATCCACAAAGTATAAGTTGAACTGCTGGTTAAAAGAATTAAATAGCTCCATGAGAGAAAAATTTTCAAGACATGCAAGACCAAATAGCAACCTCCCAAAAATTCACCTCCCTTGTTTCCAATACGGTTCGCACACAAAAAACTGAGGTCCATTAATGTCATTACTCCCAAATATCCCCCTTATCTCTCCTTTCCACCGCCTCCCAAAACTGGCGAATACCATTTCCAATTTAGACTATACGTTTCCATCTTTAGTGAATCCTCCACATAAGTCCTCCACTAAAGTTAATTAGCCTTTTCCAAAACTAGCAGTACCTCCATACATTAAACCCAATAAAATCACTTAAATTCCATTGGAACCGTCGCCTTAGTGCCATGTGACCCTTAGGTTCCTTTTTTAATAGTTTAGGCTAGATTTCCCAAAACTTAGGTTCAGTCTAACAATAAATTACCTTAGGTTTTAAAACATTTCCATAGGTAATTTCCACCTTAGGTTAGATTAAATTCACAACCATTAGTATTAGGCATTACGTTAAAATAGTCTAGTATCACCTTAGCAATTTTCTCCCTTATTCATTTAGCACAAGATCTTAGGTTAGGACGCCATCTAAATGAAATAGAATAAGAAGCTTAGGTTAGATTATAACCCAATTAAGTAGACATAGCTAGGAAGTAGGTGCTCTTACCTAGTTTAGGATACCATTAGGATAATCCTTTAGTTTTAGGATTTTGATCTCCTTCATAGTCATGAAGCAGACTATATTTTTTTACACCATTAATGTCCTACAGAGATCAATCCCAAAGACCCAAGCACCAAATAACAACCAAATGAAGGCATGTTCACACAAGACCAAAGAATTTGTAACATACAAAAATCATTCCGCTATGTCTCTCAAACTAATGAATGTAAATTTACCATTCAATCTATTAAGGAGATTTAAAACATTCCTTAGATCTCTGAAATTGATCCAAGGATGTGTCAGTAAAAGAGATAAGTTTGTAACTCTCTAAATCAGATTGCACCTTATCAATAAGAAGTGAAAATGGATTCTTACAAGCCATATCATTTCTGTCCAAGAGTAGAAATGATTTATCCATAACAAGCATGATTTTCAACAATCAAGGGAACACGCCTCATTCAAGAAAATCACATGCCAACACTTGTAATGCAAAGATAAATATAACAGTTTATCCAAGGTGTTACACAAATACCATCACCTCAACAGGGAGGTTTAACACAACAGTGTCCATCACAAGAGATGTTGCTACCACAAGGTCCATCTTAGTAGATGATGCCACCTATATCTATGCCAGGCACTCTTGGTGTGGGCAAGAGTTATAGTTGACTATGATTATTATACAGATGTACTCTTTTTTATGTATTCCTCGTGATGAAGGCACATTTTTATATGGATGTATATACATTTTTTTACAATAATGCCTAGTGATGAAGGCGTAATTTTGATCCATGCCCATGATGGCGTATATTGTATCTAATGTACATTGAGACTCATTTTTTAGATGGACATTGATTTTGATATGGATATATGATGATGGAATTTAATATAATATTTTTTGTTTATAAGATATGATGTTTATCCCATGTTTTTATTATGGTCTATCATGAGGGGGGATAAAAATAATCCCTCTTGCCCAAATTGGTGATATTATATGATGTTATCTTAGCATACATGATTAAATTTCATTTGTATGATGATGTAGCTTAGAATTTATTTATATGTGATTATGTTTAGATGTGATGATAGATGATACCGAGGATGAAATGATAACAAGTTGTATAGGCAAATAAGACAATCACAAGTTAATCCAATCTAATCAAAACAACACAATTATGTACAAGCATGCAAGATAATAAATGAACACAATGAACTCCACAACATATTAAAGTAACACTTAATCTAAGTAAGCAAATGAATCCAATTAAAGTGCATAATACAATAAGGTAAAACCAACAAAACTATGCACAAACAAAATAACTAAAGTAAGCAAACTACTACTTTTTTTGCGAGATAGTTTTTGAAATGTGTTGAGTTGTTTTTGGTACTATCTTGAGACAATGTTATATTATTTGTGAGTTTTCTATAGAGACATATTTGAATGTTTTGATTTTCCCAACTAAACATATTTGCATGTTTTGGGATTTTCAAAAGTTATATGAATGTTTTTTTTTGTTTTTCTAGAATTTTTCCAAATCTATGTGCAAGAAAATGAAAAAACATAGATTCCACCCAATGGTAAATGGAATGTACAAGGGAAACATTCCATGCATATGTATAAGAAGGGTGAATATGCAAAGTTTCCCCCAACATTAGATGGGAATGTACAAAGAAAAATCTTCACATGTGCAAAAGTAGGATTTAGCCAAATCAAGGCCAAGAAGGATAGGCTCAAAAGGGGTCTCAGACACAGGAAAAGACTAGCTTTGGATACAGCCACCGTAATCCTAGATATGATATTCTTGTGAACAATGGTTCCCTCCAATGGCACCGAAAGCCGGTTTTCACTAAAATAATTTTCCAAAGTGCCACAATTGTGTGGCTTTCACACTTGGATGCATTGATTTCTCTTTACTTTTTCTTATTATAGATATTTATACATACATATTATTATACATTTATACATATATATATTGTTGGATTTCTAATATTTGAGGGACCCCATACTTAATCATAGAAACACTTGAGATGCATGGCGTTCATGGGTTCCCTAAGTTCATCATCATCAGATTCAGCAAGCTTGTATGCACCTGAACCAAATTTAGCGACCACAACATATGGTCCTAACCAGTTAGGCTCAAAATTACCTTTCTTTTCATGATCCTTGGTGGTATTGAACTGATTTTCCTTTAGAACAAGGTCTCCTACCTCAAATTGGTGAGGTATCATTATTTTGTTATAACCTTGATGCACTCAATTCTGATACACTTTGAGGTGATCAAGGGCATGAAGGTGTTTCTCATCTAATAGCTCTAGCTCTAATATCGAGCCACTCTGATAGTCCTCCTCTTTATCCAAGTAATCTCTTAGCTCTATGCGCAAAGAGGGAGCTCGATCTCAAGGGGTAATACAACTTCTGTGCCGAAAACTAAGGAATATGAAGTAGCACCTAGTAGGGGTGTACGGATGGATGTTTAGTAAGCCCAAAGGGTGGGATGAATCTTCAAATTCCAATTACAACTAGTTTTATTCACCATCTTCTCCATAATATGAACAAGGGTTTTATTTGAGGCTTCATCTTGTCCATTACCTTGAGGGTAATAGGGGGTTGAATACTTGATTCATATTTGAAAGCGTTGACACAACACCTTCACAATTTTGTTCTTGAATGACTTACCATTGTCAACTACAATGGCAGAGGGGATTCCGTACCGACAAATGATATGGTTCATTATGAATTTAGATATTTGTGCACCAGTGACATAGGTGAGAGGAACAACCTCTAACCACTTCATGAAGTACTCAATGGTAGTAATAATGAACATGTGGCCATTAAAGGATGTAGGGGTAAGCTTACCTGATGAGATCGAGTCCCCACTTTGAAAAAGGCCATGGTGTGGTAATAGGTTGCAATGATTACGCTGATGCATGTATCAATTTGCCATATTTCTGACATAACAAACATTTCTTTACGTACTTGCAATAATCAGTCTCCATGGTAGGCCAATAATAGCCTACTCTCAGTATCTTTTTATCCAAGACTATCCCACTTCTATGGGGCCCATAGATGTCTTTATGCACCTCCTTAACCACCAAGATAGATTCATCAGAGTCCAGACAATACAAAAAATTCCCATCATAGCCTCTATGATAGAGAGTTCCCCCAAGTAAGGTGTAGTGGGCTATGCGCTGGATAAGGTTTATTTCTCAAAATGGGAAATGTCTGGAGGGAAGGTTCCATCATGAAGGTAATTGAATATGTCAAGGTACCATGGGGATAGGGGACCAACAACTTCACATACCAAACATGACTCTGGCATGTCATACGTTGGTGTAGTTAAGTGCTCAACAAAGAAGGGCATATCATTATTCCCAGGTGGGATGCGTAGAAAAGAACCAATTGTAGCCATAACATTCGTTGCTTAATTCTATCCTCTAGGGATCTACTCGAATGTGATATGTACAAATAATTCCTTCAATGTATCTACCAGTTTCTTGTAAGGAATGAGCTTCTCATCCTTAACCTTGTATTCATCATTGACTTGTTTGATGATTAACATGGAATCACCAATTACATTGATCTACTGAATATCCCAGCGTATAGCTATTTTCAGCCCTGTAATGAGAGCTTCATATTCTACTATGTTGTTCATACATAGGAAACTAAGTCTAAATGCTTGTGGAATCACGTCTCCTGATGGAGTAATGAGCACAACTCCTTCTCCTGAACCATGGAAAGTAAAGGATCCATCAACATACATCAGCCATGTAATGGACTCCTCAAGGTACATTGTAGAAGTGTCTAGAAGTTCCAGACTTAATGGTTTATTACTTGGAAAAGGGGCTTCAACTAGTTGATCCACCAACACCTGTCCTTTAAATTATTTCTGATGGACATACTCAATATCAAATTCACTAAGTAGGATGATCTAATTAGCCATCCTTCCTGTAAGTGCAGGTTTTGATAGTAAGTATTTCAATGGGTCAACCTTTTATATAAGCTTGGTCTTATTATTCAAAAAATAATGACAAAGTTTTTGAAAGGTAAAAATGATAACCAAGCAAGCCTTCTCAATTTGTGGGTAGTTGATCTCGTAAGCAATCAACATATGACTAAGGTAGTAAATAGATTTTTCTTTATGCTCTATATCATATTGGGCCAACAATGTGCCAATTGTAAATTGAGTAGCAGAAATATATAGTAGTGGTGGTTTGCATGTGGTAGGTGGCATTAGAATAATGGGATTGGACAGATATTCCTTAATCAAAGAAAATGCTTTTTTATTTTCTGGACCCTAATGAAAGTCAACATCATTCTTTAGAATATGTGTAAATGAATGGCACTTGTCTGCGAGCTGGGAGATGAATCTTTTGATTGCTTGAATCTTCCCTTGTAAGTTGTGTAGTTGTCTGATATTTTTAAGAGGAGGCATTTTTGTTATATTTGAGACCTTTGCAGGGTCTACTTCAATTCCTCTCCATGATACAATGAATCCTATCAATTTTCCGTATAACATGCCAAAGACACACTTCTTTGGGTTGAGTCAAACCTTATAATCTCTAAGACATTGAAAGATGCATCGTAAGATAGTTGGGTGATCTTCTCTAGTCCTGGATTTACCCAAGATGTCATCCACATAGTCTTCCATTATGTCATTGAGCATATCGTGAAAGATGACAGTCATAGCCCATTGATATGTTGCACCTGCATTCTTGAGGCCGAAGGGCATGACTTGATAATAAAATGTCCCCCAAGGGGTTGTAAAAATTTTCTTGTGTTGATCTTCCTCAACAATTTTAATCTGATTATACCCTAAAAATCCATCCATGAGTGATAGCATTTCATAACTAGTTGTTGATTCGAAAATCATGTCAATGTTAGGAAGAGGAAATTCATCCTTAGGACAAGCTTTATTTATATCTCTGAAATCGGTACAAATCCTGATACATATGGGTTTCTTTTGTACAGGGACTATGTTTGAAATCCACTCTGAATAATCAATAGGCCTAATGAAGCCTACTGCCAATAATTTCTCTAGATTTTATTTTACCATTAAGGCAAAAGGATGCATCTTTTTGAGATTTTGTTTTATAGGCTTTCCTCTTTATGCACAACTAGGTTATGCACTACTAATTCCATATCTAACCCTGGCATGTCGGCATACCAAACAAAGATATATGAAAATTCACATAAAATCAACACAAAGGTCTGTTCTTGGGCTAAGAGCGAAGCTCCTAACTTGACCATTCTAGTTATTTCCTCTATACTAATGTTTACATCTTGGTATCCTCCATAAGCAACTTGGATTCTTCCTCCATACACATAAGATCGAGTGGGATATTGAGATCATCTTATAAGGGCTTCTCAATGATATTTTCACCCTTAGGTTGGTCATCCTCTTTGTCCATTGATTTTTCTCTTTGTTCATCTGTTAGTGCCTCAAAAAAAATTCATTGTGGGACCTGGACCTACTCTTTTTACAAGGATTCTCCGTGGAAATCTTTCCCTTGCTTATATTTTTTGACTTTGGTGACCATAGAACTTAGCCTCCTCCTCAAAAGTACACATGCATCAAGGTTGATGGAGAAGCCTTTCTTATGATCACCCACTAGAATGTTGTCATAAAGACCCATAAAATCACCAATAGCTTCATCATTTTCAAAGAAGTCGATTGGTATGTGTTTTTATTGGTCCCAGTTAACAAGTGATGGGTAGACAAGGTCTAATGTTAGAATGGTAGGGGATATGGTAGGGGTTATAGTCAAGATATATGTATCATAAAATACGTTCATGGAGGCAAGGTCTTCGTAAAGACTACACCAGGAATATGTTTCACTTTCATATTCAGATGCACTATCTTCATTCTCAGAAGAGGTAGCATCAACCTCTGTTTGAATGGATCCATAGGGTCAGACACCAATACCATACTTACAAACTTTTTGATGAGGTATTGGAAGAGGTTCCCACAATTCTTGTTCATTGGTGCCATAACCATACCCTTGGTATCCCATGGTGTACATCATCTTATTGGGAATTACATACTTGGGTGCCTGGTAACATGATGCCATCTCATCAGTGGGAGGTGGTATCATAGAGTTATTAAGAAGATTTTCATCGGCTAATAGGCCACTAGGAGTGAAAGCGTCAATGTTGTAATTTTCTTTGGATCGTTGGTACTTATAGCAAGGCCTACCATGCGATCTGGGTGATAGGGGTAGATTTGAAACTAGAAGAGCCTGTTGGAGATCATACTCTCCATAGCTAGCTGAAAGGGTATCCATCTCCCATGTAGCAAAGGGAGATATCGATGTTGACCTACCATTATCATTAGAAGACAAGGTATATGGATCAACTCATGAGGTGAGATCCTTCAATTGAATTGGAATGACCATCTCCATAGAAGGGCATTCATAAGTGGTGGGAAAATAACCCAACAATGCTCTGTAATGAGAAAAGGGTTGAGGATCCCCCTGAATAGTGATGTTTTGTCCTTCATGATATAACTTCAAACACTGATGATACATAGATGGTATGACCTGCATGGCATGAATCCATGGGTGACCGAGTAGTAGGTTGTAAGGAAGCTCCAAGTCTAAAACATGGAACTTAGTATCATGGGTAGTAGACCCTACTCCCAATGAGAAAGTGATCATGTCAACGGATTGTTTTTATTCATCATCATACACCTTGATGGTAATGATCTTAGTTTCTAGACCATCCTCAGTGAACCTAGTTGTCAAACTAGTTTCAAAGTACAAATGTTCAATCCTAATCTTCACATCCATAAGCACCCTTTTTATCTTCTTACGATTGATAATGACCTCAATGTGTAAGGGTAAGTTATGGGTAGGATCCTCTTCAAGAATCTCTTCATGACTAAAGGTTATGTGCTCTATTGGAGAAATCTGCATGTGACCATGGCTTGGAAGCATGTAGGGTCAATATCAACTGACACTTTTGACCCCTATAATGTTTTACAAAGGATGTATTTGTGAACATTAGATATTTTGAGAAGATCTAAGATTGAAATCTTAGCAGTAGTTTTCTCAAGTTGATCTAAAACATCATAATGACTATCATGAGGGGTAGAAAGAGGAGGTTCTGATATAACAAGTCGAGCACGCCGTGTTGCCATTGTGCACTCCTTTTTTTTAATCTTAAGGGTGTTTATTTAATCAAAAGGTGGGTTAATACAACCAATTAGGGCATCAAAAGGATTATTCATTTTGGAAACATAGTTGGCATTTTTGTTTGGGACGACTGTCCTTGATTTGAATTTTCCTTTCCTTTGTTATGCTTGGGGAAAGGTTCTTTGTAAATTCCCAAGTTTGCATTGGCATATTTACTAGGGGAAGAGGAATCCATTTCCATGTCATCATTATCAATTAAGTCCTAGATGAAGTATTTCAACTTCAAACATTTATCATTTTTGTGTCCCTTGACATGATGAAACCTGCAATATTCATTTTCTCTAAACCATGATGACTTAGGTGCATCATCTCCATAGTGTATAGTTTCTGGGTATTTAACCATGTTGACTACCTCTAACTATTTTAATATCAATGACATAGAGTCAAATAGAGGGGTGAAAGCGTGACATTTGTACTCAGGGGCCAAAGGTCCCTTAGCAAGTTTCAAAGGAGCATGGTTTTGAACATCATGTACTCATTTAGATTCCATGTATACCATCACCTATGATGTTCTTGTTCTTGTTTGGAAAGAATTTTGGTTTTTCATTAGGATTTGAATTGTGATTATCATGTGAGAAGGGTTTTAAAGTCCCTTTTGCTAACAATGCTTTTTCAATTTGACTACCTTTTTCTATGACCTCTTCAAATGTGTTTCCACAATGCATCTGCAAGTGGAAAGTAATCTCAGGGTGTAAGTTAGGTACAAATATGTTGACCAACTATTTCTCCAGTATGGAGCAAGGGAAGTGACTAGCTAGCCCTCACCACCTTTGTAAGAAACTAGCAAAGATTTCATTGTTTCATTGTTTTGCATTACACAAATCTATCATGGTAACGTCATTTTCCATGTTAAAGGAGAAGTGACGCACAAAGTGTTATGCTAATTCTGGCCATGTAGAAATGGACCCTTTAGGTATATGTAAAAACCATTCAAGTGCTTGACCCCCTAGACTCCATGGGAAAAGGTAATGAGATAATTATCACTAAAAGTGACCTCTTGACATGCCATGTAGAAGCATTTAATATGGTCTCTTGGATCACCTTTTCCCTTGTATTTGTCAAACTTGGGACAATCAAAGTGACAAGGGAAAGGTACTTGCAACATAGCCATGTTGAAGGGATATGGGCATAGCTCCTCAAATTGATACTTTTTACTATGGCCTACATTGCCTTCTTGTAAAGCAGTAAGGGTGTTCTTCATGGATAACCACTCTTGGTCAAATAGTTTCCCATGTGTAGGTGGTGTTGGCCTATATAAGTGGTTAAGTCTAGTTGTTTCACCACCTTTATTGTCTATGTATAACTCCTCATACGAATCTTTACGTTTTTTCCTGACAGAGAGTTTTGGTATAGAACTCGTGATATGAAGCTCTAGGTTTTTCTATTCTAGGAGTCTTCATTGGTTCCTTATTAACATGTGAAGCCAAACTTTCCAATTGGTGAGTAAGAGCTTGTATTTTTTGTTCTAAGGTAACCTCTTGGGTTGGTATCTCTTCATGATTATCATGAGGAAGAGGTTGTTCATGATTATCATGTTCTTCATGATCCTCGTAATGAATTTTGACAATGGGGATGCAATATCCTCCATCATTTTGAGAAGGCACTTCTTCATCATTCTATTTCCTAGAAGTAGAAGCATGGCCTAGGTTTAGGATGTCATCAATGTTACATGGAGGATGCTCTACTTCTTCCTCTCCATGAACCATGTTGGCAAGGAGAGAGGGATCAAATGTAGGTGGAAACTTGGCCCCTAACTCTACAACATGCATAAGAACCTCATCTCTATTTTGAAACAATAATTATCTATTTGGGCTACACTAAATTCACAGTCCTCCCAAGGACAATTCTCCTCGACACCAATATGATCAACCATGGTGTTATCTTCAAAAAGAGGATTTATCTTGTCATTTACAAAGGGATTTGACCCTTATTTTCGATGCCACATCCTTGTGATAGGAGGCATAATAGGAAAAGTTTTTACTAAGGTTGATTTAAAATGGACCCTAGGACAAACCAAGCAGCGTAACGACGTTAAATCGCCACAAATAATGTCAAATAATGAATGGAAATGAATCTAAAGGATCAAGGGAATATGAACCAAGGACACCAAAGAATAAAGAATGACACACTAATAAATTAAATTGTATAGAAAGAAGTATTTAGGACAAAACAATCAAGTATAATATTATGATCCAGTCACAAGAATAGTTACTTCCTACATTTTCAAAGATAGGTTCGTTGCAAATAATGACAACACAATATCAACACTTAGGTCAATTTTTAGAATAAATAATACCTTATACTAATAAGGTGTTGACATAATCTCCAAACAAGGTATATTAAATCAAGTTTAGATACAAACAAAGTTCACATCTTTGAAAATGGAGGCTATAAATGCGAGTAGCACAACAACACTATTTGGACACGTTAATCAAGATTTGTAGAAAAAGCAAGATTTTAGTATCAAAATGATGTTACCATAATGCGAGTAGCATAATGACAAAACTTTCAAAAACTCAAGGCAATGTTGGGATCAAAACTAAGTCTAAGTATATAAATAAGTTGATATTTATGTGAGCAGCATAATAATACAACTTAAAGACTTAGATCAAGTTTCACAAAGAAAAAAATATGTAAGTATCACACTTGTATTGATATAATGTGGACAGCATAACAACTCAAAGGAATTCAATGATAAGACAACCTAGCTACAATGATAATGAGTCTCAATATGGGTGTGAGAAAAAGGGCCTACTAGAACATGAAGATGTACCATTCAAACTTTCAACACTCACATTCTGGCATTATGGCATAGTCATGTGAGTAGAATACAAAAGTGGTGGACACGGTTATTTCTAGTAGCATCCATGTACGTATGCTTTATTTTGTCCCAAATGGGAAATAAGAAAACAAAGGGGTAGACCAAGTGGTGATGA
This sequence comes from Taxus chinensis, assembly GCA_019776745.2. NCBI lineage: Eukaryota > Viridiplantae > Streptophyta > Pinopsida > Cupressales > Taxaceae > Taxus > Taxus chinensis. The sequence continues at coordinate 212,662,831 of CM034153.1, read as the reverse complement.
AAAATACTTAGCCTAACTTTGGCATAGTTTCTCCTTGTCTTAAGAAAAGGTAGAAACTAGGACAAAGTAACACTTTGTAAGTTTCATGATGAATAACATGTGGCTCAAACATCAATGGACTCTCCCCTTATTAATCTAACAAGGATTTAACTCCAAAAATAAGTTCTTGCTTTGTGAGAGCTCAATAGGACACGATCGATAAATTCAAGTTGGCCCTAATGCCAAATGGTTCACCTAATATTTTTTTCACAAACTCACCAATTCTTTCCTAAAGGAGGTACATATTTCTAGAATTACTTCTAGATAATAGACCATTACTCCACAATCAAATTAATAAACGGGGCCCCATACAGGAAACATGATTTTTTTTCTCACAAAGGTTTTCCAACTAGTCAAGTGGGTAAGGGGGCACTTCCCATTTCCTCCACCATTTCTCTCAAGGTGTGGACTACTTTGGGGTTCCTGGGTTAATCCTCACAACTATTTTTATGGCTTATGCCAAGATAATTCCCCTATTTTAAAGTGGTTAAGTCATAGCTTTTAACCAAACATGTAAATACAGTGTGTTGAATAAAGTGGTGTATTTTTTATTTTTAATCTTAATGAGGTTTAGTACACCATTGGCAACCTGCAGCACACGTGTATTACTATTTTTTAGATCCTTCTTTCTCTGACAAGCGTATATGGTCTTTGACTTAAACGTTAGTAATGTTCCAAGAAAATCACACTATTTGAAAGAGGATTAAGTGTTGCTTTTGATTCTCAAGATCATCCAGGGACACAAGAGAAGAGCATACACAATAAGTAATCCAACTATAAAGCAAAGGAAAACTTACAATCAATTAACCATACAAATTCTTGATAAATTGTTCATTCCCTTAAGAAAAAATGAAAGATTAAATTTTCAATCAACGAAATGTTAGAAAAATGAAAACTAAATTTGCTTTTGATTCTCAAGATCACCCTCAAGTACAAAAGAAGAGCATACACAAAATTTAGTCTAATTTAATGAATACATGGAAATATGATATTCATTAAATCTTATCAACATGTTAGAAATCTGATTTAAAATGTTAAAACATGCAGAAAACAATTAGGAAAACCTGTAAAACACTATAAACATAAAATAACTAAATCTAGAAACCTCAAAATTAGAGCCAAAATTTGACACAGCATGCTAGCGCAAGTCTAACAATAATATCACAAACCTATGAATGGTAACACAAGCCTATGAAAAACAACACAGGGGTACTTGAAAAACATGTAGGTCTAAGATAGAAAACACAAATAGTGTTACACTAGCGTAGGTAGAGAGACCGTAGCACAAGCCTAAAGATAGTAGCACAATCCTAACACAGAGAGGCAAATTTCAAGTAAATTCCAAGCTAACGGTAACGTAGGAAGAGATACGCTAGTGAAAGCCTAACAACAGTAGCACAATCTTGCACATGTTGATGCAAGCCTAGTGACAAAAATACAAGCCTCCTTCACGCTAGCGTAAAGGACATATAGAACATAAAAACATGGGATTTGACAAGAAAAAATGTCAAAAAGCTTAAAATTTTACCAATTTGATCCAAATTTACCAGCACCTCACCTCCTTCATTCCTAAAAAGAGAATTAAAATAAAGCAACCTTAACCAAACTAGTTAAGAAACTCCGTATTTATCTATAATTTCTAAAAGAGGGTTGGTAAACCAAAAATTGAAATTAATCTACAAAAGCTTGAAAATAATGCAAAAAGGCTATGGAGTATGTCCTGCTATGCATGCCAAATGTATGTATACTAAACTAAATAAGCTATGGAATGAAACTAACACCAAGTAGCTTCAAAAAATAGTTAATATAATAATGAACATCAAGATAATAGCTTAAGGGAACTAGCTAGTTAGTGCATAACCATGAAAGAAACCATCTAATGCTAACCATTCCTACTATTTTAAATGTGTGATTAATTCTAAACATGAGCCTCTTTAGATCATGAGTAATCAAATTTATGTGTTTGATCTCCAAAGAGAGGGAAGGATCTCACCAAGAAATGGCTACAAGGCCATGCTTAGATATTCTTTTCTACTCAACAATGGTAGAATGGATGCAAGGATGAAGTAACTATTCTAAATAATGGAGAAGTCTCTTATCATATGCTTGTATAAATCACTAGAAAAAGTGTGGAGTAGGTGTGAAAGGATGTAGGAGGGTCCTTTATATAGCTTTCCAATTTGGGAGAAGCTTGAATCCAAATGAATGAGGGATAAAGGATAAAGTAGATTTAGACTTGTTAAGCTTGATTAGAGGAATTAACAAGTGATTAGAAACTCATGGGAGTTGGAGATGATTTAATTAATCAAATAGGATTAATTAATAGGCTATAATTTAGCCAATAAAACGGTTTTTTGATTAAATATAATAAAAAGTAGGCTTAATTAACTAATAATAGTGAATTAGTTCCATGTGTTACCATTTTCAAACCTGCATCTGCATAGTCGTTAAACTGTGCTACTGTATTAGATCCTACACTACCATTTTCAAACATTCGCTACCATTTTAAAACTTGTGATATTATATCTATACTTGCTCTAACATCTCCTGACTTGTGCTAGCATTTCTTAACTTGCGCTATCATCTTCTAATCTGTGTCTCTATGTCTAGTTCTTATTTATTAAAAACTTGTTCATGCTAGTGTATTTTACATGCACAAAAGCCCACTTTTTTACTTACATTATCATTCAAACTGCCTACATCTACATTTATACTAAATTTGTTTGTGTGCTTATAGGGTGCGCTAGCATTAATACAAAGTGTGTTTCCATTTTTATAAAGTGTGTTAGAGTCAAAAAATGTTGCACTACCATTCTATGTTTTCTATTTTAATGTTTTGTATAGTTTTGCAGTGTGCTAGTTCACTTTTGTTTATTGTCTAAGGACTATTTTCTAACCATTTTCTACAGGTTTTCATAAAATAAAACAACTAACATTTGTTTTTACTTCTAACCTTTGCACTATTTAATCTAATCAATAAAAATCGTGTATACTCTTCTCTCACACCCACTTGGGTGATCTTGAGAATTAGAAATGGTGAAATTTGTTTCATTGTTCTAAATATTTTTTTGCATGAAAAATTACTAATCATTTGTGTGTAGGACTTGTTGTCCAAAATAACCACCCTAGTCATTTAGACAACTCGCAGTTCTATTCTGGCTCTAACATCAAGGTTTACGTTATGCGCACTTTTGATTTTAAAACCTTAGCACAGTTTCTTGGTTGTAGTTCTTTACGCACACCCTCACACACCCTTCATTATTCTTCCTTGTGTTTTTCCTTCTACTTTCTTCCTTCCATGTGCTTCCACCTTTCTCCTTTATTCCTTTATCGCCTTTCATTTCCCCTCTACACGCACTTCATGTGCATTCGATTTATTTCTCAAGTCGATGCACATCCATCTTACGGTAACTTGCTAACTTACATTGCACTTTGATAATTCCTTGACATGTCTTGTGAACATTCCTTTCCTTCCCAAGTTCTTGCATCACCTCGTGTGCACTCATTTCTCTTCCACGTTCCTCCTTCGTGCACTTTCCTTATGTATTTTCTTCTCTGAGCCCTTGTTTTGTGTGATCCCCTTTTTTCTCACATGCTTGCATACCTTTGAAAATATGCACCTCTATTTCCCACTTCTTGTACACCATCTTATGTGTGCTCAAAAACCTCTGAATTTTTCCCTTTTGTGCCTCTTTCTCTTGCGCACGAACCAAGTGCAATCTCCTATGCCAGTCATTGAGTGCCACGTGTCAACTTGTCAGATAAACTACACAACACGAAACATATCAGAACATGCTAGTTGCATGTTGAAACCTCACATCAAATGAATGCCTAACACGTGGTAGAAAATACAAAACAAATAGACAATCAGCCAAATCCTTCAGGTGACCAGATAGTGAACATGTTTTTTGCATGTTCCTCATGCACTGTGAACTTCAAATCACCATAACATTTACTATAGAGCTCATATTCATGTACTCTTGGTCTTGTTGGAAAGCTGTTGACATGGGCTACACTCTTGTCTATTCATAATAAGATTTTGGAAGGATTTTTTATGGAAAATAGGGAAATGCATCTTAGGTCATTAATGCACAAATTCAATTAACTCAACCACCTAGATTTCTTCATATTTTATCTCCTTCCTTCATCCAAAAGCTAAGATGACATGGTGAGGTGGAGCTGATAGTGCTATAGGTGCTTTTACATGAATTTAATGTGAGCTATTGGTGGTTGGATTTGAAAATCCAAGTTTCCCTTTTCTTTTTCCTCATCTTCTCTCTTTCTTCTTTTATTTAAGGTAGAACAATGCTCATTATAAAAGGTTGAAATCTCTTTGTTTGCTAAGAGTATTTTTCCTTGGAATTTTGAGTTACAGGCCTCAAATTTGAGCTATTGCATGTAGATCCTTTCCTCTTTCACCTTTGTAATCGATTTTGCATCACTTGGAAGCAATAAAAGTTTTATTTTGTGGCTATCTTCTACCCTAGTTTAGATTTTATTACATCTTCTTGTCTTCTTTTGTATTGTTGATTTGTTGTGCATATTTTATATCTCTTTCAAGACTTTTGTTTTTGTGCTCCATGAAAGAAAGGGAGTAAGTGTTGTTTCAGACTGTGGAAAATTTTTCTACCATCCATGTCCATATTTTCCCTTGTCTTCACTCAACATACCAATAGTTGTATTCAAAAGTATTCCATTTTTAACTAGTGAGAATCAAGTTACCCCTACTAAGCGCATTCAATGTATTGCAAATTTATTCTTTGTTCACCTAGTTACTGAAGATGATGTAGTTGTAAGGTTGTTTTCTTCTTCACTCAAAGGCAAAGCACTTCAGTGGTACAAATATTAATACCTACCTCTATTACCAACTGGGATAGACTTGACACTGCACTTTGCAATCAGTTTGAGGAGAAAGCTAACAACATCTCCTTATTAGAACAACTTGCAATGAACAAAAGAGCTCCTAATGACCTCATGGATGATTTTAACTTCTGATTACTGAAGACGTGGGATAGAATTTCAGCCCTCTTAAGACCAACCCCTTAAGGTTGTTTTCTTTACTTTTTAAGAGCCTTGAATTCTAAAATTGTAGTGATGATATAGTCTATGGGTGTTTTACAACTCCCTGATGCTTATCCTATAGCTATTAGGGAAAAAAATTATCTTATCCAAGATGGTAAAATAGCCTCTAGACTACCTATTCCTTTGTTTCCTGAGCTACCTCAAGCAACTCATCCTTTCATATCTCTCATTCCTGAGAAAATCTCCCAGCCCATTGCCTCCATGTCCTATTCTCCCCAACAATAAAAACATGATGAAGAAATGAAGGCATTGATTAGAAATTTTTCCAATAAACTCATATCTTTAGAAAAAAACAACAGGTGCAAGCCTTCACAAGTAATTATAATCAAGGATTTAACTAAGGCCACCATCCCTTCAGAAATCAATATCCAAATCAGAGATACGTGAAGAATTAGAAAAATGACAGATGGTATGTTAGTGCACACCTTCCTCTTTAAACAGTTTCCCCTATGTAATTGCTTCTAACATCGAGTGCAATCAAATCACTAGTTCCATTACAAAACAACATCATTCAGGAGACATAGTGGTGTTTTCCTTTGCAACTTTCCACACAATCAATATAACTACATAAATTCCGTATGTGCATAAGCCTTCTTGATCTCAAGTGCTTCAAGTTATGATCCTTCCACTAGCATGCATGAGCCAAAAAATTCATAAGTGCTAGAATTTATTCCTAGGACCAACCTTATGTTCTTTGGTATAGAGTAATTTTGTGCAATAAACCAAGTTATGGACAACTTGAGTAGGTCACACGTGCAGGTTGCTAACAACACAAGGTACAAGAAGAGAATGCTAGAAACCATCATACAACCTTCTACTCCTGCCAACCAGACTACTCTTCAAACATAAAAGGATGGTGTTATTCATACCGACATTTATTGCGCACATGTTCCCACGTGTGAGGTTCTGCACATTTTTTCAACTAAAGTTGTGTGCATTCCTCCTTTAGTAGGTCAAGCCTCTGTGCCTCCCAAGGTTCCTCCTCCAAAAATAGAGCAAGTAAGGAAAGAGAATTTTGTGTCTCAAATGCACAAATACATGGGAATTCCATTCAAAATTGTGGACTAGATGAAAAATAAAAATGTAAACGTCACAATGTGGGATGCCCTAGCCATTCCATCTCAACATGACTTGTTGCATGAAGCTCTAGAACAACTTCTGCAAGTTGATCCATATATCAAAAGACCTCATGATATTGTCAATATTTGTCAAGTAGAGGAGAAGAAAGTAAGGTTGGTTATCAAAACCCCACCCTTTTATATGCCCTTGATAGTAGGAAAACATCTTGTTCACAACTATATGATTGATTCAGGGGCTAGTATTTCAGTTATACATAAGAAAATTGTTGATGTCAGAGGACTTAAGTATAGTCCTATGTCTGAAGGATTCCTACAAATTGATGTCTTAATTGTTACAACTCTAGGAGTCATCAAGGATCTTGATTTAACCCTCCATGCATGTCCAAGTCTGACTATAACTCAAAGATGTGTCAATTATTGACCAACCTCCTTTATTTTCCATTTTCCTATCAAGATATTTCACTGCCAATGTGGGTGGCTACTTTTCTTATGATTTGTCTCATATGCTTTTAAGAACAAGGTATGGTACCAGGTTTACCATATAGGCTAAGCCTATATTTTCCTATCATGTTGATTCATATGACCCATCCCCTCTCCAAGCTAATTTCCTAATCCAAGAATGCTAAGAATAAGATTTAGTTTCAAAAGAGCATCATATTCCTCCCTCCATACCTAATCTATTATTAGATGAAAGGGAAAAATAGAACTATGAATTTGATCTATATGATACAACTATTAAAACTGGTCTTGATACTTATTGCATCCTTGAAGAAAAAGTTGTGTTGCCTATTACACTCAATACGAATGATGAAAATTTTGGACTATGCAAGATGTTCTTTGATGGATCCACAATAAAAAATGGTGCAGGAGTAGGTGTTTTCCTCATCTCTTGCAAGAGTGATAAATTATTCTTCACACATAGGCTACAGTTTGCATGTTCCAAGAATGTAGCAGAATATGAAGCATTGGTGTATGGCCTTCTTATTACTGAGAAGAAGTAGATTAAGGTATTGTAGATCTTTTGGGACACTGAGTTGGTTATCCACCAGGTCACAAACAATTGTGCAACAAAGAATAAGATTCTCAAATATTACAAACATAAATTTTAGGACCTCTTAGAGAGAGTTGAATCTCTTAATCTATAGGTGGTACCAAGGAAATTGAACAAAGAAGTAGATAAAATGACATCCCTTAGTTCACAATTCTCACCTGTTGAGGATTTTTTGTAAGGTGCAACACATAAAGATGATGGTTAGGCCATCCATTCTATACAATGAAACTAGCTAGCAAGTGTTTGATAGTGACATGCAGATTGTCTAGTTCATTCAGAATGAAGCTGAATTATCTTCAAGAATGTAAGATGAATTTCATGATAGCTACGGTGACTAAGTGAATCAACTCAAGAAAAATAAATTTCCTGAAAGGCTGGTCATTAGAGAATATCTTCAATCCTGATGATGAGTTCAAGGGTGAAGAAAATAATATGCACATTGCACAATAATATTTATTTCAAGTCACTATTGCATGCGGTAAAGTATTGTTGTTTGGAAACCCCAAACTCTCTACATCTCTCAAATAATTTCTCTGCATCATGTACAAATAACAGTAGTTTCAATTCCTTAAAGTGTGCTTTGGGCATAGTGTTTGTTTTATACATAGTTCTTTCCTCTCGTGTGCTCTCTAATGCACACTCTTTTGCTTCTTTCATATATCATTTCATGTGCTCACAAGTTTAGAGAGGCCATTGTAGCTTGATGACACTTTCCAATATTTTTTGAGTGGTTCTTAGCAGAGTCCAAGAAGTTCTTCAAGTGACTTCAGGGGAGAATTATTCAAGTTATAGATCAGAATTTTATGATTTCAGGTAGACTCCATACCCAATAGAGGATTCTAAGGCTAGTGATTTATTTCATCTAGTAGGAAGTTGGCCCTAAAATTCACCAAAATGTTGTCCAAAATAACCACCCTGGTCATTTAGACAACTTGTAGTTCCCTTCTGGCTCTAATATTAAGTTTCAAGTTACGTATGCTCTTGATTTTAAAACCTTGGCACGTTTTCCTAGCTATAATTCTTTGTATACACCCTCTTACTACTTTTTTACTTCTTCCTTATGTTTTTCCTTCTCCTCGCTTCCTTCCACACACTTCCACATTTCTATTTTATTCCTATATCTCCTTCTGTTTCCCCTCTCCGTGTACTTCTTGTGCATTAACTTTCTTTTCTAGGTTCATGTGCATCCATCTTGCATGCACTTGTTGACTTGCATTGCACTTTTCTAAGTCCCTTTCATGCCTTACATGCATGCCTTTCCTTCTCGATTTTTGTGCATCCCCTCGCATGCACTCATTTCTCTTCCACTTTCCTCCTTTACACACTTTTCTTACACCTTTTCTTTTGCACATCCTTGTTTTGCATGATCCCCTTCTTTTTCACATGTTTGCATACCTTTTCAGATATGTACCTTTCTTTCCCACTTATCACGCATCCTCTTATGTGTGCTCGCAAACCTATGCATTCTTCCCTTTTGTGCCTCTTGCTCTTGTGCATGTGCCAAGTGCAATCTCTAGCACCAATAATTGATTGCCACGTGTTAACTTGTCAGATAAAGTGCACAACACGTAACATATCAGAACATGCCAACTACATGTTGAATCCTCACATCAAATGAATTCCTAACACGTGGCAGAAAACACAAAACAAATAGAAAATTAGTCGAATCCTTTAAATGGCCAGATCGTGAAATGTGTCTTGTGTGTTCCTCCTACACTACAAAATTCAAATCACCATAACTTATTTGACAACGCGTATAATCAAGTGATGTTGGTCTTGTTGGAAAGTTGCTAACATGGGCTACACTCTAGGCTATTCAAAATCATATTTTGGTAGGATTTGGTGGGGAAAAAATAGGGAAACATGTCTCAGGTCATTAATGCAAATATTTAGTCAACTCAACCACCCATATTTGTTCAGATTTGGTCCCCCTTCCTTCGACCACAAGCTAAGATGACATAGGGAGGTGGATCTGATAGTGCTACAAGTTATTTTTCAGGAATTTAATGTGGGTTGTTGGTGGTTGGATTTAAAAATTTGGGTTTCCCTCTTTTTTTCCTCCTCTTTTCTCCTTCTATTTAAGGTAGAACAATGCTCTTTGTAAAAGGTTGAACTCTCTTAGTTTGCTAAGAGTATTGTTCCTTGTAATTTTGAGTTGTAGACCTCAAATCTGAGCCATTGCATATAAATCCTTTCCTCTTTCATCTTTGTAATCAAGTGTGCATCACTTGGAAGCAATAAAAGTTGTATTTTATGGTTATCTTCTTCCCCAGTTTAGATTTTATTGCATCTTCTTACCTTCATTTTCATTTTTGATTTGTTGTGCATATTTTATATCTCTTTCAGGAATTTTGTATGTTATGCTCCATGAAATCAAGTAAGCATTGTTTCAGACTATGGCACATTTTCGGTCATCCTTGTGTGTGTTTCCTCTTGTCTTCACTCATTTGAGATTTTTCATCCCCTTATTTTTGGTGTTATCACCTCCCCTTAGCTTATATTTTACTTTCATACATTTCCTTCTCACCCTGGCCCCTTGAAATCGTAGAATAGTGATAGCTAGTTGCCTTTCCCTTTGTAGGATTAGTTTTGGTAGTAGAAATATGCAGAGGAATATGGCCTTCTCCGGAGGTCTGTTTTAAGCGCAAGTCCAAAAACTTGGACACATTCTCATGTTGCCTCAAAGCCTCAATTTATCCTAATCTGGGATGAGTACAATTTTGAGCTCTAACAAGACCATTGTGAAATTAGAAATTTTCATCAACAATATCAAGCAACAAACTACTAACATCTTACATGCATGTTTCCATGGTCAACTACAACTATAACTTCTCTAATTAAAAATAAATAAACAACACATTTTTAATGCAGGTTCAAATAAGGGTAAATACTCAGTCACTTAACTGTGGAAAGTACTTGGGCATAATCCCTAAAACTTATTATGAGGAGTGCCACAAGAACCCCAAAGTGGTTAGCACATTGAGAGAACTGACCAATGAAATATGTAGCACCCCATCCTACATAACTAGTATTACCCATAAGAAAAACCAAAAGTTATCTATGGTAATGGCCCTATTCTTAATTTATTAAGGGGTAAAGTCCGTAATCAGAAGTTTTCTAGTGTGTGTACTCGTTCAGAAAACATTGGTGAGATAATCTCCCAAACTCCTAGGAAGTTTAAAAAACTAGGGCCAAATAATTCCATCTTGCTTCACAAACTTATCAAAATCAAATCAAACCATTTTCTTATCCTTAGTCTTTGATTTCACGAAAAATCCTAAACTTAAGCAAAATCTAATCAAACCACAATTTAAGCCTTTTTATTGGATATTCACTTTATCCATTTTTAAGCACATTTGATTGAATCAAACCCCTTATACATTGAATATTCACTTTATTCATGCATTAAAAAACATCAAATTGAACTAAATCAATAATCTTATATATTGAATATTCACTTTATTCAAATTTAGGAAATTTGTAGACACCCCAAATTCACATACATGTTCCTAATTTAAAAAATATGGAATTTGTAAAACCAAGGATACTGTAGAGTCACATATGATAAATAAGTAATAAAGTACAGATTTGATGTAAGAAATAAGATAAAGGAAATTGAAACCCTAGGTGTAAGAGGGAGGATAAAAGACTTAGTTGATTTTGCAATTGATCCTAAAGTATGTCAAGCTAGAAAACTGATGAAATAGAAGGGCATACTATCGCAACTGAACCATGGAAATTATAGAACTATCAAAACAAGCTCGACCAGGGTCCTTTGACTGGGTCAAGGGTGCCTAGGTGTCAAATACTTCTTCTAAGCGCATGTGTATGTGCGGAACCTCAAAAATGATTTTTATTGTGTCGCACCAATGTTACTAACCTTTATTGTTTGTCACCTATATGTCACACTATACCCGCAGAGTTCACCTGTAACCTACAAAATAAATGATCTCCTACAAAACCCCAAAACAAATCAAATCTTAAAAATAAAAAGATGCAAATGGGGATTCATACTGACCCCGGAGGTCACCCAATTGAGTGAACTTACAACCAAGTGATGCACTACATTTCAGACTCCATGTAGTTCTCGTGTGTGTGTGTGTGTGTGTATAAGAATCATGCCCTAGGTGGCTCTTGTGCAAGATGCACTTGAAAAGTGAGCAATAGCTAGATGAAGCAATGTGAGTAGAGGTGTGGATATGAAAATGAACTTCCCCTCCTATGCATGTATTCATAAAATGCATTCCCTTTTCCCTTGAATGAAGTTATATGGAAGATTTGATGCTCTTGAAATTCCTTTGGATGTAACCTTAGGTGGTGATAGTAGATGATTGGAGCTTGGTCCTTTATTATGGTCACATAGCTTTATATTTATATGATTCCCTTGGTTGAATTTCACAATTAACAATTAGGGTTGACCTAGAAACTAAGATTCCCATAAGAATAATAAGATGCCCAAAGGAGTGAGTAAGTAAAAGAGTTCGAGGGGCACCCAGAGGGGATGAGGGTCACCTGGGCACTAATGTCCTGGCTAGGCGTTGGTGTTCAAAGTCAGAAAAGATAAAGCAGTAAAGTATCGACTATGTTGTAGGGTGTAAGAGGTCAAAAACAATATATGAAACATGGAAAAAAGGAAAAAGATGGATGTCAATTGCTAGTTTTCTCACTTAAGAATCATATGAATAGTAGTATATGGTTAGGACCAAGAAATGTACCCAAAGTGCATGATATAATGTCTACATTTTCCCCCACTTTATGTTGCTGGGTGAATACTCAATAACATAAAGTAGATAAGAGATGTGTAACTGATAACCATGTAGATCGATGGTGAAATCATGACGAGGAGAAAAGAAAAAATGTGGAGTGATAAAAATGAAGCTTGGAATCTAGGCTAGGAAAGAGGAAGTGACCCTAGGGGTGAAAAGTGTAATGTGTGTACTATGTTGTACCTATTATTTTTATCATGCTTGTGTTGTGCTTGGGACTGATGCGTCTTATAAGGATGAACCTACAAAAAATAAGAGCAAAAGAGTATTCAAATTTGTGTATATGAAAATTTTGATCCAAGTATGTAAAACAAAAAGTAGTAAAAGGAACATGTGCACATGATCCATGACGAGTTAAAAGAATAGAAAGTTTCTTGAATCATTGTAGAAGAGTGATTTTTTTTAGTGATCTCATGCCAATAATGGGTTTTTTTTGGTGATCTCATACTAAGTGTGATTTTTCTGGGCGATCTCACACCACGACAAAAGAAGTGTTGGGGAGAAAGGTCTAGTGTTATTCTCTAACCCTGACTGCTTCCCAAAATTTATACACCACTGTAGATGGTGTGATCCTACTTTATTCCAATTTAATCAAGTTCAATCTAGTTCAATCCAAGTAGAAAAAGAATAAAACTGAGATAGAATGCATTCTGATTGTTGGAGGACTATGTGCTTTGAAAACTGTTGTGTAAACTGATGAAAACTACGTTGATCTAAGAAAAGTGATTGTAACTTCCCCCTGGTCATAGGAACCTAGGAAGGGTAAAGAGAACTCAAGTGCTCATGTTTGTATCTGGGCACTGGTTTATGTGTTATGTTGAGGACCTAATTCAGATTTTGAGCCCTAACTATATACTGCTTTGTTCTAAACTGTGAGGTCTGTGTGATTGTGTGCCACTATGCGGTGACTGTTTCACCTAATGTATTCCCCCTCATTTTGGATGCATGCAACGTTGTTAGGAGTATATGGCCCAAAGGAGAGGACCGAATGTTGATCTAAAACCGATACCTTGTAGGGGGAGGGAATGTGCATGGTAGAAACCAAGGCACATGCAAACAAAGTGGCTTAAAACATGTGTTAGTGAAATCAAGAAAAATATGCATATAGAAGACAATGTGTAATCTAGCAAGAAAGAAGACAATGCAGACCGTGAAAAGTGGGTTTCAAACATGGGACATCTCTCACAATGTCACAAGACAATTAATGGCCAAAGTGGCCAAAAGCATATAGTGTGCACACAAGACAAAGGGTAAAGCTTGCAAATAATGGCATATAATGGGAAATAATGAAAAACAATAACAAGGAAGGTAACAAACAACCATGGTGGAAAATAGTTCTTGCAAAGAAAATGTTACACATGAAGCACCCATTACCATGTTAGAAATATAAAAATTATGTTAAAACATGTATGGTTCAATATAGATTAGTGTGATATGAAGAATATGAAGTAGTACAAAATGAAATAATAACACATGTAGTGTGTACGAAAGTAGATGCCCCCAGGAGCCATTGTGGGACTGGTAAGAGGTATAGTGCCAAACATTCGTGTTGCATGTAAAGATATGTATAAAGTATGCATTCACCACTAGAGAACAAGTGAAGGTGCATGTGGATACAGAAAATATAATGACATACTGGACATCCAACTAACATAGTAAGCAAAGTGTAACATGCAAGTAGAAGTAAAAAAGAATAATTGTAACCAAGATATGTAACATGTTGTGAATGAATGTGATGGAATGATATGCAAAGTAAATGATAGGAGCAACATGCCCCCCGAGTGAATGTGTATAAGAATGAGCATGAGATGAGGTTCATTTATAAAATACCCCTCAACGGTCAATAATGAACCATAGAACAAGAGTGTGTCATCGAGGAAATGGTTTGAATGGTGTGCACTAAAAGATATAGATCAATGAAGCATAGAGTGTAAAGAGTTTGAGTGAGGTGAGGTTCATTTCAGATTGAGACCCTCATCATTCAAGTATGAACCATGGAACTAGAGTGTGTCATATGGTAGTGTGATGTGCGAGAGTGTGATGCTAGAAATATGCAACGTGAATGCACAGAGTGTGAAATGTGTAGTGTGTATGATGTGAGGTTCATGGATGTAGTATTCCCTCAATAGTAGCCAAGTGTGAACCATAGCACAACAGTGACGTCATAGGGTAATGACGATACAAGATTGTGTGTATCAATGTGTTTAAGATGCATGAGATAGACTAGATGTGAAGTACTGAGTGCAATAGTAGAAATGTGAGACACCTGATAATGGTAGAAGGGGGGAAGTAAGTATGATTCCCTCCTAAGTGTGCCAATGATGGATATCTATGTGATGATGTGAGAGATACCATGCCATTATGGGAGAGGATTATTCTGTGTCATGAGAAGAGAGAGAGTCAACATAATGGTAGGTAGAAGTGACATCATGACCATGCTATGGTGGCGGAGTTTGAAATGTGTCTTTTCCATCAATGCGAGGATTAGTTTCTTTGACAAAATGAATTAGAAATGGAAGTGGAGTAGGATGGGGATGGATCATGAATGGTGGCAGCTTATGCGTGATTGATAACATTGTGGAATACTTGAGAGGAGAAGAGGTTGGACTGATGTTCATAGGAAGTTTCTTATGCGACTCTTGACTTTCCATAGAAGGAACATTAGTAACAATGGTTTTGATGCTCATTAGACATAGATGAATCAAATTTAGGAACCTAGTGAGATTTAGTAATTGGATATGGCCATATATTAGAAGTTTGTACAGTGAATGAGATAAAACCCTGACGCTCAATGTGTTTGATTCTTCATTGTAAATCATGGCAATCATTGTCATTATGTCCATTGATTTGGTGATAATTGCAATATGGACAACCTTGATATTTTTCAAGCTGATAAGGAGGATAACAATGAGTAGATGGAAATTTGATCAATTAATGAGTAAGGATTTGAGGAATAATATCATGTTGCTTAGTATTGTGATCAAACTTTAGAGGTGCAGGGAGTATAAGACTTGGGGTTCACTGATATGAGCACAAAAGACATAAAATGAGGATGAGAAGAAGAATTAGCGTGAGCCTGCGAAGCACCCTTAAGATGTTGGATTTTAGATTGAAGAGATATAATCATGGATTCCATATCCTGAAATTTATCTTGAAATAAAGAATGTAAAGCTTGAATGAATTTGTAAATAGAGTGATTGGAATTAGGACCAAGAGAGTCATCTGAAAGATGATCAAAGATAGCACTAACTTGAACAAGTGGCATATTGATAGGGAGATACATAATATCTATAGTTTTTTGGAGAGTATCTTTGTAAAAGGGGTGCATTTGAAGAAATTGAAGCAAGGAGACTTGAGAGACCTTATGATCCGTGAGAGAAGAAAAATGAGGATTCGAGAGTGTTTGAATGAATTGGGTTCATCAAATGATTTAACAAATATGGAATTTTTGAAACCTTAATTATATAGTCACATATGATAAATAAGTAATAAAGTACATATTTGACGCAAGCAATAAACTAAAGGAAATTTAAACCCTAGGTTCAAGAGGTAGGATAAAAGAATTAGCTTATTTCACAACTAATCTTGAAGTATGTCAAGCTAGAAAACTGATGAAATGGGAGGGCAGATTTTTACAACTGAACCTAGAAAATTATAGAACTGTAGGAACAAGATGGACCAGGGTTCCTCGACTGGGTCAGGGGTGCCTAGGTGTTAGAGACTATTTTTGGGTGCTTGTGTCTGTGCAGAACCTCAGAAAATGATGTTTTGTGTGTCGCACCAATGTCGCTAACCTTCGTTGTTTGTCACTTGTATGTCGCACTATGCCCACAGATTTTTCCTATAACCTGCAAAATAAATGATCTCTTGTAAAACCCAAAAACACATCAAATCTTAAAAATAAAAAGATGAAATTGTGGAGTCAGAATGACCTCGTCGGTCACCCGACTGAGTGAACTTACAACCGATCATTGAACTACATTTCAAACTTCATGTAGTTCTCATGTATGTGTGCAATAATCATGCTGTGTGTGACTCTTTTGCAAGATGCACTTGATAGCGAGCAATAACTAGATGTAACAATGTAAGTAGATGTGCAGATGAAAAGATGAACTTCCCCTCATATGTGTGTATGCATAAAAAGCAGTCCCTTGTCCCTTGAATGAAGCTATATGGATGCTTTGATGCTCTTAGAATGCCTTTGGATGTAATCTTAAGTGGTAATAGTAGAAGGTTAGAGCTTGGTCCTTTATTATGGTCACATAACTTTATATTTATACAAATCCCTTGGTTGAAATTCACGATTAAAAACTAGAAGGTCGGCCCATAAGAAAATAAGATGCCCAAAAGGATCATGTAAAGTAAAGAGATTTTGGGGGTGCCAAGAAGGATGGGGGCACCAGAGCGTTGGCATCCTGTCTGGGTGCTGGTGTCAAAAGTCATAAAACATAAAGCATTAAAGTATCGATTGGGATATAGGGTGTAAGAGGCCAGAAAGAAGACATGAAACATAGACAAAATTCCAAAGATAGTTATTAATTTATAGTTTTCTCACTTAGGAATCATATGAATATTAGTATGTGACTAGGACCTAGAAATGTACCCAAAGTTCATGATTTATTGTCTACATTTCCTAGTATTATCCTAGTGCAACATTTTATTCATCCCCTTATGATTGATTAATTAAAGAGAGTAACCATACACATTGTACAACTTGTTAGGATTAATTAAATTAATCTTTAGTACGCCTTTAGCTAGCTTGCTTATCGTTTATTAAATAAATGATTAATGAGTTATTTTGCACATTATAGCTAAATAAATTAGCTATCTAATTAGGAAAGTACACATATTTTCCTATTCAATTGCCACTTGGACTCCACTTCACCACTCCATTCAACTCCACTTCACTAGTCCAGTCAACTAAGGTTCTAGAATCCTAAAAAGTTGGGGGTAATTAAATTACATGCACAACCACCTTTCCAAATGTAACTTCTACCAATTAAATCCATTTATTGTCGCTTAATGTCATGTATCTTCCTGGAACCATTTAACTTACCTCAAATGCTATTTTTAGCATGTACATTCAACCACTTCCAAACCACTACTTAGCCTCTATAAAAGAACATGTTTATGCCTTTGCAAATCCTCTTGGATTTCCTATACAAAAACTTTGTCAACTTTACTCCATTATTTGTATATTGGAATCTATATCCAAGTCAAAAATCTACTTGTAGCATGGTCGAATTCCCATTTGGATACCACTTTCAAGATTACCCACAATCTTCATTTCACAAGGTTACACAAGTTTAAAGGCTTCATACAACCTTACATTAAGGTTTGCAAGGAAGAGCTACATGAAGGTTTACAAGTTGTTTTTTTATCTTTCATTATGTGATTTTTTTGTTGTTTACATTATGGAATGCCCGGTGGGACTCACCCATTATCCATTCATTTTTGTTTCACATTTCATTAATATTTTAATGCAGATGTTTAATATTTACTAACTCTTGTGTATGTGGTTTTATGTGTTTAATATTTCTTTTTGGTTTGTTTTTGTTGTTTTGTTATGTTTGTGTAGGTGTTCGGAGCATTTGAAGGTAAGAATATAATCTTAGAAAATAAATAAAAAATAGTTTTGTTGTTGTTGTTTTACTTTTTGCAGTGTTTTTAATTGGGTTTGCTACAATTTCTGGGAGCAGAATTCAAATTTATATCAAAAAAATATTTTTGCAATTATTATTTTTCCCTCTAAATTTAGCAAACTGATTAGTCTTAACTATATTTGGTATTTCTACTATATATAGCAGTAGATTTTTCCATTTTACTAATCATGGTGTTCTCTTATTTTTGACTAAACATCATAAAAACAATCAACAAATCTTGCAAAAAAATCAGCAAATCCCTACTAAAAGTCATAACTCTCTGTTAAACCCTGACTACTCCACTCCACCCTCCTTACCCTTCCTAGCTCAACCTCAAGCTTGACCAATCTAGCTCCCTCCCTACCAAACTAACCTCACCACCCACCCCCTATCTCCTAGCTCGATGAGCTATCTCATTGAGCTACTCCTCACCCCGCATTAACCTCACTAATCGTACCCTACAAGCTACCCCAACCCCTCTCTACTACTTTCCCAACCCTGCACGATCTAACTCTCACATGGACTTCCCACCTAAGCTTGAATGACACAATCCCTCTCCCAACTCCCCCCAAATCACCTGCCTCTCCCCACGACCCAACTCAAACATGATTCAACTCAGCCGAGCTCACCCTGACCTCGATCTTCCTACCCCCAAGCCCTCTGCTCTCCCTACGAACTCACCTCTCCACCAATATGCTGACCTCGACCCCTTGGACATGACTCAGCCACCCTGTGATCACATCTCCACACTCGTACCAATCCTGAATCCCCAGTATTCCCTTTTGCAGATCTCCCTGAGCTAAACATCATGCATGTCAAGTACCACTAAGTCATTCCAAGCCTGCCAAGATCTTCATCCCTACAAAACTTGCACAAGCCAAAAAAAACCAAAGCTGCCACACAACACAAATAAAAAAAAATTCCCACACAAAGCAACAAACCCGAGCCTATGTGTCTTACCATGCATTCTACTTTAGAGTTTTCACCTTAGATTAGGTCATTGTTTTAAATTTTTATTTACTTTAGTTTAGTCTTGTTCTAAGTTTAGTTTATTAATTTACACTATAGCTTTCACTTAGGATAATATTTTCTTTAATTATTCTTTGTGTTCAATTTGATTTAATTATATTTTCTTTTCATTGATAATATAGTTAGGTATTTAATATTAATTTATTTGTTTTAATTAATTAATCATTAGTTTAATCAATTAACTTAGGTCTTTTAATTTAAATTAGGCCCCCTTTTGCATTATTATTCGTCAATTTTTATCAGATAGACTAATCATGAAATTTGCTTTTATAGGGTTACTGGATGTTTTCATCCAATTACACTCACTTTTTCAAGACATTTTGTAAGTGTTAAACTTTTTTTTCATGGTAGCTAACACTTTGTGGCAGTTTTTTATCTTGTTTTTGTTGTCATTTTTTTTCATTTTTGTGAAGCTAGTCACAACAATTCATGTGTATGTTCTTCACTCACAATTTTTGCAAGCGATCTTGAGAATCAGAAACATGGTTTTGTTTTTTTCATTGTTTTATCTTTGTTCACCTTAGGAAAACTACTAACAATTGTTTGCAGGACCGTATTACAAAGACCACATCAAAACTACTAACTGCAGGTTTCCTTGATCGTGAACTAAGAAAACTACTAATTCCTTGTGTGCAAAGACATCCTTTAATCAAGATCAAAATTAACCATTCAAATTTTATTTTCAGTTGTGGTTGAAAGGATATTACGCAACTTCTATAACTGTGGGAAGTGCTTTGGCTTAAGCCATAAAACTCATTTAAGAAGTACCACAGGAACCCCAAAGTAATCAGCACCTTAAGGGAACTGGCTAACGAAACAGGAACCTTTTGTCCCAACTAACCAGTATTCTTGTGAGATTAGAGTCATAGATATCCTTATTAGGAACCCAAGTGTGATTCATTTGAGCAAGATCTTTGTTCATTGTTTCAAAGAAGGTAAAGTAAAGCTGACAACTAGCAATAGCACCATGCTTGCTCGGGCATACTGCTGACACCTAGTTGAGAGAACCACCTAACAAGCCACACAATTTCCAATCCAATTTAAGGTAGAGGATAACTTTCACTTCATCAATATTCATTTTTCTTACATGTTACATACTTGTGTTTCACTTTGGTTACTCACTTTTTTCTTTGTCATCCACATTGTCGATTTGTAAACAAGCCAAAATCTTGGGTTGTGGACATCCATATCCAAAATTGATCAGTTTCATCCTTTTCATCTAAGTCTTGACATCATGATACTCGCTTTATCATGGTCAATCACCCTCATTATCACCTTAATTTTTCATTTTCATAAGTCTTAAGTTTGACATTTACCCTTTTTGAACTTAAAGCATTCCATCCTTCTTACATTGTCATATTTCACATTTTGTTGAATTCTCAACATTTTCACATTAATTTATTCCTCTCTTTTAAATAATTCACTTTTCTCCAACTTGAGGACATTCATCAATCACTTTATTTTCATCTCTTATCTCCACTTTCATGAGATTCAGACCTTTTCCTCATTTCTTCACTTCTTGTGATGAAATTCACTTTGTCGTTATTTAAGTGCTCCCTTTTCTTTGTTGTGTCTCCTCTTTTACATACTTTTTTTAAGATTTGATATCATTCATCATTAAGTCTCTCCCCTCTTAACATACATTTGGTTAACAATATATAATTTTCATCACTTTTCCTAAGTCTTTTCCCTTAACACTACTTTTTTTAGCGTTGAACATATTTCATCATTTATCTAAGTCTCATAGACACAAAATCATGCACTCGGTACATTTCTAGGTCCTAATCACATACCACTATTCATATGATTCCTAAGTGAGAAAACTAGTAATTTACATCTATCTTTGGCCTTTTTCTTTATTATTTCCTCTTTGGTCTTGCACACCCAACATCCCATTCTAATAGTCATTGTTTTATCTTTATTGACTCTGGACACCAACGCACAGGTGTCCTCATTCCCTTTGGGTGCCCCCGACCTCTTTGTATCTTACTCGCCTATTTTGGGCCACTTTTTATCTTTTGGGCATATTGTTTTCTTATGGGTTGGCATTTTAGTTGTCAATTATAAAATTCAACCAATAGAATCATATAAATACAAAGCTATATTACCATAATAAAGTACCAAGCACTAAGCATCCATTATCACCACATAAGGTTTCATCTGAAGGCGTTTGAAGAGCATCAAGGCGTCCATCTAGCACTCACTCAAAGGACAAGGGACTACATTTTCTACATACATGCATAGGAGGGGAAATTCATTTTTCCATCCACACATCTATTTACATTTCTACATATAGCTATCACTCGCTATCAAGTGCATCTTGCACAAGATCTTCCTAGGGCACAATTTTATCACACAAGAACAACACTGAGTCTGAGATGTAGTGCAGTGCTCAGTCCTAAGTTCACTCTATTGGGTGACCACCACGGTTATTCTGACTCCCCATTTGCATATTTTTTTTAGGATTTGATGTAGTGTGGGGTTTTGCAGGATATCATTTGTTTTGCAGGTTACAGAAGAATTACGTGATGATCCAATGACATACATGTGAACAAAAGTGAAGGTTAGCGACACTTGTGCAACACAACAAAAACTAGTTTATGAGCTCCTATGTGGTCAGAGGTGCCCAACAGAGGTCAATAGATCCTAGACACCCTTGCTCAAACCCAAGATCCCTAGTCCTAGATCATCTAGGAATTACAAAATTTACCAAGCACAGTTGCTACAGTATCCTCCTAATGTTCATCAATCTTCCAGTCAAGAACACTTTGAGATTAAGAGAATATAAGGTAAGTTTTTTATCCTCTCTCTTGCACCTAGGGTTTTATTTTTATCTAGCTTATTACTTGTGTAAATTTTTTGCTATATCTTTTATTTATTATGCATGACTCTGCAATTAGGGTTTTACAAATTCAATATTTGTTAAATCAAGTCTCCTCTTGTAGCCTTCATTTTTTCGCAAGTTGAGAAAACTAACTTCTTTCACCTCTTCCCTCTTTACATTCACTTTGTAAAGGGTCGCAAAGCCCTTTTAAACCTTTTAATACCTCTTAACACTCATTTTGTTAAAAATTCTTCCAAACTAACATTTCAATCCATTCTTCCACCTTAGCATCACTCATTTTGTTAAGTGTTGTGAAGTCACCCTTTCTTATTACTCTTAACACTCACCTTATTTAGAGTTAGCCTTTCACACCCATTTTTCATCACTCTTATCACTCATTTTATTGAGAGTTGATCACACTCACATTGTCAATTCTCTTCTCCCTTAACATTCATTTTTGTTACAAAGTAGAGCACATATAACCGCTTTTAGCCCATTTTCTCTTGACTCTCATTTTGTTAAGATTTGGGAAATCAACTAACCATTTTCTCCTCCTCTCTCTTAGTACTCACTTTTCTAGGGTTGAGATCTCTCAACCTTCCCCTCTTCAATCTTAGCATTCACTTTTCTCAGGATTGATTTTTCTATCACACCTTTTCTTGTTCCTCCCCTCTTTCAAAGATGGTGGGAACTTGAAATCATGATTATAGTCCCTTTCGATGGAAGAAAATAAATACTTTCCACTTTAGTTCAGATGAAGAGGATGAAGACCAAATTGAAAATCTTTCCATAGACACCACTTTATGAAAAAACAAATACCAATTCTTTCTTCGTCTCCTTTCCATTAGAGAAATATTTCCCTAGGATTTTGATGAGGATATGGTGAAAACCTTACCAAGACAGCCTAAAGCCCCTAAGGGCCCGCCGTATGAGTCAAGCACACATGATGACACAGGACCAAGTAAAAAAAATGCTAATAATAATGAAAAATATAGTACTTCATCCCCTAATCCCAACCAAGTCTTGCTTGATCAAATCAATGCAATGGAAAAACAATTTAATCTCCTATCCTCTACAATCACTAACAATAATACCAAAGGTATCGAACATGTGAAGAAAAGTGATGACATCTTCAAAACTCATTTTAAGACTGATAAAGAGAACAACAATCATAAGAACTCAAATTGAGAACTCAAATTGAAAAAGTTCTCATTCTAAAGGATTTATCAAGCCTCGTTCTAAATACAATAGGCATAATCATTACCATAACAATGAAAAACCTAGAACTTCTCATGATAAACATAGGTGCATCAACCACAACCGTAACATTGTAAATGATGGTTTCACGGATAATCACAATGTGCACAACTTACAAAACAATCAATATAAAAAAAGTTAAGTCTAAACCATCCTTCACCATTATATGAAGAGAAACCCCTCCTCATGATTACAAACGAAGATAATATAAATTTTTGGGAAAATATCTTTCAAGCATCTTAACACAACTAACATGTTCCACTATGGTCACTTACCCTATTACACAACCCTTCCATAAAGGAGAACCTAAGCAAGATTGGTCTAGACCTAATACATATTGTGATTTTCATCACATTGATGGTCATCAAATGGACATATGAAAATAACTTCGAAACCCCATACAAGACCTTATTGACAACAGAGACATAATGGTCAAAGACCTACCATCTACCAAAACATCCAACGATAATCTAAAGGTATTTTCTAATCCATTTCCTAACCATGGTACAAAGGGAAAATCTCATGAACATGGTGAATCCTCTAACAATGTTGATTATGAGTCCATAATATCATGTATTATAAACACTAATTTGTGCATAGTTGAACATCATTTTACACCCCTCGGAGAAATTCTATCCAGTGTCTTTCAATAATTAGTAAAGGCTAACATGATCAAATATCCAACTACGAGACCCTTTTCTAATGGGGAACTCAATCCTACATGGTATAATGCATTGGAATATTGTGAATACCACAGCATGGAAGGCCATTCTACTTATCATTTCACACCTCTTCGTCATTATGTTCAAGACTTAATTGACGACAAAGCCATTTTCATATAGCTTGACGACAAAGCTCTCGCAAACAATGAAACACCAACTTCCACAACTTCAAATTAAGAGTTGAGTGTTGTTCCCATTTATGTATATATTGACATTTAATGAGATCACAATGATGAAATTTAATTATCTCTCGCTCCTAACCAAGCTATATCTTCTTCATATTTTCTTTTCCTCATCTAAATAGACATTTAACTTGTTTTGGGAAATAACCTTCCAGCATCAAACAAGAGATTAACCTTGCTTCAAGAATTCCTTTCAACCCTTGATATAATTGTAGACACTATATAAGAGGATCCATAATCAAGAAATTTTGAGCTTGATTCTATTCTTTCACCGTTGGCTCCTATACCTAACATCTCTAGTATTGTTATCAAAACACAACCACATCAAGTTTGGACACTTACTACAATGCAACCTTCTGTGTCCATTATACCTCACATGATCAATCTTACAAGAATCTCATCAACGATTACCCTTACATTTCAATAAATCTACATGCGCACATTCTACAAGGTATGTATACCCATGAATATCCTTATACAACATTTTTACACTTTAATTACAAATATTTCATCAAATTAATTACTCCCTAGCCTCAAAGGAGAAACATTGAATATTTTCTCTCTCTGGCCTACAAGGAACCTTGGATGTATATCTATAGATCAATCCTTCTTTCCTCACACTCTTCCATTCATAAGTAAATATGAATCTCAACATATTCCCTACATTTATAAGAATCCTCTAACAGCACATAGGTCTTTTGATTCCATCAAGAACTTATTGAATCATAATCCTCTGACTTGGAACTCATCCACCCAAGTCTCATACCTTGAGATTCATTGAATCATTTAATTCACTCCTTTGACTTGGATCATGTCCACCCAAGTATCCTCAATTAGGACTTATTGAATCTTTGGATCTCCAACTTTGACTTAGACCTTGTTTGCCAAAGTCTTATATTTCAGGAATTATTGAATATTTTGATTCCCCCTCTTGACTTGGATCTTGTCCACCCAAGTCTCACATTTCAAGACCATTAAAATTTAATAAACATGGACCTCTTTCTTGATGATTACATTTCAAATCCTCATCCTCAGAAATTCAAAAAACTTTAAAAGCATAAAAAGAGGATAAAACTCTACATTAAACTATTCCTTAAAGAAATATTTACAAATTGGAAGTGGGAAAGTGAGTACAAATAACTATAAGTGTTCCATCTATTGGAATATATCTTAATCATTCCATTATCATATCTTCGCATTCTTAATCAGGGGATCATTTTCAAAATTTCCATAAACATCCCTAAATTGTGTCAGTGTATAAGATCATCTCGAGAGCTTTCCAACGACTGTGAGAACGCAACAAACAGACAACGGGAGCTCTAGATATGTCCAGTCAAAGTTCAGACAGCGAGAAAGTCAACTCTGGTCAAGTGGTCAATATTGGACCAATCGCACTGTGACACGTGGCTTGCCACCACACATAAAATTCACTCGAATTACCTATCCGGAGACGACAAGTGGACTACATGATGACCGAGTTAATTATTTTATTTTTGATACCCCATGGTATGGGTCGAATTTTTATTTACTTGGTAAGTCCACTTACACACCAATTTCCAAATGCCACACATTATGCCACAACCACATATATTAATGTTCAAACATTAGTATTCAAATTTCCACTTACCAAATTAAACCGCCACATGCTAAGTCCATTTGTGAAGGAGGGAAGCGGTGGTGGGGGCATACAAAGCCATCCACGTGGAAGAAGGTGGTGAAGCAGTGGAGATGGGGGCGGTTAAGCCTAAGGTGGTCCTTTGACCACTATAAAAATGCGTGGAAAGGCTTAATAAAGCCTAAGACATTATCCCCCACCACCAAAATGTGGGACCTTATCCAAATGTCACTCCATTTGGGATTTAATCCCATTAAACATGTTAATCCACTCATTATTGGGAATATTTTATCCCTTATCAAAATGCTACGGGCTAAGGTTTAAAAATAGCCTAAGGATAATATGTAATTGCATTTTTTAAGGGCCCTAAAATTGTATAAATAGGGTACCTAGTTCATTGTAATGGACACACCCCAAGCTTATTATTTGTTAAGCTTATTGTGGGGACACACACCAGCACAACAAAGAAGCTCATTGCTAGAGCGCAGAAAGGTGGACGCACACCCCAAGCTTATTATTTGTTAAGTTTATTGTGGGGACACACACTGATGCAATAGAGAAGCTCATTGCTAGAGCGTGGAAAGGTGGAAACACACCCCAAGCTTATTATTTGTTAAGCTTATTGTGGGGACACACACCGGCGCAACAAAGAAGCTCATTGCTAGAGCGCGGAAAGGTGGACACATTAGTCCGAGAAGCTTATTATTTTTTAAGCTTATTTGTGAGATGTGTCAACAAATATTGTTTATTGGCCTATTATTTTAGGCAATAGTAGATGAAATATTTGTGATTGGGAGTAAATTATAAACTACCCAATAGGCCCATTGAGCCACACCAATTACTTGCAAATCCTAGATTGTCGACCGAAGTGCTAGCATCGCATAGATAGCGTCGGGAAGGCCGATCAAAGCCAAAGGAGATTGTGCATCAGGAAGGTGAAGAACAATTCGACTAATCATCGGAAGTTTTTGAAGAACTGGTGTACTGATAGGAAAGTAAAATTCCATTAGGTTTTCTTGTGAAAGTACTACTATAACTTAAAAGTTTTGACTAATGAAACGGTTCGACCACGAACCCGGAGACTAGGCAATTCCCGAACTCCGTAATAAATATTTGTGCAATTGTCTTATTGTCTTGCATTAACTATTTTAAATTGATTACTTAAAAGGAGAAAATTGTCGGCAACTAATTAAAGCCTACAAGGGTCCAAGATCAGGTAGTAATAACTTGATTATTTTTTGATCAAGTTTGGTATCAGAGCTGGTTATCGACACCTACAAACTTGCTAATCTCTGAAGCAAGTTGGTATCAGAGCTGGTAATTGACACCTACAAACTTGTTAATCTCTGAAGCAAGTTTGGTATCAGAGCTGGTGATCGACACTTGCAAACTTGCTAATCTCTAAAGTAAGTTTAGTATCGAAGCTGGTAAATCTAATTAACAGAGTGATTCCTTCAAGTTGGTGTAGTTGGTTTAGTTTGTGTGAACAGGGTACAAGTGCACTATGGGAAAGATGTCTAAATGGGTGAAGCTCGATGAGATTGAAGCGTATAATCACCAGATCCAGGAAGAAAATTCTCTCCTGTGATCAATGTATTACTCCCTAGAAGAGGAGAATGCTCATTTGAAATTGGAACTGAAAACCAAGGATGAGCTCTTGGCAAGGTTGCAATGTGGTGATCAAAGGAAGGAAATACCTTCAACTTTAGATGCAGAGGCCATGGCAGATGATTGCACTGTAAGCTGTTCACCACGAGAATCTTTTCTTCCTCCCATTCGGTTTTGGATTCAGGTAATGAAGTCTTTGGTTTGTTTGAAAAGCATACTAGAGGCATTGGATCCAAGTTACTAGATAAAATGGGATTTGATGGAAGAGGCCTTGGTAAAAATGTCCAAGGCATTTCTAACCCAATACATGTCGAGGATCATCCTCATTTTGTAGGTTTGGGTTTTCCTAGTGTGGGAATGGAAATTGGAGAATGCTCCAAGAATGCTGACGGGAGACAAGCTTTCGAAAGCAAAGATATTACCCCATTAGTCTTGCAAGAAGATTCTGAGCAGGAAACTCATGCTTCGTCGTCATAGGCAAAATATGGTAAGAGAAATCAGCGAAGAGGTAATGAGATCACACCTCCAATTTCTTACCATAATCATATTCACAGTAAAACTTCTTATCCACTTTTTCAGCTTAAGAAGTATGGTTATGATTTTTAGAAGATGTGGAATGCCTTTCCATGTACTTTTTGTGGATTTCATAATCATTTTTTGGTTAGATGCTGGAAGAGAAGGACATTGATGAAGAAGTTGATGTCGTTCGTCAGGAACAAGGCAAATTAGAAAGACCAATCTCATCATGCAGAGTTGAGAAATGGCAGAAAGAGTTCCTCATCCCAGAAGATGGAGATTAAGAGGAATTTTTGTGCTCATTGAAAAAGGAATGGGCATCGGGTGGAAAATTGTTGGAAACTGCATCCATCTCGCCATCAGAGTAATGGTAAGCCAAAGATGGAATGGAGGCCTATTGTAAAGGTAGAAGAGGTTTCTACTCCACCACCAGTTGACAAGTCAACCCAGGACCAGGTAATACCTGAAAGTGAAAGTCCTTTCAAATGGGTAAGTCAACAATTTTTCAATTATATATTGCATAATTCAGATTGATGAATAGTATGCAGTATTAAGTTTGGAGATCAGATTCTGTGAGAAAATGCTGAGAGAAAGGTTTACAATACTCAGTGGATTTTCTTACTTAGAAAATTTGATTAATGCTCCAAACATATCTCCTAATAAGCTTTTGAGTACATGTTACAACTTGGATATAGGATTTGACTCATATAAAGCTTGGAGATTGATCTGCCATTTGTGTAGAGAATATAGCTCTCAAAAGATCAGCTTAGAACTTCATTTTTTGTAGGGGAATTGTGACCATGCAGCAAAATGGTAGTTGAATCACCATTGACATTGATGTCGGGTCAGAACTTCATTCTGTGTAGAGGCATTGTGACCATGCAACAGAGTGGTACCTGATATTAGTATGTCAACAACAGGAGCTCTAAAAGGATCAGCTCATAACGTCATTTGGTGTCAAGGCATTGCGACCACACATACGTATGGTAGCTGATCAATAGACTTAGCATCATGCATTGGAGGCTCAAGGTCTTGCAAGAGGCTTAGCATCATGCATCAGAGGAGTTGAGGTTTGTAATAGACTTAACATCATGCATTGGAGGTTTGAGGTCTTGAAAGAGGCTTAGCATCGTGCATCGGAGGCATTGAGGTCTGAAAAAGGACAAGTCATTGTCCATCATCGACATCGGATCAATCAAAGCTCTATGTAACATGGAGTTCCTTCAAACCAATTTGGATTCTACGGAATCAACTCGGAGCCAGGAGCTATGTTATAGAGTAAAAGAAGATCCTTGTTGTCAGATATCAAGAAGCTTAGCACCGCACAGAAGGAGCGTTGAGGTTTCATTCAGAAACTTAGCACCATAAAGCAGAGGCATGGAGGTCTTCTTCGGATATCAGAGTGGCACAGTGGAAGTGTCGTGGGCCCATAACCCACAGGTCCCAGGATCAGAGCAGAGTTTTCAAAGTGAGAAGGTTGGAGGAGAAGACCCAAGGGTCTACTACAGCAGCACTTCTGAGGTGGCAGCAGAGTTTTTCAGATTCAGGATAGTATGGAAGCTTTTTGGGACAAAAAGACTTTCTTAGTGGGGAGGTGTGATCATGGGATCATTTTCAAAATTTCCATAAAAATCCCTAAATTGTGTTAGTGTAGAAGATCATCTCGAGAGCTTTCCAACGACTATGAGAACACAAAAAACGGACAACGGGAGCTCTAGATATGTCTGGTCAAACTTCAGACAGTAGGAAAGTCAACTCTGGTCAACTAGTCAATATTGGACCAATCGCACTGTGACACGTGGCTTGCCACCACACATCGAATTCACTTGATTTACCTATTGGGAGATGACAAGTGGACTACATGATGACTGAGTTAATTATTTTATTTTTGATACCCCATGGTATGGGTCGAATTTCTATTTACTTGGTAAGTCCACTTACACACCGATTTCCAAATGCCACGCATTATGCCACAAACCACATATATTAATGTTCAAACATTAGTATTCAAATTTCCACTTACCCAATTAAACTGCCACATGCTAAGTCCATTTGTGAAGGAGGGAAGCGGTGGTGGGGGCATACAAAGCCATCCACGTGGAAGAAGGTGGTGAAGCAGTGGAGATGGGGGCGGTTAAGCCTAAGGTGGTCCTTTGACCACTATAAAAATGCGTGGAAAGGCTTAATAAAGCCTAAACATTATCCCACCACCAAAATGTGGGACTTATCCAAATGTCACTCCATTTGGGATATTTATCCCATTAAACATGCTTAATCCACCAACATTGGGAATATTTTATTCCTTATCAAAATGCTAATCGGGCTAAGGTTTAAAAATAGGGATAATATGTAATCCCATTTTTTAAGGGCCCTAAAATTGTATAAATAGGGTACCTAGTTCATTGTAATGGACACACCCCAAGCTTATTATTTGTTAAGCTTATTGCCTACCAGGATAATAAAGAAGCTCATTGCTAGAGCGTAAGGGCCCTAATTTGTTAAGTATAAATAGGGAGAAGCCATTGCTATTGTAAAGGTGGAGACACACCCCAAGCTTATTATTTTTTAAGCTTATTTTGGGGACACACACCGGCGCAACAGAGAAGCTCATTGCTAGAGCGCGGAAAGGTGGACACATTAGTCCGAGAAGCTTATTATTTTTTAAGCTTATTTGTGAGATGTGTCAACAAATATTGTTTATTGGCCTATTATTTTAGGCAATAGTAGATGAAATATTTGTGATTGGGAGTAAATTATAAACTACCCAATAGGCCCATTGAGCCACACCAATTACTTGCAAATCCTGGATTGTCGACCGAAGTGCTAGCGTCGCATAGATAGCGTCAGGAAGGCCGATCGAAGCCAAAGGAGATTGTGCATCAGGAAGGTGAAGAACAATTCGACTGATCATTGAAAGTTTTTGAAGAACTGGTGTACTGATAGGCAAGTAAAATTCCATTAGGTTTTCTTGTGAAAGTACTATTATAACTTACAAGTTTTGACTAGTGGAACGGTTCGACCACGAACCCGGAGACTAGGCAATTTCCGAACTCCGTAATCAATATTTGTGCAATTGTCTTATTGTCTTGCATTAGCTATTTTAAATTGATTACTTAAAAGGAGAAAATTGTCGGTAACTAATTAAAGCCTACAAGGGTCCAAGATCAGGTAGTAATAACTTGATTATTTTCTGATCAATTCTTCACCTATCACGACACATGTTAACCTTATTCCTATTGGGCATTGTTTGTGTCATCTTTGTTATGGTTTCTACCATTTCAGATCTTTTCACCTACGGTTTTGTCTTAAATCTTACTAATGGAAAATCCTCCTTTAAAATAAGCTCTCTCTATAATAAAAATTTCAAACAACTTTACCCAATCATTTTAACCACCCACTTCAGTCTACGGTGTTGAACCATTATGACCTACTAGTTGTATGCAGCTGAGACTTGGTGGCAGAATTTTTGTTCCCAACAAGCACATCATCGATCTACAAGGCAAAAATCAATCTAAAAATACAAAAAAAAAAACTATAAAATCATTACACCTTTCATCCTTCACAGTATTTGGTGATAATCCCATACTTCTCACTAGTAGTATGAGACTAGAAATAGAGGAATATGTCCTTACTCAACTACATTTTGTCTTCGGTGTTGATTCATTGTCTCTTACTAGTGGCATGATGAAACATGTATGGGGTCCCTTTCAAAAACAAACAAAAATAATTAACCAATAAATCATGTAGAAATATTAATCAAAAGTACTTAATCAAAAATATCCCAAGAATTTGCTTATGTTAAAGACAGACAAGAAATTCCTTCAACCGGATCTTGTCAATCAGTAGGCCATCTATGGATCTAATTCTAGTCAAACCCTATAAAATGAGATCATTTTGGAATTGGTCAAATAATCTTGACTGAAAATGAGTTACATTTTTCTCGTATCGACCATTATTACACCTTGTGTCTTCACATCCATCATCTTCACTTTCATATCACTATTCACCTTGTTATCATGTCCATCTTGGCTCTCGGTGATGAGCCCTTACATCTTCCTAGTTGCATCAAGTCACAAAAAAATTGAAACACCCTATCATTTTATCATCTACATTTATGTCAATGGAATGGAATGCTTCTAATTATTTTCACCTGCTTTCAAGAAGTGCACCCCTTTATCGAGTTTTAAAATACCATAAATATTTTTAAAATGTCTCACAAAACTTAAAAACCTTTAAATATGTTTCTCAAAATACCAAAAAAATATAAACTTGTTCCAAAAATAAATATAAAATATAAAATTGTCAAAATCAAAACATTCACATAATGTTTGACCAACTTTCAATAACTGAATTATACAATTCCACAATTTTCCATTTGACGGTGCTCTTCATGATCATTCCAAATCATCTTTTGATAATCATATGTATTACCCATGGTGTATATCTATGCTTGAGGAAATCACTCTACCCTTACACAATATAACTTTGCTTGGGGCACATTTGGATTTCACATTTTAATCCAATACAGATCAAACTTCAATGGGATCTGACAAGAATATATTTTGGAGTATATAAGTATCGCTCTGCTCTTCATCATGATCCAATCCTCTCATGTTCTAAGCTATCACTCGGGGGCATTCAAATTTTTCTATTTCATCAATGTGGAACACATTTGGAGCGTCATTAGACGTTGTTATTACAAATGATGTTGTACTATTGTGGTTTGTCAACATTGTGATGATGATTTTGCTTCTTTCAATTTGTTATTTGTTTTTACTTTGTTTACCTTTAATATAGACAAATTATAGGAAAATTCTTGGAATCTTAGCGCAAATATAACTTGGTGTCATTCATTCTTGTTCATATTGGGTTTGTTTGCATCGCTTGTTTCATGCTTTTTTTTTGTTTGCACATGGTGTGTTTTCCTCTTGGTTTATTACATAAGCCATTGAGTGTTTTCTTTTTTTGTTATGTATTTAGGTTATTTTGCATTTATTTGCTTTTGTATTTTAAATTTTTCCATTGAGTGTTTTTTTTTTGTTGTGTATTTAGGTTTGTTTGCATTTGTTTGCATTTGTATTTTAAATTTTTCAACAACTCACAAAACTCCAAAAAAATCATATATTTCAAAATTTCAAAAAAATCAGAAAAAATTATAAAATTTTCAAACAAACATTCACTTATCACAGAAAGCCTACAATTGGAAAACCCTTGAAGTGAATATTTCAAAATTTCAACACAATCTTGATAAATTCATACCTTTATCTAATACCCTAGTGATCGTTCCAATCTTATGACTATCACTTTCTTCCTTTGCATGATTGCTAACTCTGTTTGGGGCAAGTCAGAAAATTGTTTTTTCCTTTGTGATATGACTTCCCCTGGGGAAATTTCTTTTAGATCATTTGTAAAATGGATCCAACAACAGTTTCATGAGGATTAGATAAGTATATTCCGCTCTTCAGTATGATCATATTCCCAATCCTTTCATATATTTTATTCTTGGGGGAATTTGTGTCTACTTAATCACCATTGTGGTATGCATTAGGGGCATAACTGATTCTCTTCTATTTTGATGTTGTGTTGCATTTTTTATGTTTACTTTTTTTACCACTTGCAAGTAGTGTGATTACATCTTGGTTCCTTTGTAACCCTAATGCATGCACTTACTTTGTATATTGGTTATGTTTTTCTTTTTTATCTTTTCTTTGATATGTGTGTGTTTGTTTACACGAATCTAAGTTAACCATCTTGGTCCTTTCATAAGCATAATGTTGCTCTAAATTTATCCTCCAATTGATGCTCATGCTACGAGCTTAGTCCTTCCCATCCTTGTTTTAATCCCTTGTCTTTTTCAAATCAAGTGGTTGTCCATGACTTTGTTGTGTCACCCACCCACTTCAGGGGGAATTCCCTTACCATTATTCTTATTGGGGCATCCAAATGTTTCACTGTTTAATAATTTACATATGTATACTATCTTTAAAATTTGATTGCTTCATAATAACACTTTAAATAGGGGCAAATGCAGACATCCCAAATTCACATACATATTCCTAGTATTATCCCAGTACAGCCTATTATTCATACTCTTATGATTGATTAATCATACACATTATACCCCTTGTTAGGATTAATTAAATTAATCTTTAGTACACCTTTAGCTAGCTTAATTATCATGTATTAAATAAATGATTAATTAGTTATTTTACACATTATAACTTATTAAATTAGTTATCTAATTAGGAAAGTACACCTATTTTCCTAGTCAATTGCCACTTGGACTCCACTTCACTAGTTTAGTCAACTTAGGTTTTAGAATCCTAGAAAGGTGTGGGAAATTAAATTCCATGCACAACCACCTTTCCTGATGTAACTTCTTCCAATTAAATCCATTTACTGCCCCTCAATGGCATTTATCTTCGCAGAACCATTTAACTTCCCTCAAATTTTATTTTCAGCATGTGCATTCAACCAATTCCAGTTCACTACTTAGCCTCTATAAAAGAGCATGTCTATCCCTTTACAAAACCTCTTGGATTTCATGTACAAAAACTCTGTCAACTTTTTTCCAATATCTACATATTGGAAGCTATATCTAAGTCCAACATTTTCTTGTAGCATGGTCAAATTCCCATTTAAAGACCACTTTCAAGAGCACCCACAATATTCATTTCACAAGGTTACGTAAGTTTAAATGCTTCACAAAAACCTTACATTGAGGTTTGTAAGGAAGAGCTATAAGAAGGTTTACAAGTTGTTTATTTGTCTTTTGTTATGTGATTTTTTCATTGTTTATACAATTCATAAGAAA
This sequence comes from Taxus chinensis, assembly GCA_019776745.2. Lineage (NCBI taxonomy): Eukaryota > Viridiplantae > Streptophyta > Pinopsida > Cupressales > Taxaceae > Taxus > Taxus chinensis. The sequence continues at coordinate 212,628,605 of CM034153.1, read as the reverse complement.
TCAAATCCAAAACCTTATAGATTGAATATTAACTTTATTCACGTATTGATCAAATCAAACCAAATTCAAAACCTATACATTATATTTTCACTTTATTCACATATTTAGTAATCCAAACCCAATCAAGACTTAGTCCTAACAGACTTTAAATATTTCATCAAATTAGTCCTAACAGACTTTAAAATCAAACCCAAATCGAATCAAAAATCATAATATCCATCAATTCAATCTGAAACACATTTTTTACATTTGATCAAATCAAACACTAGTTTCAATAAATAATAACAACCGCTTGTAACGCATCAAATGAATTTTTTCTAGAAAAAATTCATGAGACAACAAAACTCACCATGATGGACCTTTTCAAACCAAATAAAAGGAACAATGAAACTTTCAACTCATTCCTTAAATAATGGTAAGGGATTGCAAACCAATTTCATTGCTTAATAGCTGAAAAACAATTGATATGCATTATCATACCAAATCTTAATTTAGAATTATCATTCCAAATGCAAATGTATTTCCTACACAACTTTCAAGATGTAATAAAAAAATTAATTAAAATCAAGAGATCCCTTATTGCTAAAGGCCTCATCAAAATTCCTTCAAATCATCATTCAAAGGAGTCAAACAATCAAACAATCATACAATTGTACAATCATACTCCCTAATCAAGAAACTACTCCATGTGAATTTAAATGAAGAAAATTTACACCTCTTGGGTAAAACCTTTTTAGTGTACTCCATCAATTAGCAAAAGATAACATGGCCACCTATCCACTCACAAGAACCTTCACAAAAGAGCAGCCAAAATATTTGTGGTATAATGAATCGAAATGTTGTGAATACCACTACATCAATGGCCATCCTACAGATCATTGTTCAAAAGTTTGTAATTACATCCAAGATTTACTTGATAGTGGATACATTGAAGTGAAATACACTTCTAATAAAACCACGCCAAATGAGGAATTGGAAGAATTTCAAGAATCCTTTTCAACTCATGGTACAAATGAAAAATCTAATGATAAGCCTTAAGGTCCAATCATCAAACAAGGTTGAGATTGATCCTATAATTTTAGTGCTAGAACCTAAGCCTCACACTATGTCTACCATCAAAATTGAAACCCTTATCCATGTTATAGTCATGCTACAACAACAGGTTTGGACACCTTCCATGACACCTCAAATGTCGAATCCTAAATCTATTGTTGTTTCGAAATAGTCATTAAAAGTAATTTTTTCATCTAATGTCAATGATATTATCAAACAATTAGAGAATACACCTCCACAAGTCCCTCTCATTGATTTGACCAAAAGGTCACCTATATTTCAAGACATCTTTACACACGCACTTTGTTGGTATCCAAATTCATTCTCCTTTTCAGGCCGAGCAGTAACACAGATTTGACAGGGAGCTTAGAGGCAAATAGATCATAATGTGTGTCATTCTGTGTCGAGGATGAGATCTAACTGACCCTTTGTTACTCAGATTTGTGGAGAGATGGATAGCAGCTTGTTATCCTGTAAAATTGACAAGGGCAATTTTACAGGTAACAATACCAAAATTTTTGTTTTAGTCCCCCGTTGAGGTCTCTTAGCATTCAAAATGGCATGAAATCCCTTTCCAGAAAATCTAGTTTATAGAACTTGGTCATTTTCAACCTTTTTGGGTTGGGCGTAGTTTTCTTTCACGTTACATCAATCAAAATTATGCCCCCTCCTTTCCTTTGGCACATCATTTGGAGTGTCAACACTCCAAATGTTACACCTCCCAATGTTGCACCAAGGTGCTGAAAACGCGGTGTTGACACTCCCAAAACTGCACCTATTGCGCAAATCCCTTTGTGTCAGCATCCATTTTGGTGCACCTTAGAAAAGTTGGTGGCACATTTATTGCACATTTTTCTATATATAGGTGCATGCGACCTATCATTTTCATGATTAAAAAATGAGAAAATTTATTCTTCTGCACTTGTCAACATTTGTGTCAGCCCCGTGTGCTGCTTTTAGTTGCATTCGTGGACCCCACATCATTTCCTCTATCTTATATATACTCCTAGTAAGTGGCCCTTGCCCTTCTTGTGGATTTGTTGTGGTTTCTTTGTTTGTTTTGGTGGTTTGTGTTATTAAAAACAACAATGAACCTAAGAAGGCAATACAACTCCAACCCATTTTGTAAAATAAAACCCACTTCAAACCGTTCTCCGTCCACCTTCTAGATCTGCAAAACTGGAAGTTCCTACCTCGAAACTACTCAACTCTTTTGTCCCTGCTATGCTAAGGTTTTCCCTCCAAACCATTTTAAAAACAAAGCAAAGGTAGTGAAAATTATAAAATCTGAAGTCTTTCAAGCACGCTATTTTTTCAGCATAGGATTTTTCATTGTTACACCAAAACACAGTTGCGCCATAGGTGCACTGTCCCCGCATGCAACATTAGCTTTTCCCGTGCCTTATAAATTTCTAAAGCACAAGCACAGGCACAAGCACACATACAACTACAACAACAAATCCATGTTGTGTAGGCTCTTCCCGTGCCACACAAAGCTTAAATCCTTGGTGCATTAAAATATTTTGCAACATATATCACATTTGTGCCAATGACACACCTTGAGACCTTGCTACACCGAATAAATCTATGCCCAGTTAAAACCCTTCATATGGCACAAGTGCACACCCATTAACACCAACATCTAAATGTTGTGTGTAGTCTTTTTATGCCCTGCACCCCTTTTGGCGATGTTTCCTTCCATGCAACACGTTCCCAAAGTGCGCCTTGCTTTTCTAAAACCCTGCAGCCTACATTAGAGCTGCACCTTGTGCCCAGAGACTCATAAATTGCTAAATTTTCATTCTATAAGCTTTGATGGATGACTTAATAGCTAACATGTCTCTTCTATGATAGAATTCCCTGATTCTTGCAGATCAACAGCTGAACTCAGATTCACACATGTCTTCATCGAGTAAGAAGCCAAATAAGTCCAAGGGTAAAGCCAAGCTAATGGAAGAAAAAATGAAATACAAATACCAAAGGGTCAAGATGCATGAGTCCCTTGCAAAGTGTGACCTAGATATCAGAGATTCAGAACTTGGTCACATCGACATGGAAGACTTCTGGGCCAGAACCAATTAGGTCACAAGCAGCCCATGGATCGATAAATTGGTGGGCAGCAGTCTGCACTTTGCTACAAGGATTCCCGTGAGTACAATCAACAACGAGTTCATGATCTTAGTGGGTCATTGTTACAATAAGGACACAAGATGTGTCAAAAATGAGAAGGGTGAGGTAATAATCAACCTCACTGCCCAGCATTTTAAGATTATGTTGGGTATCCCCCACCACTGGCATTTTGTAGCAGTAAGCCAAGACAACTGCATGAAAACATGGAACAAAAATGAAGACAAATGTATGCAACTGATGAATGAGGTGTACCTCAAAAACAAGAAGGTGGTAAGCAGGTGGCCACAAGTCATTCATCGCAATGACTTTTCAGAAGAACTGATTGACACCATCACCTTCCTGAGCATGGTATTTGGGCTTCCTAATGCCCATTACTTTCACAAGTGGATGCTCAGATATTTAGAAGCCATGAGCAAAAATGTCCCTAATCAACGTTTTGAATGGGCAGAGATTATCAGGAGCACCATCTCCAAGCAGCTTCAACAACTTTCAGCAACTGGGAGGTTCTATATGAACTCCTATGTGGTATACGCTTGTTGCCTCCGAAAGGGACTACCCAGCATTGAATTGATGTGGGGTATGGCCCCAAGTCAGAATATATGAGTACTATCCAGAGTTAAAATTGGAAAACAATATATCATAATTCAAAAAAATCAATGATGCCTTCTTCTATGGTGTCATTTGCCTCTTGAGGCCCAACATGACTCATGGTCGAACAACCAAAAGTGTGGTATCCACCACAGAGAAATGGGGAGCATTATTCATGCAATTCCCCACTTTCACCTATCTTAGAGCCGCTAACTTCTTGGGAGAGCCCACCAAGTTGCCAAGGTATGCAGGACCCAAGCTGATCCTATTGGATCTATCTAGACAGCTTATCACATACCATGAGAAGTGTTTGAAAAGAAAGAAGGGTGGAACTCCATTCCCCCTCACAGTGGGCAAGTACACCTGCACTTCACAGAGAAAAGCTCAGGAAATGTTTACAGAGCTCGAATTGCTCAACTTAAAGAATAATTTCCCAGTGAGGCCAACCTTCGATCCTTGCAATTGCCTTCCAAGGGCAAAGCTCGATCTAATTCACGTCCCCTAGATCGAAGATATCTACATCGATCTGTATCATGAGGTCAAGCTCAAACGAAAGGATCACTCTCGATTGGCCCTGGTAGAGATCATTCAGTATGGTGTGGCCATTGTCCCAAAGGGCTTCCAAACAACTGATCAAGAGGTTGATTAGGTTTACTTAGACATGGATGGGGACAATTCGCCATTTGCTGAAATTGATAGAACCAAGGGACCTCAGACTATTGAGGAAAGGGCCAAAGGCACTCTGCAGCGCACTGAGCATTGGTGTAAGAAAAATAGTCTCATCTACCTTGGAGTAGACTTTACCATGTCTCCCTTGGGTAATGCACCCACCAAGCCAAAGCACTTACCTAAAGGAAAGGGAAAAGATAAAGAGGGAGAGACAAGCACTGCTCAAGAGGAAGCTCCTAAGAGTCCTCCTGCTACCGAAGAATAGGTAGTAAGCCTGATATCCCCAGAAGAAAAACCGGTAAGTGTTCCAATGGGCACATCCACTTAGGATGTTGCCACTACTACAACTATTGAGGTTCTCACTGTCCCCTCTCAAGCTCCTCCTTCTCCTCCTCATGTCACTCAACCAACCACTCCTTTGGTTGTGTCTTCTCCCTCGTCTTCTATCGTTCCCCCTTCCTCTTCCTTCATCTTCTCTTCCCTCGCGAATCTGTCTCAAAGCATTTCTTCCCTTATCTCACAGATCCCTTCCACTCCCACAGTTTCCTCTCCTGCAGTGACTCCTACCCCCATGAGCGTTGGAGGGTTGGCTTCTTTCTGAATGCCACCACCAAGCGTCTCGACACATTTCCCCGTTTCCACCGTAGTTGCTCCTTCTTCCACCCTCGTTTCCTCTTCTTCCTCTAGTCCCACTCCCCTAAGTCTAGAATGGATCTCCAAACACCTGATTCAACTCAAGAGGAAAGTCCCTATTGCACCTATGGACTTCTCTGTTATTCTAACTAAAGGGGCTAAGAAGCAAAAGGCTATAACCCACTTCTCTCAATGCACTTCAGATGAAAGAGTTATGGAGATCGCATACCCTAATCCCACAAAGGAGAAAAAAGATCTGTCTCCTACAAATTTTACAGTGACTCAGGTCACAATGGGAACATTCTTAGAAAGCGTGCAAGGAGAGGCCTTATCCACAGTGGATGCCCTTTGCAAAAAGCTTCAAGAAGCAAAGGAAGAAAAGAGGATATTGAAAGAACAAAACAAGCATCTTCTCCAAGCCCTACAAAAGATGGGCAATGCACCTCCTGCAACTGCCACCGAAACTCCTGAAGCCCTTAGTTAGGAGAAGATAAATGAGTACGCCAAGATCGGAGAGCAAGGTGTAGCAGTGTCCTCTTGGAGAGAGTAGATCCTCAAAGATAGTGAGGAAGTTATTACAAAGTTCACAAAGCTATATCAAAATATAGATCAAGCTAACAAGGAACTCCAGGCAATAGTAGGACCTATCTCCGAAGAGTTGGACCATGCTATGTTGCAACACGAGACATTTCAGAAGATGCTCGACTACCTAGTCGATGACTTAATGAAATTCGGTGTCTTCAATCACCTGAGAGCACCCGATAAAATCCTTGCTTCTCTAGACTATCAGGTTGACTAGATGGAGTTCGTTTTGGAGAAAATAGACAAAATCAAGGAGTAAGCCTTGGATGCAATGCATCAAATGGAGTAGATCATCTTAAGGATATCTCTAGGTTTGCTCACCCCATCATACGCCTTAAGGAAGGCAAATGACACTATCTGAATTTTCAAGGAGATTGCGTCGCAAGGTTTAGATTCAGAGGCCTCTTTTGATATAGAATCTATCAACAACCTTCTGGCCTACAGCAACTTTGTTGGATACCTGATGGAGGCAGGTAATGAATACTTCAAACTCCCAGAAAGACTCAGAGATGAATGGGAGACTTGCAAAGTCATCGAGGATCACACCAAAGGTCCCGCTCAGGATCAACTTCAAATGATGGTTAGCAAGTTCATGGAGTATCGAGCTCAATTTCACATTTCCTCTCCTGAGCAGAAGCAGGACACTCCTTTCCAACCAAGGGATGACAACGAATAGGCTCCTTTCTCCTAGAGTTTGTCCCTTTTTTGTAAAATATTTAAAAGAATGTTGGCACAAATGATGACATCATCCATGTTGCATCATGAGATGTTGTCATCCACAAAATTGCCCCAAAGTCAACTCTTGACTTTTAAATATTTTATTTTATTTTTTGTAAATAGTTGTTGGCTCCTTTTTGTCTTCTTTCTCCTTCTCCTTCTATAAATACTGGGATACTTGTAGTATTTAGGGCGAGCAAATTTGTATGAAAAATAGAAGTGAGGAGAGAAAGACTTTGAGCTTTCTTGTAACAGAACAACTTATTAATACAAAAATTGAGACTTTGTGTTGAATTCCTGTGTTATGTGTTAAATCTTTCTTAAATTTGATCTACATGCTTATTATGTTGGATTCACCTATGCTTTTGTCATTTGTTTAACATTATTGCTTTGTTTGTTTATGTGAGTAAGTTTGGCTCTGTTTACTACTGGCCCAAAACATAAACCCTCTGACCTTTCTACTTTAAAATTCATTTATTTTCTCCCTTCAGATCTATCTTTCTTCTATTCCCTCCTTCATCCCTTTCTGTTCTTCTTCAGAACTAACTCCACTGGGATGAGATCCCAAACCCCCTTGAAGGTAGAATACTGTAAAACTTGCACAAATTCCTACTTGTAGAATAGCAATAAACCAGTTTCACTTTCTTGTCTCAAAGAGGGGCTATGCCGTGCACACTGTTGGCCTGTCTATCCATAGATTTTCCCACCTGACAGATTTTCGGACCAACACACCTTTAAGAGGATTTGACCTGTCCTCACTACTTTAGGATGTGCCTCTTCGACCAGGGTGAGAGGACCCTTAGTGTAACCTCCATTTGATGAAGGAGATGGAGATATCCTTCTTTTACACAAATTCTATAAAGATAAGACCTTAGGAAAATATGATCAACACACCAAATCTAACTCTCACGAGTTGTCACTTCTAGATTATGGAGATATTTTCAATACAAGGCAAATGTTACTAAATACATTAAGAAATCCTTATTGTTCTACATATTTTTGAAAGTAGATTTTGTTCCTTTGTTGATAAACAGGGAAAACAGGGATAGTTCACGGTGGATCAATGGTTTTTTAATGATTTTGGTGGGAGATGAAGTAGGATAAAGTTAATTATACCAGATCTTTGGAGGGACTTCACAATAATGAACAACTTCACAATAGAAAGCTTAAAAACAGTCAAGACGTTCCTTCAACCAGAAGGTGTGCTTTAATGGAGGCTCAGATAAGCATGTTTTCACATAATATTTGAGACTCCAACACGAGGGCTTGAATTGGAAGACTCAATTAAACACTAAAGTTTCTGATTAATCACGCCTAAGGTACACCCAAAGACTTACAGACAATCTTTATCAACAAATGACAATGAATTGATTTTAAATTTGTTTATCTCATCCAAGATGAAGGCTCTTCTTGAAATGAAATTGCAAATACCATTAGACTGTCATAGGGATGGGATCCTATGTGATATTACAAAAATTTCAGTGTAAGATTGCAATAGGAACGAAAGAAACTATTTGCAGACATTCTAAAAATAAAGCACACACAAAATTGCTAGAGATTAAACACAAATTAATTCCAAAATTGCTTAGATTCGTCAGTAGGGGAAAGCTTCCAGAGCAATCTCAGTGTTTTTTAATGGATATACATCTGTAACCAACTTAACATGATAGAAAATATAACACAAAAGAAAATAACAAGTAATCTCGGCTTTGGTCTCTCGGGAAGACAACTTTCTCAAAAAAATTCTCAAGAATTCATACTCCGACCTTTTACAAGAGTATTCTCATTGCATTTATACATTTTTGCTCACTCAATTTACCCCCCAAAAAGAGAATACTATTTAAGGGACATTTTCTTGTTACCAATTTGTTTCAGACAGCGAATTTTAACAAATTCATATCCGAAATCTGCCAGGTGGACCAACTGTGAACTGATCACATTTCTAGGGCCCTCGACTAATGATTAGGATGCCATGACACAACTTTTTGGGAGTCCTTTAAATCATTTTGAGTCTGTCATGTGAGAAATCCCCTTTTTAATCATTTTTCAGAGCCTCTGCATAGTTGGACTTGACAGGTCATCCCTTTTTACTCTCGAGGCAACGCCTTTTTCACCTTTTGCGCCTACACTTTCATCATTTCATCCCTTATCCCTCTTTTTCCTCTGTAATTTTCCCCGACATCCATTTCCTCTAATAATTCCCATTCTTGCAAGTGCCTGAGAAATTCCCTCTTCAAAATATTGACCTTAACGATCCTTGGACTCACAATTTAGTTTCAAATCCATTCAATGGCACCTTACCGATAAAGATGACAAAGAATTTCATCAAACAACGGTGAAAAATAGTGCGTATTCACGTCTCTAGGATTCTTGGAGCAAAAATCATGGAAAAATAGGTGAAATGCACAGCAACCATTGATTCTTCCCCTTTTGTACATTATATTAGAGTCGTCCACGTGTTTCTCTGGTGCAACTACAAAGGTAAGGCACTGGGGAAAGTCTCCAAATAGGCACGGCCCCTCCATGTGTCCCATGCCTCAAGAAAGTTGGTTGAAAAAGTCTAAGTATGGGAAGACCTGGTGGAAGCCTCCAAGTGTCCCCCCGGCACAAATCCAATGCCAAACCAAAAGGTGAATTTTCAAATGAGCGTTGTTCCTCCACATGGACAAGTTTTAGGTTGAAGTGAGCCTAGAGTTTTTAAAGTGCCCCACCAATCCTCATCTAACCAAAATGGGCCACGTTTCCACTGATTCAGAGAAGTAAATTTGACCGGTACAAATACACTCGTCAAACCGTAAAATACAGGAAAATCACCATTTGAGCCCAGAGATGATTTTTTCTTCAAAGACAAAGAATTTGGAAATGAGATAAGGCCCAAATGTGATCCTCCAAGCCACATCCAATCATGTTTTCATAGATATTTGGGACATAAATGATAGGGACAACAAAACATGACTGTAGAAAATTAAAATAAAGGAAAAACCTGAGTTTTACCTCCAAGTTACAAACTCTTTCACATGGGACACATATTTGGGTAGGAGAAGACCCTTTGGAAACATCTCGACACCCTCCATGCCATGAAAACATATAATATCATTCTTAACATGCTTTAGTGGGTGAAAATCAGGAAAACGTCTTTTCCCATTTAATACGGGATCTGATGGCTTCCACTACTAGGATATCATAATTTTGATTCGATCCACCGCTCTTCTCTTCTTCAACATGCCCAATAGACATAGGGAACTAGACTTGACAGATTTTGGAAGACATGGATTTTTACGGCGGGCATTGATCGGTTGGTAGTTGGATTTTTTGAGAGTAGAGTCACAAACTGAGGAATCTCTCCCTCCAAAACAGGGTGATCATCTATATATTGTAGCACCAACTTCGGCATTTGACTCGAAGGGATGAGCACATTCCTGTGAGTGCCATAAGAACAAATAGTAGTCAAAGTGCCAAAAATAGACCAACTGGGTATTTGAGTCAAAGTAAAAGCCTTCTCCTATGCCTGGAGAGACTATTTGTGCCATCTGAGCATCCCATGTAATAGTCTATGCACCTTATAGAGCAAGTAAAACCATTGTCTCCAAGGACGTCAAAACAACCCTTAGCACTGTTTTCTGTTTGAAAACTGTGAACTATACTATCTACAATGTGTTTTCATCCTTGATGCAAAGTATTTCATGTTTGCAGGTGTAAGATGTTCAAGTGCTTTGTGGAGTTTTAATGGTGGATTTGGATCTAGGTCTATGTCACTTCTGATCTGACCTCTCTCAATCCCCTCTGGTCATATGTTTGCCCTCTCTCCTTCAATCAAAGTCGCTATCTCACCCACTTTGTTTTTTGGCTGTATCACCACTTAGTGCCTAGGTCAAGTTTTGTCAACCTCTCTCTCTCTCTCTCTCTTTCAAACTTGGAATGGTCTCAAGATTAGGATCAGAATAGCTCATCATACCTGCAATGGAGTCAGCTTGTGGCAGGTATTCCTTAGGAACCAAGCAACATAACTTTCATAGACTTAGGTCCATCTCAAGTTTCTACAAGTCCCATAGCTTGAGAAGATGGTCCCATTGTTGTGGTCAATCAAACCAAGATGCCCCACTCCACATCTTAGGCCATTTCAGGGGTGCTATGATTCTACACTAATAGTTTTGGCACACTCAAGTGGGATAGGTGGCATGAAGTACTTGTACCACTGAAATCATTTCCATCAACACTAGCATCCCACTGTTCTTGGTGAGATTCATGCCCCATTTGGAAAAGCACATTCATAGTACATCTGGTGACATCCATTTGGTCAGATAACCCATTACCTGAGTTAAGCATACAAGATATACCATCCAACCCTTTCCACTCATTTTCATCAATTTTCTTCTCTCCAGAGTCTTTCATTTTAGTGCATCATTCCATGAATTTGTGCAATCACTTTGACTTCATTCCTCATTCATGGAACTCAAGAGGCTTGACAAAAACAATGACGGTCCAGAATCCAAAGCATACAATTCTGCAGTACTTTGTCCTCTAATGATCAGAATTATGTATCAATATCCATCAACCATTTAATTGGGATTCTACCCAATATGTCCCCAAGGTCAAAGCTCATGTGCTTGGCCATGGAGCTCTATCCAATAACAAGGGGGTGTATAAAATGGTCTGACAACTGGTGTGGAGAAGTTTCTAGTTTGCTGGAGAAGATTCAAAAAATGGAGGTTGACTCTGGTCTTAGTTCAAGGGACATAGAACTCAAATTAAGCTCTCTTCAAGATGCTCAGGAATGCTAAGGCACCTTTTCCATGGGGAGGCACTAACTTTCCATTTGACATTACAACCCTTAGGAGTAATGTCATATGGAACATTCATTGGCAAGGTAGAATTGGAAGTGAGATTAGCCTCAACTTACATCAGATGGTATTGAGGATTCATTGATAGCTTATGAGCAAAGTGCAAGGACTTCAGGTGTCAACTGGGTAAGTCAATCAAGGCCATCTCCCAGATCCTTCATTTTCTCTTTCTCAAGCTTTATCATTTCAGCATGATGGTAAGCAGTCAAGCCCCTTAGTTTGGCTTGAGGCCCCACCCCTGTTGATTTATCTTACTCCATGGTCTTTATCTTCCACCCTTTTCCTTCCCAACCACAACATTCCATATAAAGAAACAAGAAGTTCTATCCTCCTCAGAAGGTATCCCACCATCAAACAATCTACAAAGCTAGTTAAACCCCATCTTGGTCACTCCTAAAATGCATTATCCTAAGTCCATGTTCGGAAGCTTGCACTCATATCAATCTCAGTCAAGGATGAACAACAAGAAGGGGTAATACCCAATAGAGAATGCAATGACAAACAATCTTGAATAGTTATGGCTACTCATTAGCTCATTTGAGGTTTCTCCCCACTATCCACTCATAGATGGAATCAAACCAATAGCAGGCATCATCATCAGGGTTATCATCATTAGGCAGCTGGTGGCTTCTTGCTACATTTACTTCACATGAAGAATGGGGTAGAACAAGAAGAAGAAGAAGAATCAGTTTGATTTGTCTCTTCAATGCAGTGTCCCTAATGGCTCTGGTGTTTGAAGAGGATGCTAGATACTGACTCCAAGCTGCACAAATAGCTTGAAGAGGAGGAACAATCAGATCAAATTCCCATAGAAGAGGAGTAGCTGGAATAGATCTAAATCAATGTTGAATCCACTCAATGAAGAAATCAGCATTAGAATGATTTTTAAATGTGTCATGATCCAAGGGCCTGATGTTGACCTTGATGAACCCATGATGGAGGATGAGCATACAGTTTGCTAGAGGCCCCAAGCTTGTAGAGATAGGCCATAGACATAACCGTTTAAGTCCTTCCAACCTCACTTCAAGATCCCCTGCCTTGAGCTCGGATGTTGAAGATTTTCTGAGTTTGATCAGTTTCAACGCCCTCCCTGTTTGGAGGATTTCTAATGGACTTACCATGGTGAGCTCAGTTTGTAGAGCCATAGGAAAGGACTGCCAGAGAGGAGTGTCAAGAACATGTAACAAGACAACATAGGAGGCAGACTGTCTTATCCAAATGACTTAGAGGATTGCTTTGATAGAGAGGAGCCTGAGGAAATTCATCATCATTTACTCCTTTGTCACAGGAAATCTTCTCAATGCATTATTGAATCTTGCTGACATGGAGGAGAATCATTCACTGATGCAATAGGATTGCACTTTAAAACATCCCAAATTCTGACAAAAGAAACCTAATGTTTGTTTTGTCGAAGTATTATGAGTCTAAATCCATGTTCTTCACAGGAGTCCAAGGAAGAGATAAAGGCAAGAGGCAAATTTTTATACCAGACCCTCTCACATCCATCCATCCAGAGGTCCATGAATAAATACTCCATTTAATGGAGTTAAATCTTAAGAGAAATGGGCATCATATTGACAAAGAATCACAAGTGTTGATCACCAGTTATTGCATTATTTCCTTGAAAATTACGCAATTGGTTTCTTACATCCTGTGAGCACAGTATTTGGATAGCCAGCCATAGCTCTAAAACCAGTTGTGGACCTAAATTCAGGGCATGACGAATGGAGGTATCAAAGTAGGCAAGGGTCATCATAAACACCTCAGGAGGTGATCTTACAGGATGCCAATAAACTGATGAGGAGTGTATTTTTGGTCTGATGTTGATACCTTGATATAATTTGGGTGGAGGACTGACTTATCCCCTAATGGCTCTTTTTCATGGTAGATACTATTAGATTGCAATATTTAGTGGTCAAGTTATCTACATGTAAATGCCCCTTTTGAATATAAGGGAAGAATGAGAAGTCTCCCTGCTTGTAATGGAGGATTCATATTTAGCTTTCTGTCTACTCTGGTTCAGTGTAGGAGTAGGATTAAAGAAGCTTTGCAATTTTCAGTAGAATAACGTGCTTGATGCATTTCACTCAATGCATGATCTCATTTGAGGCATGCATGATTTCCAACAAACCTGTACATAAGTTCTTGCTCACATTCTGAATCTAGAGGTGTCCAAACTGAGGCCATGCCCTTCTAGTAGGGTCTGCAGTGAAGAAATACCCATAGTTGTCTATAACTAGCTTTGCATAGATTTAAAAATAAATTTCAAATGACAGAGCTAGTAAAACACTGGCATTTATCAAGGTTAAATCCATTTCTGGAGACAGCCGCTCAGGGTCAGCAAGTGCAAGCAATTGGGGAAATCCATTTCAATAGATCATGATCAAATATCAGGTAATCATTCTTGAAATCCATGCCCAATGCATTCTTTACAAATCTAACTGGTCCCTTCATTGAGTAGGTAGATGTCCCAATGGTGAGTCACCAATTTAGTATCTAAATTTTTCCCCTTAGAAAAATTAGATCACCCACAACTACCGTGCAGAAACTTATAACTTCAAGTTCAACGGTTCCTGTCGAACAAACCCATGACTTAGAGAATCCATGTTTACAAACAGGTATGTAGGAGGGCTCTAAAACTGTAAGAATAGCAGGATCAGGGTAGGAGAAAACTTTAAATTCTTCAAATAATCCAGAGGTGCAAACAACGCCAAAAGAAATAATGACAGGCTCGAATGTCTTTAGGCTCTGACAACATAGTTCAAAAAATAGCCCTAAGCAATTGGCTAAGTATGGAGTTCCCAGACAACATAAATCAAGTGCTCGACAGTGCCCAAATCAGATGCACCTCAGCAACATATTAAATGAGTGTTGGTATCAAAATTCATTCTCCTTGTTAAGCTGAGCAGACAACAAAAATTTGATAGGGAGCATTACAGGTAGATAGATCATAATGTGTGTCATTTTGTAGCCGGGGATGAGATCTAACTGACCCTTTGTTACTCGGATTTGTGGAGAGATAGATAGCACCTTTAAGAGGATTTGACCTATCCTCGCTACTTTAGGTCGTGCCTCTTCAACCAGGGTGAGAGGACCCTTAGTGTAACCTCTATTGATGAAGGAAATGGAGATATCCTTCTTTTGCACAAATTTTATAAAGAAAACCTTGGGAAAATATGATCAACACACCAAATCTGACTCTCATGAGTTGTCACTTCTAGATTATGGAGATATTTTCAATACAAGGCAAAGGTTACTAAAGACATTAAGAAATCTTGATTGTTCTGCATATTTTTGCAAGTAGATTTTGTTCCTTTGTTGATACACAGAGCAAAACAAGGGTAGTTCAGGGTGGATCAATGGTTTTTAAATGATTTTGGTGGGAGATGAAATAGGATAAAGTTGATTATACCGGATATTTGGAGGGAATTCACAATAATGAACAACTTCACAAACAAAAAGCTTCAGAACAATGAAGACATTCCTTTAACCAGAAGGTGTGCTTCAATGGAGGCTCAGATCAACACGTTTTCACATAATCTTGAGACTCCAACACAAAGGCTCGAATTCGAAGACTCAATTAAACACTAAAGTTTTTGATTAATCACGCCTAAGGTACACCCGAAGACTTATAACCAATCTTTATCAACAAATGACAGTAAATTGATTTTAAATTTGTTTATCTCATCCAAGATGAAGACTCTTCTTGAAATGAAATTACAAATACCATTAGACTGTCACAGGGATGATATCCTATGTGATTTCACAAAAAATTTAGTGTAAGATTGCAATAGGAATGAAAGAAACTATTTGTAGACATTCTGAAAATAAAGCAGACATAAAATTTCTAGAGATTAGACACAAATTAATTCCAAAATTACTTAGATTCATCAGCAGGGGAAAGCTTCTAGAGTATTCTCAGAGCTTGTCAATGGATATACATCTGCAACCAACTTGACACGATAGGAAATCTAACACAGAAGAAAATAACAGGTAATCTCGACTTTGTTCTCTCGGGAAGATGACTTTCTCAAACTTTTTCTCAAGAATTCATACTCCAAAATTTTACAAGAGTATTCTCATTGCATTTGTACATTTTTTCTCACTCAATTTTCCAACCAAAAAGAGAATACTATTCAAGGGACACTTTTCTTGTTACCAATTTATTTCAGACAAAAATTTTAAGAAATTCAATCCGATTCTACCAGGTGACCAATTGTGAACTGATCACGTTTCTTGGGCCCTCAACTAATGATTAGGATGTCATGCTTTTTAGGAGTCCTTTTAATCATTCTGATTCTATCATGTGATAAATCCCCTTTTTAATCATTTTTTGGATTCTGCATAGTTGGATTTGACAAGTCATCCCTTTTTTCTCTCAAGTGGAACGCCTTTTTCACCTTGCACCTGCACTTTCATCATTTCATCCTTTTTTCCTTTTTTCCACTGGGCCCCCGCATCCATTTCCTCTAGTAATTCCCACTTTTTTGCATACCTGAATAATTCCAACTTCAAAATATAAGCCTTAATGATCCTTGGACTCAAATTTTTTGGATTCAATCACACTAACAGAGATGACAAATAATTTCATCAAAGAACAATGAAAAATAGTGTGTATTCGGGTCTCCAACTTGGAGCAAAAATGGTGAAAAACAGGTGAAATGCATAGCAACCATTGATACCCCCATTTCTACTTTATATCAGAGTTGTCCATGTTTTTCCCTGACACAACTGCAAAGGTGAGGCACAGAGGCAAGTCTCCAAGCAAGCGCAAACCTTCCACGTGTCCTCAGGCCTCAAGAAAAATGCCTTTTGGCCTTTGAAAAAGTCTCGGTGAAACAAGGAGCCAGCGGGAGCCTCCACTTGTCCCCCTGGCAACTTCTTGCCAAAATAAAACTCAGGGGCCAGTTCCAAACATGCGGTCCCTCCACATTCCTAGGCCACTTTAGAAAATTTCTAAGGGAAAGTAAGGGAAGGCCCAACTTCAAGATGGTGCCCAAGAGTGGAACCCTGAACAAGCGTAGGCTCCACTGACGAAAATTGTAAAAGCCTCCACATGTTTCCCTATCCCTGGCGCATGAGTCCAAAAAATAAAACTTAAATTTGGGCCCAAAGTAGTGGAATCCTCCAAGTGTCCCCATGGCACAACTCATGTGTTCAAAAGGTGAATTTGGGACAAACATGATAGTCATTCCTCCACATCATTTTGGAAAACATAATAATAAAGTTCCTCATTCTTACACCAACAAGTGGGTGAAGGGCCTGGAAAACATTTCCATGAATACTGGATTTAGATTTGACGGGAGAAACACATCCATCAAATCGTAAAAATGCAAAAAAACCACCATTTGAGGCCAAAGATGAAAACATAGAATTTGGAAATGTCATTCTCAAACATGATCCTTTAAGCTACTGCAATCACATCCTCAGGTATTTGGGAAAAAAAATGACGGGATTTAACATGTGACCATCTACTAAGGAAAGATATTGGGATTTTGGTCTTCCATCTTTTCTTATACAACAAACAAGCATGGGGCACTAGACTCGACAAATGGAGGACAGAATTTTTATGCATCAATTCGGGGAGATAGAAAATATGATAGAGGCTGTAAACTGAGGAATTTCAATGACAAACGGGGTGAGACTAATTTGAGCACCAACATCGGCTCCAACTTAGGGATGGGCACTCCCTGTGAGTGCCACAAGAATAAATAGTAGACCAAGTGCCAGAAACAGACCATTGGGCAACAAGGTCAAATAATCATCTTGCAGAGTAGAAAACTAGAACCATCTTCTAAAAAATGAACCGAGAAACTAGCAAAACCAGGTCACCCAGGACCAGAACGAACAAAAAAACAAAAAACATAACGAAAACAAAGAACTATACACTATACAATTGAGTTCATCTTGATTTAAAGAAAATGATCAAGGAAAAACATTCAAGTGCCTGCCATTCTGGATATGACCATGCTAAGCAGTTCTGATATGTTTTTAACAGCTGGTCATATGATTGCCTCTCTTTTCCATCCAAGTTTCTATTTGACCACATTTCTTCAGGCTTATCCTTTGTGCCTATGGTCAAGTTTTCTAACATCTTTCGAGGCTGCATCAAACATCAAAGTATCAGTAAAATCATCCTACTCATGATACCTACATTGATCAATTTCATATTCCTTGAAAGCAACATAGCTCAAAGAGTTATCAATATCAATATCTGTTTGCAATACTTCATAAGAAGCATTGTTGGGGTCCTCAATGAGATATAAAATATTTTTTTTCACCAGGTAACTTCACAAGGATTCCCTCAATTGGTATGGTGGCATAAGACATGTCCATATGAACATTTCCACCAACACTTGCAACCCACTTTCTTGATAAAAACATGCCCCATTGGGCAGTGCAATCAACAATGAACAACATCAAGTTTCGGGTTCTTACCTGGATAAGCTGCAAGTTGTACCACTAAACCTTTCACACATCCAACAACGGGCACCTCTCTAGAATCCATAGTAGTGCATATTCCATATGCTGTTATCACTTTGATATCCAGCCCATTCATGACCTCAAGAGGCATGACATTGCATGATGCTCCAGAATCAAACATACAATTGTGCAGCAATCTGTCTTTAATAATCAGTGTTGTAAAAAATGGATCAACATTTAACTGAGATTCAACTAAATATGTCCCCAAGTAAAATTCATGTGGTTCACCAAGCTCTTCTAATGCTGGTGGTGTTTTCAAGGTCTGCAATGGTTGGAGGAGGAGTTTCTACAATGTTTACATTTCTGCCTGGGGTACTCTTTTCTTCTTTTTAATCCCATGTACTCAAATGCTCTCTTCTTGTGCTCAGGAATCGTAAGCAACTCAAAAATTGGAACACTAACTTTGATTTGAATCAAAACTTGGGCAATGTCACATGGAACATTCTTTAGCAAGGCAACTTTGGAAGAGAGATTAGCAAACTCATCAGATGGCATGGGATCCTTGATAGTTTGGGCATGAGGAGAAGTACACAATCTTGTACTTGGGACAACAAGGCCTTTGGAAGGTGTATCTTTCTTAGGAGCCTCTTTAGGAATACTAGTAATCAATGGAGTTTTAGGTTTGGCTTGAGGCCCCACTCCTTTGGACAACTCTACTCCTAGTATTATACTCCTTTTCTTTAGCAACAACAACATTCATCAATAACTTCCTATCTTCCTCAGAAGGGATTCCTCCACCATACTTCTTTATCATTAAAGCTCTTAAATACTCAAAGTCATTATTAGGTATTTCAAAAGCTTGCACTACATCTACTTCAAAAGTATGAGTGGGAGGAAGAAGTGGTACCCCGGTGAATGCAATCCCAAAAATCTTGCAGCCGTTTCGATCACTTATCAGCTCAGTTGAGGTTGCTCCCCCACTGTGAACTTGAAGAGGAATCCACCATGCATGCATCATCATCAGTGTTATCATCATTATCAACTTCTTCTTCTTGCTGATTTACTTCACATGGAGGATGGGGCAGAAATCATCTATCACACCAATCAATTTGATTTGTCTCTTCAACAAAAACAACTTTGGTATTTAAAGGATCAGACACTACTCTATTCTCCCTAGCTTGGGGTTGTCTATTTTTAGATCCCATGGGTACTTTACCTTTGTCATCTGACCTCTAATCACCCCTGGGATGATTTCTAAATATGTCATGATTTTGTGCCTTTTGCTAACCTTGTGAACTCTGCCCAATTCCTTTCTCTACCCGGGCTAGCTTGTAAGAGATTTCTTTGACAGCCCCTGCCAAAGTCCTTACAACCTCCTCAAGATCCACTACCTTACTTGATTGAGGCTTTTCTAGGTTTATCAGTTTAACACCCTCCCTCTTAGGAGGTTTTCCAATGGCCTTAATGTTGTTCTCAATTTGCAAAGCCATGGTAAAGGCCTGCCTCAAAGTGCCAGGGTTTTTATCCCTCAAATAGTATGCAACCTTCTTGTCAAATGCATCAACATACTTTATAAGACAAGATTCATCACATGGCCTCAAAATTCATAGGAAATATTCTCAATGTCTTATTGAATCTCGTATTGAAATCATGCACTGATTCATTAGGATTCTTTTTAATATTCTCAAATTCAGAACAAAAGAAACCTAGGGTCTGTTTTGTCACCATACTGCAATCTAAATGCATTCTTCATTTCAGTCCAAGAATCAATAGAGTTATCAGGTAGAGCTTTATACCAATCCCTTGCATCCTCTTCTAGAGTATGAATAAATAATTTAATGTATACATCTTCAAACTCTATTTTGAAATCCTCCATCATATTGACAAAGAGTTTCAAGTGTTGATCACCAGTTATTGCATTATTTCCTTGAAACTTGGGCAATTTTTTGCTTACATCATGTGGAACAACATTTGGATAGCCAGCCATACCTCTAAAACTGATGGGACCAAAAGTATTAACAAAAAATAGAGGTCTGGGTGGAGGCTGAGCCATATTATTCTGAGGAGGTGATCTTATAGGAGAAACAAAGTGATGAGGAGTGAGGGGTCTGTGTGGTACAGGGATATAATTTTTAGAATGACTATCCCCTAATGGATCTTTTTCACATGGCAGACACTATCACATTTGGAAAATACAGGGGTAGAATGAGATGCAAATCTTTCAAATACAGGGGTGGAATGAGAAGGCCCCTCTCCAGATGGAGAATTTAGATTTACAAAGAGACTACCTGATTCAGAAGTAGTTGAGGAAGCATTGCAATCTTCAATCACGTGCCGATCAGTTTCACCAATGGAGATCTCTTTTCTTGATGCTTGATCTCCAACAACCTTCCAAGTTCTTCCTCCTTCTGAATTATACTTTCCAAAATCTAGAAACAACCTTCTACTAGGGTCCGCAGTGAAGAAAGATCTTCTTCCTTCCAGCTTTGCAGAGATTAATGACAAATTTTCAATTGACAAAGGTTAAGACACTGGAATTCATCAAAATCAAATCAACTCAGATTCACCACTAAGGATTTTCACCCTAGTTGTACAAATGCATCTTTTTTTAGGATTTGATGTAGTGTGGGGTTTTACAGGATATCATTTGTTTTGTAGGTTACAGAAGAATTATGTGATCATCCAACAACATATAGTTGAACAAAAGTGAAGGTTAGTGACACTTGTGCAACACAACAAAAACTAGTTTATGAGCTCCTACATGGTCAGAGGTGCCCAACAGAGATCAATAGATCCTAGGCACCCTTGCTTGAACCAAGGGTCCCTAGTCCCAGATCATCTAGGAATTACAAAATTTACCAGGCACAGTTGCGAAAATATCCTCCTCATGTTCATCAATCTTCTAGTCAAGAACACTTTAGGATTAAGAGAACATCAGGTAAGTATTTTATCCTCTCTCTTGCACCTAGGGTTTTATTTTTATCTAGCTTATTACTTGTGTACATTTTTTGGTTTATCTTTTATTTATTATACATGACTCTGCAATTAGGGTTTTACAAATTCAGTATTTGTTAAATCAAGTCTCCTCTTGTAGCCTTCATTTTTTCACAAGTTGAGAAAATTAACTTCTTTCACCTCTTCCCTCTTTACATTCACTTTGTAAAGAGTCGCAAACCCCTTTCAAACCTTTTCATATCTCTTAACACTCATTTTGTTAAAAATTCTTCCAAACTAACATTTCAATCCATTCTTCCACCTTAGCATCACTCATTTTGTTAAGTGTTGTGAAGTCACCCTTTCTTGTTCCTCTTAACACTCACCTTATTAAGAGTTAGCCTTTCACACCCATTTTTCATCACTCTTATCACTCATTTTGTTGAGATTTTATCGCACTCACATTATCAATTATCTTCTCCCTTAACATCCATTTTTGTTACAGAGTAGAACACATATAACCCCTTTTAGTCCATTTTCTCTTAACTCTTATTTTGTTAAGATTCAGGAAATAAACTAACCTTTTTCTCCTCCTCTCTCTTAGTACTCATGTTTCTAGGGTTGAGCTCTCTCAACCTTCCCCTCTTCCATCTTAGCATTCACTTTGCTTAGGGTTGATTTTTCTATCACACCTTTTCTTGTTCCTCCCCTCTTTCAAAGATGGTGGGAACTTGACATCGTGATTATATTCCCTTTTGATGACAGAAAATAAATACTTTCCACTTTAGTTTTGACGAAGAGGATGAAGACAAAATTGAAAATCTTTCCATAGACACCACTTTATGAAAAAATAAATACCAATTCCTTCTTCATCTCCTTTCCATGGGAGAAATATTTCCCTAGGATTTTGATGAGGATATGGTGAAAACCTTAC
Organism: Taxus chinensis; assembly: GCA_019776745.2. Lineage (NCBI taxonomy): Eukaryota > Viridiplantae > Streptophyta > Pinopsida > Cupressales > Taxaceae > Taxus > Taxus chinensis. Next base: position 212,607,101 of record CM034153.1, on the reverse strand, counting down.
CAAGACAACCTAAATCCCCTAAGGGCCCACTATATGAGTCAAGCACACATGATGACACATGACCAAGTAAAAAAAATGCTAATAATAATGAAATATATAGTACTTCATCCCCTAATCCCAACCAAGCCTTGCTTGATCAAATCAATGCAATGGAAAAACAATTGAATCTCTTATCCTCTACAATCACTAAAAATAATACCAAAGGTATCGAACACGTGAAGAAAAGTGATGAAATCTTCAAAACTCATTTTGAAACTGATAAAGAGAACAACAATCATAAGAATGATACTTCACCATTCATCCCACAAAACAATTCACCATTTTCTCAAGAGTGACAAATGATGAAGGACACAATTTTTGGTATATAAAAACAACGCAAATTATTCAATTTTGATGAACTGTGTCCATACCATTTTGACATGGACATCATACACATACCCTCACAATGCTCTTTTAAGACGCCCAATTTTTTTAAATACAAGGGAAAAAATGATCCGAAAGAGCAAGTCAAAGTAATCTTCATGCCATACCAAGAGGTGGCTTGTAACCATATTTTTCTCTTGCACCTCTTTCCTAAGAGTCTAGGAGGAAAAGCTTTAAACTAGTTATTACACCTTCCAAATGGATCTATCTCTAATTTTTTGAACCTTTTGAAGGAGTTTTTCAAAAAAAATCTTTCAACCTTGACTCTAAGGTCACAATGATGGACTTTTGCAACACCAAACAAAAAAAAAATGAGAGATTTGCATAGTTTTTACAACGATGGCAAGGAATCAAAAATTTATTCCCATGATCAAAACCTAAAAAATAGATGGTTAGCATCTTCAGCCCAAACCTTAATGATGAGTTGTCCTTTCACATGTAGATGCATTGTCTCAACATTTTTTAGGAAGTTATCAAAAAGGGAACTCAAATTGAAAATTTTCTCATTTCTAAAGGATTTATCAAGCCTCATTCTAAATACAATGGGCACAATCATAACCATAATAATGAAAAACCTAGAACTTCTCACGATAAACATAGGTGCATCAACCACAACTGTAACATTGTCAATGATGGTTTCACAGATAATCACGATGTGCACAACTTATAGAAAAATTAATATAAACAGACTAAGTCTACACCATCCATCACCATTCTATGAAGAGAAACCCCTCCTCGTGATTACAAATGAAGATAATATACATTTTTGGGGGAATCCTTTTCAAGCATCTTACAACAACTAACAAGTGCCACTATGGTCACTTACCCTATTACACAACCCTTTTGTAAAGGAGAACCTAAGCGAGATTGGTATAGACATAATACATATTGTGATTTTCATTGCATTGATGGTCATAAAATGGACATATGAAAACAACTTCGAAATCACATACAAGACCTCATTGAAAATAGAGACATAGTGGTCGAAGACCTACCATCTACCATAACACCCAACAATAATCTAAAGGTGTTTTATAATCCATTTCCTAACCATGGTACAAATGATGAATCCTCTAACAATGTCCATTATGAGTCCATAATATCATGTATTATAAACACTAATTTGCGCATAGTTGAACTTCAGTTTACACCCCTCGGAGAAAGTCTATCTAGTGTCTTTCAGCAATTAGTAAAGGCTAACATGATCAAATATCCAACTACGAGACCCTTTTCTAATGGGGATCTCAATCCTACATGGTATAATTCATCAGAATATTATGAATACCACCGCATGAAATGCCATTCTACTTATCATTTCACACGTCTTCGTCATTATGTACAAGACTTAATTGACGATGAAGCCATTTCCATAGAGCTTGACGACAAAGCTCTCGCAAACAATGACACACCAACTTCCACAACTTCAAATTAAGAGTTGAGTGTTGTTCCCATTTCTATACATATTGACATTCAATGAGATCACAATGATGAAATTCAATTATCTCTCCATCCAAACGAAGCTATTTCTTCTTCGTATTTTCTTTTGCTCGTCTAAACAAACATTTAACTTGTTTCATGAAAAAACCTTCCAGCATCAAACAAGAGATTAACCTTGCTTCAATTCAACCCTTGATATATTGTAGACACTATATAAGAGGATCCATAATCAAGCAATTTTGAGCTTGATTCTATTCTTTCACCGTTGGCTCCTACACCTAACATCTCTAGTATATTTATCAAAACACAACCACATCAAGTTTGGACACTTACTACAATGCAACCTTTCATGTCCATTATACCTCACACGATCAATCTTACAGGAATCTCAACAACGATTACCCTTACATTTCAATAAATCTACACGAGTACATTCTACAAGGTATGTATACCCAGTAATATCCTTATACAACATTTTCACACTTTAATTACAAATCTTTCATCAAATTAATTACTCCCTAGCCTCAAAGGAGAAACATTGAATATTTTCTCTCTATGGCCTACAAGGAACCTTGGATGTATATCTATAGATCAATCCTTCTTTCCTCACACTCTTCCATTCAAAGGTGAATATGAATCTCAACATATTCCCTACATTTATAATCATCCTCTAACATCACATAGGTCTTTTGATTCCATCAAGAACTTATCGAATCATAATCCTTTGACTTAGAACTCATCCACCCAAGTCTCATACCTCGAGATTCATTTAATCATTTAATTCACTCCTTTGACTTGGATCATGTCTGGCCAAGTATCATAAATTAGGACTTATTGAATCTTTAGATCTCCTACTTTGACTTAGACCTTCTCTGCCCAAGTCTTATATTTCAGGAACTATTGAATATTTTGATTCCCCCTCTTGACTTGGATTTCGTCCAACCAAGTCTCACATTTCAAGACCATTAAAATTTAATAAACATGGACCTCATTCTTGATGATTCCATTTCAAATCCTCATCCTCAAAAATTCAAAAAACTTAAAAAGCATAAAAAGAGAATAAAACTCTATATTAAAATGTTCCTTAAAGAACTATTTACAAATCGAAAGCGGGAAAGTGAGTACAAATAACTATAAGTGTTCCATCTATTGGAATATATCTTAATCATTCCATTATCATATCTTCGCATTCTTCACCTATCACGACACATGTTAACGTTGTTCCTATTGGGCATTGTTTGTCTCGTCTTTGTTATGGTTTGTACCATTTCAAATCTTTTCACCTATGGTTTTGTCTTGATCCTTACTAATGTAAACTCATCCTTTAATAAAAGCTCTCTCTTTAACAAAAATTTCAAACGTCTTTACCCAATCATTTTGACCGCCCATTTCAGTCTACGGTGTTGAACCCTTATGACCTGCTAGTTGCATGCGGCTGAGACTTGGTGGTAGAATGTTCCTTCCCAACAAGCACATCATCGATCTACAAGGCAAAAATCAATCTAAAAATACAAAAAAAACTATAAAATCATTACACCTTTCATCCTTCACAGTATTTGGTGATAATCCCATACTTCACACTAGTAGTACGAGACTACGAATAGAGGAAGATGTCCTTACTCACCTACATTTTGTCTTCGGTGTTGAGTCATTGTCTCTTAGTAGTGGCATGATGAAACATGTAGGGGGTCCCTTTCAAAAACAAACAAAAATAATTAACCAATAAATCCTTTATAAATATTAATCAAAAGTGCTTAATCAAAAATATCCCAAGAATTTGCTTATGTTAAAGACAGATAAGAAATTCCTTCAACCAGATCTTGTCAATCAGTAGGCCATCTATGGATCTAATTCTAGTCAAAACCAATAAAGTGAGATCATCTTGGAATTGGTCAAATAATCTTGACTGAAGATGAGTTACATTTTTCTCATATGGATCATTATTACACCTTGTGTCTTCACATCCATCATATTCACTTTCATATAACTATTCACCTTGTTATCATGTCCTTCTTGGCTCTCGGTGATGAGCCCTCGCATCTTCCTAGTTACATGGAGTCACAAACAAAGTGAAAAACCCTATCATTTTATCATCTACATTTATGTCAATGGAATGGGATGCTTCTAATTATTTGCACCTGTTTTCAAGAAGTGTGCCCCTTTACCGAGTTTTAAAATACAAAAAACATTTTAAAAATGTCTCACGAAAACTCAAAAAACATTTAAATATGTTTCTCAAAATACCAAAAAAATATAAAATTGTTCCAAAAATCAAAAAAATAATATAAATTTGCCAAAATCAAAACATTTAGATAATGTTTGACCAACTTTCAATAACTGAATAATATAGTTCCACAATTTTGACATTTGACGATGCTCCTCATGATCGTTCCAGATCATCTTTTGATAATCACATGTATTACCCGTGGTGTATATCTATGCTTGAGGAAATCACTCTACCCTTTCGCAATATAACTTTACTTGCGGCACATTTGGACTTCACATTTTAATCCAATACAGATCAAACTTCAATGGGATCCGACAAGAGTATCTTTTGGAGTACATAAGTATCGTTCTGCTCTTCATCATGATCCAATCCTCTCGTGTTCTAAGGTATCGCTGGGGGGCATTCAAAAAATTTTAGTTCTTCAATGTGGAACACATTTGGAGTGTCATTATACGTCATTATTACAAATGGTGTTGTACTGTTGTGGGTTGTCAACATTCTGATGATGTTTTTGCTTCTTTCAATTTGTTATTTGTTTTTACTTTGTTTACCTTTAATATAGACCAATTACAGGAAAATTCTTGGAATCTTAGTTCAAATATAACTTTGGTGTTCTTGTTCATATTGGGTTTGTTTGCATTGTTTGTTTCATGCCTTTTTTTTGTTTGCACGTGGTGTGTTTTCCTCTTGGTTTACTACATAAGCCATTGAGTGTTTTCTTTTTTTGCTGTGTATTTAGGTTTTTTTGCATTTTTTTGCATTTGTATTTCAAAATTTTCAACAACTCACAAAACTCCAAAAAAATCATATATTTCAAAATTTCAAAAAAATCAAAAAAATTATAAAATTTTCGAACAAACGTTCACTTATCATAGAAAGCCTACAATTGGAAAACCCTTCAAGTGAATATTTCAAAATTTCAACACAATCTTGATAAATTCATACCTTTATCTAATACCCTAGTGATCGTTCCAATCTTATGACTATCACTTTCTTCCCTTTGCATGATTGCTAACTCTGCTTGGGGCAAGTCAAAAAATTATTTTTTCCTTCGTGATATGACTTCACCTAGGGAAATTTCATTTACATCATTTGTAAAATGGACCCAACAATAGTTTCATGAGGATTAGATAAGTATATTCCGCTCTTCAGTCTAATCCTATCCCCAATCCTTTTATAAGTTTTAGTCTTGGGGGAGTTTGTGTCTACTTAATCACCATTGTGGCATGCATTAGGGGCATAAGTGATTGTCTTCTTTTTCGATGTTGTGTTGCATTTTTTATGTTTACTTTTTTACCACTTGCAAGTAGTGTGATTACATATTGGTTCCTTTATAACCCTAATGCATGCACTTACTTTGTATATTGGTTATGTTTTGTTTTGTATCTTTTCTTTTATATGTGTGTGTTTGTTTACACGCATCTAAGTTAACCATATCGGTTCTTTCATAATCATGGCAACAACTCTATTATGTAACAAAAAAATAATGATGCTCTAAATTTATCCTCCAATTGATGTTCATGCTACGAGCACAATCCTTCCCATCCTTGTTTTAATCCCTTGTCTTTTTCATATCAAGCAGTTGTCCACCACTTTGTTATGTCACCCACCCACTTCAGGGGGCATTCCCTTACCATTATTTTTATTAAGGCATCCAAATGTTTCATTTTTTACTAATTTACATATGTATACTATCTTTAAAATGTGATTGCTTCATAATAATACTTTAAAGAGAGGCAAATGCAGACACCCCAAATTCACATACATGTTCCTAGTATTATCCCAGTACAACCTGTTATTCATCCCCTTATGATTGATTAATCATACACATTATACCCCTTGTTAGGATTAATTAAATTAATCTTTAGTACACCTTTAACTAGCTTAATTATCATGTATTAAATAAATGATTAATTAGTTAGTTTGCACATTATAACTTATTAAATTAGTTATCTAATTAGGAAAGTACACCTATTTTCCTAGTCAATTGCCACTTGGACTCCACTTCACTAGTTCAGTCAACTTAGGTTTTATAATCCTAGAAAGGTGTGGGAAATTAAATTTCATGCACAACCACCTTTATGGATGCAACTTCTTCCAATTAAATCCATTTACTGCCCCTAAATGACATTTATCTTCTCGGAACCATTTAACTTCCCTCAAAATTTATTTTTAGCATGTGCATTCAACTAATTCCACAACACTACTTAGCCTCTATAAAAGAGTGTGTCTATCCCTTTACAAATCCTCTTGGATTTCCTATACAAAAACTATGTCAACGTTTTTCCAATATCTACATATTAGAAGCTATATCTAAGTCCAACATTTTCTTGTAGCATGGTCAAATTCCCATTTGGAGACCCCTTTCAAGAGCACCCACAATCTTCATTTCACAAGGTTACATAAGTTTAAAGGCTTCATAAAACCTTACATTGAGGTTTGTAAGGAAGAGCTACAAGAAGGTTTACAAGTTGTTTTTTTGTCTTTTTTTATGTGAGTTTTTCATTGTTTATAGTATTATACAATTCATAAGAAATCGAATCAAGAATCAAATCCAAGACCTTATAGATTGAATATTAACTTTATTCATGTATTAATCAAATCAAACCAAAGTCGAAACCTTATACGTTAGATATTCAATTTATTCACATATTTAGTAATCCAAACCCAATCAAGAATTATTCCTAACAGACTTTAAATATTTCATCAAATTAGCCCTAACAGACTTTAAATATTTCATCAAATTAGTCCTAATAGACTTTAAAATCAAACCCAAATTGAATCAAAAATCATAATATCCATTGATTAGATTTGAAACACATTTTTTACATTTGATCAAATCAAACACTAGTTTCAATAAACAATGACGACCACTTGCAATGCATCAAATGAATTTTTTCTAGAAAAAAATCATGAGATGTCAACAAAACTCACCATGATGGACCTTTTCAAAACAAATAAAAGGAACAATGAAACTTTCAACTCATTCCTTAAATGATGGTAAGGGATTGCAAACTAATTTCATTGCTTAATAGCTGAAAAACAATTGATATGCATTATCATACCAAATCTTAATTCAGAATTATCATTCCAAATGCAAATGTATTTCCTACACAACTTTCAAGATGTAATAAAAAAAGGAATTAAAATCGAGAGAGCCCTTATTGCTAAAGGCCTCATCAAAATTCCTTCAAATCATCATTCAAAGGAATCAAACAATCAAACAATCATACAATCATACTCCCTAGTCAAGAAACTACTCCATGTGAATTCAAACGTAGAAAATTTACACCTCTTGGGTAAAACCTTTCTAGTGTACTCCATTAATTAGCAAAATATAACATGGCCACCTATCCACTCACAAGAACCTTCACAAAAGAGCAGCCAAAATCTTTGAGGTATAATGAATCGAAATGTTGTGAATACCACCACATCAATTGCTATCCTACGGATCATTGTTCAAAAATTTGTCATTACATCCAAGATTTACTTGATAGTGGAGATATTGAAGTCGAATACACTTCTAATAAAACCACGCCAAATGAGGAATTGGAAGTGAATCAAGAATCCTTTTTAACTCATGGTACAAATGAAAAATATAATGATAAGCCTTAAGGGCCAATCATCAAACAAGGTTGAGATTGATCCTATAATTTTAGTGCTAAATCCTAAGCCTCACACTATGGCTACCATCAAAACTGAAACCCCTATCCATGTTATATTCATGCTACAACAACAAGTTTGGACACCTCAAATGTCCAATCCTAAATCTATTGTTGTTTCAAAATAGTCATTAAATGTAATTTTTTATCTAATGTCAATGATATTATCAAACAATTAGAGAATACACCTCCACAAGTCCCTCTCATTGATTTGACCAAAACATCACCTATATTTCAAGACATATTTACACACGCATTCCACAATGTGTGTGTTTCTAAGGGTATCTACACACAACCATTTCAAGATTTAGTCAAAAATATATTGTCGAATAGTCCAATCCTCTCATTTGGTCCTTGTGACCTTTTGAAACCAAACATCATGAATAATAAATCCTTATTCATCAAAAAAAAATCTACTCTTTTTACTTAGACTTCATCCACCAAAGTCTCGTAAATTAGGACTAATCAAATCATTAATTTATTGAAAATAGTTTTATCTACTCCATTGACTTGGACCTCATCTACCCAAGTCTCATAAATCAAGGCCAATCAAATCATAAATTTATTGAAAATCATTTTATCTACTTCATTGACTTGGACCTCTACTCAAGTCTCGTAAATCAGGACCAATCAAATCATATATTTATTGAAAATGTTTCTATCTACTCTGTTGACTTGGACCTCATCCATCTAATTCTCGTAAATCAAGACCAATCAAATCACATATTCGTTGAAAATTTTTCTATTCACGCCATTGAATTGGACCTCGTCCATCTAAGTCTCATAAATTAGGACCATTGGACTCACATAACCATGGTTCTCTTCCAAAATGATGATTTGTTTCCCACCCTAATCTGTGAAACATCAAAAAAAATAAAAAGAGTAAAAAAGAAATAAATATCTTCCATCACCAACACTTCATCAAATCACTATATGAAAATAAAAAATGTATAAGAAAACATTACTTATCCACAAAAACTCTCCACACTAAATGAGGCCACTTGTAACATCAACTCATCTAAAAAATAGTTTTAAAATTTTCATCCATTGGCAAATATCTCAATCATAGCATTTTCATCTCTTCACACACTTCACTTATAATACACAAGTTAATCTTGTTCATATTAGGCATTATGTACCTCATCCCTATTATGGTTTCTGTTATTTGAGATATTTTTACCTATGGTCTTGCCTAAAAACTTACTGATGGAAAATCCTCCTTTCAAACGATCTCTCTTACAGAAAGCACTAAACTTCTTTACCCAAATATTTTGACCATCTACCTCAGTCTAAGGTATTGAACCCTTGTGTCCTACTAGTCCAATGAAAATGAGATTTAGGGGAAAAATTCCCTTCCCAACAAGAACAATACAAACAAACAAGGAAAAATGAATAGAAAATATAAAAAATAAATTTTCAAATCATTACACCTTTCATCCTTCACAGTCTTTAGTGTTGAGCCTACAATTTTTAGTAGTAGTATGAGACTGGGAAAGGAGGAATGAATCCTTACTCGCCTGTGTTTTATCTTTGGTGTTGAGCCCTTGCCTCTTATTGGTTGCATGAGGCAAGATGTAGGGAGTCATTTCAAACAAAATACAACCTTCATAAAATATGAATCAAAAGTTCTCAATCCTACAAATCCAAAGAAACAATTTAGTTGCTCATGTTAAGAGATACAACCAATCCTTTAACCGGGTCTTGTTAATTAGTAAGCCATCAATGGATATAAGTTTAGTCAAAACCTATAAAGTGAAATCATCTTGGAATCGGTCAAATAATTTTGACTGGAGATGGGTCACATTTTCCCAAATGGACCATTGTTACACCTTGTGTCTTTACATCCATCATCTTCATTTTCATATTACTATCTCCTTTGTCTCACGTCCTTTTTGGCTTTCGGTGTTGAGCCCTCACATCTTACTAGTTATGTGGAGTCAAGAATGGAGTAAGATATCTCCTCACTCTATCATCTACAATCCATTTTGCCAATGGAATGGAATGTTTATAATTGTTTGAACATGAGTTCAAATAGTGCACTCTTTATCAATTCAAAAATCCAAAACATTCAAATAATCAACAAAATCTATCAAAAACATTCAAATAATCAAACCAAAAACAAAATCTAAAAGCATTCACAAAATCACAAAATCCAAAAACATTCCAAAAATCAAGAACTCCAAAAACATTCAAAACTACTAAAAAACCCATAAAAAATCAAATAATCAAATTCCAAAAACATTCAAATAATCAAAAAATTCTTTAAAATTACAAAATTCAAAAATCCCAATAATTCAACACAACAAAACAAAATCAAACTTTTAACTCCTATCCTAGTGATTGTTCCAACTATCCTATGACTATAAAAAACAAATCATCTTACCCCTTGCATGTATCCTTACTTGAGAAATTCAAATCAATCGTATCCCTTGTATGTATCCTCGTTTGCGGAAAACTCAACTCTCATTTTCTCCCTTGCATGTATCCTTGTTTGGGGGTAATGACCCATTTCAATCTCAGATTAATCTTCAATGTGGATCCAACAAGAGTATCACTTAACTCTACTCTTTCAATCTGATCCAATCTCCTTGCATGCATCCTTACTTAGGGGCATCCAAATATGCTTAATCATCATGGTGGAACACGTTAGGGACATCGTTAATTGTCTTTATTTATAGTTGTGTTGCAATGTTACTATTATTTCTTGGCTAATTACAAGTATTTTGTTATCATATTTATTTATTTATAGCCATGGTGCATACCTTTTACTGTGTATAATGGGTTTACTTTACTTTTTGTCTTTTGTTGTTGTTATTGTGTGTGTTTGTTTATGCACATAATGGGTTAAACATCATGATTCTTTCATGATCATGGTACCAACTCTATTGTGCAACAACAAAATAAGGTTGCTCTAAAATACAATATCTGAATGGAAGCTCAAGCTAGGAGCAAAATCACTCCCATCATCCTTCTCATCACTCTCAACCTATAAGCATTCTCCTTCCTCTTATCAAGTGGTTATCCAACACTTTGTTTCGTCACCCATCCACTTGAAGGATCACTCCCTTAGCATAATCCAGACTTGTTGAGGCATCCAATTGCTTCACTAGGGCAAAGTCAAACAGGCCCACCACACTTCTCTATCATTTGTATATCAATCTACATGTGTCTACTATATTTAAAATTATATTACTCTGTAATAATACTTTAAAGAGAAGCAAATGTAAACACCTTAAAATTACATATTATCCATTTGCACATTGTCATTTGAATTAATGTTCACCCACATCTCACTAGAATTAATTTAATTAATTTTATCATTCATGAACAATATACTTACACTCTTTAGCTAATTTAATTAAGGTTATTTAAATAAAATAAAAGTTATTCATCCACTTACCCTCCACTCATCTCCACTTCAATGTCCAACTCACTCAAGTTGAACTAGCTCACTCCACTCAAGTTATATAACCCTACAAAGGAGGAATCTAAATTGCACGTATAATTTAATAATTCAAGAGCCAGCTATTCAAATTCATTTCACCTTAAATTCTTATTCAAACTAGCCAATTGCATAAACCAAATCAACTTGTTAAATTAGGAAAATGCATTCATTAACCTGTAACTTATTCAAAGCTTGATCCACAATCCACAACCTCTCCTTCAACTATAAATAAGAGATTCATTCCTTCACAAATGATCTCTTGGAAGATTAAGGCATTTACAACATTACTATGCCACATTGTCATTAGAATTTATGCACTATTAGGTTGCTCATTGGATCAACGAATCCATCCATTGCTCGTAGCACATCTTTATTCCATTTGGAACCAATTTGAGAGCATCTACAAACAACTCATCAAATCAGATTCAACAAGTGCGGTACTCCATTCCATGCTTCATCTATCTCATTTGAGGTTGCAAGGGAGCTTGAAGAAAGATCATGTTTGTTGTTATTGTTTGTTTGTTTCATTATTTCAATTCTTCCTTGTACACACTACCACTTTATGCAATTTGGTGGTTGTGAAACAACCACTCAATCTTACAAAACTATTAAGAAAATTACACAACTCCCACTTAAGCTTTCAAAACTACCTCTTAGTATAGACCAATGATTTGGTCACTATGCAAGGTCTTCTAACTTCCATGTGCCATCACGTTTGCATATATGTACTTGAAATAAATTATTTTTGTAACTACTTAACATTTCAAGAGGAATCCAAATATGTAAAAAAATTAGGTTTAGGTAAGTTCTTGGTGCTTTTGTCCTCTTCCCCACAAACTATCCATTTTATTCCTTCAATAGATGCGACTACTTTCTAGGTTTGTGTGATTGTTAAAAAATCTCAACCAATTATCTTAGAACCTAATCAAATGTCTGACACTGATGTATACTTACTAATATTGAAGTGTTGGAAGGTTGATGCTTCCTATTGATCAATGTCACCATATCAAAGCAAAAAGAAAATATCAATTAGTCCACACAAACACACACATACTATTTTTTTGTTGATGCAAGATTGTTGCATTTCTTTCATCCTCCTGCATCAAATATTTAGGAAAGAGGGAAAGGTTTTCAAATCCCTAGACTTGATAAATAAAGTTGTCAAACCAATTTTTGCCTATCTAAATTTTATCAAAAATGTACAATGTATTACCATGATTATTAGAAATGTCAAGTGTATGGTTAGGAGGAATTATTCAAATTACTATGACTTTTATGGGTTCACCCTTTCAAGCTCTTAAAACCCTAATTTTAATGTCGGTTTATGATGATTGTTTCCATATTATACAAAATTAGATATTCTTCGAAACCCCTTCTGTTATTTATTACACAAGGAATAATATTGATACAATTACTTTTGGTTTTAGAGTTTAAGCTCTAACTAAATTTAACTGCAACATATATTGCAAGTTTGATGTAAAATGACTTTCCCAAACCAACATTAAACCAAACTTTTCCAAATTCATTGGAGTTGGAGAGTGAGTGTGTGTTAAAGGGAGAGGAGCTAGTTTTTTAACATGGTGTAATAGTGGATATGAGTCTTAATAACATATTACCATATAGTTGTCATAGTACCACCTAATAGTTATCATAATACCACATACTAGTTGTTTATTTTTTTACGTAATAATGGTGTAAAGTAACCAAATCACATTTAGAGATGGAGATAAAAAAAAAAAATATAAGGTAAGGAAATCTGAAAAGTATCTAACATTTATCGTTCGCCGCATCTTAGAAGAAATCAAACATTTATAAAGCTCATTCAATATTATAGAAACTCTAACATTACATAGATGGAGCATTACATTAGACATGTGTGTTTCTTTCACTATTGTACATGGTTGAGGGGCCTTCTAAATATCAAGGAACTTTTACTTTTCTCAAACATATATTTTCCCTTATCATTTTGGAGACCTAGCTACCTTATTAAGGTGTTAAAGGGGAATGATTACCTAGGGATTTTTATATAATATCGGGAAAGCAATCAAGGTTTTCAAATCCTTGGAGCCAATAAACAAAGTTGCCAAATCAATTTACGCCTGTACGAATTTTAACACAAATGTACAATGTATGGCAAGGATTCCCAGAAGCGTCAAGTGTATGGTTCTAGGGAAACACTCAAATTATTGTGAATTTTATGTGTTTTCACTTTTAAACTTTAAAAACTATAAATGTCATTTTGTGATTATTGTTTTCATAACTCTACAAAATTAGATATTCATCAAAACCCCTCTCTTGTTATTCATTACACAAGGAACAATATTGATATAATTAATTCTAATTTTATTGTTTAAGCTCTAACTAAATTTAATTCTAACATGTATTGCATGTTTGATGTAAAATCACTTTCCCAAATCAACATCAAATCAAACTTCGTCAAATTCACTCGAGTTGGAGAGTATGTATGTTTAGGGGAGAAGGGCTAGTACTTCAACATGGTCTACTAGTAGATAGAACTCTTGGTCACATAATAGCCTACAATTGTTATAATACCATCTACTAATTGTTTAATTCTTATGTAACAATAGTGTAGAATTATCAATTATATGTATGACTCATAACTATTAAATGCTCTCCTTACAACAACTTACACCGGTGTACAAGTATTAATTTCCACCATAATTAAATGATAGACTACTTTAGTTGGGAACAGGGGTTAAATTTGACGGCCACCTATGCCTGTCAAACAATTTTTAGATGACGGTCATTTTTAAATATTGCCCTTCAAAAATGTAAAATAATGTTACTTTTATATTATTAACAAACTATAAATCATATTATTCTGTATCTATTTAATTATTTTTTTATATTTTACATATAAATATATATAAAAAATAACGATCATACTTAAAATATACAAGTCGCATGTGACGGCTATTTCAAATATTTGCAAATATTTTACGGCTAAAATCGTGAAAAACGTCTAAACGGCCGTCAAATTTAACCCCTGGTTGGGAAAGATGTCTCCCAAAAAAGCCCTAGAAATGGTCAAAAACAATGTCCAAAAATAGTAACATGGTCTCACGCGCAAGAATATGTTTCAACTAATTACATGGTTCTTTGAACATATAATATTTATGTATATCAATTAAGGTTACATGGATATTGTACAGCGTAAGCTCAATCCCCTGTCATCTATTTATAAAAATACCTTGACATCCCAGCTTTTCGAAATATTAAAGCATCGTGACTTTTTCGTATAATTCAAAATTAAACTTGTATTTCTATACTATGTAAGGATTTTAATTTATTGGTGGACATATGGCAAGGAAGGAGTAAAATAGTAAAAACAAACCTTTTTTTTTGGTGTGTTTTTGTTTGGTGAAATAGATACATGGAAAAGGCATATACATGTATCCACTAAACATTTGCAAGCATTTTAATGTTACGGACCTTATCCATTAATTTAAATGTGTGTCATGTTCCTCTCACAAAGTTTCAATTTAATAATAAATAAATATATCTTTAAATTAGTCAAATGACTCGTTTAAACATCAAAGTTTGTTTATGTATATATGTGATTAGAATTTATTTTTACATAACTAAAATATGGATACGTGTGAGTTTCCATTCTAACAATATTTAAGGAGGTGTTTTGACTTAGGTCATTGTCTTGTTGCAAAAGTCTTTGAGAAAGACATGTCACATGTTGTGTTATTGAATTAACATTATAAGCACCAACTTGCAAAACGTTTTCGACATAACTTATACATTATTTTTTTCTTTCAAGCAACTTCATTGTTTCAAATTAACAATGAGAAAAATAATTTTAAAAAATACACAATGGCTAGCAAAACAATAATCCCTCAGGTAAAATAATCAAACTATTTTTTCTTACGCATTTCTAGTGAAATTTCCCGTAAAATATTATAATTGCTCCATGTTACCTACAGACATAAAGTTGGCGCATATGAGCAAGAGTTGTATCAATTCCAAACCCTTGCTCCTCTATCTTCATCTTGGGTGATGTCGTCGGAGGCAACGATGACGAACATGCTTGGTGTCATAGGCTCGGTTCAAAACATCAATGTCACTTTGGTTGGCTACCTGATATGAGCTAGGTCCACTGTAATATATTATGATCCTTATACTAATATGACCAAAGCCACACTGGAGGTGGCCCTCTCATTAACATAATGGATGATTGATTGCGGGGTACGTATGATTGCTACAACAAATCTACAAACTTTATGTGCTTTCTACCTGAATCATACATACATGTTCAATACATCTTGCAATGATTTTGACGACTCTACAATCCCTCATAGTTTACTATCAACGTAACATTACACTTCCTTTTGGTGCAAGTGCTAGTTTTAATATATTTCAAATTTATCACCCTCAAATTAGGGTGTCCACTAGTGACCCCCTCTCCCCTATGCTTATAACGACATTAGGGCCCAATTTGCTAACAGAGTGGCTACTGCTTCCTTTCAAAATATTTTTAGCGAGAATATGATTACAAAAACAGTGGAGCTAATTATCAAACTCACCAACATGAGATGTGAATCCCAGAAAGATCTTTACCAATATCCGTTGTCATGTAGGCTGTCTTTGGTAGCCTCGTAGACATTTCTATATGAAAGGATAATGTTGTAAGAATTGTTTGGGGACCGACATTCTATTGCCAATTCCAATTAGAACCTTATCCGCTTCAGATTTTGCATCTCAATACATACCTACATACGTCGAATCCAGGCCCACAAAAACAAGACAACACGAGTTCGAATCCGGGTGGGGACTCCCCATACGTATGTTTACGCACAGTGATCATGTTCAGACCTCATCAATGTAGTCCAGCTGCCCATGTGACTTCACTGTTTTAGGACACACAACTCTTGCTCGTAAAAATCCAAACGATAGGAAAAAATAAATGTTTTCAGAACATTACCAATTTACCAGTCATTCTTTATGTGGTTCCATAAAAACCTGATTTCCATGCAAATGTGCTCAATAATAATAACCCAAAAAGGAGCTCTCTTCTTAGGTGCTGATGATGAAGCTAATGAAAAGTTTGCTTCAATCCAGATGCACATCTCCAGAATACTACTACATTTGAAGATCTCAAGAGCGAGAAATATACTTATTTTGTTTTGGGTGCCTGAGAAATTTCAGATACCCATATCAGGCACTGTAACGGGTCATTGAGAATATCAATAAAACCGGGTACACATGTTGTATACTCTGTTGGCTCAGTGAGATATTAAGCAAAACTTGCTATCCGCATTAATGTTAGTTTAGTTTTACAGATTTATATTGAATTGATTGGTAATGGAAAGGATGATGGTGATAAAACTAGCAGCAGTTATGATCATGGTGGTGCTTGAAGTAAGAAGCAGCCAGGGAAAATGCCAATTTCCTGCAATATTCAATTTTGGGGACTCCAATTCAGATACAGGGGGTTTCTATGCTGCTTTTCCTGGACTGTCACTGCCCTATGGAATGACTTTCTTCCACGAACCTTCTGGCAGGGCATCTGATGGACGCCTTGTTGTTGATTTTATAGGTACTCTGATCTTAACGTTCTCGCAGCCTTCCCAACTTTTATTTTATAGTTGTTTCAGTAATACATACATTTGACAATTATTTTTTACTGTATTGTAAACTTGCACATAACACCAGCTAATTTGGGGGAAAAGAAAATGTTTACTAAATTAATTTTAATATTTTACAGTATTACTTCAATGACTCAACTTTCATAAAGGGTGGTTCAGGAGTGAATAACTTAGCCTTGTCAATTGAGGGTGCAACAATTTACCCAATTAATGAATATTTAATACAAATTATATAAAAGTGTGGAAAATTAATAAATTTGGGAGTAAGAAAAATATTTGGCAATGTAAATCAGTTTTTTTAAATGAAAAAATTATTTTTTCTCAGTTAATTTGGATGTTTAAGAATATTATTTCAATGAATTAATTTACATAAAGAGTAGCTACAAAGTTAAATATCTTAGTCTTGTCAGCTGAGGGTGCAACATTTTACTCAATTTTAATTCTAAATTATATGAATGAATGAAAGATATTAGTAATGTCCATAAGACCAGCTAGTCTACAACATAGTTTAAAAAATTATGTTGGGAAATTAATTGGCAGAATAAGAATTAGGTATTTCTTGGTATTTTATATCAACTTTATCCCTACTTTTATGTCATAGTTCCATGGAGGGGGCGATCCATAAATATCTCAGCCGATGTAACAGTCTCATATTTTGTATTACTTTCCTCAACAATACCCACTGAGGTATTATAGGAGCCCATTGCAATTTTATGGTAATTTGCAAGTAAATAAAAAATTATACTTTCCTCTAAAATCACTAAAAAATTATTGACAAAAAGCAGAGCTCCTTTTTTTTAGGCCTAAATTTTATTATTTCCTGTAGCTAGCTTCAAAAAGAATCACAGGACTTCTCTACAAGAAAATAGGGGCTGAAACTCCTCCATGGGACCATGCTTAAACATTTTAATTCATTAAATAAATTTAAATCAAATTTAAAACATTGTTAAATGATATTGAAAACCCCAGCAAACTCTAAACTAATTTCTCATTTTGTTGTAAAGTCTCAAATCTGAAAATGATAGTATAAAACTGAAATTCTTCAAAGAGCTCAAACTTTTCAAGGAAACAAGGTTTTAGAATAATGCTGACTTTCCAAATTTTATATGTTCTCTTTTCCCACTTTTCCTTGAGGTAACAAAAATTAAACAAAGACTCTTCTTTGGAAGTCCATTTCTTTAGTTGGAACAAACCAACTTGTTATCAGAGGATGCGGTCATAGTCATACAGATTTTCACATTCAATATGAGCTGAAAATGTGGGTCATCAAGAAGGAAAAACAGTTGCTATATTTTCCCACTTAGGATTAACATCCCTTGGTATGGGACTCAAACCCAACTTCATCCCCTTTTAATAATTCTTCACATTTATATTTTGGTGGATGGCATAATCATTGAATTTGCAAAAACAATGGCCAGAATAAGCCAGCACTATGCTGCATTTGATGTTCCCATCTATGACTGATCCCTGTTCCTTGGTATTATTTTATAATAGGAAAAAAGAAAGCTACATAGTTAGAATCTAAAACAGATATAAGCGTAATGTGCAGCTGTCTAGTGCATAAATGAAAATAGGAGTACTGTCATAATTGTAAATTCATTATATGCTTGCTCCTAAGCATGAGTAGAGATGTCTACAATCTATGTAATCTAGTGCTCAGTTGAGTGCAGTACTAAAAAAAATAGAAACAATTAACTTATCACTTATAATCAAAATCAGAGAGTTAACTTACATTGAGAATGTTCTCTCACTGACCCAAAATTAACTTTTCTCAGTTTGTGCTGCATTTGCGGATATTAAAGCAGGTCAGGGTTCTTCCTTAGCATATGATTTTAGTTGGATGATATATTGGCAGACTGGATAATCCTAGATCTACAGTGGTGATTTGCTTCTCATTTTGGCAGTTGTGAAATTTCATGCTCCTTTGTCAAAGTATACTAGATCTGCATATTTATGTATTAGGATATCAATGTGGTGATTTTAGGGTGTGTGGGTGATTAAGGGGAAGCATTATGATTAAAGCAAAGAGTTCAGTCCACCTAGAGATGAGGGTTGTTACTGCTACAGGATTGGTGGTCCTGATGTTATTCTCTAGTAGGTGGTAGCCAAGGCCAGTGTGCATTTCGTGCAATTTTCAGTTTTGGGGATTCCAATACAGATCCTTCTAATTGATTTCCCTGGTTAGCCTGAATCGGTATGCATTATCATATATTATGTTGATGGTTTTGAACTTCTTTGAAGTCTCCTTGTTTTAATTTTGTATGCTTAAATTAAGAAATTAGTGGGTGGCAAAAATGACAACCAGCTAACAAAAAAACAGAGCACAGCCAAATATCCATGTGGGAAACAATACAAACATTAATACGCAATAATGCTGATAGAGGTTTTTTTCTTTCCCAGAGGAAATCATTCACGAAATAGAATACAGGTAATTTGAGGGAAGAGGTTAAATGATTCAATTCCTAAAAATGTCATGTGCGTTTTGCATTTTTCTTTTGTGAGATCTGAATTTGGTAGTAAATCCGTGTTTCCCCATATCCCAGAATGATTTGATTCCTTGTACTTTCATTCTATAACTGAATAAAATCAGTTAACTGATATTTTTTATTTTACTGCAATTGGACAGCTCAAGCTTTTGGCTTGCCATTTCTCAGTCCATATTTGCAGTCTTTGGGCTCTGATTTCCGCCATGGAGCCAACTATGCCTCCGACGCTGGGACAGTTCTTCAACCCAATACTTCACAGTATGTAACTGGGATCAGCCCCTTCTACCTAGGAGTTCAGTACACACAAATGAAGGATTTCAAGTTTCGGGCTCTTCATCTTCTTTCAAAAGGTACATTTTGGTTGTCAAAGATTTTTTCAATGATTGGATAAAAATTATGATCACTCAAAATGGAGTAGGATTGTTTCAATGATTGGATTGTGTAGTCGAAATGCATCCTACTATTATGTGATTCACTATTGCCTGTGCTATGCAGAACCATAATTTCTTAAAACAGATCAGAAATTTGCAAAAGATTTTTGGTTGACCAAACTTGCATTGTTCTGGTTAGTTCTTATTAATCTGTTGTTTTCTTTCCAGGAAAGCATTTCGAGTATCTGCCAACCACGGATGTCTTCAGTAAAGCTCTGTACTTTCTTGATATTGGGCAGAATGATTTCACCTCACAACTTGGTTGGATCGGAATTGAAGGAGTTAAGGAGTTTCTCCCTAAAGTAGCTTCTCAGATTGGTGAAACTGTGAAGGTAATTCTTGACCACTGACCTTTCATTAAGAGTCATTTGGGATCCGGAGAGATTTAGTTGATTGGCTCTGTCGGTGTGTTCAAACAGGCATTACACAGAGAAGGGGCAAGGACAATATTTGTGGCTAATCTTGCACCAATTGGTTGCTTTCCATCCTTTCTGACTGAGCTTCCTCATAATAAGTCTGATCTGGACTCTTATGGATGTATGATTTCCTACAACAATGCAGTGTTGTACTACAATAACTTACTCAAAGAAAAGCTTGAGGAAGTGCGAAAAGTCTTACCAGATGCATCTGTTGTATATGTTGACTCACATGCCATTAAGTTGGAAATCTATACAAACCCAACAAAACATGGTAATCTTTCTTTGGCAAGCATATAAACCATCTTTGGTTATCAGTTAGACTGGATACATTTTTGCTCAGTAAATCAGTAAACGTTCACATCCACTGGGGAATGCACTTTGAAGCTTACCACCATTCGGCTTAGAAACCATGACAATCAGAATCAGGATCTGTCTGTGACTACAGATCAATTATCATAGGCATACGTAGTTGGTAAATATTCAGTTGATGATGAAATGGCGACCTTTAACATCATTTAGGCCAAAGTAGTTTTGGGCATACATATTGTTAGGAAACTACAGTCTTTGCAGCAATGAATATGCAGAAAGTTGAATAACAATAACAATAAAAAAACAGTTTACAGAGATAGAGATAAAATAAAAATACAAAATACCAAACATGCAAGAGACTACGTGATAAAACCCAAGCTGGGTGCTTAGGAAAACATCCACGGTGCAAGATATCAAGGCTCGATATCTTACACCGTGGATGTTTCCCTAAGCACCCAGCTGGAATTTTACCACATAAATCAGGTGTTCGTCTCTTGCATGTTTGGTATTTTGTATTTTTATTTTATCTCTATCTCTGTAAACTGTTTTTTTTTTGTTATTCAACTTTCTGCATATTCATTGCTGCAAAGACTCTAGTTTCCTAACGCATATCCTCTGTAATTGGGAGAAATGTGTGTCCAAATTAGTCCTGGGCATACATATCCTCTGTGGTCACTTGAGTTATTAACGTGGCAAATACTCTGACTTACCACTAGACCATGACCTGCTGGACATAATGAGATTGTTCACTTAAAGATCGTTGAATTATTAGATTTACAATTCGTGCTGAAATCTAGTCTTGTTAACAACAATGATTACCTTATTAGATTTACCATAATGCACAACCAGGAGGGGTGCATGGGCCTGCTTATATTACAAATTCAGAATGAACTCAAAGTTATAGGGCTTATGGCCTTGATTTACCTTCTTTTCTGGACACAGATGTATGATTTTCGTATTGCATGACTTGCAGGCTTTATGTTTGGAACCAAGGCGTGTTGTGGCACTGGAGGGGAATACAATTTCAGTCCACAGTTTTTCTGCAGCCAAAAGACTGAAATAAATGGCACTGTTTTCGTGGCTCCAGTTTGCTCTGATCCATCCAGTTATGTGAGTTGGGATGGCATTCACACAACTGAAGCTGCAAATCTTTATATAGCAAAAGAAATTCTAGGTGGCAAATATTTTCAGCCACCATTTCCTCTTAACAGTCTTTGTGACCTCAAGCCAATTGGGTAACTTGCCCTGAAAAGAACAACATGATAGAAGATAAATTAAATTAAGCCTTTCAATTACAAGGCTTCTCATTTTAGTGAAATTATTATTAACTCACTCAGGCTTTGTCAATTACAAAGTCGGGATATGCATTTAAATAGTTCCATTGAATCATTGGTATGTAATAATTCCTTATAACATGTGTTTTTATTTCAAGCCCATCTAGCATGAGCAATACTTGAGATGCTAGTACACTGATGCCAGCCACTCAAAATAAGAAATTTTTTGTAAGTTTTCAAGCTTATGATGTGCCTGTGCCTGCCAATATATCTTACCTTTCCTGATTTGAATTTCTGCCTGCCCACATCTTTTAGAATGGAAAATATGTGGCAGAATTCTCCTTCCTTCACAAGTTCAAATTTTGCAGGGGGTAGGGTATGTATGTCTCGTACTTGAAGTATAGTTAAGTGTCTACTGTGTACTGAGAGCACGAGGTAGTCACATATGCTATAAATCACCTGCAAACCCAAAAATAGGCCTCCCGACATTGTCTACTATAAAAACAATTATTATTATTATTATCAATACATAATTTTGAAAGTAGCGCGACATTTACAACATAGATCTACACAATTTTATGAACTGGATAAGAAGGATTTTGGAAATATAATATGTAACCTGTTATATTATATTTTTTGGTATGGTAAATAAGGGAAAAGGGATCTCACTCCAAGAGTTAAGAAAGATTGGGCAGTCCTGTGTCAGACAGCGGCTGTTGCATGGAATTTTCTTGCTACTGTTTTTGGTCCCCATGGATTGCTGTGTTTCTACGAGGACACAATATCCAGAAACAAGAAAAAAAAAATCCAATCAAACATTGGTTGGCCTGGTGTAGCCATAAAAGTTAATTAACAAACAAGCAATTTAAGCATACATTGAATATATTTTAATATAGTTATTTGTATTTTTTAAAAAGAAAGATAAATATATCTGATTGGGATGCACAAATAATCTTCTGAGATTTGTACTTTTGTAGATAGTGTAATAATTATGATCATCATCCTCATCAGTAAGATTACAATCCTTTTGATAATTCACATTTGATTTACTGTTTCAAGTTGATAATGCTTAATTTGAACATCTTGGAATTGTTTCCCAGACACTTAAATCTGCATATCTACTTAATTTTTTTTATCTCGCGTTGGTTCAAAGGCGTGGTAGATGGCAAGATATACCATGATAGAAGTGACCTTCCTACTATAAACACTTAATAAATTACTTTGGTGCTAGTGTGTTTATTTATCATTAGTCCAAGTTAGACTCTTCTTGGTGTTTTCTTTATATTCTTTGACCTTCAAATAATCATTTTATGATTTTGACACTTTCAACCTTGTTTCCCTCAAATCAACTTCTTGGGCCATGACTATTTCCTTTCTTTTGATTTCTCTTACTAGAAAGGATCTCTCCTTCCACTATTTTCTCTCAGCTTTCTCATGTTGCCATTTTCGTAAGAGTATGAAATTGGTATGGTCTGAAAGTGGGCATTTGTCTTCTGGGCCCTTTTCGCCCATGGTCCAAAAGTGCCTCGAGGTTTTGGCTTGTGTTTGATTGTTTTTTATACCCGTTGTGTGCCAATAGAATCTTAATTTGAATTCAAGGAATCCATAACTACAAAGATGCACTAGTGATTTAGGTACACAAATTGATCGCAAGTAAATATTAAAGTTGTTAAAAAAATTAATTGTTTATTTCTAAAGCATCATTGTACCAAAAGTAAATTTCATCTATATAGAGAAGAATATAGACTTTATTTGCACACATGGAACATGTAAGGGTTGGGATGTTTGTACTATACCAGTGCTTGTTGAGTGCATTATATTTTATTGTTGGTTGTTGAGGGGTCTCATGAATATCAAGAAAGGTAAAGTTTTCTCTAGTTAAACACATACCACGAAATACATTTATTTTCCTTACACATTTAATAGACATATAAATGAAATTAAGATTTTAAAGGAGGAGATCAATTTCCTAACAACTAACAACGAATCTAAGAAAAATGAACAAAAAATTTAAAAACGTGAAAATATGATTGTAATAGTGAAATAGGTTTTACACATAATAAGAAAAGACCATTTATGTGCCCATGTCATAAATGGTCCTACACTTTTACAATATAAAAGTTTAGGGTTTGACATGCCTTGTTGATTGGACTGGTTTTTTACCACATTATTGAAAATTCTCTATATTATTGTAATTTGAACCCTAATTTTGAAAAGTAATTTTATTATTCTATATTTTTGTATGATCTAAATAACGTGTTGATCACGAGACATTATTAAAATGCGCTCTGAGGTTGGGTGAGCCATATCAAATCAAATGGTAGAAGTGTAACGGTAGATCCAATGTCATGTTTAAGGGTGTGTCGTTATACTCTTGTCTAGCCTAAGTGTTTTTCCATTTCAGCCATTTAAGTCTTAGAATTGATAAAGCATCATTTAATAAATTCTTTCATCACATAGTGTTTCCATTTAAAATACAAAAACTAGAATCATAAATATAATTGACATTCTATTTACTATGAAATTGAGAGCTTATCTAATGAATAATTGTAGAAAGCAATAAGAGACATGAGACAATGTTGAGAAATTGGAGAGAACAAATATAATAAACACACTCGTACAATTTATTCAATACAAAGAGATTACATATATAACCTTTCCATTTTCTATAAACAAGGAGATGAGGCTTACCAATAACTTCCCACTAATCTCTCCTAACTTGGCTAACCACCAACCACAAAATAAAGGTTTTATAGTAGAACCAACAACCACTTTGTAGAAGGTTTTCTAGTGGAACCATCAACCACAAGAAGGTTTTCTAGTGGAACCAACAACCACTCTATAGAGATTTTCTAAGAGAACCACAAACTCATAAGAAGGTTTTTTAATGGAAGCAACAACCATAGAAGGTTTTCTAAGAGAGCCAACAACTCACAAGAAGGTTTTCTAATGGAACCAACCACCATTTCACAGCAGCGTACATATTTAGTTCACATCACTTTCTTACATTCAGGGGAAAATACAAGAAATCGCTCACACATTACAATACTTGAACATGTATAATCCATTTATTCTTATTTGTATAAAGTAAAAAATAAAACACAACAAAAACAAATGCCAAAAATTCATTATGTGGCCCCATCGCTTACGGCTGGCGAGAGGTCACCGATTAACCTCCTTCCTCCTTTGCCTCCTTTCTCCATCGTCTAATGTTTGTTGTTTAACTTAGTAAAAAGTCCTTTTGAAACTTAGTTTAAAAGCCCCCCTCAATTTGAACTTGGAAAACTTGAAAAACTTACTAAGAATGCAGGAAAAAGCTCACTGTTGAGTTTTACACAATGATCGTGGGTGACTAGAGTGAATCGTTGGCGATTGGAAATAGAATTATTGGTGATCCACATGGTCTCTGTCAATCCGCAGATATAATCATCGGCGATCAGCAGAATCGATGACAATTGGAGCAGAATCATTGACGATTGGAGCAGAGTCGTTGGCAATCCCTATGTCACGAATCCAGAATTGAAAACATGACGACAAAAGCTTCAAAACTCTCAAATCTGCATCCTAAAGGCTACGGTTTTGTCTTGCAATGAATCTCATAGCTTGACCTCGCCTGCTCTGATACCAGATGATATGAAATTGAGAGCTTATCTAATCTAAAATACCAACAATTATATTAAATAATTGTAGAAAGCAATAAGAGACATGAGACAATGTTGTGAAATTGCAGAGAACAAATATAATAAAAATACTCTTATAATTTATTCAATATATCTAGAGCAATTACATGGTGCTTACAAAGAGATTACATATATAGCCTTTCCATTTCCTATAAACAAGGAGATGAGGCTTACCAATAACTTTCCATTAATCTCTCTTATGATCACTGACCACTATTCTCTCACATATCCCACCAATATCTCCACACACAATTCTCTACGTGAGTTGTTCTCACAACTCGCTATTACAATAATCTATATAAGTTGTTTATTACAACTCACTTACATTTATTTATACTCTCACACTATATAATTAATATGAGTTATATTAAATCATTATTAATAATATATAATTTAACTAATATCACTCAAACTCACTAATATGATATTAGTTAAATTATATATTATTCGGGCTTGCTATATGAGAAAAATCAATCACCCTCTAAGGAGATGTCATTCAAGTTCAGCAAGGAGACTATCAACTTGTGCGATGGCATGAAAGAATTTATAAAGTCATTATCAACAAAATTTGAATGGACCTGTTCAATCCCATGGTGGCAGCGACCGTATGACACATTCCAATGAAAATGGAAATGGGGCAATGTCTCTGTGAGCCCTAAAATTCTCAAAATATGTGAATCCTAAATCAAAATCTCATGCGCGTAAGGATTCAATGAGACCCCATCGACCTAAAGATGGAGGCAAAAATGCTCTAGAGGTTGATTCTGAGGATTCGGCCTTATCCTGGATTTCAATACTTGCATTGGGAAGAATATGGACGACAATGGTGGATAGGATACATGCAAAGGTGTTGACACCTTTCAGGCTCCCTCTGGTAGAGTTGGGGGCATTCATTTGGCTACTTCAAATGCTAGATCATCTCAAGCTATGATGGGAGATCACTCTCCTCTTGGCAGGACTGGCCAAGGAGCCTCTACCACTGCACTGCCTACTATGTCGCACCTGAATCCGCGTGATGTTATCCATGAAAAGAGTTTACAAGAATCGAATCAGAAATGAGGCACCACGAAGTAGTTACACTCCAACGGAATCGTGAAAGCTCCAGCGATAGCAAGGAAAAAATGATCAGTAATGGAAGAACTTGCTCAACAGAAACAAAGCTTGCATAGAGGAAAGACAGTGGAGTGTCTTGGCATGCTCATAAATGAATAGAAAATGGGTACATATAGGGTGCTGAGTAACCCTAGTGCATGACACACATGAAACCCTAAACCTAACCCATGTGAGATGACCCTCCAACATGAGAGGAGGACACATAGGATAACTCACACTAACACCCCCCTTCATCGAAGCTGAGGGTAGCGGAAAGTGATGAGTCAGACGGAAGAGGAAGACACTCCTAAACAACTAAGAAAGATGTGTCAATGGGGCCCAGACAACTAAAGGCCTGATAAGGTGCCCATATACAAACACAATCTTCCTAGAAGAAGAAGAAGAAAAGAAGGACTACATAGCCCTAAGAAGATGGGCAGCTATGTAAAAGACCTCACCCCAAGAAGAGACCGTAAGTGAAGAAACTTCATCTCAGTGAAAGGCTTGGTGAATAAATCTGTAATCTGATCAGCTGTCTGAATGTACTGAATGTCGATGATACCATCATGAATAAGCTCCCATATGAAGTGCATATGGATCTCAATGTGCTTCATCCGCTGATGTTGAACTGGATTTCTACAAATAGAGATTGTGCTCATGTTATCACAGTAGATAATGGTAGGCCACCGAAAGTGGATGCCAAACTCTGTCAGAATACCCTATAGCCAAATAGCTTCTGTGGCAGTGTTAACTGCTCCTCTGTATTCTACCTCTGTAGATGATATCGCAATTGCATTCTACTTCTTGCTAGACCAACTAATAGGACCCGAACCAAGAGAGAAAATATAAGCTAGAAGTAGATTTCCGATGATCTAAGTCACCGGCCCAATCAAAATCTATGAATCCAATCAAGTCAATATCAACCCCTCCATGATAGTGAATGCCATCAGCATAAGTGCCAAGAACATAATGAAGGATCCATTTAGCTGCTTTCCAATGCAGCTCATGTGGCTCCTGCATGAATCTGGACATGATCCCAACAACATACGATAAATCCGGTCGAGTGTGAGTCAAGTAGATCAAGCTCCCCACTAACTGTCGGTAAAGAGTACCATCAACCAAGGGAGTAGAGTAATCTGAAACCAACTTAACCCCAGAAAGAAAAGGAGTAGGAGAAGACTTGTAATTGGACATCTGAAACTGAGCTAGCAAATCAAGAGCATACTTAGGTTGTGAAATCAAGATTCCCGAGTCAGATTGTGAAATCTGGATCCCAAGGAAGTAATGAAGCAGACCTAAGTCAGTCATGGAAAACTTGTTGGCTAAGGCGATCTTCACATAATCAATAATAGAGGAAGAGCTTCATGTGATCAACAAGTCATCAACATATAGAACAAGAATGAGTATGGAGTCATCTTGCCATAGAATATAAACATTTGGATCAGAGTGACACCTAGTAAACCCTGATGTAAGTAAGAAGGAGTCCATCTTGGCATACCAAGCCCGAGGGGCTTGTTTAAGGCCATAAAGAGACTTCTTTAACTTACAAACGAGGGAGGAATCTTGGACATAACCCGGAGGTTATTCCATATAGATCTCTTCCTCTAGGTCACCATGAAGGAAGGCACTCTTAACGTCCATTTGATGGACTTTCCATCTGTTTGCATTGGACAATGGCTAGGGTCAGTCGAATAGAAGTCATCTTCGCAACCGAAGCAAAGGTTTCTGTATAATCAACCCCAGCTATCTGGGAGAAACCCTTAGCTACTAATCACACTTTAAACTTTTTGACATCTCCATCTACTCCATACTTTGTTTGGAACACCCACTTACACCGAACTATTTTTCTTCCTTTCGGAAGAGTGGTGAGATCCCAAGTATCGTTCTTCATGAGAGAGGAATACTCCTCATCCATGGCAGAATTCCACTCAGGAATACCATAAGCCTCCCGGAAAGACTGTGGATCAAAAGGAGAGGTGAAGAAGAATGGAATCCAATGAAATATGAGCGAGTACATCTCATATCCGAAGTATCTCCAACTAAATCTCCAGCACTTTGTAAAGTTTTCCTAGCCCAAAGAGGACTAGGAGGATCAGGCTCAGAGTCGAAAGATTATTCACTTGAGTGAGAAGGGACATAGTCCTCATCATCACTACTGTCAGAATCAAAAGACTCAGAGGTTTGATGGTCAGGAGGATCAGGAAGAGGAGCACGCTCAACAGTATCATCATTTGATGAGTCAGAATCTGAATCGGTGAGATGAAGAACCTCAATAGGTGGAGAAGTAGAAGTCGAAGAAGACTCATCAAACTTAACACTTATCTCAATATATAGCTCATGAGAAGTATAATTCATCAATCGATATCCCTTCATGCCATTAGGATACCCTACAAAGATACAAGGTTTGGATTGTGGTTCCAAGGCCTTGCATTTCTTCTTGGGAATCCGAGCCATAGCCTTGGATCCGAAGACTCGAAAGTGCTCAACATCAGGCTTGCATCCAAACCAAGCTTCAAAGGGTGTCATCCCTCTTACTGCCTTGTGTGGAACACGATTCTGAATGTAATTTGCACAATTCACTGCTTCGGCCCAATACTGCGGAGGAAGAGACTTCGAGTGAATCATACAAGTGGCCATCTCCTTCAGAGTATGGTTCTTTCTTTCTGTGACTCCATTCTGCGAAGGGCTATAAGAAATTGTATGTTGCAAAGAGATCCCTTCAGAAGTACAAAAATCCATGAACCTATTGTTTACATATTCACCTCCATTGTCAGTTCGAAGAACCTTGATAGACCGTTCCTCCTGTTTCTCAGCAAGAGCCTTAAAGTCCTGAAAATGTTCAAAGACTTCAGACTTAAGCTTAAGAAAATATACCCAAGTATATCACGAATAGTCATCAATGAAGGTTAGCACATAAAGAGCTCTAGTAAATGAAGGAGAAGGAAATGGACCAGAAACATCACTGTGAACAAGATCCAAGGGACGAGTGGCTCTCCAGGATTTTCCTTTGTCAAAGTTCTTTTCAGGATGCTTTCCAAGGGTACAACCCTCACAAAGACCCTTAGAAAACTTGACGCGAGGAAACCCTGTTGACCATTTAGTTTTGGCTCAATTGTTCAAGGTAGTGATAATTTAGATGTCCAAAACACTCATGCCATAGCTTACTAACCTCATTTGCATGAGTGAGCAAGGTAGTGGGTGTAGAATCAGAAGTAAAGTGGGAGAAGGTGTACAACCGTGAACGGTGATCTGCCTTTCCCTCAGCCACTGTAGTGTCATTGTTAAGCTCACAAATGATCACTGAGTTAGGACCAAATTCCACTCGCATTCCTTCACCAAGGTGAGTAATTTGGTAAACTGATAGGAGATTGGTAGAGAGATCAGGAACACTCAACACTTGGTTAAATGTTCCCCCATCCATCTCTATCGATCCACTACCGGAAACCAACACTGTCGTGTCATTACCCATCGTGATTTGGGACATTCCACAAGGTTCGATGTTGGAAAAATCAACATGCGAAGAACCCATGTGGTGCGAGGCACTGGAATCTATAATCCATGTCGATGAAGGAGCAACTTTGGCTACAAGGGCCTTTCCTTTCTTCTTATCATTTTTAGTACCTTTTACAGCAGAAGACTCAGCCTTCGGAGCACTTTGTTTTATGGATTCAGGAACACTTATTTTATTTTTCTCAAGTAAATGAGATAAGTGATCAATCTGTTTCTTAAAACTGTGTTGCTCGTCGTGACTAGTCTTCTTGTAATAGGAACACGAATACTTGCTTTTCTGTGCCTTAGGCTCAGAAGTCGAAGTGTTTGTGTCATTTTTAGGTTTGATCTTGGTTTCTTTCTTAGGTTGATCCTTTGTTTCTTTCTTCTTTTCAGTCTTCTTTCCTTTGTTAGTACTTGCTACAAGGGCATGTGACTTGGACTTGAGAGACCCCATTTGAATGAGTTTGTCCTGTTCTCAAATGAGTTGGGACGAAAAATAGTCAAAGGAGGGCATCGTCCAAGTATCGCCCAAAGCAGTTTTTGTAGCGTAGAAAGTTGACACGAAGACAAAATATTCAGGACCTAGCTTAGAGAGAATCGACAAGATCAGTTGAGAATCTTTCTTTTCTACTTGACATCCTTTTAACAATAATCTAATGTGGACAAATTTCGAGAAGAAGGCTTGTAGGTTTTCAAAGTCACTAGGATTTAACCCTAGTAGTTCATTTTCCAACTCATGCGCTCTCATGTCATCTAGTTGTCCAAACATCACATCCAGCGTTTTCCACGTAGATTTAGGTGTTTCAAATGCCTCAATGTGGAAGAGCAAGTCAGGAGAAATGGACATGCAAAGAAGACCTAAAGCTTCATCACTACGGTTTAACCACTTAGATTTTTTAGGTTCATTGTTTGGTTTAGTCTCAGTTCCCATGGTGATGCGGAATAACCCTTTACCCCTTAGTTTCATTATTATTTTCGATCTCCATTCGAAAAATTTGAACGGCATAAGCAAAGGAATTGAAAGTGCATCCATAGTGAGAGAGAGAGAAAGAAATGCAGAAAAGAAACACAACCACCCAGGACAATAACAACCCCCTACTTTCGGCACTTTATAGTTTAGTGCATTGATTACAATCAGGTCCGTGCATGCGGTTTGAAACACTTGGTAACTCATCTTGCAATTAGCGTAATAACGCGCAAGAGAGGAGACCACAACAGTGTTTCGTGGAGTGCAACAAAAAAGGACACCGTAAACAAGCACAAGCAAAAAATAGAAAGGAGGCGAAAGCTAACCCTCGTGGTGAGAAAAAGTGTCTCACGTCACACGAAATAATCCCTTTGTCGTAATACAGTGGCGGACGCGCTCACAAGTCCATGAAAAAAAGGAATAGAACAAAGCTCAAAAGAATGAGCTGAATTAAGCAATACAAAGACACCCCCCAGAATGCAGGACTTTATAAAATTAGTGCATTTACAAAGCTAATGATACCATCATCTAGAGTGTGAAAAACCATGCAACTTTGACTAAAGAAGTGCTCAAAACCGAGCAACGAGTCAAAAATTATAGCAAAAACCAATTCCCGCAATTGATGAGAAAAAGTCAATAAGCCTACAAACAGATTTAAAAAGTGCCCTAAACGCATGCAAAAGGGTGTTGTATGTATGCTCATTAGAAATGGCACAGAATTTGAGATAGGGTTTGTTTGTATTGCGAGGGGGGGATTAGCCACCTGCCAATCCTGGACTTCACCCTTCGTCTTCGGCACTCGACGGAAGGTTAAAAAATACAACAAGCCACAACACCAAATTTTATAATGCCAAAGAAAATATTGTTTAGATAATGTTAATGAAATAAAAATTAGATCTAATGTAATTAAATCTAATGAATTTTGAAAAAGGCTTTAATTTAAACAAATCACTGAAAAAAGCACTTTTTTGGAATATTTTCTAAAACTTAGAAGATGTTAGAAAGAAGGCGTTTAAAACAAGGAATTTTAGATGAAGATTTTTTAAAAGAAATGCTTCTAAAAATTTCTAAATTGCGTTTTTAGAAAGTATTTGATAAATAAAGAAAACTTTAAAGTTAAGAATTTAAAACGCATACTAAAAAGAGATTGTTTGATTTTGTGTTTTACCAAAGGAAGCAAAAAACAACTGACAGAAAAAAACATGGCCATTTTTGGAAAAAGCAGAGTTTTTTTTGTTGTTTGAGTAAGATTAAAAGGAAATTAAATGAAAACTTACCTAAAAACAACTATTCCAAAGAAAAACGACTTACCAGAGGCAACTGTACGAGGGACAGGGCGCGCCTAGGAGTTACAGCCACGTTTTTTGTTGCCAGCACCCAAAAAAATGCCCTTTCAAGCAAAAAAATGTGGCTGTGTTGTTGAAAATGCCCTTGCAAGCAAAAAAAATGTGGCTGTGTTGTTGAAAATGCCCTTGCAAGCAAAAAAATGTGGTTGTGTTGTTGAAAACGCCCTTGCAAGCAAAAAAAACGTGGCTGTGTTGTTGAAAAATGCCTAGGAATGATTGTCCATGCATGAAAACGCCTGTACATTTTAAAACGCCTTCAAGCAAAAAAATGTGGCTGAGGTTAAAAACGCCTAGGAATGAATGAAAAAAGTGCAGGCCGTGCATGAAAACAGTCCAAAAAAGGTCAGAGGGACAACAGTTTGTTGATGAGTAACCACGACTGAAGAACTCAAAGATCCTGCAACCACAAACAACATGCATAGACAAATATCCTGCAAAAACCAGAGATCTTAAAAAAAATTCACTTCCATTTTAATAAATGAAAGGAATCTCTATTTTGGATTTTGATACATCCAACAAAAAAAGAGCAGAAAAACCTCTGATTTCTTAAGGTATTTTGAAAAAACTTGCACATGCACAAGAAAAAAACACAAAAAAAACTTTCCGAGAAAGCTTGTTAGAGATATTAGCAAGATAATTTCTAGAAAATAGTGATCAAAGGACTTGCATGCAGAGTAAAATAATGAAACCAAGTAAGAGTAATAGCAACAAAAAACAAATCGAGTGCACGTTTACCCAATCTCAGCTCTGATACCATGAAAAGAGTTTGTGAGAATCGAATTGGAAACGAGGCACCATGAAGTAGTTGCACTCTAATGGAATCGTGAAAGCTCCAGCGATAGTAAGGAAAAAATGATCAGTAATGGAAGAACTTGCTCAACAAAAACAAAGCTTGCATAGAGGAAAGACAACAGAGTGTCTTGGCATACTCATAAATGAATAGAAAAGGGGGTACATATAGGGTGCTGAGTAACCCTAGTGCATGACACAAATGAAACCCTAAACTTAACCCTAAACCTAACCCATGTGACATGACCCTCCAACATGAGAGGAGGACAAAAGGATAACTCACACTAACAATCCACGGGCCAATCATAACCTCCTTCAAAGATGCATTGAAGGGCAAGGAATCTCCCATGAAGCCTACAGACATTACCCCATGCATAACATTTGGGGAAGAGGTCATTTTAACTGAGAACTACTACAAGGAACACGCTTTGATCTGTAAATTTGGGGGACTTTGGCCCAGCCTTCCTGCCCTTTGAGCATGGATCTCCAAGCACTAGACTCCAATGCTCACTGGGAGGTTAGAATTATACCCGTGTGCTAAAGGTATTTTCATTGTGGCTTTTTCTTCAATAGTTGATAAAAACACCATTTCATCTAAGCTTTGGGTCTACCAATCTAAGTACTTGGTCATTAAACCATGGTTCCCCTCTTTTAACCCGCTCACTGAGTTATTTTCATGTAAACCTGCTTGGATCAATTTGCCCCATTTACCCCTTCAAATCTGGAGTCATGACTGTCTGATATCTAGTGGCAACACCTTGGGAAATACACTTTATATAGATTCTCAAACCTTTGACTACACCCATACTACATATGCATGAATCTTGGTGGAACTTGACACGGCTAAAAACCTTCCTGTAACCATTGATCTTAAAGTGCAAAATAGAACTTGGTCACAACCTTTAAATTACGAAGGCCTTCCGTTTCGGTGTAGAAGGTGTTTCTCTTTAGGCCACACCTCTACCGATTGTGGGATGGCAAAGCGCCAACATGAGAAACGCAAGTAGTGGAAAGACGCCCTCCCGGAACACTTGGTTTTTGGTGCAAAAGAGGATCTAGACTCAAATGCAGATACAGAAGTTGAATCTGACTCTGTCCCAAAAACCCCTTTATCTGAAATTTCAATTGTTGACAGCAAGGAAAATAAAAGATATTTATCTCATTCAGTTGTTGACAGTAAGGAAAGTGAAAAAAATTATCTCAAGTTAACAACGTTGTTGTTTTCAGTTGGAAATAATGCAACTAAGAAAAATAATCCTCCTTTATCTAACCCTCAAATCGTGGAGGCTTCATCGGGTTGGGTAATGGTTCGTAAAAAGAAAAAAATTATGGCTAAAAATATCACTTCTCCGCCTCGATGAATTGATTCTTTGTTGTTGTTCGGTTGTTCTATATTGATCATTTGTCTTTGTCAAGCAGCAATGTGTTGTTCTGCAATGGTATTTTTGTGTTGCTGCAGATTGGTCAATGTACATCAGTTATTTATTTATTGATATGTTGTTGGTTGTTGGTACTTTTCTGAGCAAATTGTTTTCTGTTGTTGGGCATTCATGTTCTATCCTAATTTTGATCATTTTGTTATGTTGTAATTGTAAAATTTGGCTTTTGAGACTTTGTGTAAAAGGGTATAGTCCATTTCAAAAAACTATTTACCAATAGTAAAAAAACAAAATTTGAAGTGAGATTATGGTCTAACAATCTCACTTCCGCTAATGTTGAAAAGCTGACAAAGGCCATCAATAAAAATTATAGCCTAAATTGAATCCAATACTCATTTGGGGAAAGAAACATTGCAATATAGTAGATGAAATTGCAAGAAGAGATCTAGAAAAGGTTTGGAGTGGAAGCGATGTTTCCTATAGTTCTAAAAACACATTATGTAATACATTAGGTGCAAAGGGAAACCCTCTTAAAAATTGTATGGTTGGGATGAAAAGTATAGGAGAATGTTCAAAAGATATGTGGTTGATGACCAATTTGTACAAAGACTTATCACTATTAGTGTCTCAAGGATTGAATGTGGTAAATGACATCAAATATTTGGAACGAAAAAATGCTAAATAACTACTTATCATTTCAAAAACTTATTAAGATGATACTGCTTAACATTGTAAAGAAGATACATTCATATGTTATTATGATAGTTCTACTTAACTATTTTGTATGTTGAGATTGTATAAATATAAGTTGGGAGTATTTATATTTTCACTGATTATTACTTGTTGAGAGTATGAATGTATAAGTTGTGTATGCGAATTAACAGAAAAATTTTATCGTAACAAAAATTTGAACAATTTTTATTAATCAAACATGTATTCCTAAATTAATTCTAAGCATGCTTGAATACTATTTGTTCTTCCAAAATAAAAAATGTATACCACGTTCATATGAAGTGAAATAACTACAATACAGTTTGTAAAGATTCGTCGCCCTGAAACATTGCATTCGATTCAAAAAAAATGTCAAAAAAAATATTCCTACTACATTAAAAAATGAGGAATGCCCTTTAATTTTTGATATAACAATTTAACAAAAGGGGCGTGTTTTTATTTTTTGGATTGATTCACTACCCTCAACCATTTGATTTTATTTTTTTCTTCATTTGCAAATAAGAACACATGCAACATGAAACTGATCATATTTGATATAAACGGTGTTTTGGCACACACCATCCACAAGGTTGATTCATCATACAAGAAGTTAAAAAATATTGGCGGCATCGAGTTGAAACCAAAAATTCATATTCTCATACCAAATGTGAAAGAGTTCTTGCAGCGTTGCAAAAAAAAATTCAAAATAGCACTATGGGCATTGGCAAGAAATTCAAATGTTGATGACATGATGCCTTCATTTCTTCAAAACATTTATTTAGAGGTTGGAAGCTTCAAGTTCATACTTACACAAGAAGATTGTGTAGAGACGAAACACACCGATTGTGAAGGTTCTGGGAATCCCAAATTATATCTCAAGAATCTTAACTCCATTTGGTGGCAGTTTAATGCATCATACCATTGTAAAAATATAGTGCTTACAAATGGCTCTTTAGAAAAAAGCAAGTTCAATAAAGTGGGGAACTACATAATTGCTAAAACATCTAACATAGATTTCAATGTAGAAGACAAATACTTATTAGATGAGTTGTGGCCTTTGTTGCAACCATTAAAGGACATGGAAGATGTTCAGGATGTTATTAGATCAAAAACCCAATTATAGAGAGCTTATTTTTAGAGATTTACTATGATATCTTTTATTAATATGGGAATTCTACCTTTAGTAACGGAATTTTAATTTATTTCATAGCTATTTAAATACGAAAATATATCTAGAATTATTTTACAGTTAATTTTAATTAATTTCATATCCATATTTAAATATGAAAATATATATCTAATGGTTTTACAGTTAATTACATTCTCCTACATTGGATCATCGCCCTCTACTAGTTTCTTCATAATATCTTCAGTGATTCTTTGGTTGCATTGAGGTTCAATCACATCAAACTAAATGAACTTGGAAGTGTCTCAAATCTCTTGAATGTCATTAGCCTAGCGGCCGCTAGGCCATAAGGTGTTTTAATTTTTCAAATATGCATAGTTCAATCTTAAAGACATCTTAAAACGGATAAGAGGCTAATAGTCGCTAGGCATTATTTCTCATATCAACGTTGGATTCCCTAAAATCATTAAACGATTTTTCTCAGATTCATTAATTTAATCTGTAATCTGATATATTGGACTCTGTAAGCAGGTATAATAGGTTCCAATATTTTAATTTTTGGATTCCAATATTTTGATTTTTGGATTCCAATATATGTGATTTTGGAGTGTAGTAAATTTCAATATATGTGATTTTGGATTCTAATATATGTGGTTTTCGATTCCAATATATGCAATTTTGGATTCCAATATGTGTGATTTTGGACTACAATAAACTCTAATATTTAACATTTTGGAATCCAAAACTAGTAATATTGGATTCTAATATTGTCTATATTTTTAGCTGCTTGGACTGGAATAAGTCTAGATTTAGTGAAATAGGCGTTAAAATCACTAGTGTAATTGAGTTCATGGATTTTGAAAAGGTTTGTGGGAGATCCAAAAAACCACCATGAGGTGGACAGTTGATGGGACTTGTTCATGTCAAGGTATGTAGTAAACTTATTTAAAACCATAATGAGTATTGCTCCTTTCACTTGTATCAATGTCATGAGCCACGAATATGGGCATGCAACAGAGGTGAGCATATTGTAGTTGAGAGTGTGATTGTGTTTCTACCATGTTTGCACTAAGGGGGGAATGTTAGGAGTCTAGTATTCATATGTTAGTTATGATTTACAGTATGATAAACTATAATTTACATTATGTGTAATTACCATATGATTAATATGGTAAGTTAGTTGGTTAATCTATATGTGTATATATATATATATATATATATATATATATATATATTACAAATAGTTAGCAGTTGAGAATATTGTTTGGGTGAGCTATAAGAGGAGATATGATCTCCATAATTATATGAATACATTTCCTCTAAATTTTATGTTGTCAAATGAATGTTGGAGTAAGAGTTTGTGTGTGTGTGTGTGTGTGTGTGTAAAACTTTGTACCAAAACATTTGGAAGGGTTAAGCAAGTTAAGCATCTCCTATGGCATCTTCAGATCCATTCTCCTTTCTTCTTCTTCTATAAATGTAGTGAGTTTAATAAGCGAAAATATCCTCTCTTGAATGCAAAGAAACTCTACTCAATTGGTTTTTGAGTGTTATGAGCCTGTGCAAACCCTTATTTTGAACTATGTAATGCATTCATTATCTTCTCGATGACTATGAGAGATTGTTTATTCCTTACGCAATAATATATAGTTGATTGTGATTTATATCTATACTTTGGCTTGTGTTATTGCATCTTACCTTTCTCTATTGTTATTATATGATGTATATGGGTTATAGATGTATAGTTTCATTTCATTGTATCATTTATAGAGAGGATTAAAGGCTAATCAAATGCAGTGTGGATTTTGTCTTATATTTTCCCCTTTATCATCGTGTTTGTTCCTTTTTCCTTGATCTCAAGGAGAGTGATCCCTTCATACTCTAGCATATCACCATTCTTGTCAAATTTCGTTACTTTTCCCCCTTAACTTTATCAATTTTTTATTTAGTTTAGAGCAGTGGTTAACCTAGAGCTTATAAGAAAAATATTCAACCTTATTCTGGAGTTTTATCTCAAGGGTTAAGGTCCCAAACCTTAGAGATACTCGCATTGTTGTTATAAATACATTCAAATACTTGAATAACTAACTAAATCAGAAGGGCACACACAATTTTCTACCAATAGTTTTTGGCACACCCGGTGGGATAGTTATTTCCATTTTGTTTACATCTTGTGAGGTTTCTTCGTATTCTCATGGATTTTTAATAGAACTACATTTTAGTGTTGTCTTAGATTTTTTTAGGTTTCTAAACTTGTTTTGTTAAACAAATGGTGACTATAATGTCTCTATTTTATTAAAGCTTATGAGAAATATCAACACAAGAAGTAGTGCTACTAAACATCTTATTGAGTTCTTACAATTGTCTCTGAAAAATCATATGAGTAGGTCTCTGTAAACATCTCAGAGAACCCCTAAGTCCAAGATATTCCTCTCCACTCCCCCACATGGTTTTCATTCATAAGTTGTGTAAACCAACCTTCAACCCTTAAATACCATGGCTCATCTAAGGAATCGTGTTTTTCTAGTCTTCAATATTGGTAGCCTACTGGCTTTAAATGTGTGGAATGACCTCTCAAGTGCTGCTCTCAAAGTCTTCCCTATTTCATAGCTGAGAAACATGTTAATCATATTGATCATCTTAGGGATATGACCCACTTGTGTTCAGTTCATCACATAACCCAAATAGATGTTGCAATGAGACTCTTAGTAGCTTCATTTAAAGGAAAAATATTAGGCATGGTATGGGAACATTCCTCCCAATTTTATTTCACATGGGATGAATTTGGAGAAATATTCTGAGATAATTTTCTGACAATAATGACCATTTGTCACTTATGGAGTAGCTAACAACAGTCGAGAGGAAATCTAGTAAGGATCTTTCTTATTTTAACTATGGGTTTAGAAGTCTTGGGATAGAATCCCACTTTGGTAAGGCCTTATTCACATTTAAATTTCTTATACTATCTCAAGGATCTAAATTTAGATATTTTCATTATGATATAAGCTATGGGAGGTTTAGACCTTCTTGATGCATGTAATATTGAAATCTTGGCTAAGAACAACTTGATCTAAGTTGGTAAGCTAGCTCCAAGGCCCCTTATAACATTATTCTCATAGTTAACCCCCATTCCTGTAATTTATCCCCAACCTCTTATTGTACATTCATTGGAAACCGTCTCTAGTACCTCATCTAATGAGTTAGATGAGTTTAAGGTCATGTTACGGAATGTGGAAAATGAATTGACCAATTTGAAAAGGTAGCAATTTTCACTCTCTCACAGACCTTAACATCCATATAACTCTGCCTACCAACCCACTAGAGCATAGCCTCAAAACCATATTAGCCCTGCAAGGCCTATAAATCAAACATAACTAGCTCCTATTAATTCTAATAGAGAAATTTTCCCTATGCAAAACAACATGGATGAGGATATAATATGGTATTCTCTTTGCTCCCAACCCCATTAGTATAAAATTTTCTCTCATGGATCATTGACACAAGCCTTGGTAGTTCATGAGTGCAACCCAATCAAATAAATGATCCATAACCACCATCTACTTCAACAGCTGGTAATATTTTTTTCTACTAGAAAGACGAAAACTAATGTGCCACCAATCAAGTTGAGGGAACTCAACAACCACAAGTGCATTCTAATTACAATACAAGATCAAATAAAATACTCTTGGAGACAGATGTTTAGCATCTAGAGTGTTAAGAAAACTATTGGTTAGCGCTCACATTATATGAACTAATCATATTTACGAGTGATAAAATGTAATAGTAAATGAGTTAGTATATTGTTAGGGGTGTGTGAAGTTCTTTGTAACAACTCACGTAAAAAGCAATTGGATCAGTAAAATAGTTGTGAATTCCTTATTTATATCTATATAAATGTAAATACATCTCGTATGAAATAATAAGATAGAAATATTGTTATGTAATTAGTCTACCAAATCATTTGGTATTAGAGCAATAGATCCAAGAGCATAAGAGGTTATAAGTGTGCAAAATGAGATTTTAATTTTGATTACGGGGCAATTATATTGTATTTTTATTCCAAATAATGGTTTTATAAAAAATGTATTTATAGATTTTTTCATTCGGATCAAAAGGAGAGAACATTCAAGTAGCATATATTCACCTTTGTGCATATAAAGAGGAAACTAGGATGGATCCATGATAGGCCTGATTCTAAGGAGATCTACATCATTTTATCCAACATTTTTCTATTCTTGAATCATTCTTGTTAGGTCAAGATTTGATATTCACACAATTATCATATGGAATTCACCTCTTCTCTGATCCTGATGTTTTCAACTTGAAATTGTGCGTTTTTTTATTCCAACAACACACATTTTAACTCAAACTTAAAGAAAAGTGTCTTTTCTTTATACGTTTAGTCCAAAATTTACTTTAGTTTATTAATAGTTAAGTGAGTCAAAAATTCAAGTGTCAATTAGTTTCATAATTTGTTAGGTTTCGATCAATAGTCCTAATTAGTTATTTAAGTCATTTTTAAATCATTTGGTTATTCAGGTTAGTATCTCAAAACTTCTTGTAGTTAATTATATAAAAATTCCTTTTTCATTATTATTTTTTAAATAATGTCATTGTTCAGTAAAATATATTTGTGTCAAATTATTTTCAAATAAATGTAGTGTCATTATCGGCTTATCAATCCATCGATTTGTGTCCAATTAGTGTCATTAAAGTCAATAAGTATCAAAGTGTCGTAGAATAAATTTTTTAAGTCATTATTATAAGTCAAAAGATTCAAAGTCACCAAAAGTGTCGTCAAGTGAGTTTTATTATTGTCAAGCCATCAAAAGTGTTGAAATATTAAAAAAATTGCCTCACTTTTAGTGAGACACACTATCGGTGGAATTTGACGTCTGAGTCTAAATTGGGGGACATTGTAAAACTAAGCCTCGTGTTCAAATCTAGAGATGAGTTAGAAACAAGTCAACTGGAGGAGGGAAACATCGGATTTTGGAGTTCAATCAGCGACCTCTTGTTAATCACCAATGACAGGGCCACATGAAGGTTTGGTGGCATGTTTTTCAATTTTTTCAGTGTTCTTTAAATTTCAATGTTCTTGTTGTTCATATGTGTTATGAATAAATGTATATTTCACATTGTGGGGGGGAACTTGATGCCAATGTTCAATTTCCAGTTTCTTTTTTCAGTTTGTAATGTGTGAGCACAACTCTTGTGTCATCCTATGATGGAAGAATGTGATGAGAGTTGATGATAATACGACAATATCATGATATTATAGTTATTGGTTATCCATTTTGAAAACCATCCTGAAAGTTTGTTAGTTATCCTAAAAACAAAACCATATTTTGTGTTTGTTTGTTTACCACTTGAAAAACCATCCCAGAGGTAGTTGGCTATCCTAAAAACAAAACCATCCAGATCATGAGCAATCATCAAAGCGACACGTTACAGTATAAGGCAAGTTTTCCCCATGTTCACACTAAGGGGGGAATGTTAGGAGAATTGTTGGCTAGTGCTCACATTATATGAGCTAATCCTATTTATGGGTGGTAAAATGTTATAGTAAGTGAGTTATTTATGTGAGTTAGTATATTGCTAGGGGTGTGTGAGGTTGTTTGTAACAACTCACGTAAAATACAATTAGGTGAGTAAAGTAGTTGTGAATTCCTTATTTATAGGAATGATATTCCTATATAAATGTAAATACATCCCATATGAAATAATAAGAGATAAATATTGTTATGTAACTTTTCTACCAAAACATAGAGATCATGTGATAGTTGTTTCAAGGCGATAAATTTATCAACTAGTAGAGGTTTCACCTCATCTGCTAAGACAAAGAAGGTGTCTACAATTTCACATCAGCATATCATTGAGAAGCCAAAGAAAGTTATGGATACTCACAATTCACAAAGAACTGCAACATTACCCCTTTATATTGTTAATCAAATGAAGAGAATAAATATTCATGTTTCCCTATAGGATGGTTTCGAAATTCCATGGTAGATGCATCTACTACAAAAAAGGATTAATGTAGTTCAAGCTTCTTCCCAAAACTCATAAGGATGTAATCCCAACTCCAACCAATTTGTATCAATCTAATATAATTGATGTAAGTTGTGCTTCTAAACCCCCTCCATTTTATATATCATTAATAATTAGAAACTATATGGTCCATAACTGTATGATTGATTATGGGGCTAGTAGCATAATCATGCCCAACAAGTTGTTGATACACTTGGCTTGAATTATACCCTTATTATTGCTATGAAAATTGTGGCTGTTATAAAAACCTTAATCTAACCGTACATGCTTTTCCTAGTATCACTATCCCTGGAGATATTTTAGTTACAAACATCCTGGTGTCCCCAAGATTTCACCCTGGAATCTGGGACTACCCCTTTTAAAAAAAATTGTTCTTTTCAAAGTAACAGGTCATTTTGTATTTGTTTTTCCTCCATTTGTTTGCATTGCTCTAAGGTATCACCAGATAGTCATAAAAGTCAAATTCCCCAAGTACCCACATGCTAAAACTCACTATATCCCTTCATTAGGTTTTGTCTGAGAGAAATTTATTTATTAAATAAATAAAGTTCTTTTAAAAATAGATTGAGTTTAGAAATTAAATATTTTATTCTTTACTTGTATTTTCTTCACCAAAAATCCAAAAAAGGAAAGAAATGTTGTCTTCATGCCAGTCACAATTTTCAAGGTTGTCTTCCACGTCCAATTTTCACGCTTCCTTAAGTGACAAATTTTCACACAATTTTAAAGGTGGAAGTCATAATGCAAGTTGCACTTTTGGAAAAGAGCTATCTTTCATGCAAGTCGCATTTTTTTTAAAAGGAGTCGCTTAAACTACCAATGAAAATTTTAGAGGTGGCAGGTAGGCAGGAATTCCTTAGGTGCCTAAAAGGTTACTTTTTCCCATTATGAAACTCAAGTCACTTAAGTAAAAAGTGAGAAT
Organism: Taxus chinensis; assembly: GCA_019776745.2. Taxonomy (NCBI): domain Eukaryota; kingdom Viridiplantae; phylum Streptophyta; class Pinopsida; order Cupressales; family Taxaceae; genus Taxus; species Taxus chinensis. Next base: position 212,563,821 of record CM034153.1, on the reverse strand, counting down.
TTCTTAGTTGCCTTGCAAGGTAAAAATTCCCATTATGAAAGACAAGTCACTTAAGTGAAAAGCGGGAATTTCTTAGCTGCCTTGCAGGGTAAAAATTCCCATTATGAAAGACAAGTCACTTAAGTGAAAAGTGGGAATTTCTTGCCTGCCTTGCAGGGTAAAAATTCCCATTATGAAAGACAAGTCACTTAAGTGAAAAGAGGGAATTTCTTAGCTTCCTTGCAAGGTAAAATTTCCAATTGCTTTGACTTCTTATTTTTAACATGACTTCTAGCCAAAAAGTGCGACCCATTCTGGCATAGCTAAATGCCTAAAAGCTGACTTTTTTATTAATTGTCGGGAAGCATCCAGTTTTGGCGCCTAGGGTTGGAGAAGCTTTCTTTTTATTATTTAGAGCATCTGCATGTTGATGTGAGTGCACAGGTGAATAAAATAATATTTTTATCTTGTTTGGAATGCAAGAAAAGTCTAAAAATAGAAGGCAGCAAACTTTATAATCATATCTCAATGAAGCAATTAGATATTCACGCTATGGAATGCATACTTGTCTAAATTATTTGCAAGAATAATTCGTTTATTCCCATATTGGTGAAGAAATCAAAATTTAATGTCTGATACATTGAATATGTATTTAGAATTTGAGGAAGAAATAGATCCAGATCTCATAATTGCAAAGGCTTCTGGAAAAAATTTATTCTCATGTTTCTAATGCATCCTATGTGGAATTCATTGCATGGAAAATTCCTTTCAGGAACTTGTGCATATTCTCCCAATCTTCCAGTTGAAGCCTTCATTGAATTTATTTGTATTTTCCTTTACCCGAAGTGCTTTCCAGAATTTAAAATTGCTCATATGCAATTAAAAAATAAAAATGATGAGTTTTGTCTGAATTGTTTACGGAAAACATTGCACTGGTGCACATACTAGAGAAGAACTACAAAATCTTCAAGGACAAGAGGGAAGACAGGTCAGAGACAACACCCGTAAGTAAAATCACAGTTAGTTGTTTCCAGATCCTATTTGGTGATAATCAAAGGAAATGATTCAACAACATATGGGAGAAAAAGGCATCTCAGATTCAAGGCAGCGATATCATTTAGATCATTCATTACTAGAGTGAATGAAGTAGAAATGCAATACAGGTTGGTCAACATGTAGAGTATGGAAGATGAACAAGAGTGAGAGGGTAGCAGCTTTCTTCTAATTTCTCCTCTTTCTTCTTTCTTTCTCTTATTTTCTTCAACAAAGTAATTGAGTAATCAATTAAACTATAAAACTTAGGTAATTGGCTTTAAAAAAGTCGTTACTTCAAGTTACTGGAAGAAGTCAATTACTTAGAAATAGGTGGTAGACATGCAAAATAGAAGGTTCTATTTTCAGTTATAAATCATGCATGCCATGCAAAGAGGAGCTCCAGGAGGAATATTTCCAGTTGCTTCCCTTTTTCATAGCTTTCACTTGTGTCAATTCATTAAAAGCTTCCTATTTGTAATTGTCATCCATACACTATAAATAGAGGAAGAACCTGCGGGTTAAAGGATCAAAATTTCTAATCAGCATTCTTGTGTTTCAGACTTTGAGCTGAAACCCTTGACATATTTCTAAAAGATAAGGAATAGAGAGGATGCATATTTCTGGAGAACTTTGTGTCAATGGTGCATTTGTTTCTTATTTCATTTTAGATCTTTGCATAAAATTTGTGTTATCTTAGATCAAGATCTGAAAATTTCTTTTTCTTTGAATTCTGCATTTCAAGATCTATTTGTTTCATTTATGTGCATGCGACCAACTCTGACAACTATTGGTTAGGCTGCACATCTTATTTCTTTTCTACTCGCATCCAATTATTTCCCTCTTCTGCATATATACACATCTTACAGTTGTTTTCTTGCTGCAAAATTGCCTAGTTATGGTCCATGAGCTACGCGGTTAAAGTAAAACCAACAGATAAATATTAGAAAATATAACTGAAAAAATCTTACACGCGAACCTCACCAGTAAATGAGGGAGATTTATCTCATGACTGCCTAGGTTTTCAGTTGTGAAGAAAATCTAGCCAACACATTCTCATGTCTTTGCTTTGTGTTTGTCTGGATATTTTACTAAAAAGTATAGGGGTATCTATTGTCTGATTGGTCTCAAATGTGTCATAAGACTAGGTATGGCACTAGAATCATAATAAAGGTTGATCCATTTTCCTAATTCCATATGGAAACATGTGATCTAAATCCCACTAAATTGAATTGTGCCCTAACCTTTGAAGTTAAGGGAGAAATTTTTTGATCTTGAACCTTTTGAAGTGAGAGATAAAGTACCTAATGAAGAAATGGATGAATGGGCCAAAGAAATATGGAGTTTTGATCCTTATGAGGAATTTGAGGAGACTAGACTTAGCACATATTGTCTAAGGGATCAGGACAATTTCATCCCTGGCCTGCTAAAATCAAAGAATGACTCATATGAAATATGGAAAATGTATTTTGATGGTTCAAAGTACAAAGTTAGAGCTGGTGCAGGTGTTTTCTTATATTCTCCAAATGAAGAGAAGTTATTTTTTTCTCATAGGCTATAGTTTAATTGTACCAACAATGTTGTTGAATATGAAGCCCTAATTCAAGTGATAATAATTGTTAAAAGTAAAAGGCTCAAGAAGTTGATGATCTTTGGGGATGCTAAGCTAAATTTTCAACAAGTTAGGTCACAATGCCTAGCTAATAACCCTCTCTTTAAATCCTACAGACACATGGTTTGGGATCTCTTTGAAGATTTGGATGCCATCAACATTCAAGTTGTCCCAAGAAAATAAAATGTGGATGCAGATAGGATGGATTTTATTGGAGCTCAATTTGATCCTTCTAAAGATAATATGAGCGTTGTAGACTAGCATGTCAAGCTAGTAATAGGATCAATAGTGCCTAACAATGAATTCCATTGACATGTTTTTGACAAAGATGAATAGAGTGTGCTCTTCATTTAGCAATAAGATAAGTTTTCTCGAGTTTTACAGCTAAGGTTACAAGAAATTTATAGTGACCAAAGCATTCAGTTGAAGAATAAAAAGCTATCTAAAAGGTTTAATCACTTTTTAAAGCATATTCACCTTGGATGATCAATATAAAGGAGAGAAGAGGAGTTTAAAAAATAAATAAAATGACTATCATTATGTGGTTATCTCTAGTAGAAAGAAACTAAAGCTTGGAAAGGTATTAACATCTGTGAAGCAGTCTAATTTCATCCAATTATGCCAACAATATGATAACATTTTTGTATGGTCTTATGATAACCTTAAATGATCCTAATATCATTTAGCACACCATTGAATTTTTCCATGAGACTAAACCAATGCGACAAAAGCAAAGAAAATTTAATCCTAAGATTGAACAATTTATGAGAAAGGAACTAATCAAATTTATCAAATCCAAGATTATCTTCCTCATCAAGCACTCTTCCCGAGTTCTAAACCTAGTCCTTGTTAGGAAAGAATGGAGATATAAGGTTATGTGTAGATTTCAGAGACCTCAATAAATACTCTCTCAAGGATCATTACCTTTTACCTTCCATGTACAAAATATTACAATCGGTATCACAAGATGAGACGTTTTCATTTTTGGATGGGTTATCGGGTTATAACTAGATCCTTATCAAAGAGTCTGACCAATATAAAACAAATTTCACACCAAGGGGAGGACATTTTTTTAATCAGAAAATCCTTCTAGAATACCCAATGTTCATGTTACCTTTCAAATGGAAACGGATTTATCTTTTAATGAGCTTATTAGGGATATTGTTTTAATCTATTTGGATGATATTACTATTTTTCTAAAAGATATGAATATCATCTAGTGCGCCTTAAGCATGATTTTAGTAGATGCAGGGAGTTTGGAAAATCTTTAAATCTAAAAAATGTATCATTGTTGTCCTTGAGGGAAAAATTTTGGGACCTGTTGTGTCTAAAGGTGGTTTGGATATTGATCTAATGATCTGAAAACGTGTGTTGTATTTTTTTCACTTTTAAAAGTTTCCAAAGATCATGATTTTCTTAACCAATTTTAAGTATTCTAAACTCCAAAAATTGATTAAATTCTTATTATTATGCATCCATAAAAGTGTGGAAAACATGGGTAGCAAATAAATAATCAGACAAGATTTGATTCTTGTCTTTTTGGGCGCTATTATTGCTACATTTTGGCATATGGCCTGCTACGCAGTTGCTTGGCAGCTGTGTTGTTGTTTTGTTGCTGTTTTTTTGCTGTTTTGTTGCAGCTGGTTTGCTTTTGCTGGTTCCTTTCTTGACAGTTTTTGTTGGGCTCTTTTGAGTTGATCGTCTGGATGTTTTCTCCGTTAGTGGTCGGCCGGAGTACATTGTTATCATTTTTGTGGCCGGACCACTGCGTGTTTGCTGTTTGATCGCTGTCCAGCAGGTGTTTATTTGCTGTTGTGTTGCTGCTAGTTGTTTCTTTGCAGACTGCGTTCTGTAGTTGGTCCTTATTGTTATATCAGGATGTTGATCCTTTTTTTCGAGCTTTATTTTCCTATTCCGGCTCCTGAGCCTTGCTGTACAAGGGTATAGTCCCTTTCAAAAAACTATTTGCCAATAATAAAAAAAAAAAAATAATCAGAAAACTGAAAACACTCAGATGACAAACAAGATTGTTTACGGGGTTCGGAAATTCCTACGTCCCCAGGTTCAGATTGAACCGATCCATTAATAATATTGAAATGTAAGTACAATAACTCTTAAAAACAACCAATAATGAATCACAACCTGCAAATGAGCTGATCAATGTCCCAAGAACTCTGAAAAATAGCAGAAATTGTGCCAAGCATGATTCGTGGCTCCTACAGTGTTTTCACAATGTGATCTCCCTGCAACTGTGTTAGAAAAACACCTACAAATGGAAATTTAAAAACATTCTATGAAAAAAAATCATATATCCGAGATCATCTCTGAATTCTGAACACTTTTCATGTTTACACCAAGTCACCTTTCAGACCAGAAGTGCATTGAAATTTGTGCTTTCCAACTAGCTATCTTGTAGATCCTTGTTAAAAACTGAATTCAAAGCTTCCAAAAATAGGTTAAAACTAAAAAAAAAAACATCAAATCTTACATCATTGCAATCATCTTAGAATTTTCTCCATTTCAACTTTTTACTCCAAGTTCCCAATCTGAGTGCAAGGCCTTCAAAAATGGCATTTTTTTAGAACTGCCTTCTTATGGCTTTTACACAAACCTGACACTTCCCTTGTCTAAATTGCAGCGACCCATTTTATAACCAAGCGAACTCCTTGGGCGAGCTGGCTAGTGGATTTGCTTTAGACCTATGAGGTTGGGGGATCAAATCCCACCTCCTACCATTTTTCTGTGGATTTTCCTTTAATCCCATATTCTAATGTTAAAGTGTGGCATGTGGGATATAGGCGTATGTTTGGCACATTATTAATTAATGTTTGGTAAATAATGCATTGAATTTATAATTGGTTTAATAACCATAGAGTAACATGGATTTACATGGTGAATAATAACACAAGTAATATGAAATTGCATTTTTCTCTTTTTGCCACTTGCCGGATGTTGACTGAGCCATTTGGCAAATTGTGTACGCATCCACGTCACCATGGACCTGTTGACCAATGTTGACCTTCCGATTGCCCAAACTTTGACTGGACATATCTTGAGCTCTGAGTGTCCATTTTTCATGTTCTTACAGTCGTCAGAAAGATCTCTGAAGGCTCTACTGCACTGGCATGGTTTAGGGAAGTTTAGGGAACTTTTGACACTAAAAAATATCCCCTGATCACTCCTCCCTACTGAGAAGGATTTTTGCCCACAAAAATTTGTGTATCAACCCACAAAACATGTTATCTCTTCTTGCATTGTAAAAACACTTACAAGAACCCAAAATAACATTATAGGTTAAATAAATGCAAATAGTTGATTAGCTAGTCACATAATCGATCAGATAATAATGCCCAATTAAGCTAGTGTTCAACTGAAACGTTGCAACCATGTCAACTCTGCACACAACTGTGAACTGTCATACCCCATTGTAATGCCATCACAAATAATTGACCAAATAATAACACCCATTCTATTACGGAAAGCAAGTGTTCAACTGTCAATTTTTGATACAACCGATTACCAAAAATTACAATTCCATAACACAAATCAGTATACAAGACAATTCTAAACTGCCCACAATTAGGCTAGTGCCCACTATCCATCTAAAACTTGAACAACTGCAAGTATTCATTATCCAGAATAAAATAGACTATCAACGCCCAAAAATATCTATAGTCAACAACTGAATCCCCGTGAATCTGCCAAAACATTGTATCGCCATCACAAATAATAAGTCAAATAATAACACCCATCTATAACGGAAGCTAGTGTTTAACTAACACTTTGTGATTATGTTGATTACAACTACAAATATTCACTATTCATAATAATTAAACCATCAATGCCCAAAAATGGCTATAGTCAAAATCTGAATCAACGTGAATATGCAAATATTCTATCCACACACTGAATTGTAAAGGGATAGATTATAAACTATATGTTTACCCAAATTGGTGAACTGCCATAATCTAAAAAATGATCACCTGGTGCCTTTGCAAACCATTTTGTTAGTGTTATAAATTTACACCCTAATTACAACCACATCTAATAGTTACAAAAATCAAATTTTCCCAAAATAAGGGTCTTTTAAATTAGTGCAAATAACACATGTGGATACAACAAGTTTGTCTATTTATTACAATATAAAACAAGTTCATGAATGGGTCTTATAAGCATCCATAATATTTGCACAAATGACAACACTATAAAACTACAAGTTTCAAAATAGGCATTCTGATGATGCCCATATCCATCCATATTGTTGTTAGAAATGGAATAACCAACCAAAATGTGAGAAGATGAATATGAGTATGATGAACTTATCACTCAAATCTTCTTCATGGCTACTTCCAAATTATTTCAAAGCTAATTATAAACATATGATCAAATCCCTAAAATATAGCTTTTGAAAATGTTTGCATACTATCAACAGTTACTGCAATGCAAACATAAAGTTGAGGAATGTTTTTCCCATCCAATTACTTGGATTTCTCCGTTTAGGTGGTTTTACTTCCCCAGTACTAAAATGAGTTTTAGTTAGGTTTAACACTGCTGGTTTTACAATAGTGTTCTTTTTAACAACTTTCCAATGTTTCATTGAAGGAACATACCAACACATCTTAACATCTTGACCATTCCTTTTACAATGGGAACAAAATTTAAATTCCTTGTTTTTAGGAGTCTTACCCATATTTCCATTTCCCGAACTATGTCTAGGAGAATGATTCCTTTGTTTAGGAGAGGTAACATTTTTGCCATTTCTCACCTTTCCCTAGTGAGATTGGTCTTTAACACCTGCCTTATCATTCACAAAAGGCATTAACTTCTTAATCAAAATTTTCCTCTTCTAACAATATGCAACAGAATGATTAGTACCTTCACAAAATGTGCAAAGGAAAGCATATTTCTTCTTACCAAAGCTATATTGTTCCAACTGAAAGAGTGTATTAGAATTTTTAGGATTTGATTTTCCCTTAGTGCTATTTTTAGTGTAAGTGGAAGGAGGTGGAATTTCATTACCTCGTTTACCTGCTTTCTTACACCTTTCATTGTTCCTCTTGATGGTGGAATCCTGCATTTCTAGAGGCATAGATCCTTGGCTGTTGGAAGCTTGTCTTCCTTCAGCTACTTTGGAACTTTCTCCAATTTCCATTTGCCTACTATAATATCCCAAACCTGCAAACCAAGGTTGATCCTCTACCTGTATTGGGTTAGCATCACCTTGTCCATTTTTACCAAGGCCCTTTCCATTAAATCCCATCTTAACCATTAGTTTAGACCCAATTCCCTTATTGTGTTTTTCAAACTGACCCAAAGGAATATCTGAAACTAAATGAGAGGAAGAATTAAAATGTGAACAACTTACAATGCATTCTGTCATAGTACCTGAATCTGATTTGGAAGGCATTTCCTTCTTGTGTTCACCTTGTTGTAGCTTTGCCAAGAGGGCATCCTTGTTCCGTATTTCTTCTTGCAACTCTTTAACGAATCCCGTCAACTTCTTGCTTTGTGCAAGCATCTCATTGACATACTCCTCTTTCTTGGTTATAGAGGATTGTGGCTCAGATTTTAACCACACTATTTCCTCTTCTAAGGAATAGAAATTAGCTCTCATGAAAGATTTTTCTTCCTGGAGTTGGCGGTTAGTGGCTTCAAGCTCATCCAGTTGCTCCTGTTTGGATGACTTGCCCATGATTCCTTATTCCTGTAAACACAACCTGTACTTCCAAAACTACACACTGAAAACTGAAATCAATATTGAAATTCGTGCTTTCCAACTAGCTGTCTTGTAGATCCCTGTTAAAAATTGCATTCAAAGCTTCCAAAAATAGGTTAAAACTCAAAAAAAACATCAAATCTTATATCGTTGGAATCGTCTCATAATTCCCTCCATTTCACCTTTTTACTCCGAGTTCCCAATCTGAGTGCAAGGCCTTCAAAATGGTGTTTTTTGAGAACTGCCTCCTTATGGCTTTTACATAGACCTGGCACCTCCCTTGTATAAATTGTAGTGACCTATTTTATAACAAAGAAAACCCCTTGGGTGAGCTGGCTAGCGGATTTGCTTTAGACCTATGAGGTCAGGGGATCAAATCCCGCCTCCTACCATTTTGCCGCGGATTTTGCTTTAATTCCATATTCTAATGCTAAAGCGGTGGAGGTGGTTTTTAAAAGGTAAGGCAGTTGGAGTTTTATTGGCTTTTGAGCCATTTTGGACGCCTATTAATGTGGTTGTTTGACCAAGTTTGACGCATGTATAAATTTTCCCATGGCATGTGGGATATAGGCCTATGTTTGGCACATTATTAATTAATGTTTGGTAAATAATGCGTTGAATTGGTAATTGGTTTAATAACCATAGAGTAACATGGATTTACATGGTGAATAATAACACAAGTAATATGAAATTGCATTTTTCTCTTTTTTCCACTTTCCTGATGTTGACTGAGCCATTTGGAAAATTGTGTACGCGTCCACATCACCATGGACCTGTTGACCAATTTTGACCTTTCGATTGACCAAACTTTGACTGGACATATCTTGAGCTCCGAGTGTCCATTTTTCACGTTCTTACAGTCGTCGGAAAGATCTTTGAAGGCTCTACTGCACTTGTGTGGTTTAGGAAAGTTTAGGGAAATTTTGAAACTGAAAAATATTCCCTGATCATCAAATAGAGTTATAATTATATTGGCTCTCTCTCTCTTTCCCAACACAAAATAATTGCAGTCATTCCTAGGGAAGATCAATTTTGTAAAGAAACTCACTACTAACTTTATTGAGTTGGTAAGTGATATAACATTGATGTTTAAGAAAGGATGTAATTTGCAATAAACTAAAGAATCCAAGAGTATTTTTGAAAACATCAAGAAATTTATAGCCCATGTGAACCATAGAAATTACATAAATGGGGGAAATTATCACAAATAAAGAAAACCTTATCTTGATAAGTTCCAAAGTCACCTCAGATTGGATCTGGTTGTAGAAGCATGGTTGAATAATGCTCCTATTGGATCTGATTGATTTGAATACTTTTTTAGATTTGTGGATGTTGTGAAAAGTATTCTGAATGGAATATTGATCAAGCTATGAGCATGAAAATAATTGATTTGATAGGATATTGGAAGAATAATGGTATGATTAATTGATTCACCAAGAAATTAGACAAAATAATAGTATGAAGTCTCAAGCTTGTTGGTGGATAATTTGTGAAGGAAAGGCCATTGATTTATAGATGAGGAAGGAGAATCTTCAAGCTAAGATTAGATTGAGTTGATTTGGAGATAATTGAACATGACTGAGTTGTTTAGTTGAGTTTCTAGATTGATTAAAGAGTTGAATTGTTGTTCTAAATTTGCATGGATGAGTCATTATTAGTTTGCAAGGGGTTGCACATGTTTTTTATTATTAATTTCATATCCTTTATTTTATTCACGCAAAAAAGTGTCGTGAATGATTTGCTTTTGGAAGGATGTGAACTAATTTTGGATTGTCATGGCTTGGGAGATATCTTTAGTTAACTCAAAGGCATGATTTGAGTTAATTTAAACATATCTTCTTGAATTTAATAATGATTTTTAGATTTATTCATGACTTTTAGTCAACTTGAGTTAAGGAGGTGGATAGGATGTGATAATATTTAATTTATTTAAATATGAAAGTGTATGTGTGAGGATTTATTTAATCAATTTGATATTAAATTAGCTAATAAAACTAGCTAAGGGGGGTGATAGGGTGCAATAGAATTAATTAAATTAATTATAGAGAATGACAATGGGTTTAATAAGTGTTTGAATGTTTATAATGTGTAGTGGTTATTTTGGGGTGTCTACATCACATGCCCCCACTCTCATTAACCCTAGTTTTGACAAAGTATTTATCTTATATGCCTTTGGATAGGAGAGTAGTATTGTTGTTATCTTAACCCATGAAAATCAGCAAGGATTAGAGTATCCAATATCTTTTACAAGTAAGACACTTAAAGAGTATGAGTTGAAATACAAATTTATTGAAAAGCAAAATTTTGTTGTTTTGAGATCTCTAAAAAAATTGGAGCACTTGTTATCCAACAATAAGATCAAAATCTTTATTACTCATCCAAGCATTAAGCAGTACATTATGAGCACTTAAATAAGTGATAAAAGAGCTTCATGGATTACTAAAATCGTGGAGTTTAGCATTGATATAAAGTCAAAAAAGTATTTTAGAGGTAGCGAACTATGTCAACACTTGTTTGAGGATGAGGGTCCCATAAAATAATCATTTTATGTCCAATCGGTAGAAGTTACAGCAGAGATGATTGTTGAAAATGACTAGTTTCATAATATGGTTGAATACCTTCACACTAGAAATTTACCCAACACTTTTAACAAAACACAAAAAAGACATTTATGATTGCAGGCCCTTAACTATGAGTTGATTGAGAGTGTCCTTTTCAATAGAAACATTGATGGCGTGATGTTAATATGTGTATAACCTGACAAATTTGACAAGGTAATATGAGAGTTTTATGCAAGCTTTGTTGGAGGGCATTTGCTCCTCAAACTACTATAACAAATATCGCGAGGGCTGGCTATTTTTGGCCCAATTTGATTTCATATTGTCATAAATGGGTAAGAAGTTGTAAGGAATGTTCATTTTTCATTGGTATGTAATGCGGCCCTTCCACTTCAACCGAACATTTTTTATCAACCTTTCTCTTAATGGGGTTTAGAATTCAATAGTATGGCAAACCCTCCTTCAAGTGTTGGATATCATTAGGTGTTTACTATTATGGACTACTTTAAAAGGTGGGTAGAGGTTGTACCTCTCTAATAAGCAACTAAAAATGTCATTGTAAGATTTTTAGAAGATATTGTGACCAGATTTGGGGTCCCCCACACAGGTATATATAATAATGTCAAGGCTTTCATTAGAGCCAAAATCACTAATTCTTCCTTGAGGGATGGTATTTACTTAAAGAGATATTCTAACTATTATCCTCAAGTAAATGGCCTTGTTGATTCCTCTGATAAAATCATGAAGAGAATAATGGAATGCAATCATAGGTAGTGGCATACTAAGGTAAAAATAGAACTTTGGGTTGATAGAATTTCACCCAATAAATTTGTTGGGAACTCTCCTTTTGCACTTGTATACAAGAGAGAAGCTAGGTTACCCATCTCACTTGAACTTCCATCTCTAGAGTTGGCTCACAATTTAGAATCCGAGCATAATAATGTAAGAACCATAAGTATTGTTGAGTTGGTTAATGTTGTCATAATAAGCACCTTGCTTGTTTTTAGGCCACTAGTTACAAAATGAATACCTGTGTACCTTGTTGTCTCAAAGATTTTTCAAATTACTTGTGTGGATCACATCCAAATTTTTATAGTCGAGAATGGTCAAGGACTTATCCATTTTTCCTTATTTTTTAGAATCTTGAAAGCCACATAATCTTGAAAGTTTGCAAAAGGAAGAAATATGAGAAGATTGCATTACAAAGGAACTTAGTATTCCGCGAAAGTCATAAAATGTAGTGTTCTGTGGAGTTGGAAGGAACTTAGTGTTCTAAACAGTTGCAAGGAACCTAGTGTTCCATAGAGTTATAAGGAACTTAGTGTTCCACGGAAATCAAAAGGGAATTATTGTTCCAAAAAAATTTGAAGCTGTAGTGTTTCACAATTTTTGTAAAGTTTGTGTAACAAATGAACAGGACCACAAAGTTATATGTCACGAGACAAGGAAAAGGGGTCCACATAATACTGTGAAGTAGAATAAAGGGATTTAAGTGCATAAGAAATATTAAATTCCACATAACAAAGGAACTTAGTGTTCTGGTTAATTCAAAAAATGTAGTGTTCTGTGGAGTTGTAAAACCTACATAACAAAGGAATATCACCATAGGGAAATATGTTGTAGAACAAAGGTTAAGTACCTATATAACCATGAAGTAAATAAATGTTGAGAGTGGAAGGAATATGAAAATTCCATAGAAGGAAAGATGTGTAAGGTTGAAATACCATGGAGCAAAGTGAAGAAAATCATATTGAAGTGAAACAAAGTTGGGGAACAAATAAAATCCTTGTATCAAAGAAAACCCACAAAACGAAGGAGTGGTTATCTGCGGAATAGGAATAATTAAAATTTTTGTAACAAAGAGTTATGCAAAATATTTATACTCTACATAAATGTGGTGGAGGGTGAAGTTGAAAAAAAATCTTGAGAAGAAGACTCAATGTACAAGAAGAGGTTGTGAAAAGTAAAAGTATGGTCGCAGATCATGAGAAGAAAGGAAACAAGTATGCGGATCATTCAAAAATCCATAAATTGAAGGAATTCAAAGTCCAATAAAGAAGCTATACAATTAAGGAAAAAAGTATGTGAATCATTCAAAAAACTATACATTGAAGGAATTCTAAGTCAACTCAAAAATCTGTCATACAAAGGATTTTTGCTATTTTGACAGAAATCTTCAAAATGCCATAACTTTTCATGGGGACCCCGAAATTGTGAAAAATGGTATTGTTGGAAAGGTATTGAATATAACTACGCATTGGAGGTGGTTATGGGTGATGATAAATATTTTATTATTATATGATTTAATTTAGGGCCCACAAGTATTTTTGGATTTGGGGTGTGACCCTAACATGGGACTGGTTTTTCTCATATATTTTAATCAAAAGCTCCATTTGACATGAGATTTGTCTCATTAGAATAATTTTTTAAGGGGTGTCACCAAAAAATCACTTTTAAAGGTAATGGTGGAGACACTTGATATATTTAATGATAGACTTTTGGGTTGTTTTGAGTCATTTTCTCAATTGATTGATGCTCAAATCAGTTACAAATGCTTTTGTTTGATTCATTTTGTATCATGATGCTTCTTAGATGGTATATTCTCCTCCTACCCACAAAAATTGAAGATAATGGTTTGAATTATTTTTTCAATAAGAAACAATCTATTAGTAGTGGTCCAGTGAATGATTATGACTAGAAATGGACCCTATGAAACTCACTCCTTATCCATCTCCCATGATTTTGTGGAAATTAACTTATCTGAGTTAGAGATCATCCACATAGAAAATATATAAAGGATTTCTTATAGACCAAGGCACCCCCCATGTGTTTGGATCATCGTGAGACTAGGAGATTACCTTCTAGGCCAGTTATGGGACAGTTTTGAAGGTTCAAATAGGTTAAGCATCTCCCATAGCATCTTCAAATCCTTTATCCTCTATTCTCCTTCTATAAATGTAATGAGTTTCATAGGTGAAATTATTATCTCTTGAATGCTAAAAAACTCTTCCCAAATGGTTTATGATTGTTCTGAGTCTATACAGACCCTTGTGTTGAACTGTGTTATGTGTTCACTACCTTCTCAATGATTGTGAGAGATTTTTTATTCCTTAAGCAATAGTTGATTGTGATTATTATCTATCCTTTGGCTTGTGTTATTGCATATTACATTTCTCTGTTGTTATTGTATGATGTGTGTGAATTATATTTTCATATTTCAAGTCCATATGTCATTTATACAGAGGGTAAAAAGTTGTTAGAATGTAATGTGGATTATGGCTCTTATTTGTCCCTTCATCACTATTTTATTCCTTTTTTTCTTGATATCGTGGAGAGTGACCCCTTCATACTCTTTTGTATAACCATTCTTTTCAAATTTTGGCACTCTTTCCTCTTAACTACATATTTTTTTAGTTAGTTTAGAGTAGTGGTTAATCTAGAGATATTAAGGAAAGGAAGTCGACCTTCTCCAAAGGTTTATGGCAAGGGTTAAGGTCCCACACCTTAGAGATACTCCCATTGTTGTTGCAGATACCTTTATATACTTGAATAGATGTATAAATCAGAATGTTGCGCACAAGTCTCTGCCAAAAATTAAGTTAGGAGAAATCAGGGAAGAAGCTAGGGAGAAACTGTAAGACCACCAACATGCTATGTAAAAGTGGTTTAAAAAGAAATCCCACCCTCAGAAATTTAGATAAGGAGATTTATTCCTAAAATGGGATGAAGACCTCTCCAAGTTAGGAAAACATAAGAATTTTGATGCTATTTGAAGTGGTCCTTATCAAATTACAAAGATCATAGAGAGTAATACCTTTGAATTGGAAAATCTTGATGGTGAAATATTTCTTATCCCAGTTAATGGGATCTTCCTTGAGCCATATTTATAAATTTTTCTCCCCCCCTTGTACATAGTTGTAAATATTTTCCATTTTCCACTATGTTTTGTTTCATTGTTATCATTATTGGTGTCTTCTTGGCGTTAGTTTTTAGAATATGGTTGTTTTTTACTCTTCACATATGTTTTCAGTTATATTTCCCATTTTTGTCAAGTATAAATTTCTAGGAAGTTTTTTTGGTAGAGTGTTTGTGTCACCATGGTCACATTTCTCAAGCTTAAGCATTGAAATGTTTATCTTTCAGTTCAGTTGTGTTTGAATAGGCACATACACTCTTGTAATCACCCTATCCATTTATTGAGAAAAATTATTTTCCCCATACATCTTCTACTTCTCTTTTGAATAATTCACAAAAAATATTATAATGGTTAAGAGTTACACATATCAGAGGTGCATAAGTGAGAATATTCTTGGAGCACAAAGCAGTTTCTAGGCCATTACAATTATTTTTCATATAATGATAGAGTTCTGGAAAGTGTGAGAGGATTTTTTTATAGTATTCACTTGAATCCATGCCCAATGGATACACATAGCAATTGGTTCTCTCATATAACAGGTAGATGGCCCCAAAAATATTACCAAAATATTGCCAGAAATATTACCAGAAATATTACCAAAATAAGCATCCTAATTATTTTTGGGAAACTAGTTTTAAAATATGAGTACTTGTGGGCCTCGATGTTATTCATCCACTCTTGATCTTTTATGCCTCAAAACTTGTTCAAATTTCTTGTGTGAGATCAGACCCAGTGTTCAACAGTTCAAAGATTATCGACGACTTAACCTCTTTCTTACTTGTTGTGGCCTTGGGATCAAACAGTCATGCATGCATAGTAGGCCACAAATCAAAGGAGTGGTATACAGAAAAATAAGTGGAAATAACTTCAAAGGATTGAAAATATGCAATATGAAGGATTCCCAAAACCGCACTACAAAGGATTTTCATGATTCCGATGGGAATCTTCAAAATGACATAACTTTTGATGAGGACCTTGAAATTGAGCAAAATTAGTACCATTGGAAAGGTATTGAAATAGAATGCACAATGGAAGTAGTTTGGGGTCATGATAAATTAATGGAAAACATCACAAATTGGAAAAACCACAAGATTCCAAAATCCGCACAAAGGGAAAAAATCATGAAGAAATTGAACATCCGCATTATGAAGAACAGTGGATCCGCACAAGGAAGGATTTGAACATCCACACTTAAAAGAATTGAAAGTATACACTTTTAAGTATTTCAAAGTATGCACAGTGAAGGATTGAGGAAATATTCACTATGAAGGATTTCAAATTCTACACAATGAAGGATGAAACATCTTGCACTATAAAGGATTTTAAAGTCTACACAATGAAGGATTGAAAATCCGCAAGATGAAGGATTCCAAAATCCACACAATGAAGGATTTGAACATCTTCACTTCAAAGAATTAAAATTCCACACTTTGAAGTATTTAAAATTCCACACAATGAAGGATTTCAAAACTCCGCACTATGAAGGATTCAAAATGGGTCTACATAGTATGAAGGAATTGAAAATTCACACTATAAAGAATTTTCTCGATTCCGATAGGAATCTTCAAAATGCCATAACTTTCAATGGGGACCTCGAAATTGAGAAAAATTAGTACCATTAGAAAGGTATTGAAATAAAATACAAAATTTAATCAGTTTGGGTCATGAAAAATAAATGGAAAGAATCCTGAATGAAAAAAAAGGACAAGAGCCCAAAATTCACACAAAGGGAAAAATTCATAAAGAAATTGAGAGTCTGCATTATGAAGAACAGTGGATCTACACAAGGAAGGATTTGAGTGTCCACACTTAGGGAATTTAAATTATAAACTTTGAAGGACTTCAAATTATGCACAATGAAGTATTTAAAATTATGCACTATCCAAAATCTGCACTACAAAGGATTTTCTTGATTCTGACAGAAATCTTCAAAATGTCATAAATTTTAATAGGGACTACGAAATTGAGAAAAAACAATATGGTACCACTAGAAAGTTATTGAAATGAAATATACATTTTGAGGTGGTTTTGGATCATGATGAAGCATTTTTTGTGATCAAATAACTCAATTTTGGGCCCACATCTACTTTTGGATCTGATTTTGTGACTCAAACACGAGACTAGTGTTTTGCTCATATTTTTTGATCCAAAGCTTTGTTTGACATGATAACTAGTCTCTTTGGAAGAATTTTTCAAGTGGGATTCACACAAGGATAAATTTTTTAAGAATAATTATGGAGATTACTTGGGAGATTGTAATGATATATTTTTGGTCTGTTTTAATACGTTTTCTTAATCAATTGATTCACAAATTAGTTATAGATGGTTTTTTATTCCTTTTGTCTCATGATGGTTTTTGGATGGTATATTCTCCTCATGCCCCCAAAAAAACTGAAGAGTGATGGGTTGAATGGTTTGTGTAAATAATAAATGATTTGTTACCACTAGTCCAAAGCATGATTATGACCAAAAATTAGACATTTTGGCAGCTCACTCTTTATCTATATCCCTTGATTTTATGGGCATTCATTGATTTCAGTTAGAGCTCTTCCACATATAAAATATCTTAAGGTTTTTTTCCATAGTCCAAGGCATCCCCATGGGTGTGGATCATCATGAGATTGGGGGATTACCTTCTAAACTAGTTTTGGAGTAGTTTGGAAGGGACAAACAAATTAAGTATCTCCCATGGCATCTTCAGATCCCTTCTCCTCTCCTTGTCCTTCTATAAATGTAATGAGTTTCATAAGTGAAACTATACTCTCTTTAATGCAAATAAACTCTACCCAATTGGTTTCTAATTGTTTTGAGTCTGTGACAGACCCTTGTGTTGAACTGTCGTAATGCATTCACTGTCCTTCTCAATGAATGTGAGAGATTGTGTATTCCTTAAGTAATAATATCTATTTGATTGTGATTTATATATATCCTTTGAATTGTGTTATTTCATATTATATTTATTTATTTTTGTTGTACGATGTGTATGAGCTTATAGTTCTCATAATCTTTAATACCATTGTATCATTTATAAAGAGGGATAAAGGTTTATAGAATGCAGTGTGGATTGTGTCTCATATCTTCCCTTTTTTCATTGTGTTTGTCTCTTTTCCATTGATCTTAAGGAGAGTGATCCCTTCATACTCTAGTGTATCACCATTCTTGTCAAATTTTGGTACTCTTTCCCCTTAACTTTATGGATTTTTTAGTAGATTAGATCAGTGGTTAATCTAGATATTTTAAGGAAAGGAACCAGCCTTATTTTGGAGGTTAATCTCAAGGGTTAAGGTCTCACACCTTAGAGATACTCCCATTGTTGTTGCAAGACCTTAAAACACTTGAATAGCTACATAAATTAGAAGGGTGTACATAATTCTCTACCAACAATCACCATTACATGTATCACATATATGTAGTTGCTTCAAAATACAACTTTGGCAAAGGAACATACTCAAAACATATTTTAAAATAAGCTATTCACTTTTAAATACCTCAATGGAAAAGATTGTTGAAACTTGGTGTACAGTTGTTCATTTTCTATGATTTTAGTGAATACAAATGCAAGATATTTGGGTGAGATTTATATATTGGAAAAACATTGATGTAATAACTTTTCATAAAAATGTGTTTTGTTGTTCACGAACATTGATCCTATTAAAATATAAATTCTCCAGATTGTATATAATAAATCTCATATTTATAAAATTTGTGTTGAAAATATGGATTGATGAGCTTTGAACCAATCATTTGTAATAAGTTTAAAAATTGACTTTGTGCTTCAGACATTCATTCTCATTCTCATTCTACTTGTTGTCCCTATGTTTCCATTTGTGTGTCATAGATAATAATTTTGACCTATTCTTTTAATCTAGGTTATTTAGGTGGTTCTTTGTGTTTAATATGTTGATGGTTTCCCATTTCACCTTCCATAATTCCTCTTTCTCTCTTCATTTCTAATTTTCCCCTTTATTTCGTTTTTATTTCCTTTTCATGCTTTTAGGTCAAAAGTACCAAAACCCCATGATATGAGGGATCTACCCCTCACAAATGCAGAGGAAGATCAACCTATCGATAAGTGATCTCCTATATTGTTGCAAATTTATGTCGCGGTCCATTGGAAAGTCAGTAAAATATCTAAGAAATAGCACAAGGACATATAAATTTGCATACAAGCTTGATTAAAATTTATAGGTCAGCCAAATTGGCTCCAAGATATGTGGTCCCTTGATATTCTAGAGTATATCAATCTAGTTACATATACATTGGTATTATCCATAGCTATCTCTTAATTGTACAATGTTTTTTATTTATATTTATTAAAAAAGTATAATGTAGATCATCACATATACTTGATTATAAATCACTACTGTTTTAGAACCCAAGTGTGGTGATTATTAAACCCATTAGTGTGTGAGAATTTTGTAATATTTTATTTAAAATAATGATTTTTTCTTAAATGAAGGCTTCATTGACCAATATTCTAAAGAGAGTATCACTTGGGAGGATTATGATGAATTATGCATGGCCCTTTCAGATGTGTTTGTTTAAATGTTTATATTGCAATCATTATTACTAATGGTATTACTATGTCTACATCATTGTTGTATTGTTGGTGAAATAATTTGTTGCAGGAAATATTAGTGATTTTTTACAACGGTCACAGGGCTAGGCCCCCTTTCTTGGGTATGGGGAGGCTCCCATTTATTGAATGTGAGGACTAAATAAAATTGTGGGTGGTCATTAGGCTAGGGATCACACGGGAATACTTCACTAACTTGTGGAAAACTTCTTGTACAGTGTACAAGGGAGGAATTTGCTTTGAAGAGAGGTAAAGAGGAGATGGGAAAATGGAGAGGGGGAGTTAATGTTGTGAGTATACTTACATATTTCACACACATTAGTCAGAGTAGGTATACATTCAATAGTAAGAAATAAACCATGTAAGTAATAGCAAGACTAATAAATTAGAGACACAAATTTCTATGGACTCATTAATCAAAGAGACAAATTTTCTTCTTGGTTGTACAAGATTACATTGCTTTCAAAGTATGAAATTAGAGAGAGTAGAATAACATAGGTAAAGAAATAGAAGAATGTAGCTTATTACTTGCAGTAGTAGTGAAACAAAGGCGAACAGCTAAAAACAACCAATAATTACTAACCCTTTGGAATGGAGAATCCATCCCAATTTATAGCTTACAAATTATCTCTTCATCTCCCCCCATGTGAATTTTCATCTTACCACTACTTGTGACCTTAGGAATGAAATTACGTCCTTTTCTTATTTTTTTAAAGGGACTTTCACAATGCAAAGTAAGTCCACTTAATTGAATAAGATGAAAGAGTGAAAAATGACATTCCCAATGAAGAAATAGAATGTTAGAGAGAGAGGGATGAGGAGAGAGGAAGAGGGAAATCAAAGAAGGTTTTTTTATTTAAGAGCTTGCTTCCAATGGATCTTGATAGGAAGCTCTTAGAATGAAGTTCTTTACCTTTAACCTTGTGTTGACTTAAAACACTGTGATTACAATTTCCTTCACCTGTGAAGTGCAAACACACTCCAAAGCATTGAATAAGTGTTCAAAAACACTAATACAATACTTGAACCATGTGTACCTAAGATGAATGCCTGATCTTTTAAACATGATGATCCCCTTCCACCACCACTAGGATGAATTAAACCATCCAGTCTCTTACAAAAGTGACCCTACCAACCTTGAATATCCCATTGTGAATGTCTTCCCCTCTGCATCTTTTCAGTGTTCAATCAACATCTGTGTTTCAAGTATTCCAGTTTCATGCTCATTACATCATTATCACCTGCATCATAATACTCAATATTTAATGTGATGAGTATCTCAGAACCTGAATGTTTGAGCTCTATGGTGACGAAGTCTAGTGAGATAAAATGGAGATGACTAAGTATGGATAATTTGACCATAATTCCAACACCAACTATTTTAATATGTACAATTCTAGGGTGTCTATTTTTAGTAAGTGCCTCAATCAAAGCTATGGTGAAAAATTTATGCCTCCCAAAAGTTGCCCCACTAGAATTGCCACCCAGGTCATTGTTTGGATCATGGATACTCAAAACATACTAACATACATGTTTATGATCTCTATATGAAGCCTTAATAATCTCACATGGTCAAAAGGCACACAATATATACCTCATTATAAGAAGGTGGTTACAAAAGAGATCGATGAAAAAAAAATGTCTTTTACTTGAGATATAGTTTCCATCCTACAAGTTTAGCAGTTGAACTTTGAGATACATAGTTTGTTGGAAGATGCTCTAACATAACACAATCTCAAAAATTCCACCCAACATGTCATGAAGTATTGAGAATTTATTGTGATGTCGATGAGTTCAAGTGGCCCTATGTGGTGTTGGAGTGTTGTGTAGTATGCCTCAAGGTTTTATATGGGTGCATGAGGGTGTCATAAGGTTATGTAGATGGTGAGAGATGTTACAAGGTCGGATAACCCCTAGTCCTTAAGAGAAGTGCATGAACTTGTGTGGTGGTGCATGGATCACTTAGAAAATTCATTTGAAATCATTTACGTATTGGAGGGGATTATGTTTATCCTCATCTGGCAAGGGAAAGGTGGTTAAATAATGATGGGAACATATTTGATGAAACCCCACATATAATGTTTGTTGACAAAATATCTAAGGTGTGAAATGGAAGAATGAGTGGGAAATAGGTACATAAAATTATCACCCTAAACTAGTTTTATGACAAATAAGGAGAATATGTTATTATTCTCAATAATATGTGCTTCAAAGGCCAACCTTCTTGGTGAACATGTTTTTCTCTTAGCCAAACTTTTGGTCCTTCGTCTAATTTCCCTTCTATTTCTTATGGCGCAAGTTAGGTTAATGTAGAATATGATCTTATAATTAAGGGGAATATACCTTGTACTATGATCTTAATGTAGTGGGATTTTAAAAAATTATGTTTAAAATTCTTAGGCCAAAAAAAACATTGTTTAATAGCAAAAACCTCAATGAATGTAGCGATCAATCTTGTAGTTGTGATTAAAATATGGAAAAGAAATCAAGTTTGATTTTTAATAATCTTCAATTAGTTGATGGCAGATGTTTTCAATTCTTAAAATTTAATTTCAATGTTATAAATACTTATTTAACCACTATAGTCAACAAAGATGATATAAAGCGTGTAGTTGTAGTAAGATCTGATTTGGCTATGTTATAAATTCCTAAGTAAAAAAATCATTGTTCAATGACAACAAAAACCTCAATGACTATAAGGATCAATCTTGCAATAAAAATATGGTAAGTTGACAAGTTTGATTTATAATGGCGATCAATTGACAATTGATAATTTGAGGTCTGGAAATCTAATTTGAAGGCCTATAAAAAATTATTTTAGCATTAGATTAAATGCGGAATACAAGAAAAACCTCAGTGATAAATATATTGTTCCAAATTTGGTTGAAGTTGTTCTATATCACTACTACAATTACCCCACTTCCATGGCATGATGTTCTTCATAGTGATTTTTATGTTAGATAAGATGGCCAATATGATTTTTCTCTCTTCTCAATAATATTGATTAGAATATAAATAGAAGAGCACATTGGGGTGAGCACATAGGCCAAAGATAAAATGTCAAGATGTGTAATGGTTATGGATCTAGAAGATAGTGGTCCATGTTTGTGTCAAACACTCAAGGTTCCAAATAATATGTCGAAGAAAGGATATAGTACCTTATAAAGGTCCTAAGGTTATAATAATATATAGGCTAAGGGTTGTAATGTCATTTAGAAGTAATAGGAAAAGTTATAAGAGATAATGAAATAGAAAAATATATGCTACTCTATCCTAGTATAATGCATGATACATCAAATATAATCAATCATATCAATATAAAGGAAAGAGATGAGCTATGGATACTCACCTTTGTGAAGACTCTACCTATGCATTACCCCCCCCCAAGGGTTAGTAGCACCTCGTGAGAGAGTTATCGTGGATGCATTACAAGAGAGATAGGTAGAAGACCTAAGTATACCAAAGTTAGGGACTCCGAGGACATTGTGGACCTCGCTTATGAAACTCTTATTATTTTTGCTCCTAGTAATCTTGTACTCCGAGGTACACCTCCAAGTATAAGATCTAATAAACCCTAAAACTTGTAAACCCTTAAGAGCATTTTTTTATCAAAAACATAGCATAATGTGTGATGATGATGTACAGAAATTAAAACAATGATGCCTATTTATAAGGTAACATAGCTTGAAGTCACTATCTCTCTTAATCGACGACGTCAAACATGGTCGATATTGTCGAGTATAAAAAGGCTCTACATGGTATATCTCATCGGCCACAAATAGTTTGGCATAAAAGTAAGGTGAGGAAAAATTATATACATGAAACTAATACTTGGAAGCGAGTATGAGCATCATCTAAAAAGGATCTAAAGGTGTTGAAAGCAAATGTGAAGGTGATAATACTTGGGATATCTAGTGGTCATAAAAAGGGTAGTAAGAGGATAATAAGGAAGGTAGTAAGGAGCGTGTTAGGGTGATATCACACACGACGAGTCTCTTACCAGCTATTGCTTACCAAATTAACCTTAGTCTTGGTGATGCCACTTAAGGCACACACTTAGAGAGATTAATGTGTCAATGCCTGCAAAGAGATATCTATAGTAAGAGTGAAAAATAAGGTATATATAGTGTTCTCTCCCTAATGGTTTTGTCCTTAATAGCAATGTTCCTCCTAATGTTCTTCATACTTTCTATGTTGACCACAAGCAATGTTATATTAAGCCTATAAAGGGTTCAAATAAGAATGTTATAAAAATGGTTATAATCCAAAGGTGAGGATGATGGTTTGTTGAACCAACCTCCAGGGTAAGAATCCCTCTACATACAT
This sequence comes from Taxus chinensis, assembly GCA_019776745.2. Lineage (NCBI taxonomy): Eukaryota > Viridiplantae > Streptophyta > Pinopsida > Cupressales > Taxaceae > Taxus > Taxus chinensis. Next base: position 212,540,106 of record CM034153.1, on the reverse strand, counting down.
GACACCGAGAGTAAAATGGATAGGATCATGATCGTTCCTTGGGTGAATTTGAAAAATTATTTTCCCCCTAGTCTTCATTGCTTTGCCAAATGAAGGCTTCGATATGGATATACACTTACTCAGCAAGTGTAATCAACTATATATACTTTGTAAAAAAATATGGGGCAGAGATGTCGATATCTGTGTAAAATCATTGGTTTCGAATAAAAATAAGGTTGATAAAAACAAATTAAGATTGTTTTAGTTTTTGTAACTTTAAATCTTAAGAAACTATAAGTTTAGTCTTTATGTTATTATTACGTTGATATTTATTTTCCTGGTGGAAGTAGCCCACTCTCCACTGACACATGACAAACATCAGACAGTTGAAACCATGTTTAAGGCGTCATTGATGCACATATAAATCTTGATTATCGATGTTTACTACATATAGAAATTCAATCAATTGTCTGAAACCCTAGTCACTAAAAATAAAAAAAATAGCAAATGTGTTTTGTGAGCTAGTCGCTCTACCACAACTACTTCTATGTCACATTTTCCTCTATGCCACATAGTTTTTCATATGTGAAATGAAGAGGATAAGGTGGACTTTGAGGACACGTTCTTTTTTCTTTAAGTAAAACAAAACACATTATTTTTCACTCTAATTTTCTACTTTCATTGTTCATGTTTGGGATTTCTTTCTTCTTCGTGTTTTTTATAAATGTAAGTAACACAGGGAATAATATTTTAAGGAATGCACCACCACCACAATCAACATGTGGTTGATGGTGCATGACTTGTAGATGGAACATTTCTACACATAGTAGTTTCTTTCCTTCAAGATTATGGAGAATGTCGACATCAAAGGAAATGACTTGAGCCTTGTCCCCTTTGACACATGTTATCGAATCGCACAACAGAGTATACTATTAAAAAAATGCATTTGGTCCATGACCCTGACACTCAACTAGTTGAATATAATCTGGCTCTTGCATTAGTTGTCCTCTATTCATGTTGATGTTTGTCAATGAAGGGGCCAATTATTTTTAGTATTTGGGGTCGGATGTTGCTTATGTCTAATGGGGGCCATCAATTTGTCAACATTGGCACCAATGGTGGTTTTGTGGTCAAAGAACTAAACCATCCAACAACATAGGAAGGAAACACTACCAAAATATGCTTAGTCATTGTCGTTCCTGTATCAATGTATTAGTTAGCTATGAAAAGAGAATTGAAACTAACACCTTATTAGTTTCAAAACATGAACTAACTACATAAAGATCATCATGCTAAGAGCTAAACAAGACTAAATGCCAACATTATGTATTAAAACTTTGAAATAGAAATCAAACTAATATGTTAAGCATTAGAATCTCTACTCTTTAGATCACCAAAACACTAAATGAACCTAGATAGATCCATGGCAATCAAAGTAAATTGTTTGATCTTCAAAGGTTTGGGAATGGAAGCTCATTAAATTATAGTTACAAGACCATTTTGATTCTCTCCATACAACCCAAAAGCTTGGATGAATTAAATGCAAGAATGAGGCTATTAGATAAAATGAAAGATGCTCTAAGATGAAATTCCTATAAATTAGCTATAAACATGTAAGATGTAAAGGTGTAAATAAAAAGGTAGGAGGATGGCTCCTTATAAAGCCCAATGGATAAAACAATCTCTACATCCATTTACATGTGGGATAATAGAGAGGTAGAGTTAATTGTGGATAAGGATGGTTGAAAGGGGGTTGAGTCAACCTTGGGAGAGTTTATTTTTTCCATTAGTGACTCATGGGGTTTGAGGGGATTTATTAATTAACCCAAGTGATTAATTAATAGGTGTGCAAGCTTATAAAAGCTTTTTAGAGGAATAGTTAGTATGGTTTATGTTATGAGAGGATTTTAATCAAATAAATGACGATCTATTTATTAAATAGAAGAGAAAATTAATTAATTAATAATAATTAATTAATCTAGATAGAAAGGGGAGTTGATTAATGAAATTTTGTTAATTGACATTGTTTTTGGATAGAAGAGTTAACTAATTAACGTAATGTAATTAATTAACGATGATAGAAGAGAAAATGTGTGATAGTGATGATATTCCGTCAATTTGCGGGAAAGGGTATAATTAGCGCAATTTAAGTATTTAAATTACTCGAGCTAAATTATAGATGTCTACATTTTCCCCTCTTTGGGGTGGCATAAGTGAAACCACTTCAAAGATAGTAGATAGACAAAATTTTGAAGGCGTAGAAGAAAAATTAGTAGAAGTAAGAGATGCCCCCTTGAGTGTCGATGGGGTGATGAAAGAAGGTGATCGACGATCGAAAAAGGTAAGAGAAATTGATAGAAGAATGGGTAGGGGAAGGATGCCCCAGGTGAATAAGAAGAATAGTGTTGATAGGAGAATGATGTAAAAGAGGAATGAACACGAAAATAAAAGAGCAAGCTTTCATCCAGTGTATTGAAACAACTTTAGTGTATATTGAAAAATATCTACGTCATCGGTCCTTATCAAAAGTATAAGCATACGACAAAAGTAGAATGACATGAAAAGCCATACTATAAACAATTGTCCATTGCTGAAAACACCAACTCAATGCAACATACAAAATGTAATGCAATACGAGAAAGTAAAATATTCCTAACTCCTCGCAACATACATAATGCAATGAAATACGAGAAAGTAAACAAGCCGACCCAACAGAGAAACATAATACAATGTTTTTATTATCAAGCTTTGATTCTAACCTATGCGAATTAAAAACAAGGGTTAAAACATGGTGCCCTAAGAAAGGATACATGCAAGGGGAATAACGAAGGACATTTGGGTCCTATGAAAAGTAATCGTGCACTACGAAACAGTACCAAGAAACTCATTATGCCCCAGTGATCCGAAAATAATCAGATTATTACTACCTGATCTCAGACCCTTATAGGCTTTAATTATTTGCCGATAATTTGCTCCTTTTAAGTAATCAATTTAAAATAATGCAAGACAATAATGAAAATTACACACAGATTGGTTATGGAGTTCGGCAATTGCCTACGTCTCCAGGTTCTTATCGAACCGTTCCACTAGTCAAAAATTGTAAGTTACAATAGTACTTTCACAAGAAAACCTAATGGAAATTTACTTGCCTATCAGTACACCAGTTCTTCGAAAAACTTCCGATAATCAGTCGAATTTTTCTTCACCTTCCTGATGCACAATCTCCTTCGGCTTCAATCGGCCTTCCCGACGCTATCAATGCGACGCTAGCACTCCGGTCGACAATCTAGGATTTGCAAGTAATTGGTGTGGCTCATGGGGCCTATTGGGTAGTTTATAATTACTCCCAATCACAAATATTTAATTTATTATTGCTTAACAAATAATAGGTCAATAATAATCAAAATAATAATGCCTAAATAATTTAGGTCTTCACACAACAACAATTTCTCATTCACCTTCCAAGCTCTGAGCTTGTTTTCGTATTTTGTGTGTGTGTCCGTTGCACGGCTATGTCTATTACAAAGAACGGGTTCCCTATTTATACAAAATTAGGGCCCTTAAAATATGCATTTGCATATTATATTAGGCTAATATTAGCCTAAACCCATACCATGTAATTTGGGATAAAATTTCCATTTGGGCGGATTTGCATATTTTAATGGGTTAAATACCCATGTTGGTGGAGAAGCATGTTTTAATGGGATCAATATCCCAAATAGGGTGGTGGGATAATATTTTAGGCTTTATTAAGCCTTTCCATGCATTTTTATAGTAGTCAAAGGACCACCTTAGGCTTAACCGCCCCCATCTCCATAGCTTCGCCACCTTCTTCCACGTGGAAACATCCACGCATGGCTTAATGCCCCCTAACAACCGCTTCACCACCTTCCACGTGGTCATAGCATATGCATTTGGTTTTGGCGGTTAAATACTAATGTATGTACATTAATATATCGGTTGACATATACATGTGCGTGGCATTTGGAAAGTGGACTTACCAATTAAATAAAAATTCAGCCCATACCATGGGGTATCGAAATTAATTAACTCGGTCATCATGTAGTCCACTTGTCATCTCCCGATAGGAAAATCGAGTGAATTCGATGAGTGGTGGCAAGCCACATGTCATAGTGCAATTGGTCCAATATTGACCAGTTGACTAGAGTTGACTTTCCTGTTGACCGAACTTTGACCGGACATAACTAGAGCTCTCGATGTCCATTTGCCATGTTCTCACAGTCGTTAGAAAGCTCTCGAGCTGATCTTCTACGCTAACACCATTTAGGGATGTTTAGGAAAATTTCAAAAATGATCCCCTGATCACACCTCCCCACTAAGAAAGGCTTTTTGTCCCAAAAAGCTTCCATATTGTCTTGAATCTGAAAAACTTTGCTACCACCTCGGAAGTGCTGCTGTAGTAGACCCTTGGGTCTTCTCCTCCAACCTTCCCACTTTGAAAACTCTGCTCTGATCCTGGGCCCATGACACTTTCGTTGCACCACTCTGATATCCGAAGAATACCTTCACGCCTCCGCTTTATGGTGCTAAGTTTCTGAATGAAACCTCAACGCTCCTTTTGTGCGGTGCTAAGCTTCTTGATATCTGACAACAAGGATCTTCTTTGACTCTATAACATAGCTCATGGCTCTGAGTTGATTTCGTAGAATCCAAACTGGTTTGAAGGAACTCCATGTTATGTAGAGCTTTGATTGCTCCGATGTCGGTGATGGACAATGTCTTGTCCCTTTAAAGACCTCAACGCCTCCAATGCATGATGTTAAGCCTCTTTCAAGACCTCTAGCCTCCGATGCATGATGCTAAGTCTGTTATAGACCTCAACGCCTCTGATGCATGATGATAAGCCTCTTGCAAGACCTCGAGCTTCCAATGCATGATGCTAAGTCTGTTGATCAGCTACCATTCGTATGTGTGGTCGCAATGCCTTGACACCGAATGACGTTCCGAGCTAATCCTTTTAGAGCTCCTCTTGTTGACATACTAATATCAGGTACCATTTTGTTGCACGATCGCAATGCCTCTACACAGAATGAAGTTTCGAGCTGATCTTTTGAGAACTCTATTGTCTGCACAAATGGCAGATCAATATCCAAACTTTATATGAGTTAATTCATGTATGCAAGCTATAATAGGTACTCACAAGCTGATTAGGAGATATGTTTGGAGCATGTAATCAAATTTTCTAAGTAAGAAAATCCACTGAGTATGGTAAACCTTTCTCTCAGCATTTTCTCACAAAATTTGATCTCCACACTTAATACTGCATACGATTCATCAATCTTGAATTATGCAATATATAATTGAAAAATTGTTGACTTACCCATTTTAAGGGACTTTCACTTTCAGGTATTACCTGGTCCTGGGTTGACTTGTCAACTGGTGGTGAAGTAGAAACCTCCTTTGCCTTTATAATAGGCCTCCATTCCATCTTTGGCTTGCCATTACTCTGATGGCGAGATGGATGTAGTTTCCAGCAATTTTCCACCTGATGCCCATTCCTCTGGAAATGAGCACAAAAATTCCTCTTAATCTCCTTCTTCTGGGATGAGGAACTCTTTCTGCCATTTCTCGACTCTGCATGACGAGATTGGTCTTTCTGATTTGCCTTGTTCTTGATGAATGGCATCAACTTCTTCATTAGTGTCCTTCTCTTCCAGCATCTGGCCACTGAATGGTTATGCAATCCACAAAAATTACATGGAAAGGAAATCCACATCTTCTGAAAATCATAACCATACTTATTAAGCTGAAAAAGTGGATCATAAGTTTTACTGTGCTTACGATTATGGTAAGAAACTGGAGGTGGAATCTCATTACCTCTTCGCTGATTTCTCTCACCACATCCTGCCTGTAACGACGAAGCACAACTTTCCTGCTCAGAATCTTCTTGCATGACTAGTGGAGTATTCTCTTTGCTTTCGGAAGCTTGTCTCCCGTTAGAGTTCTTGGAGCATTCTCCAATTTCCATTCTCGCACTAGGATAACCCAAACCTGCAAAACGAGGATGATCCTCAACCTATATTGGGTTAGAAATGCCTTGGCCATTTTTCCCAAGGCCTCTTCCATCAAATCCCATTTTATCTAGTAACTTGGATCCAATGCCTCTAGTATGCTTTTCAAACAAACCAAAGACTTCATTACCTGAATCCGAAACCGAATGGGAGGAAGAAGAAGATTTGCGTGGTGAACAACTTACAGTGCAGTCATCTGCCATGGCTTCTGCATCTGAATTTGAAGGTATTTCCTTCCTCTGATCACCACATTGTAACCTTGCCAAGAGCTCATCCTTGGTTTTCAATTCCAATTTCAAATGAGCATTCTCCTCTTCCAAGGAGTAATACATGGATCACAGGAGAGAGTTCTCTTCCCAGATCTGGTGATTATAAGCTTCAATTTCCTCGAGCTTTGCCTGTTTAGACATCTTGCCCATAGTGCACTTGTACCCTATTCACACAAATTAAACCAACTGCACCAATCTTGAAGCAATCACTTTATTAATCAGATTTACTGAAAAAAAAAATATGGAGCTAAACCAACTCTGATACCAAACTTGCTTCAGAGATTAGCAAGTTTGTAGGTGTTGATTACTAGCTCTAGTACCAAACATGATCCGAAAATAATTAGATTATTACTACCTGATCTCGGACCCTTGTAGGCTTTAATTATTTGCCGACAATTTGCTCCTTTTAAGTAATCAATTTAAAATAATGCAAGACAATAATGACAATTACACACAGATTGATTACGGAGTTCGGCAATTGCCTACGTCTCCAGGTTCTTATCGAACCATTCCACTAGTCAAAACTTGTAAGTTACAATAGTACTTTCACAAGAAAACCTAATGGAAATTTACTTTCCTATCAGTACACCAGTTCTTCGAAAAACTTCCAATGATCAGATGAATTGTTCTTCACCTTCTTGACGCACAATCTCCTTCGGCTTCGATCAGCCTTCCCGACGCTATCAATGCGACGCTAGCACTCCGGTCGACAATCGAATATTTGCAAGTAATTGGTGTGGCTTAATGGGCCTATTGGGTAGTTTATAATTACTCCCAATCACAAATATTTAATTTATTATTTCCTAATAAATAATAGGTCAATAATAATCAAAATAATAATGCCTAAATAATTTAGGTCTTCACACAATAACAATTTCTCATTCGCCTTCCAAGCTCTGAGCTTGTTTTCGTATTTTGTGTGTGTGTCCGTTGCACGGCTATGTCTATTACAAAGAACAGGTTCCCTATTTATAAAAAATTAGGGCCCTTAAAATATGCATTTGCATATTATCTTAGGCTAATATTAGCCTAAACCCGTACCATGTAATTTGGGATAAAATTCCCATTTGGGCGGATTTGCATATTTTAATGGGTTAAATACCCATGTTGGCAGAGAAGCATGTTTTAATGGGATAAATATCTCAAATAGGGTGGTGGGATAATAATTTAGGTTTATTAAGCCTTTCCACGCATTTTTATAGTGGTCAAAGAACCACCTTAGGCTTAACCGCCCCCATCTCCACCGCTTCACCACCTTCTTCCAAGTGGAAACATCCACGCATGGCTTAATGCCCCCTAACAACCGCTTCACCACCTTCCACGTGGTCATAGCATATGCATTTGGTTTTGGTGGTTAAATGCTAATGTATGTACATTAATATATCGGTTGACATATACATGTGCGTGGCATTTGGAAAGTGGACTTACCAATTAAATAAAAATTCGACCCATACCATGGGGTATCGAAATTAATTAACTCAGTCATCATGTAGTCCACTTGTCATCTCCTGATAGGAAAATTGAGCAAATTCAACGAGTGGTGGTAAGCCACGTGTCACAGTGCGATTGGTCCAATATTGACCAGTTGACTAGAGTTGACTTTCTCCTTGATCGAACTTTGACCGGACATAACTAGAGCTCCCGATGTTCGTTTTCCGTGTTCTCACAGTCATTGGAAAGCTCTCGAGCTGATCTTCTACACTTACACCATTTAGGGATGTTTAGGGAACTTTCAAAAGTGATCCCCTGATCACCCAGAGTACAAACATAGTAAGCAAACTGGCTTTGTTGATATAGGTAGACCAAGATGATTTGTGAGTCACGCACAAGAACAGGCGAGAACCAAAGAGCAATGTTTTGTAGGATGATTTTTATTATTTTTTATTTTATAGGAACATATTTTAATGATTTTAATGATTTTCTATAAAACACTGCAAACTATTTATAGGAAGACAAAGAAGCGTGGATGCCCCTAGCGATAGATGGGATGTACAAGGGGAACATGTCATGCATACGAGAAAGTGAAGATGTGACATGCCCCAACCATTAGGTGGGAGTATTCAAAGATAAACTCTTCACACGTAGAAGGGGGGTCAAGGCCAATATAAAATAGGTTCAATCATGAGGGAGCAAAGATGCCCCTAGTGTAAGCTGGCCAAGAAACACATGAGAGAAAGGAAGTGGGAAATTGATTTATTAAAGGGGGACAAAGGTGTCCACAAACATGGAAAAGAGGACATATTATTCACGTGGATGTTCTAAAAAAATTCTGAAGAACAGTGGATGCTATGAAAATATTTAGATGGCGTTTGATGAAAAATTGATTAGCCTAAGACACAAATCATGAGAAAAGACATGCGCTAAAGCAAGAATTTGAACAAGGTCCAAACACTAGCACTTGATAACATACTAATCTTATTTACTCATCAAGATCCTGTGTGTGCATGTGGAAATGAATTATCTCTTGAAGGAAAGAGTTAATAGACAGTAAGTGAAGACACTAGCCAATGTGTAGAAATGATTTAGTTTGAAAGGTGATTTGTGAATGGATTATAGAAGGAGAGTCGTACATTTCTCTGTTGCCAGCCAAACATCTATAGCCCTGACAGAGATGCATTTGATTCTAATCACAACATTTTTCTACTTCCAGTCAGGCATCCATAGCCTCGGTAGAGATTATTGGAAATACCCCAAGAGAGAGTTATATATCAATTTTCTTTTTCTTTTAGCTTTTGATTTTTGATTGATTGATTTTGATTCTTTTGCTTTCTGAAAACTTATTTCAGCTCTTTTGTTTGACAAGGGGTTAAGAACCACTGATGGCTTGATGGAAGGATGTGGAAGTGATTGTGATGATGACATTGGATAGTGTCAACAAATATGCCCAAAAATTCTTTCCAACAAGTTTATTATACGTAGATATTGATAGGATCTCTAAGAGGTCAGTCGTTCTTTAATTTACCAAGGTGATGAAAGACCAAGTTCAAATGGATACCATAGAGATAAATGTCACAAAATGATGTTAATAGGCTAAATGGTGAAGCCCAGTGTCAGTTGTTTTTTAGAACTATGATCGAGCAGTGAATTCATACCATAGTGTACACCACAATTCTTCAACATTGTACAAGTTTTTGGAGCCGAGCTTTTGAGGATATCTTGAAGCGGTATTTTTCTCTCTCTACTTTTTTATTACTAGTTTTGGGTACCTTGTTTTGTCCACTTTTCCCAGTTACTGTATGTAGGTACCTCATCAGGCCTTGTTTCCGAGAGCCACCTTCTTTTTCACCCACTTAAGCTATGCTTACGGGAGGGTGTTAGCGTAGGTTATTATTTATCCTTTTATTTATTTATTAGGATAATTCTTACACTTGTGTTAGCCCTACACTTGTTGGGTTAGCTTGCTTAGGTTTACTAGTTGTGTGGAGTTAGCTTACTAGTTGTGTTGAGTTAGCTTCTCAGTTATGTGGAGTTAGCTTACTAGGCTTTTGGAGTTAACTTAACTACCAGTATCAATTAGTGGGACTTCTTCACCACTGATTTAGGTAGTAGTTACACTTCCCTCCTCCTATATGTACATCTTTTTTATTGTGTAATTCAAGTCATTGTATTGTAATGTATTGAGCATTATGGATTATGATGGATTTCCATATATGGTATTTTAGCTTTTCTATTTTGTAAATCTAATGTGGTGTGCTATTATCATATGAGATCTTGGCTTGGAACAATCTTCTTATCATTCCTTTCATGGTATCAGAGCAATAGATGATGTAGACATCCATCTGTAAGTTTTTCTTTGCAAGCAACAGTTTATTATTTTCATGTATTCTGAAATTGTTATCACTTTTCTGCAGCATGCATTTTTATACAAAATGGAGTAGATTTGGAAGGTGCCAAAACCCTAGAATTGACTGTAAACTCGACCATGTTTTGAGACAGTCAAATCTGGACGCAGATCTATACCCTTTGGGTGCATTCTTTTATCCACTGGACACAGATCTGTACCCTCTAGGTGCATTCTTTTATCCATTGGATACAAGCGTGTACTTTCTAGATGCATTTTTTTACCCTCTGGATATTTTTGTTTTGGATGTAGTCTTTTATCCACTAGATGCAGATTTGTACCCTCTCGGTGCATTTTTTATCCATTAGATATAAGCATGTACCTTCCGAATGCATTCTTTTACCCACTAAATATTTTTGTTTTAGATGCATTATTTTATCCATTGGATATTGACGTGTACCCTCTTAATGCAATGATTTACCCTCTAGACATTTAGGTTTTTGGCATAGGCTTTTATCCTTTGGTCGTAAGCTTGTATCACGTGGATGCACTCTTTTACCCTTTGGACATTTGGGTGTCACATGTACCTTTTAAAAAAAATCAGCATTAAAATATTATTTTAATAGCAAAACCTTCTAGAGCTCATAACTTTTGATCCTTAGCTTGGATTAAGGTGATTTATTTTTTGAAATTGTGTATTTTTTCAAGATCTACGCATTGGTGACATTTTTATACACATATTTCAAATGTAAAAGGTACTATTACTCATTGTAATATTTACATGCACTCAATTATAAAGTGCCAAATTTGAGAGGGTGTTGTAATCACTTATGGGCGCAATTTCGGTTGAGCCCGATGTCCTACAATTTTGGGTGTTGCATTCTTGTATCTATGGGTGTATACATTTATATCTCTCTTGTTTGTTGAGATATTTTGGATCTGTATTTTCGACATTTTTTTGGCATGTTGACAGTCTCTCTTATGGGGGAGTTATTCTGGTGAAGCCCAGTGTTAGTTTGTCAGTGTTTGAGTAGTTGATTTTAACAACTCATACAGATTTGTGGTATCACTCTACTCATTCAGCAGCATGGGAGGGTGTGGTGTCGATATTGATTCTTTGGGTTTCGTGTCCTTGCTTGTTACCTTGGCTTTTCTTGGATCGTGACACTCATATTTATTTGGATCTCGTGTCATTACCTTGTTGCCTTGGTTATTGTTCTTGGATCGTGACACACCTATTTATAGCAGTTGATCTTGCTTCTTCAAAAAATTTGTCCTTGCCTTGTTACCTTGGCTTTTCCTAGATCATGGCACTCCTATTTATTTAGATCTCATGTCCTTGCCTTGTTTCCTTGGTTGTTCTTGGATCTTGGCACACCTATTTGTAGCAATTGATCAAATTATGTTTGGTATTTTTTTTGCATTTTCAACATCACTCCATTGACAGTCTCCTTGCATGGAGCTATTCTAGTGAAGCCCAGTGTCAGTTGTTTTTTAGTTCTATGATCAAGAAGTGGATTTAGACCACAGTGCGCACCACAATTCTTCAACATTGTATGAATTTTTGGAGTCGAGCTTCTGCGGATATCTTGCAGCGGGATTTTTCTATCTCTACTTTGTTATTACTGGTTTTGGGTACCTTGTTGTGTCTAATTTTCCCAGTTATTGTATGTGGGTACCTCATCAGGCCTTGTTGTCGGGACCCACCTTATTTTTCATCCACTTAAGCTATGCTTATGGGAGGGTGTTAGTGTAGGTTATTATTTATCCTTTTATTTATTTATTAGGATAATTCTTACACTTGTGTTAGCCCTACACTTGTTGGGTTAGCTTGCTTAGGTGTACTAGTTGCGTGGAGTTAGCTTACTAGTTGTGTTGAGTTAGCTTCTCAGTTATGTGGAGTTAGATTACTAGTCTTTTAGAGTTAACTTAACTACCAATATCAGTTAGTGGAAGTTCTTCACCACTGATTTAGGTAGTAGTTGCACTTCCCTCCTCCTATATGTACATCTTTCTTATTGAGTAATTCAAGTCATTGTATTGTAATGTATTGAGCATTATGGATTATGATGGATTTCCATATATGGTATTTTAGCTCTTTTGTTTTACAAATCTAATGTGGTTTGCTATTATCATCTGAAATCACGGCTTGGAAAAATCTTCTTATCATTCCTTTTAGGTTCAAAAATGGAGGAATGGTGGTGAGAAGTTGTAGAAGAAGAATGGAGAAAATTTGTGCGCAAGAGTGGAAGCAGCTAGAAGCACTGAAGCGACAGTTACATTTTTTGAATTTTTGAAATCACGGAAGGAGAAGCTTGGGCACATTTTTCATGAAATGATATCCTTGACCTTAGGGACATGAGGAACATCAAATTCCATAGTGGTCAAGAGGACAACACGTGGCGGCGATCCGATGGCAGGGAATGAAGGTGGCAAAAGTTGCTTTAAAGCACTGGGGGTTGAAAGTCGATCACATGGGTGACCAAAAGACTCCTCATATGGGTTTGGAAGATTTTTCAATTCTTGATTTCCCTTAACTTAGGGATGTGAGGGACATCAAATTCCACAATGAGAAAGATGGTGACACGTGGCAGTGATCCGATGACAGGGATTGAGTGCTCCAAAATCAGCTTTAAAGCACTAAGGGGCTATAAGTGGGTCACATGGGTAACCAAAGGACTCCCCATAGGGGTTGGGTGCATTTTTCCATGTTTGATGTCCTTGACCTCAGGTGCATGATGGACATTAAATTCCATGGTGGTCTTGGAGCTGACACGTGGTGCTTGATCCGATGGCAGGGAATGGATGCTCCAAAAATGCACCTGGGGGTTAAAAGTCGATCACATGGATGAAAAAAACTCTCCCCATAGGGGTTGGGTGAATTTTTCCATGTTTTATGTCCCTAAACTCAGGAACGTGAGGGACATCAAATTCCATGGTGGTCCTGGAGCTGACACGTGGCACTTGATCTGACAGCAGGGAATGGATGCTCCAAAAATACACCTAGGGGATAAATTGTCAAGTTTGGAGGTCACATGAGGGTCCCAGAGGTCACATGGGATCTGGGTTAATTTTTACAAGGTTTTTTTACCTTACCTCAAGGATGTCAGGGACATGAAATCCCGTCAGGCTCCTGGTGCTGACACGTGTCCTCCCGAAAATTGACTAACTCCTGATTTGAGAGGGTAACTTGGAACGATGATAACTTGAGCTCCTAGTGGAATTTCTTAGTGAAATGTTATATGATCCTGATTGTAAATGGAATTTTTAATCCAATGGTGGGGATCTCATGTCTTGATTCATCCATTGGATCCCTGAAAAATTGGAATTGTGATTTGGTACTCCACTTGTGCCTTAGAAAAACTACCTGAAAACCCTATGCACCAAGGTGTTGTGAAAAATATGATTTCACCATCATGTAGGGCTTGGAATCCTCTTTCCATAAATGTTTCTTTTTACTCCTTACTCCATTCAGAGCTCTCAAAATCACCTTCCGAAGCTCAGTGGTTGTTTTGGCCTATGCAATGACTAGGCCTGTGAACCCTAATTCTAGCTAAACTGCCCCAACTTCTCCGAGACCTTCCAAAATATTCATGAACCATATCCATGTTGAATTTTTCCCTTCCGTTCCACTTGAGGGGGGTTGATCCAGTCCTGGGAAGGCCAGTGATAGCCCTTCCCAATACTGCTAGAAGATATCATCTTTTTAGAACTCCCTAAATTCACCTAGGGGGAATGAATAGACTTTCATAAATCACCTAGGGGGACCAATTTGACATCAAAATAGGGGATGACCAGACTGACGGATTTGACCTGGGGTGCCTAGGAATGATAAAACATGAAAAATTCTTCAGAGGGTATAGTTGTTGTGCTCAAACATTGTCAATTTCCCTATTGCACAATTACATGAAAACAACTGGCTCTAACCTGGGGACATGACATGGCTTGAGCACAGTGAAGACATGGCATGAGAACTCCTAGAATCTCAACTTACAACATATTTACCAATGTCTTATCCATTGGGCCCTGTGGAGTCACATACAACCTACAACAAGAGAGAGAGAGAGAGAGCGAAGAAGGAAACACACACACAGAGAGGAAGGGAAACAACACACGCAACGGGAAGGGAAACGAATGCAACAAAAAGGGGAAAACACCTAACAATCACCTATGGTACAAGGCGGGGGATAACTCGCTTTCACTGAAGCATTTTTCATTTCTCAAAATTTACTCCTTAAGAGGCAACACCGAATGATGATGTTCTGCGAAGCCGTTGATAGGTTCCAGAAAGTTTCCTCCCCTCCTCAATTATTTATGGAAGCCAAGTGCTTCCATGATTGTCCTTTTACTTTGTAGGAGTGATTCCATGTGAGCTTCTTGATGCTCAAGTCTTCTCTTGGAAATTCCACTACCTTCATATTCTTTGAAATCAGTTTCATAGTGCCAGTTACCTTCTATGTTTATCCACATAGATGATTCTTCACCGAGCATATCATCACTGACCCAAACCTGATTTTTGTTCAAATTACTTGAACATTCTAGATTCTTTTATTTCCCATGTCTATGCTTGTTGATCTATTTTCCATGAGAGACCTCAAACTTGTCATTTTCCTTTACTCCACTATGAGGTGCTTGAGTACTGACAACAGGATTGGGAGTGACCTCATAATTTTCTTTTATGTTTATGGCATGAGTGAAGAGATCAAGAATCATCTCGGGGTCCTCCACAACTTCTGTTGCACCCAATATTTCTTGCATGGAGTTATACTTCGTCATTTCCTACAGTTACTCTTTGTATGCCTTTGGAGAATCTTTATTCTGTAGCTCAAGGCAACTATCTAGAGGGATTACCCAATAATCTTGGGAATCGCTGAATTTTATCACTTCTTTGTCTAGAGGAGCTTCAGTTTCAAAGGCCTCAAAACTTCTTACTTTACTTTGTTCATCATGGAAAGATTCTTCCTCTTCAAATGGGAAATAAAATACCTCAATTTCATCATTGTATCCACCAGCCATTGAC
Organism: Taxus chinensis; assembly: GCA_019776745.2. Taxonomy (NCBI): domain Eukaryota; kingdom Viridiplantae; phylum Streptophyta; class Pinopsida; order Cupressales; family Taxaceae; genus Taxus; species Taxus chinensis. The sequence goes on along the minus strand of CM034153.1, from coordinate 212,525,025 downwards.
TCAGGGGGACATCATATTTTTCATCTAGATTTATCTCAATATGGCAAACCTTCACATTGGTTAAGGCTTCCAAATCAGCTTCACACTTGTTCTTACAGATTTGTGGCTTGCATTAGGAGCTCAAGACTAAGCTCATGATCTTCAGTTTCTTCTAGGGCTCTACGCAGTTCTTGTACATACATTTCTTTCAAACCTTTCATGGGCTCATCACAAGCTGATTTTTTCTCTCCATAGATGGCCTGACTATGATCATCTTCATCCCCAAATGGGAATGAGAATAACTCCTCATCTTGGATAAGCTATAAGCTGATTTTTCTTCTTGAAAATAATCAAGAACCATCTCCTCTTCCTCATGGTTTGCATCATCTTGTAATTCAGGGCTACCGTCTTGTAACTCGAATCTCCTCAACGCTTCTTCAAATTCCAAATATCTTTGAGAAGTCATGTCTAGACCTATCAAGATGGGGATATCCTCTTCTTCCTCGGTTTCCACAAAGTGATTCATCTATCTGTGACCTTGATACAAGATGTTAGCTTCCAGGCTTTCGAACGTTCATATCATGTACCTCATCTTCTTCTCGGAAAGCAATTTCTCCATGTCTCCCTTCATTGGTATGGTTGCAGAAGACTAATTCATATGAATTTTTCCTCCCAAGTCTCGGTAAATTTTTTTTCCTAGCAACATTCCGAATGAGGCTGGAACGTCTGCTACCAAAATAATTGTTGAAACTTTCTTGTTTGGAAATCTAGAGAGAACCACCTGTGCATCTTTGACATTCCCTATAAGTGGGTCCTCTTTTGACTCCAAATGAGTAAGAAGAGCCATCAGGCGGATTCATGGTAATTTTGAGAGCCTTGGCGACCTTCAAAGGCATCATGTTGTCTAAGGAACCAAAATATATTATGCAATTGTTCAGTACATATTCTCCAACAAGAAGGGAGATGTATAAAGGTTCAAATTTATCAGTCTTTGATGCACTTAGAGAAAGCATGTTCTGTGAGGGAGGTGTAGGTGATTTTGGTAGCATGCCTTTAGAACTGATGAAGTTACAGCACTGGGTGTTAGACTACCACTCTTGATATATTGGATGAACCTCTCAAATTCTTCACGATGGAGTCCGCAAATTTTTAGTTTCAGTAATTTGTAACTTTGGATTTGTTTGCATATTATATGAAGTCAAAGGGAGAAGATGTGGACAAGGTGGCATGAATGGACTGACTTTTGGATTCAGAACATGATTAGGAAGAAGGGGTAGTATGTTTTGAGGAATAGAGGGTATTTTGAAAGGTACACTAGGTAGCTTTCAAAGAATCTAGATTTTATAGGATTAGATTTAGATTTAGACTTGGAAGAGGTACATCAGAAGAATTACTTGGGATTGTGGGCATCTTCTTACTTGCTAAATGGGTCAAGCTCCAACAATGCAGAACTTCATGGAAGATGGAAGTGGGGATCCTTGACTGATTATTTTATTTTGTGGAGTCATGCCATAGGAGGATCATTAACCTTCTTTTTATTTACAGCAGTGGAGGGGGTGCTCCTTTCTTAGACTGAGAATGAGTGAATATCACACATGAGAAACTGGGTGCATCTTCTTCATCTTCTTCATAACCTATAGAATACTCACAAAATCTGATTTGTGTATCGTTCTCAAACTCATCACTTTCTAGGAAACCACCACCTTCACTTTCTTGTTCAAGTTCTTCTTCACTTTCTTGAAATCCTGCAATTTACATTCATGGGTTGGGCCTCTAAGGTGAGCCATTGGGGTGCTTCCACAATTTGATTCTTGTTTCTTCTTTGAGAAGATACTCATTCAAATAATTCCCTCTTTAAAGATTCTATCTCATTTGCTAACTTTTGTAGCGATGGGTTGGTTCTCTCATCTCCAGGATGTTGGGCCTTGCCCTTTGATGGATTCTTGATCTTTCCAGAGAGGATGAGGTTGTCATCAAGTTCAATGGCCATCCTTTTTGCTTCTGCAATGATCCTTGGTTGGGTTCTTCGCAGCAAAAATCCTACTTCTGATGATTGAGCATTGATGAAGAATCTATTGACATTGTTTTGAGATGGTGAATCCTCTTTAGGTATCCTGAGAAATAGTCATTCGAAACGAGCCACGAAGTCTCTCATGATTTAACTTTCTCCTTTCTCTATTTGAACCAAAATCACCAGGAGGTCCTGACAGTCTTTAGTTGATTTAAATCTCACTTCGAAGGAAGTCATGTTGTCATCCCAACCAGTGACGGATCGAGAAGGCATGAGGTAGAACCATTTTGCTACTTTTTCTTAGAGGGACTCCACGAACAGTCTCACATCAACATCTTCATGTTGGAAACCAATAATTCAGCATGATGTCATGAAGGCAGTGATGTGTTCTTCAAGATGTTGTGTTTTGTCACCTTTGAACTTTGGTAAGTTCTTGCGGGAACCCGCTGGTAGATTGTGAAGAGGGGGTTTAAGAGCAAGCGGGCCTGTATTCCTTCCCCATGGAACAATGGGTTGAGGTTTTTCTACTTCATCTTCCATTGTCATTTCTATTTCTTCTCTTAATTCTACAAATTATTCTTCTTCTGAGAACTCAATGACCAATGGTGGTTGAAAAATGGGAGAATTTTAAGGGGGAGTATCAACAGGAGTCTTGACAAGATTGCCAGGTGAACTATTTAAAGAGATGGATAGAGAGGAGGCTTGAGAGAAGAAGTATGGATTATCTCTAATTCGTTCTTGTTGATTTTGCAAAGCCTCAAAATTGGAATCAACAACACCTCTCAACCTGCTCAACTTGGTGTATGTTCCTTCAGCCAACTTTTGGAAACTTTTATAGTGGGAACACGAAAGGACACTGTGGAATGTGAAAAGTCACATGTAGAAATCAGCAGTGTATCTTTCAGAAACGGACTTTCATGAACTCCTTTTTTATTTTTCCAATATTTGATTTTTTTTTAATTTTCAGACATTGCGGTCATAATTGGGTGCAAATGCTACTAAATCTGCCATGCGGCGGGTGCCAAAAACTGTTAGCGAGAAATTTTTTTGAGTGGACTAACTTGTGGATTTCTTGCCAATGTTATGGGAATATGAGTCCCTCTACTTAACCGATACAACTCTCCTATATGCATGCACATGAAAAGGTGGATTTATGTGGTGGCATTTTGACCAGGGATTCAACAGGGACACTCCATTGACCCTGTGGCAAAGCTAGTAATTTATTACTAGGGAGGACTTTGTCTGTAAAGTGGGAAAGGGGAGTGAGAAATGAGATAGGGGAACTAATGTTATAGGTAGGAAATTAGATTCCTACACACACTAGTTATAAACTTCAACACATGCATTTATGAGAAGAAACAACCATGTAAATGGCAACAAGATGAGATAAGATTGTGAACTCAAAGTTTCTAAAATATCCTCATCAAAGAGGCTACAAACTCCTTCTTCGTGTATTGATGCTTAAACAGAAGTTGTACATAGTGGAGAAATGGAGGAAATTGAGAAGGGGGAAATGGAAGAAAATGGCTATCTCCTTTGTTCTCTCAAAGTACAATATACTCTTGAGTTTACAAGATCAATCACCAACCCTTTGAAATGGGAATGGCGTTATAATTTATAGAATGAGAGGTGACTTATCGTCTTCCTCATGACCCTCCAAATGCCTTATTTCTAACTTTAGACTATTCATATTCCTACAAAATATTTAAGTCCCTTTTATAAAATCAAGGTGACTTAATTTACATTATGTTTCTAAAGTCACTTTTAAGTGACTAAAGGCATATCAAAAAGTGAAAACCCCAATGAAGAATTAGAACATTTGAAGAGAGAAACATTTGGGGGAGAGGGAAGAGAGAAAGGAGGAGGAGATGTTTCCTGTGATGAAGTTCGAGTCCTCGTTCATGGAAAGCTCTAATGCGACGAAGTGGATGTCCCATTGTGCCAAAACTGCTCTTTCAGTGTGACTTTCTATTTTTAGCAGGTGTCTATGGGACCACTTACTATTTTTAGTAGTGTAAAAAATGTTCGTTCTAATGAATTATCATCTGTTGTACACCTCCAATGTCTTCGTCTCCTTCGCAGGTTCTTTTGTTGTCGGCTTTCCCGAAATAGCAATCCTTATGTAGAAGACCTACTATTTTTAGAAAGTGGGATTTTGGAGATCCAATTAAAGTAGAACAAAGTTTTTTGATATGGGTTTTTTCCCAATATTTCCCCTCTGAAATTTTAGACCCATCTGCTTAATAGTCCAGGAGATTTTAAACTTTCAAATTTCAGACCTAGCAGTGCTTCTGGACACGGCAGCCATTAATGGACCTCAAAATTGCAGGTCTAGTTTTTCCTCCATTTGTGATGAAATAAATTTCATTGCGATAGGTTTTTTATTCTGGTTCTTTACACTAAATTCTACTTCTTTTCGTCCAATGGTTTGATGAGAAATTGAATATTTTTCTTTGTTGAGCCAAAAGTGGGATTTCTTCGTTGTGGATGCTCTGTTGCACAAGAGGATAGTTTTAAGGTGTCTTCTTGATGGCCTTGGGTAGAGGAATAAACCAAAAAATATAAATTGTTTCAGGTGTTCGTTTGGGATATTTCTTTAACTTCTCGTTTCATGGCCATGGAGTTTTCTCTATTTTATCCTTCTTCTTCTTATGCTTCTCCTTCTGTGTTTGCTCCAATTTTCCTTCGAGGACCTAAGTGATTTCATGGAGTAAAGGGAAGTACATTTTTTCATGTCTGGTTTGTGGTTCAGCAATAGAATAATGGTGGTGAGAAGTTACAGAGGAAGAATGGAGAAAATTTGTGCACGGGAGTGGAAGCACTGAAGTGACAGTTAGAGTTTTTGAATTTTTGAAATCATGGAAAGAGAATATTGGGTGAATTTTTCATTACTTGATTTCCCTAACCTCAAGGATGTGAGGAACATCAAATTCCATTGTGGTCAAGAGGACGACACGTGGCAGTGATCTGACGGCAGGGAATGAAGGTGAGAAAAGTTGTTTTAAAGCACTGGGGGCTAAAAGTCTGTCACGTGGGTGACCAAAAGACTCCTCATAGGGGCATGGTGAATTTTTAAAAGTTTTATGTCCCTGATCTTAAGGGACACTTCCACAATGAGCAAGACAGCGACACATGGAGGCGATCCAACGACAAGGAATGAGTGCACGTGCACTGAGGGGCTGATCCCCATAGGGGCTGGGCACATTTTTTCATGTTTTATTTCCCTGACCTTAGGTACGTGAGGGACATCAAATTCCACAGTGGTCCTGGAGCTGACACGTGGCGCTTGATCCGACGGCAGGGAATGGATGCTCCAAAAATGCACCTGGGGGCTGAAAGTCAGTCACGTGGATGACCAAAAGGCTCTCCCCATAGGGGTTGGGCAATGTTTTATGTCCATGAAAGAACGTGGGGGTATAAAATTCCCACGGTGATTTTGGAGCTGACATGTGGCGCTTGATGCGAAGTGAGCGAATGGATGCTCCAAAAATGCACCTGGGGGCTGAACTGTCAAGTATGGAGGTCACATGAGGGTTCTAGAGGTCACATGGGGGTTGGGAATGCATTTTTCCAAGGTTTGGTGTACCTAACCTAATGGACATCAAGGACATAAAATCCTGCCAGCTCTTGGTGCTGACATGTGTCTTCCTAAAAATTGACTAACTCCTGAATTGCCTTTGAGAGGGCAACTTGGAACGATGATAACTTGAGCTCCCGGTGGAATTTATTGGTGAAATTTTATATGATCTTGACTGTATTTTCAATCCAATGGTGGGGATCTCATGTCTTTATTCATCCATTTTATCCCTAAAAAATCAGAATTGTGATTTGGTACTCCACATGTGCCTAAGAAAAACTACCTGAAAATCCTATGCGCTAAGGTGTTGTGAAAAATATGATTTCACCATAATGTAGGGCTTGGAATCCTCTTTCCATCTATGTTTCTTTTTACTCCTAACTCTATCCAGAGCTCCCGGAATCACCTTCTGAAGCTTAGCGGTCATTTTGGCATGCGCACTGACTAGGCCTGTGAACCCTAATTCTGGTGAAACTGCCCCAGCTTCTCGAATACCTTCCAAAATATTCTTGAACCATATCCATTATTTTCCAATACCTTTGGATCGCCTCCACATCCACTTAGGATCTTCTTCTCTGCTTTGTGAGGTTGCTCCATCTCTAGGAAGGCCAGTGATAGCCCCTCCAAATACTTCCAGAAGATAACATGTTTTCATAACTCCCTAAAATCACCTAGGGGGAATGAATAGAATTTTCCTAAATCACCTAAGGGACCAATTTGACATCAAAATAGGGGGTGATTAGATTGACGGATTTGACTTGGGGTCCCTAGGAATGATAAAACATGAAAAATTTTATACATGGGTATAGTTTTTATGCTCAAAAATTGTCAATTTTCTTGTTGCACATTTGCAAAACACTTTGATTTTTTTTTGTAATGTTTTATTGTTTTCTCATTTTTTTGTATTTTTGAATTCTTTTATGATTTTTTTTTATTTTTAAAATTTGGGACCAACAATTTCAATATGCATGATAGGATCCAACAACAATGTGTGTGACTTCCTTGATAAGGGAGACTAAACAAGTTTGTTTATCAAGAGTGATATTATCCCCGATCTCGATGATCGTGGTGAGTTCACACTCAACAAATGACTAGGATTTGTTTTGAAACATGGGTTTCATATGTGGGAGCTTGAGTTCCCTATCCATAGGTTTCTACACTTTGTGTCATATTTGATGGGTACGTTGGTGTGCATTCTGGATTCGCGTTTAATTTTGAATTTTTTAATTTTTTGAGTTGTTGGGAGCTTTAGAGCTCTTCGGAGTTTTGATCTTAGCTTTATAAAGAACATGTCTAGATTTCTTATTAGCTAATGTTTGACTTGTATGATCTCAATAAGTGAGAGAAGAACATGGACATTTAGAATTGATCAGAGGAATGGCAGTGGACTTGCCACAATCTTTGGTAGAAGAATAATGTGATGGATGAAAAGGATACGGCCCAAGGATTGAAGAAGATGTGCTACCAAGAGGTGAGCCATAGAGAGAAGACGAAGGGCTACTAGGATGTGGCCCAAGAATAGAAGAAGAAGGGCTACTAGGACGTGACCCATAGATGTAAGATGATGGGCTACTAGGATGTGGTCCAATAATAGAAGATGATGGACTACCCAATGGTGACCCATACATAGAAGAAAAAGGGCTAGTTGGTCTTGCCCCAAGAATATAAAGTAATGGGCTACTTGAAATTGTCCCAGAAATGGTAGAGGGAGGGATACTAAAAGGTGACCCACACCTATACAAAGATGAAGTGCTACTTGGCATTAACCCCCTAAGAGATTGTGATTGAGGAATCATGATATAGATAAAGAGTGATTGGGTGATGAGAAGATAGGCCATGGATCAATATAATACCCAAGAGTCTCATCACATACTGAAGAATGTAAAGATGGAAGAATAAGAGGATAATAAATTTGCATGATCTGAGGCTCTTCCTCCATTTATTAATAAAATGAATCAACCTTTTCCTCACAATATGTAGATGCATTGAAGTCTAAAGAGAATACTTTCTCATAATTTGTTGGAGGAATATCTTTGTGTGCCCCTATAAATGCCATTGATTGTTTTCTTCATTCTGAAAGAGATCAATCAATATGAGTTGTTGATCGACCACCAAGGGGTTGATTGGAAGAAAGAGGTTCAATTGGTATGTAATACTTATAATATGTTTTATGATGATTCATAGAAGAAGATGATGTGGGGGATGAAGAAGATGTGGAGCTAGATGTCTTAGGAATAGACGAAGGTGGTGTGGATATACCTATATGATGGTATATCATCTGTAAAATAGTAGGATAAGTCCAAAGTTTAGTAGATTACAATGCATGGGTCAATTCAAAAGTTTGACTAGAAGGACTTTGAGTCACACGAATCTTCAAAGAAAGAAGACTTTGTGGGGGTGATTGATGAAGAAGGTCCTGTGAAGAAGGGGAGGACCATGATTTAAGAATTGCAATGGATGAATAATAACAAGGGTACTGCGAAGAAAGAGAGGACCATGATTCAAGAATTGTATTAGATGTTTGATTGGAGGGATTTGGAGTCATGCGTATCTTCAAAAGAAGAAGATGTCATAGAGGCGATTGATAAAAGGGGTCCTGTGAAGAAAGGGAGGACCGTGACCTAGGAGTCGTATTAAATGTATGATGAAGAGGGTCCTGCGAATATAGGGAGGACCACAACATAGGAGTCACATTAGATGAATGATGAAGATAATTTGTGGTGACATAAATCTTTAGAAGAGGAGAAAATGGTTTAGGTGACTGATAATAGAGGTCATGCGAAGAAGGGGAGGACCGCAACTTATGAGTCGAATTACATGAATCTAAATAGTAATTTAGGTCCAAATCATCAAAAGAGTTAGAAGAAATATTTGGATTGGAATCCTCAGAAGAAGAGGAAAAGTTTGGATTAGAATCAGAAGAAGAGTGGGGGGAACCTAAATAATAACTTGGATTAGAAGTGTCCAAACCATACCACTGACTATGAGATGAAGCTGGGGAACGAGTTACCCAGATGGGTTCTCTAGCACAAATAACCAATCGAGGTTTGGTCATGATGGGTGTCTTTTGATGTGAATGCTGAAATTTTGATTCCTTATTTTCGTATGTATAAGGAACCCTGTGATAATTAGTCATGGTTAGCATTCACTAAGTCCAAATTCCTAGACCTAGATAGTGTGATTGAACTCCTTCAAATAGAAGGAATATCCATGTCAATTCGGGTAGCATAACGGTAACCAACTAGACATTTTACAATAGATAGGGGATGCTTGTGTGATTTTCCAAAGGGAAGCTAAGGAAAACATACATCATGATGACTCAAGATTGATAATCCAACAAGGTTTGGACAACAAGTTTGGAGGCGTAAATGTCAAAGGATTGATCAAAATTTTAACAACATAAAGGATTCAAAGGAAATATTTCCAATGTTTGATTGATGCAAAAGTTTCTTGATAGGAAATTTTTTTGCCAAGGTTTGAAAGATGTGTTCAAAAATGATCATGAACTTAGGAAAAAACAAGAATATCAAGAGGATAAAATGCCCAAAGGATTTCCCTAGAAATGAGTTTATAAGATGGAAAAACACAAGGAAAAATCACGCAAGTTCAAAACACAAAGCCAAATTAATGACCAAAGAACAATGAATGATATAGACTCAATGGATCAAAGTGATTGTCATAAAATGGATAAATCAATGTGACAAATGAGGCACAATCATGCAAATTTGTTGGTAAACCAATAAATAAAATGGAGTAATTCGTAAGTGTTTAATTAATCAATAGTTTGATGTGTAACATGACCAAAAAAATGTCACCATTTATGTCAAGTTCAAAAACAAACAAGACGTAAGTAATAACAAAAGGTTGATACGATTTCCAAACAAGGTATATTAAAAGAAAGTTTAGATCCAATAAATACCTAAATCTCAAAAAGTAGAAGTTACAAACATGAATGACACAAAAATACCACTAAGATACGTTAACCAAAATTTATGGAAAAGTAAAGTATTAGTATCGAAATAATATTATTACGATGCACATAAAGGTAAAAATAACACTTTTCAAAATCAAGATAATGTTTGAAGGTAAACTAAGGCTAGAGTATACCAAGGAATTGTTACAATGTGTGTAGCCTAACATTACAATCTAGACACTTAGGTCGAGTTTGCAAGAAACAAGACGTAAGTATAAAAAATTATGGCGATACAATACCAGTAAGATAACACCTCAAAAGAAAATCAAGTGATGAATCAAGCCTAACTATGATGACGATCTTGACTTGGGTATTAAGATCAAATAAAATAATACCAATGATATGAGTACGTTCCCACACACTTAAGACGTTTAACAATTGAGCCTAAAACATGGATGAGTGTAAACAGACATAAAAGTGATGACACCATCAATTGGCAACACATGTGTGGTCACTCCTCTTTTGATCAACAAAGTGTCAAAAGAAAGTGAAGGAACTAGTACAAGTGGGGATGAAAAATGTTGGCCTCACTTTGTCAGAGTTTCACCTCACCTTAGGGCGAGTTAAAAACTAAGAAAAAGTAATGCTTCACACATTTCGTGATGAATATTGGATCTTTAAAGCAATGATTTGGTCAAGTTGGCTCCAAATACTGAATGGCCTTCCTAGGTGGTTCACTCAACTAGCTGTCAAAATTTATCTAAGAGTGAGCTCGATTTACCAAGAAAGTCACACTGACTAATCTTGGGTTATCTCATCTTTACTTTACCCCCTTCAAGCACAATGGGAAATAAATACGTCCATCGTGTACTCTCATTGGGGTCATGATATAGATACATTTGGCGCTAAATATCACAAATGGTAATAATAGTCAAGTAGGTTGTGTAGAGCACTTCCTGTTTCATCCACAAGGTTCCCTTTTGTGTGGACTACTTTGGGGTTCCTAGGACCACCCCCATTGTTGTAGCTTAAGGCTTATGCCAAAGGGGTTATGTCCAAGTTTTAAGTGGATAGGGCATACCTTTATCCAAACCTATAAATCAAGTGTTTTGAATGTTGTGTATTTTTTTTAATATTTTAGGCTTAATGTGGTTTAGACATTCGTTGTTTGGAAACTTGCAACACACGTGTAGTTAGAAAAGTTTTTTTCGAACTCATTTCTTTGACAAGCATTTTTAGGTCATGCACTCAAGCATTAGTAGTTCTCTAAGCAAATCACATTATTTGAAAGAGGATTAAGAGTTTCTTTTGATTCTCAAGATCATCCAAGGATGCAAGAGAATAGCATACACAACAAATAATCAAACTAAAAAGTACATGAAATTTTTGTAATTAATGAACCATACAAAAAGTTCGATAAATGTTCATTCACTTAAGCCAAAAATGAAAGATGAAGTTTCCAATTAACCAAATGTTAGAAAATGAAGACTGAAATTTTCTTTTGATTCTCAATATGCACCGGTAAGGTAGCAAAAGAAGAGCATACACAAACTTTATCCCAACTAGATAGAAATGGAAAACTTCAAATCAAAGGACCATAAAAAAATGCTTTGTAAAAGGTTCATTTCCATTAAGCAAAATGAATAATCAAATTTCTAAGTTAATCCAAATGTTAAAAATATAGAGATCAAAGTTGTTTTTTATTCTCAAGATCACAAAAAGGTACAAGAAAAAATCATACACAAACTTTGGTCTAAATCAAGTAAAGCATGGAAATACAATATTCATGAAAACATTAGACATGTTAAAAATGACCAGCTTTACAATAAAAGGAAAACCTATAATTTATATAAGTATAAATCCTAAATTTATATTTTCATTACATATTTTACTTCAATATCTTTCCAACATAAAAAAATGGAGTCATTTCAAGTTCGTGAGCAAAAGTTATGGCCTTTGGAAGATGGGTTACACATATGTTCTTATGCTCACGGGTATGCACTTAACATGTACCCAAAAAATGTAAAAAAAAACATCCCTTAATCTACAAAATGGTCACATTTTTATAACCAAGATTCAATTTTGACAACTCATCATATTAATATATGAATAGAAGACTCAACGCTATCAAACATTAACATTCATGATCAAAAACTTAACATTTTCAAGAAATTGACAAAACTAACATGTAGAATGTTGAAAAAATAAGCTCTAAAAATGAAAACATGATGAAATCTTGAAATTTTCTCACCAAGATTCAATTTTGACAGCAACCCGCCACATTAATATGTAAATAGAAGACTCGGCACTATCAAACACTAACCTACATGTTCAAGAATTTAATATTTTCAAGAAATTGACAAAACTAACATGTAGAATGTTGAAAAAGTAAGCTCTAAAAATGAAAACATGGATAAATCTTAAAAAAATTCCATCAATTCTAATTTCGACAGCACTTCACCTCCTTTATACCTACAAGAAATACTCAACACATGCAAACTCAACAAAACAAGTTAAAAAACAAGTTATGTCAATATATGCAAAAAGAGGGTTAGTAACTAAAATTGAAACTTAACTACAAAAACTTGAAATTAAGTGCAAAGGACAATGGAGTAAGTCCCACCTAGCATGCCAAATGTATCAATGTATTAATTAGTTATGCAAAGAGAATTAAAACTAGCAACTTAGTAGTTTCAAAACATGAACTAACTACACAAAGATCATCTTGCTAAGAGCTAAACAAGACTAAATGCCACCATTATGCATTAAAACTTTGAAATAGAAATCAAACTAATATGCTAAGCATTAAAATCTCTACTCTTTAGATCACCAAAACAGTAAATGAACCTAGATAGATCCATGACAATCAAAGTTGAGTGTTTGATCTTCAAGGGTTTGGGAATGGAAGCTCATCAAAGTATGGCTACAAGACCATTTTGATTCTCTCCATATGACCCAAAAGCTTGGATGAATGAAATGCAAGAATGAGGCTATTAGCTCAAATGAAAGATGCTCTAAGATGAAATGCATATAGATTAGCTATAAACATGTAAGGTGTAAAGGTGTAAATAAAAAGGTAGGAGGATGGCTCTTTATATAGCCCAATGGATAAAAGAATCTCTACATCCATTTACATGTGGGATAATAGAGAGGTAGAGTTAGTTGTGGATAAGGATGGTTGAAAGGGAGTTGAGTCAACCTTGGGAGAGTTTATTTTGTCCGTTAATGACTCATGGGGTTTGAGGGGATTTATTAATTAACCCAAGTGATTAATTAATAGGTGTGCAAGCTTATAAAAGTTTTTTAGAGGAATAGTTAGTATGGTTTATGTTATGAGAGGATTTCAATCAAATAAATGATGATCTATTGATTAAATAGAAGAGAGAATTAATTAATTAAGAATAATTAATTAATCTAGATAGAAAAGGGTATTTTTTTGGATTGAGGGTAAATTGAGGGTGTTTGAAAGGACCCACATCCTTGTACACATGAGGATTTTTGAGAGGATCCACAACCTGGTTACAATGAAGGGGACCACTATTAAGAACCCAATTGAAGCAACCATGAAACCGAAGGGAAGATGCAGCGACCGTCGACAACGACCGCAATGAGTGGGACAACTATTAGAACAACCACCAGCATCGGCAGCGAGAGGAGCAGCCACCAGTACCAGCAGCAAGCGGAGCAGCCACAAGTGTCAGCAGCGAGAGGAGCAACCACGACCGTAGCGAGAGGAGCAGCAACAGTGATTGGAGCAGCCACCAGCGTCAGCAGCGAGAGGAGAAGGAGCCACCAGCGTCGACAACGAGAGGAGCAGCCACCAACGTGAGTAATCACCAGTGTCAACACGAGCAGAGATGCCGCCTCTAGCGGCGAAACCACCTCCAAAGAGGATCGTGCCTCGGGGGGATTTGAAACCGGGTGGGCAAGCACACAACCATGTGACTTGACCGCACCACTCCCACCCCATCGGCTAGATAGAAAGGGGTATTAATTAATTAGAAATAATTAATTTATCTAGATAGAAATGGGAGTTGATTAACGAAAGGTCGTTAATTGACGTCGTTGTTAGATAGAAGAGTTAATTAATTAACGTAATGTAATTTAATTAACGATGATAGAAGAGAAAATGTGTGATATTGACGATATGTCGTCAATTTGCGAGAGAGGGTATAATTAGCACAATTTAAGTATTTAAATTACTCGAGCTAAATTTTAGGTGTCTACAGTTCCTATGGTTTTGACTATGCTTTTCATGTTGGTTATTTATGGATGTTTGCAATGGATCGATGTATTTTGAGTAAGATTATAGTAAATGAAGTTATGATCGCAGCATGAGTTTCTCAAGGAAAACGTGGGACTTGAGGCACGTTCTCTTCAACATGTGTGGTTGGGTTTACCTTGGTAAGGTTCTCAGCCTCTTTGTTGTCCACCTTTGGGTGGCCAAACTATTGTGTCAATTACATGGCCTTCCCCTAACATGCATGTCATGGATTTGTTTGAGGCCCTCTAGTTGTCTTATGAGGCGGCATCTTCACTTCACGTTAGTCCTCTTATGTCACCCTTATACTTTGTTCTGTGTTTTTGTTAATATAGTAAAGATAATGATGCCTAAACTAGAAAAGGGCATTCCTCAATTTAATAATTATAAAAAGAATGCAAAGATAAGGGCATGGCTCATGGTTGATGATTGCTTAATGAGTTATTCGAAACTTGAGAGGACCATCTCTAGCTATCCCAAGTAAATGAATATATATAGTGCTTGTCTAAAACAATATTTATGTAAGTTCTTGGGGTGGTGAATATGTGTACACATTTTTCCTTCTGAATCTTTGAGCGAAGCTTAAGATTCAATCTTGTAAATATTGCTCAAGAATTTTCACTAGCAAGTTTTTTGATTGGTTGTATGTCGGGAGTTATTGTCCCCTAATGTACCCAACATATTTTATTAACAATATTCAAAGTTATGAAATTTTTTGCAACCCTTACAATATATGTCAAAATTTATTTTTAATATACCATGTTTTTACGTTCTAAAGGATTTTCTATTTTCATTGCATTTGCATTTACAAATTTATTTTGCTCTATTAGTTGAATGTGTATTCTAACGTAATTGCAATTTTCCCACAAAATTACAAAGCCACTTAGAAATGAGGCTTTCAAGGGTACCGACTGTTAAGACAGATTTAATACTCTACAAACATTAATTTTAAGCTAAATATTAGTGTGTACATGAGACCAAGAATAGCCAACTCGAACGGAAAGAAATTAACTAGAATGAAAATGTTAAAATAGATATAAAGACATTATTTCAATATGCCTTTCTTGAATTGATGTGTTTTGTATATTTATTTTTCGTGTTTTTTAAAAATTGTATGTTTCCTCTAAAGTTTGATAAATTTTAAATTAAATAAAATTAAAATTGTTTTGATTTTGAACTTTGAATATTGTTTTTTAATTGTAAGTGTACATAATTATAGACTTCTATTTATATTGTTAATGTATTATGTCGAGGATTTTGTGTTTACATGGTCTTCAAGAGATGGTGGAGAGGGTATTTGAATTGTTGAGCACTATAACTGTGTTGACCATCTACCTTGGATTCGTCTACTAGATCCCCTTTAAATCCACTTGTGTTGTGTGCACCCCATGCAACACGTGAGAGGCTTTGTTAAAAATATCATCCAAGGTGCAAATTCTCAGGCCTTGCCGATGAATTTGTTGTCATACGCTTGTGAGTGCCTTGATAAGAAGTTGTTTCTTTCTTCGCTAGATTTGGCAAAATTATGTGAGGTGGATGATGTGTCCCACAAGTTGTTGAGATTTTGCGTAGCCAAAGAAGTCGACAAAACATTCTTGTCATTCAACTTCTAAGAAGATAGTATTAGTCTAAATAAACTTTTCGTAAATTAGATGTGCTACAATGGAATGATGACTCCATAAAATTTCAAGTATTGTATTGGAAATAGGTTCATGGGCTTTCAGGCCTCATATTGAATGGCAATTGGTATCATGAATAGGCACAGTAATAATGAATCCATTTTTGTCATTTATTGTTGGAAGAAAGAATGGTGTATAAGATATGGACCATTGATCTTAAGGGCGCAAACTTTTGCCCTACGCCCTTCATTGTAGATGCATTCTATGCCTTTCCCATTTGCCATTTTCCCATGTAAAGAATCCCTCATTTCAGTTGTGGCATAAACGATAGAAACAAAAGCAGTGTTAAATCGAAGAATCATATAAATATCCCTTCTAATTATTTTATTATTTCATCTTGCACAACAAAACATCCATCGGTGGCATCTGAGTTCATTGTAAAAATGCTCGTCCAAGAGGAAGTTCCTAACATCCCTCTTTGTATGCATTTGCATTGTCGAATTAGATGAATGACAACACTTGTTCTTTTGCCTCTCTGACTACAAGTCCTTTGTCACATGAGCTACAACGCAACATATGGGTTGAAGCTAGGCTTTTCTATGGAGGAATTCACCAAGTGATTACAATTGTATACAACGTTGGTGGAAAACCATCTAAATTGTCCCATTTTTGGCAATCAAATTTGATACATACATCGGTCGTGCATGAGATGTGGGCAACCCCCTTTTAGAAAAGAAGAAGAGCACTTGATTCCTCTGCAATGCACCAATGTCTCTTGAACTTTTACACATATGGCAAGGTTGTTCCTATCTCTCCCCCTTGCCCCTATTTCCTCTCTACGTAATTTTCTTTTGGCTTCCACTCATAACCTCTGCTATCAACATCTCCATTGTGTCGCCCACATGCAATTGCTAAATATAAGTGGACTATTTTCATTTGATAATGTAATGCCACATCTTGGACATCGATCGATGTTGCAGCCCTTCTATACACACGCAACTTTATATAATTACCACACTTCAATATAAAAAGAATAGCAAGTTAATTATTTTCATCCATTGCTTCATCCAAAATTCGAGACTACTAACAATAGTAACATTGTCAAACCTATCTAAATTTTAACATTTCAAACATCATTTCATGCTCTTCCATCTTACCAACATTCTTATCTCTTCATAACATTATCACTATATCAATCTACTTTTCTCACATACCACAGTCTACACAAAAACACCACTACCTTCATCTTCATCTTCATCTTCTATGTTTTAATCTTCTTTGTTTTAATCTTTTTATTCCTGTTTTAATCATTTTTTAATCAACTTCTCTGTTTGAAAGATGTTTTAACACCCTATCCATGTCTAAGGGGCCGATCTTCATTTCTTTCACTGCGTATGTAATGGGCTTAAGACTTCAACTCATCATCCGCATAAGAATTGAAGGCTGCTATGAAGAAATTATTGTGCATCTGGAAAGGCTTTAAAAATTAAATATGTGTTTGTTGTTGAGCTTACATCCAAAATGAATACATTACATGCGATTGGATGTAAAAGAAGAATGAAACATTGCTAACTTTAAGTCTGGCAGGCCTAGGATACAACCTAAGAGCTTTCTTGCATATACTGTATATGTGATTATGACATAGCAGTCTCGTTCAAAAGCTCCTATTATTGTACCAGTCAGAATCTCATTCGTCCAATTTAGTAATATTTTGGTACTTTTTTCTTTTGGTTATTGTGTTTTTAATATTTCAATGGCCATCGAGAAGCCGTACGAAGTGAAAATTTCACATACGGTCTTGGAATAGAGATAAGAAAAGTGATGTTTCTATCAACCATAATTATCCAACAGTTCAAGTACAATCAATATATTTGAAGCACGGTGCAGATTGGTGTTTTAAAATGGAATTTGTGGCGTCAACCTATAGGGTTTCTCACTTTTTCATTTGGTCGCTCACAGAGTGTGGGAGATTGCCCTTTGATCTACCAGAAGCCTAAGAAGAATTAATAGCGGTTTATCAAAGAGAATACTCCAGTATACAATTTAATTTAGTTTACATTGTTTCTAACCTAAATATATCAGCTTCTTCATTCTTTATGACAGTTCTTTACTTGGGTGGATGGAACTTTTCAATTCCATTCATACCCATTCTGGCACATTTTGAATGGGATTCAATTTCTGGAATTAGCAAGGTTGTTAATATAACGATCAGCATCCTAATTTTATTAGCTAAAAATTATTTGTAAGTTATTTAACCTATTGACCAATGCATTTATGGCTAGATCAACATAAAGTGCAAACAAAATCAATCAAAATGGAGATGTCAATCTTAGTTAATGCAAATATTCCACATAACTCAGAGCAATACATGCTCGACATTCTGCTTACTTCTGTTATCTGAAATATCAATGAGATGAGGCTATGTAAAGTATAAATTCATGTATGTAAATTCATGAAGAGAGTCAAATAAGTGTGCCTACATAGTTGAGAAAATATAACTGGTGAATAGAATTTCATCAACCATATTCTCTAAAAATGTCAAAAGAATGATATAATTTATATCATCCTACAATTGATTGCAACAGAACTGGCCTCCTTCCATATTCACCATGGATAATGTCCATATTCTTTTCTAGAAGAAGCATAAAATACAAGCCTATTATTTCAGAATAAACAGTGGACAAAGTTATCTTCCGTGCTTATGAGAACTTTTTTTCTTCTTCCAAACTTTTCTGGAAACAGCCTTTCTCTGTATTTCAATCTCTGTATACTTGCGCTTCCTGTACCAAAAATTAATCATTAAAAAGCAATCAGGACACTAAACAACCCTATAAAAAAAAATCTAAGCACCATATAATTCCGGACTGTGGTAGTTTGGAACAATTGCACTGGCATTTAGAAAAACAATACAAGACATCAAATTCTGAGCTTCCACAGGATAGATAGAATCGTGGATTACACGAGGATGGAATCACTGCGCTTTTCTTGATGGTTGGTATTACAAAATAGTAAATCAAATAACAGACCATCAGCCTCACCTGTACTGCCCAAGTTCAGAATTAGAAAGCAATTCATCTGCAATAGTCAGCTTACGCTCTTTCTTTGTCAGCCTTCCCGAGTAGAATTCTGAAGCAGGTTCTATGACAGTTCCCACCTGAAGCATGCAAAATCAGGGAGAAAGAAAATTATATGTGCCCACAGCTACAGGAGTTGCGATCAATGCAAATAGAATACCAAACAGCATCTACAGCCATTCAGAGTATCAGTACTTGCCTGAAAATACTTGGGAAGACCTTTGGAATCATCTGCTTTGTAATGTCTTTTAGGATCAAGAACACCTCTCAACTGTAACGCAAATAAAAAAACAGTTAGTATCTTATGTTTTGCAAAATCCATGAACATTGCACACATGCTATGGGTGGAGAAAATCAGCAATCCCAAATCTCAACAACATACCTGTAAGTTCCTGTTTTACATTTATACAAATAAACCAAATACAGCCATTTCATTGAATAGTATACACTACCTTCAATAATTGAAGATCTTTCTTCAATTCAGGACTGATTGTTTGTGCTGGCATGTCAAACCTGTTCGCACAAATTTGTCATTTCTATCAATAACCCAAATCATTCAGAATGGTACGTTGATTTAGTTTAAGTACTAAACAAATTACCATTTAGCCCCTAGGGTGTCTTTGACTTGTTTCCGAGCCAATTTGTTCAGTTTTTTTGGATTTCTTGGTGGAACTAGAAGTCCATCCTGGAGCTGATTTTCAGTTTGCCATGCTGAGGCTTGAATCAAATGTTTATCCAGTTCTTGACCTGCTTGATTAATGGTTTTCCCTGAATCACACTTACTTTTTATCGTAGATGAAGCGAACTGTATATCAGGTTTCCAAGAAATGTTTTCACCTGGTCCTGTCTTGGACAGACTGAGAACATAGAAAAAACAATTACTGGAATGCTACTTTTTGCATAAAAACACAACAATGAAAGAATACAAAAGCAGTGACAAAGTAGTATTTTAAAATATTCAGTATTCACAAATGGTAATACGTGTTATTATTTGATACCTTCTTAAGCTATACAGTGAACTTACCTATTTTGAACTTAAACTATGATTAATTCTCGAGCATAAAATTAAAATAGCCCTACCATTTGTCTTTAGGGGTTTCGGATAGCACAACACCGTCCTCCACCGCATCATATCCTCTAATCTTGAAAGTGGTTACAATGCCTTCCACATGCTCGGCATATGATGTATTCCTTCATAGAAACAGAAAGCAAAAACTCTATTCTCAGACCAAATCAGAGTACTGCTTGATGAAAGAACACACTGTTCAAAAAATCACACATTGTAAGACAAGAAGCAGAAGCATAATCTGCTGTCGAGCAATAAGATCAATGCCCGCACATAGTGAAGATGTACTCTCATACCAAGATGATATTTTTTGCAACCAAGATCTTTAAATAAGGGATTTTAAAAACCTACTATCCAAGCATGGGCACATTATTTTAAGAAAAGTGAAGGCCAACACTGTAATGCTGAAGGGCACTGCCAAGCTAAGGTAGAGTAGAATACATGGACTTAACACTATAATGAAGACAGTCCTTTCCCCCTGAATTATTGATCAATTAAGGCTCATATGCCAGTTTGCAGAAGTAATCGTTGATTTCAATTAGCCATGGTTTATTCAGCAAGGAATCATGCTTTCCTTTTGCGAGGAAATTCTTCCAACAAACATACAGTTAAAGTCACTTGGAAATAAGTCAGTCTATAT
The DNA here is from genome assembly GCA_019776745.2 of Taxus chinensis. Lineage (NCBI taxonomy): Eukaryota > Viridiplantae > Streptophyta > Pinopsida > Cupressales > Taxaceae > Taxus > Taxus chinensis. The sequence continues at coordinate 212,504,885 of CM034153.1, read as the reverse complement.
ATAGAGTAAACAAATGCGTTTGTCATTTATGACCAGGATTCTAATCAAAAGTAAGCAATTTTGAATATATCAAAGTTTTATAAAGTTCAAACCTTAGAAGTTTATTAGATATTTGGTAAACCAAAATCTTTCAACTGTGATATCTACCCCAAAGATCCGTCAAGCAGAACTTGCACCGCATTGATTTTGAATATTATGATGAAACTCCACTCAAAAAGAGTAAGATGACGACATGAACAAAATCAAATTTCACCCACTCTGTTGCTCCTTTCTCAGTAAGCAGAAATCCCTAAATTGCTGCCTCACAAACTGCGATTTCTGTTTTTACCGAATTATGTCTTGGGAACGGTAGAATTAACTCTATGGATTAATAAGCCAAGGTGCCTGGGTCCTGTACTCCCTCACTATATGATCTTCCCACAACAGTGGTATTCTCCATTCTCCCTCCATGGCTGCTTGAATTAATCATAGCCAGAGAAACATCAGTTCCTGAAAATCATTCACTGACTAGGAATTCATTTCAGAGACAGTATCCGATCATGTTTACTTTGGAATTTTGTGTACTTTTCAAGATTAAAATACCAGATTATTGGTATTCAACAGAGATATCATTGAAAAGAGTGGTTCTTGGGTGCTTATTACCTCCAATTCCCATTCTCCTTGTGTATGTCTCCTCCCCATAGCAGTGCTATATACCAGCCAAGTCCATTTGATCAATTGTTTTCTTTGGTCGAACCCAACCAACCAGCGGTGCATTTCTCAACACTTGCAATCCAATGACAAAGTACAAAGGAGCCCAAGAAATGAAACGTGGAAGGTACTTTTCAGGCATCAAACTTTTCTCCTGCTGTTTAAACTCTTTTTACCAACCATAAAAATCTAATAATCCTAAAAAAAAATGTTTTAGATCTTGAGGGTTTTCTTATGATACCCCTCTTGATTGAGGGAAGTTTGAGAGTAAAGATGCATCTTCTGACAATACTAAGCTACAGAAATCGTATGTTATATGGATGTTTGCAGTAAGTGTGAAGTGTGAACTAGTCCATAGATAGCAGATAAGTCCTAGTATGTTGAAGTGGAGATATATAATTATGAATACCAAAACTCTATGCATTGTTCTTTAAACTCTAAAATTGCCAACTAGACTGGACAATTTGGCTCAAGGTCTTAACTTACAACCCTTTGAGCAGAAATTTATTAGAAGGGACATAAATGACTCGGATTGGATCATGAAAGTAAGTTGAATTCAATTCAATTAGGCCACTAATCTAACTTATTCATCAAAATGAGCAAGGAAGGTCACTTGAGATTCTCCGAGTAATCCTAATATGACATTTCAGTAAGAACAGAGTTGCAGGTACAGAATGAAGCAGATGCAAAAGGTTCTAGGGTGTGATCCTGACACCTTTGGGCCATAAGTAGCTGAAAATAACCCTCACTTGATGGATTTGGCTAAAGTCGAAACTGTGCAACAGGTTTGGCTTAAGATGAACTTGTAAAATATAGGAGAAAACATACAGATCGGTTTGTAACATGCCAAACCTATATTGAAAAGATAAAATAGCACTCTAATCGATCCAAAGAAGCTCAAACTCCCAGAATTCCATCATTTGAAAGGTTACTGCCCTCCTTTGGGACCTCTGTTCAGTCCATTTGCCGAATTTGTGTTTATGTACACCCCTGGAGGGTCATTTAATTCTTTTTGGTTGAGTGTTTTCAGAGTTACAGCACTTAAAGAAGCAAGTTGCAGATCAAGGCAAGCTAGGAGAACATCGTTGATGTGTTGCTAATGTTCATGGAAAGCCTCAAAGACACAAATTAGCTTGTAGTGTTGCAAGGAGATGGTAGCAAGAGAAGGAAAAGCCCTACTTTTCTAGAGTTTTCCCACATTGGGTTTCTCTAAGGTGCTCTCGTGTTGAGCTCTATTTTTTTCGCGTTTCAGTGTGTACATGTTTCATTTCGTGTATGCAACTACCTACAATCAATTTGAGCGTTTAAGCAATACACAATTCTAAGACAATTTACATTTTCTAAAGCAAAATACTAAGATAAGAGAACAGCAAGCAAAATCAGGTAAGTTGAATTTTTAGAAGTTGAAGATTTGCTATGGAATAATAAATATATATGCTAATTACAGATGAAAAAATGCTCGGGCCTCAATACTATGGGTCTTATAAGATATTGCCACAGATGAGAAAGATTGCATGGAACTCGTGTGCATGATACCTTCGATGTCTCACACACTCGAAGGAGGTAGGAAAAAATGTCAAAAATTTAAATGCCCTGCCATTGCTAAATGATGGACCAGTTATCATGTTTCCAGAGACCATTTTGGCTGCCACAGAGAAATTTTTGAGGAATAAGGTACTATCTGAGTACCCAAAGGATCTGCCAGTGAAAGAAGCAACATTGGAAGGACCAGAGATACTTTAACATTTAACACTACAATTGCTTTGGGGAAAATCAATTATGGAGGGGGCAGCCACACCTTCTCGGGATAGTAATCTTCTCTTCTACATACTATTCACTCTATTTTTTTTAGCAAATGTTAAGTTCTGTTTCTTGCAGTTTCAGAAATCTGGTGTTATTATTTCAGATTTCATATCTAGGGTTTGCCCTAGGCTTTTTACAACAGATCAGATAGTATTTTGTTTTTGCAGCATCTTCAAACTTTAGATATTATACAATTTCAGTTTTTCTAGCAATTCATTGTCAAAATTTCACTTTTGTCTATTTCAGACCTAGGGTTTGCAACAGTACATTCAGCTACAGGTTGATTCAAAACAAAGGTAGCTAATAAATCCTCAAATGGAAAATATTTTGAAACTGCAGCTATGGATGGGGTCCTTATTTAACTTCGATTCTTTCCAGCAGCAACATGCTCTCTACCAGATTATTCTCTTTGGCTATTTGACCCAGGAGACAATGTTCAGAAAGAATAAAGGATCTCAAGAAGCTGGAAGACAGAATTTTATTAGCATCCAGCTTTATAATTTCTTTGGGGGTAAAGCATTGCTTGGGGAGGGAGAAGGGACTGTAATGAAACTTTATTTTTCTATGCCAATAATGATATTTTGGTAATGTCCCAGCCTAAGTCACAGGGTTTGCCGAATTTCAAGGAAAATTTTTGAAATCCAGCGAACTTCAAAGCAGGCATAAAAAAATCGGGAATATTCGCTGATATTTGGCAGGGTAAAAACAATCCTACATTTTTTGAGTGGCCATTGTTTCTTTGTGCGAGAACTGCCAGAGCTGAGAGTGGGTGCTGCTGAAAAGAGTGGAAGGAAGCCTCGCAACCCTGACCATACCACCCATAACCTGCAATTCTTCCCTGCTCAGCCGTCAGGGAGCCACGATTCCACAGCTGCCGCTGTCGCATACGCATTTGCCTTGGTTGGGCCTGGTCAGGAGTGGACGTGAGGTAGGTCTTTAGGTTTAAAGACTTGAGCATTAGAGTTTAAATTGTATTTGTAAGTTTCTTTTTTTATTATTCAATATTTAACTTTTTGAAATAAATTTCTTTACTATAAATTTGTTAATAAAGTTTTACATTTTATTGTTAAGTTTTAAATAAAATATTTATTGTTAGGTTTTTAATAAAGTTATAACTTATTATTATTATTCAATTTTTTAACTTTTTACTATTAATTTCTTTATTATAAATTTGTTAATAAAGTTTTGAAGTTTTAAAAAAAAAATTATTGTTAGGTTTTTAATAGAGTTTTAACTTTTATTGTTATTATGCTCAATTAAGTTTAATTGTTAAGTTTTTTTTTTGTTTTTTTATTATTACGTTGTTAATTAAGTTCATATTATTGATTTTTTAATTAATGTTTTATTATTACGTTTTTAAAAATTTGATTCAGTTTTTGTAACATTACTAAATAAATTTGAAATTGCAAATTATCTGTCAAATTTAATCACGGTTTTTTTTTCGAATTTTATCGTTGCCGAATTTTTTTCTTCGCCAAACTCGAACACGAATCTTGTGCCTACACGATTTTTGGTATGTGGGTCAACCAACCCACCTTTTAAGATGTTCTGTAGAAATTGGTTAGGTATGTGAAAATTAATTATACGACATGTGTGAAGAGAAAAACTCATGATGTGGTAAGTAATTATAAATAGGCCCTTTGGCCATGTCATGTCATGTGGATGAGCATTTCACAAGTCTTCAGCAACCATGTTTTGTGCCAAGGGCAACACCTACACTGCCTTGGATATTTGGGGCTGAGTCGTTGTCATTATCTTCTCACTACGGTTTATCTTCTCTTATGTACCGTCTCATCTATATTTTGTAATACCAAAGTCTGGTTTCATTTCCAGCTTCAGCAGATTGAAGTACTTTTTTAGTATCAATGAATTGTCGATTAAAAAAAATTCTCTCCTGTTTTGAAAAAAGAAAATCAGTTTGGAGTTTTCGGCAGCTATTTTTAGAAACATGATAACTTCAGCAATTTCATATCCTTGTTCTCAATCCCAAATTAATTGTTAGATTTAGGGATGTGCAGTTGTTTCCAGTAATTTAGCTGTCAAAAGTTTTAGCTGTTAACAATTTTTCAAGCAGCTATATTTCCAGATGTTTAGCATTTCAGATTTCTATTCAGAAATCATTGTTCTTCCAGGTTTCCATTATCACTGGCCAAAAATTACTCAGAATTCAGTGGAAATCCTTGCTAAGTATGAGATTCTGTACCAATGTGAGGCTGGTTTTAGTTTTCAAGGCTTTAATGCAAAAGATTAATATTTACCAAGCATGATTATTTGCAGATTGAATAGCTTCTCTCTTATAATTCCATGGGGTTTGGTGATTCTTAAGCTTGGCCTTTCATATCCAATTCCCACTTTCATTTCTGCTCACGTGGCAACTAGAGACCCAAGGACAGGAAGAATACATTTGAAAGTGATCCCTGGTTCTGTGTGACTGTTGGTCTTTCAATGGCTTCGTGGATTCCTTCTTTTAGTCCAACCAAATTCATTTTTTCCAGAATAAGTCCAGGTTCGATCACATTTCATAATCTGTGTCTTCATGCATGGATAGAGAAATTATTGACTAGAATTAATAATTGTCCAGGGGAATTCATTGCATTGTAGATACTGCTTAAGAGAAAAAAATCAACAGTTTTATTAAGATCTGTGGCTAATTGGGTTCAAACAAAATGCTTTGTGAATAAATTGAGTTATCCTTCACAGGAGATGTTTGGCTTCAAAAGCTTAACTATTGAAATGTTAGCTTTTAAGGTATAATTTAAGTTTTTTCACAAACTCAGGCATTGTGCTATATCTTGTCAAAAGAAGCATTTTAATTCTTGATGTTTCCTTCAAATGACGATTTGTACCAGATACATTCCAAAAACCAGTGGGAGGAATATAGGCTCTTCTCAGGTCTTTAAAGAAAATCCTCAAGATGACTAAAATATTCTAATGGTTTGTGAACATTGGTCATCTATGGCCGGGTTGGATGGTAAGAAATATGAAAACAGCAGAAGGATGTTGACTATGATCTTCTTCTGAGATTACTCTTGTCCAAGGAAGCATTTTAACTCTTTAACTTTTCTCCCTGTCACCAGGAAACGCCTAGGGCCCCCCCGTTTCCGTTTCCGTTTCCGAAACGTTTCGGAAACGTTTCGGAAACGGAAACTCCTTCGAAACGTCCTAGTCTCCTAGAGATAAGTATACATGATAATAATGTATAATTTCAATGAATACAAAATATTTTGAGTGTTTTATCAGTTATTCTTATCACTTATGGTGTATGGAGTACAATTTTAAAATGAGAACTATGCACACACACATACATATATTTTAATAATATATTGTACAGACGTTTCCCGTAACGTTTCGTATCCAAGGTTTTTTGAAAATTGCCGTTTCCACCTTTCGTACACGTTTCCGTTTCCGTTTCCGTTTCCTGTCAACATAGATTAGTCTTTTCTCTAAATCAAGAGGGGACTGGGATACGTTCCAAGATTTCGGTGAGAGGATTAAAGGCTCCTCTCTGGTATTCAAAGAAAACCATCAAGAAGACTAAAACATTCTAAAGGTCTGGGAACATTTAGACTACTGTGGTTAGGTTCGATGGTAAAAAAAATAAAATAGGAAAGTCCTATTTGAAATGTACATGATAACCTTGACAACCTCAATAGTATTTGTTTACATGATTCGTATGGACACGTTGATATAATGTCACAATAACATCAACAAGTCCACTACTGATGAATAGGATTCAGGGAAAAGTGCATAATTTATTCACTCGGTCTCTTTTGAAACTGACTAATGGACAAAAATAGGAATTTTCAAATAAGAGTCTGTAACTTCATGAAAACCCACCCACCAACTTAAAATTATCACTTTGGTGCTGATCTGCTTGATATTTCATCTTGTCTTGAGCTGCTTTAAGGTTCTCCTTCAGTTGTTTTGAAATCTGTTGATTTCTTCAAGAAAGTTGCGGACAGTTGATGCTTGGGTGTCTTCAACAGACCCATTAATCAGTGTGGGAGGATTATAATTGTACAATCTCTATTTGTCCATCTATTTGAGGGTGACATCCAGTGCTTGGAGTTAAGATTGTTCCAACACGTTTAAACAACTCCTTCCATAAATCAGCTGCACAAACTGGATCTTGATCACTCACCATGTTTTCCGAAGTCTATGCAGCATATGAATATGCTGCACTAATAGTTCAAAAACTATGAGATTACATCATCCACAGAAATAAAATGGGTGTACTTAGTCAGCCAATCAACCACTAAATAAATACAAATCTTTCCTCCCACTTGTGAAATGCCTGTTATGAAGTCCATGCTAGTGGACCCCCATTTTTGGTTTGGAATGGATTATAGCACTCCCATTTTTGGTTGGGAATGGGTAATGGTTGAAGCAAGCCAGGACTTGATTGTCTTTTTCGTCATTTTTTGACAAGTTTTGTGTGATGCAACAAAGCTTTTAACATCTGATTTGAGCCTTTTCCAAAAAAATATGTTTAATGTTGTAAAAGGTTTTAAAGAAACCAGTATGACCAGCACTTGGGGAGGAATGGCACTCAAATATAATCCTGTCCTTAAGAAAATCATGTCACCTGAAAAAGAGTAGTTGTCCTCTTCAAGTGTTTTCTCTTGGTCCAATAACATAGCATTAGCTTTCTCATTCTTGGTATATTCACTCAATATCTCCTCTCGATGCAGGTTCAACTATAGAAAGAGCTTGTATCTCTGACTTTCGTGGTAAGGAATCTACAATCACATGGTGTATGCCCTTCTTATAAAGTATTTCAAAATAAAATCCTTGCAACTATTCAATTTTCCTGTTGCTCTGCTAAAGTCTTCTAAACAAAGAAAATACTTTAAGCTTTGGTGGTGTGTTTTGATAATAAAATGTTGTCCTAATATATATGGCTTGAATTTTCCTATTGCATGCACGAGGGTTAGCATTTCATTGTCATGGATATATAATAACTACTTATCATTCAATTTTCTGCTTTCAAAAGCAATTGGTTGCTGATTTTATACTACAAATGGCTGTGAGAAGTCAAGAAGAAAAATATGGGAGTGGAATTCATTAGCTTCTAGATGACTTGGAATGCAACCTCTACTTCATTTGTTCATTTGAAACGGTGTGGTCAAAGTCACATTCTTGCCAACAGGCCAGTCAAGGATGGCTTGAATCTTTGCTGGATCAACTTTTACTCCTTCCTTACTAATTGTGTGGCCTAGATAAACCAACTCACTTTTTGCAAATTCACACTTAAACTCCTTCGCAAATAGAGAGGTGACTTGCAATATTCTAAAACAGCCCTCAAATGACAAAAATGCTCTTCTAAAGACTTGCCATGAATGAAAATGTCATTAAAGAAAACAAAAACAAATTTCTTAAAATAATGTTGAAATATTCAATTCATTGTACCTTGAAAGGTTTTTGAAGTATTAGTGAGGACGAAAGGGAACACTCGAAACTCATAGTGACCATGACGAGTGCAAAAGGGTGTCTTGGATTGATAACTTTCCCTCACCCTTATCTGGTGGTAACCAAACCTTAACTCTATCTTGGTGAACACAGCTGCCCCTTGTAATTCAGAAAGTAGCCCATCTATGTGGAATAGAATACATGTTCTTAATAGTTCTTTTGTTCAACTCCAAATAGTCAATACACATACGGATGGAGGTATCCTTCTTCCTTCTCAAAACCACTAGAGGTACAAAAGGACTCTTACTTAGAAGTTCCTATGTTGCCAGGAAACGGAAACGGAAACGTGTACGAAACGTGGAAATGGCAATTTTCAAAAAACCTTGGATACGAAACGTTACGGGAAACGTCTGTACAATATATTATCAAAATATATGTGTGTGTGTGCATAGTACTCATTTTAAAATTGTACTCCATACACCATAAGTGATAAGAATAACTGATAAAACACTCAAAATATTTTGTATTCATTGAAATTATACATTATTATCATGTATACTTATCTCTAGGAGACTAGGACATTTCGAAGGAGTTTCCGTTTCCGAAACGTTTCGGAAACGGAAACGGGGGGGGCCCTAGGCGTTTCCTAGTAACAGAGCTTAGAACTATATGCCCTAGCTCGGGGTATCAGCATTGAGGAATAATGACAGGATTGGATCCTGGTTCCAATTGAACAATGTGTTTGTGTCCTCTATAGGTGGAAGTCCATGAGTCAATTCCTTAAACAAGTCTATGAACTCATCAATTGTTAACTGCACTTCCTTTTGGCTTTTTGGCTCTTGTGCTATGACCTTAATGTGAACTCCTCTCATTCAACTACATTCAGGCACAATACCGAACTCTCCTTAAACAAATTGCTTGGCCATCTCATGTATTGAGACCAACCTGCTTGCAGTTGGGGGGTAGACCTTTAATGGTTATCATTAGTTGGTCTTTCTCAAATTTCAAGTACAGCTCATCTACCTCCATTTCATGCTCAACAATTTGCAACCAATCGAATGCTGGTCCCTCAAGGTGCAATGTGACAAACTAAATTTTTTTAAACTCGAATATAGTGTTTAGTCTTACAAAAATGATTCAGCTTTCCAATCCAAGCACTAGACTTGATATTTTCACCAACCCAAACAAACTCCGGAATTGGAATCTTTCCCCGTGATCTTCTTGTAGGTATATATACCTTTTCCTATCACTTATATAAGGGATCTCCCATTCCTCATGGCATCCAACTTCTCTGATTTGGTTTCAAGGTGCATGCTGATTCCTCTTCATCATTGTCGCGTCCTTGTTCTTTCTCTATTTTCCATGGATAGGACTAGAGCACTTAGAATTCTATTCGTGACCATAATACCAATGTTAATCTGGTTAATGGTCCCTCTTGGTTCACATATTAAATCGGTGATGGCTTCCAGTTTTTATCTTCTAGCATAGTTACCAAATCCAGCCGGATCTGCACAAAATCAGGCCTGATCCGGATTTTTAAGCCAGCCCGGATAAGTTGTGTCCCGGTCGGCACTGTTTTTTTCCCAAAAAAAGACATCCAACACCCTTATGTATTCTTAAATAGTAAATACATTAACATTTTATATTACTTTATTAAATTTTTTCATTATATTTGTCAATTTTTGCATATATATAAATTAAGCTCAGAATTAGGGTTATAAGATTCATTTCGCAGTTTTCTGTGTAAATCATTTTCTGGATGTATTGCGTAAAAGATTTTATTACTAAAGTTTGGAGTCCAATGCCATCTCCCCACTGTCATTCACCCTGATGATGGGTCCAGCATTGGACTCTAAATGTTGGTAATAATAATCTCAGAATTTTCTCAGACTATTTCAAGAATTCTGAATTTTCAGATCTTTTGCCCTCCTGAACAGATCCAGATTTCTGGACTTGGTAACCTTCTAGAGTGGTTGAAATTGAAGCCGTAATTGGTATTCCCACTAGGCCAAAAAAAGTGGCTCTGATGCCATTTTTATGTAGCCAACTGTAGCTGGCTGCACTGCTGCAAATCCTATGTCTCAAATAGACATTTAAAATTTTGAAGTATAAAAATGCTGCAAAAACAAAGTAATATCTGATCTGTAAAAATTCTAGGGCAAACTGTAGATGTGAAATTTGAAATTATAGCAGACTAAACAACCCAGATTCCTAAAAGTGCAAAAAACAGAACTTTACTTAGAAACCAGTGTTACGTGGGGACACATACCCTAGATTTTGTTGGTATTACCAACATTTCGAGGACCTGGGCGGACATCCCCAATTTTTTATTTTATTTTTTAAATTCCAAAGCTTTTACTTTGAAAAAACTGTTATTTTTACCAAAAACATGGAACCATAATCCCAAAAGTACCCAAACAAACATTAAATAAAGTTTAAACCCCTAAATAATAAATATCATTGAATAAAGTTAAAATATTTAAATATTAATTTTTATATATTATTTTAATAGCCATCTCCCCACTGTCCCCAAAATCTGGGAAATATTTTATCATCCTGGAAACCCCGTCCCCCTGTCCTGCTGTCCTTAGATAACCATGCTAGAAATTAGAATAAACCTTGTGTAGAAGAGAAAATTACTTTCTGGAGAAGGTGCGGACACCAACTCAGGCCAAATAAAGGATAGTATGGATACCACCCAAAGCCTTAAAGTAGTGCAAAAATAAATTCTTTCCAAAAGATATTCATTCTCACAGCATACGGGTACTTTTTATAATGACTTCCCCTTTGTGAACTTTGTGTATGCAGGATAGCTTAAAGTTAATTTTATGGTTATTTTCATTCTGAACATTTTTACTTTTCACATGCGGTATTTAAGTAACTTTAAGCTACTTTTGTTTTCCTAACTAGCAAAAAGTACACTTAACTTTAATAATCATTAAAAACTACCAAAAATGAAACACAGACAGCTCCTAAAACAACCCTGGGACTAAGGTACATTAATTTTTGATATCATAATATTCTTCCTCTAGAGGCTTCCTTGTACATCCTTTGTAAAGCATATGTAATAGTTAATACAAATGAGTGTACAACATGCAGCACAAATGCAGTGGTCTCATCTATCTCCCCCTATTATCGCAATTGTCTTAGATCAAACTTCATATCAATGGTTAAGTCCATATTTGCACTACTCTTGGGCAATTAACATCAGAGACTTGATGGAGAATAACTTTATGCCTCAAAAAGCTACTTTATTGGCAGCAATAGGGCTCCTCCATAAAATTCTCAAATTCTAAGAACAAACTTCTTTAGTCTTCTTAACATAGATGTGCATGCTCTAAAAATAGATTTTTCAATATAAGATTCTCATAATTCAAGAAGAAAAGACTTAAAAGGCCCAATAAGAAAAGAATGCAGGGCCCCAGGAGTACAGGAACTTTCTGAAAAAGTCAGAATGGTACGTGTAATGGATTTGGTCAAGAAATTCTTAGATTCCAATAACATCAGGCAAGCAAGAAACCTAAGCTTTATTCTAACACACATGAAGGGGAATGAGATATATCAAGATAGCATCCTGAAGGCACTAATTCCTTGAGTTAGGGAGAAAGCGATGAAACAAAGCCAAACGAAAGAAGAATTAGAAAAGCTAAAGGGAAAGATTAAAAAGTCCCGTTCGCCAGAGAAAAGGAAATGTAACAAGAAGTTGGGTAAGAGCAGCTAAGAGAAAAAAAAGTAGATAATGAAATGACTCATCAGCTTCATAATAAACAACTAATAGAATTGAAATCAAAGAAACATACAAATGTAAAAAAGGAAGCCTATGCAAAAGCTAAGATGAAAAAAACTGCTCAAGAGGAGGCGAAGGCTAGAGCTAAGGCAAAAGTCACCGCCAAAGTAAAGGAGCTAGTTGAGAAGGGGATGCAGACAAGACTCGGCAAGAGGCGAACATGAGAGCAGTAGCTGGGAAATCCACCAAAGATCTCCAAGAGAAAATGGCTCAAAAATATTAACAACGTAAGAAGGAAGTTGTCATTGAAAGAGAAGCAAGACGGCAAGAGGAAATTGTCCAAAAAGAAAAAAAAAACTGAGGATGAGAAGAAACGGAAGGAAAAAAAGCTGCAAAAGGGAGAAGAAGCAACCAAGAAACCAAAGAGGAAGAAGATTGTCAAACTAAAGAGAGGCTATGGGGCAAAAAGAAGATGACCACCGAACCAAAAACCCGTTGGAAAAAAAATTAGTGGTTGAATGACTCGAAGAAGAAGAATAGTAAAAAGAGATTGCTGCCAAGAAGGCACAAGATCAGAAAAAACGGAACGAAGACCATGCAAAGAAAGAAGAGGAATAAGTGCCAATAAGTCTAGGAGGTAAGATAAACCTAAGATAGATGGCAGCAAAGGAGAATAGAAAAGCAGCACCAATATATCTAAGGATGGATTGGATGGAGCCTTACAAAAAGGGAGAAACAACTGCTAAAGCTATTCAATATACAGAATTCCCATGCTAAGTGGGCGCAGTAGTAGCAAGGCTTAGCAAACAAGAAAGAACAAGGTAATTCAACAAGCACCATAGGCTACCACATTGAACAAACTTCCCACAATACAAAAGTACAAATTGTGAACACCTTCTAGTACTCGGCATCATTGGGTTGGATGCAGAGAACTGCCAAACAAGAAGGGACATGAAAGAAGTATTGAGCTTGGTAATTAGGTAAGACCAAAGTTTGACATACATGGCACCTTATCAGTGGAAGATCAACTAAAAGATGAGGTAGATAACTATATCCAACAAATAACCCCTTGAGGAGAAGAAAAGAATGATTTAAGGAAAAAGTAGTGGAAGAATTTGTCCATAGTGCTATAAAACCGCTTCGGATAAGGAGAGGAATTGAAGAGAAATTTTAAAAAATAACTAAAGGTCTTGGTGGCTAGGGATGCTGCAACATGGTTCCTATCCTACTACTTCACAATGAAATGGATGACAAAAGAATTGTAGGACCGGATAAGTATAGTAGAGAAACAAATCAAGGAAGGAGCTCGACAGTATGATGTCACCAAGAATACTCAAGCGGTTGAGAGGGATAAAATGAGTGGTTTATTTCACCAGTATAAGGTGGCACATACCAACAGAGATCACATCATCAAAAAATGAATGACCTGTGCCAGGTCCCCCTCCATCATCTGAACTTACTCATTGAGCTCATTGACATGCATGCATAGATGGCTGAGCTTAAGGTTGAAGGGAACAACCCTCTACCATCCCTAAGGTGGTAGTTGAGACAACAGAGCTCAAAATGAAGATTGGAGTCATTAAGAAAGATTTCAATAAATGGATGGAATTCCAGCTATGAATAGCACAGAAATTTGCATATGTACTCTCACTTGCATAAGAATGAGAGACTACATCAAAACACCAGCAAGGAAAACAATTTTGGGGATGAAGGTGTTGAGGACCTAAGAGTTGGGCTCTTGATTCAATTATAAGACCAAGGAAACCGACCTAGCTTCCCCCAATGCATTGTGCAACCCCTAAGCACCCCTGTTATTGTAAAGATGTGATCAGCCACCTTTTTACATAGACGATCTAGACATTTCAATATTCCAGTTGCCTCAAGGGCAAGGCAAGATTTAAGTCTTGAGGAAATGTTAGCAAGTAATTTAAATGTTCAAGAAAGCCACCTAGAGCTGGCACACAAGCACATGGAGTAGCAACAACCTTGGAGCAGAATAGACAGGTGTTAACAAGGTGACACCTAGGCGCTACCAGTTGAGGAGTTGTGTTAAATATGAAGATTCAAAATGGAAGCTCACATATTAGGGATGTGTATTTGATTGTTTAAGGATGGTTCATTATAATACACACACACACACAAATCAAATAATAGAAGATATAGATAGCCTTTTATAGATGAATGCATAGTTTACAAACTCGGCAAGTACTCATCGAGCCTGCGAGTACTTGCCCAAATTTTCCTTTGAAGAGTTTTTGGCTTAAAAACTCGCGAATCTGACATTGGTGAGTTTTGGCGAGTTTACAGTTGAAACTCGTAGTGGGAACTCCCTGAAACTTGGCAAGTCTTGAACACGGACTCACCAGACATTGAAAAAATGTGATGAACAGTGAAAACGCAGCTTTGATAGTCAAAAATGCTGAAAATATGCAGATTTTTGCTCTTTAAAAGCCCCCACCCCCACAAATTTAGTCACACGGCTATTCAGCATCCATTAAGTGAGTTGGAGAGATTTTAAAGTGGATTTATAGAGAGATTTGAAGAATTTCATTTCCAAGTTTGTTATTTTTTTCTTATTTCTTTTTTCAAGCATGCAATTTTTTTCTAAATTGATAGTATTAGGTTTTTAAATATGATTTACAAATTTATATGAATTCTTGTCATTTCTAATCATGATTAATTCTAGCTTTTCATAATTTATGATCAAAACTGCTAAAAATTTTAATATACATGGGGTTTAACTATTTAGTGTTTAGTTTACAATTTTATGGTTTAGGAATCGACTTTTAAATAAATACATAGGATTTACATTTACAAAATTATGGTTTATTTTTTTATTTATTTTTTTTTAATTGAATTTGAACGTGTTGCAAGTTAGCATACAATGGCATCCAACTCAGCATCAACAGCAGAAAGCGTTCCCATTGATTTTCATACTACCGCTTAGAAGTATGGTGTGCGTGGAGTGGTTGAGGGGGCTATGATTTGCAGTTTCTACGGGAAGAAGGTCTCTAAAGGTATCAATCATCAAGTACCATGTCACATGCATTGTTTGCTACACCATGTCCCAATACCACAAAAGTAGCAAAACAAGAGTTGAGGGCAGAGTTTGCATTGTTAGATGAGAGGAAACTAGAGAGGACAAGGGTGAAAGCAGCCATTAGACCTGAAATGGCAATGGAAAAGTAGTGAGATGCAGCAACAATTGTGGACTAGGGTCGTGTTCCATAGCTATCAGGCACAACTTTGTCGAGTTCGAGCCAAGCACAATATGTTTTACCTCAAAACATACTCGGGGCACAACCTTCACTGCAAGGTACAAGTTAGAGCAAGGAGGTGCATGAGGAAACAGATAAGGCATGTGCAAATTTCTAGTTTTACAACCTTTCCTTTAACGTGGTGATGAGGCCGTACTGGGAGTATTTGGTGATGACATTAACAGTTGTAGGGAAGGGATAGAAGGCACCCTCTTCAAGAGACTTAAGTCGAAGGTTGCTCCAGGATGCGGTTGTAGATGCAAAGTCAATTCTTGAAGATAAAAAAAAAACAATGGCAGAAGTTCAAATGCACCATTCTTTTAGATGGGTGGACGGATGGAAGGAACTGCACACTCATCAATTTTTTAGCACTTTCAAATGGAGAGCTGGTTTTTTTGAAGTCAATTGATGCCTTTAATATAATGAAGAAAGCAAAAAAATTGAGCCTTATGTTGGAGAAGGTTGTCTTAGAGGTGGGCATTGAGAATGTTATGCAAGTTGTCACCGACAATGCAACAACATATGTGGCAGTTGGGAGACTACTTCAGCATCACTTTTTTGGACCTCTTATGCAGCTCATTGCCTTGACCTTCTTTTAGAGGACGGGCGAAATTGTTTAGTTGAGACTAGTTGTCGAAGATGCGAGAAATGTAACAAAATACATTTATAACCACCCTTGGGTTCTCGGTTTGATGAGAGAATGCACCAATGGGAAAGAGCTTGTGGAAGTAGGTGTCACAAGGTTTGCAACTAACTTCCTAACACTACAAAGTGTCTATGGTTTGTTGACACCATTGAAGCAAATGTTTGTGATTCAAGCATGGCTAGACTCGCCATATTCAAAGAATGTCGATAGCGAGAGGTCTGCAAAGACAATTTTTAATGATGTCATTGCAAAGAAAGCAACAGAGATCATCAACGTAGCTTCAAACTTCAATTTAAATTTCAAGTTAACTCTTTTGATTTCAGTTTTTAAATGTAGTGCTATTTACTTTAATTGTAAGTTTGTAACTTTAAAGTTTAATTTGTTTCTAGGTGTCGGAGCCTTTAGTAACGGTTTTACGCTTGGTGGATGGAGAGCAAAACCCGAAGGAATCCATTTATGAGGCCACGGATAGGGCCAGAGAGGCCATCCAAAACTATTATAGGGGGATATAGCAAGATTTGGTCCCTTTTGGTAGTTGATTGATCGGAAGTGGAACAATCAACTCCACCAACCCATTCATGCAGCAGGGTACTACCTCAACCCAAGTTTTTCTTTTTTGATGGCGTCACAGATGTTAACTAGGAGTTTATAGAGGGCCTCTCAACAGGTTGAGAAGATGACACCTCAAGTTGAGGTGAGGGACCTCATTATTGTAGGGTTGCAGAATTACAAGCATGCTAGCTTGCTAAGGGGAAGCCCTTTTCTTCAACGCTAGTTGTTCGAGGGAGATCCACTCAACCGCTAAGTAATGAAAATCGATGAATTTACTTATATCTTAGAAGTTAGAAATTTACAATTATTAACTACATACAACCTTTTGAATGTCTTGTTTGTAGGTTGGTGGGAAGATTGGGGTAGAAATACCCCAAATCTTCACAAGCTAGCACTCTGAATTTTATCTCAACCTTGTAGCATTTTCAAATGTGAGATGAGATAAGATAAGATAAGATAATAATATTAATGTCCAACACATGACCACAAAAGTAGGTCAATGGGACTGCAAGATACAAAGCAAACAAACCCAGCAAGAGGACCCAAACGGGTCGCCCGAGATACAAAGAGAGAAGAAGAAGAAGAGAAGGAAGCAGCAGAGACCAAGAGACCAAAAAAGAAGAGGAATAGGTTGAAGGTGTGGAGGGGGAGAAGAAGGAGCAACCCCCCCAACAGCATCACTTAACACTCAAGGCCGGATGGAAGTGACTCGTAATGCGCTGATAACCAGTAGTTGAGATTGTAGAATGCCTGGGAAGCCAATGTCTGGGAGGAAGGCGGTGCCTCTCTGTAAGCCTGGTGGATCGATGTCTATGAGAAGGGGCCCTGAGACATGCCTGGGGTAGGGGTTCTCAGGTGGAAGAAATGGAGTCCCAAGATTTGACAGATCTGAACTGAGGGTCCATAATCATGTCCAAGTGTCACTTGGTACCCCTCATCGGGGAGAGTACCGGGAAGAAAGAAGTGATCAGTCTAGTATTAATCCGTCTAGGAGGAGGGTGGAGGAGCTTGTCCAGAAGCCTAAGGGCCTCCTGAAGGTAGAGAGCAAGACATCTCTGATCATAATATTTGAAGAAAGTTGTGAAGGAAGGAAGCTCGCGGAACAGGGAATGGAATCTCCCTCGAATCTCATAGTAAACAGGACACCGGAAAATGAAGTGTTCTTCAGTTTCAACCTTCTGGAGAGAGCAAAGTAGGCAAGTCCACTCCGAGCAGTCTAAGTGATGATCAGTCTCCATACAAAGTCGATGTGAACCCACTCTAAATTGACCCAGAGAGATACGAAGAACAAGTAACCAATGTCGGAAAATGTACATGGGTCTAATAATGGCCCCATCACAGATCTCAAGAAAGTGTGCCGCATAGAATGACATCTTCAGACGCAATCCCCCTGGGGGGTTGGTCCAGGTGTGCAAAATGAATTGTCTATAGATATCATCTCTGATTATTCTATGAAGGTCATGTTGGTTCGGTAGGAGATGGGTAGGGGCATCCAGAGAATAGCTGAAGGGAGGGAGACGGTCCATCTGGATGCCAATGGACTCAAAAAGGCATGAAACGCAGGTATACCAGCAACGAGATTGACCACTGTGATCTGAGGATGCAATAGCTTCAAAGGAGCAATAGGCAAGATAAATGTACCTGTCCATGTCAATAGAAGAACCAGAAAACCCTCAAATACGGTGCAACAACAACACAAGGCTGAAGATGGTCTCCAATCGAAAAGGGAGAGCCCCAAACTCAGCAAGAATGATTTTGTGAGGAACATATTCTTTGCACCTGATAATACGTCTGAGCATGAGGATTTGAACACTCTCAATAATAGCCCAATCTGAGTCCAAAAGAGAGGGACCCCAAATTTCCGAACCATATAAAACTGTTGGCCTAACCAAGGAATCGGTGAGGGACAACTTGGAAAGAATGTCTTGAAAGTGGTGGCGGAAACACTATCTCTCAAGAATTGCCAAAGAGCCATACCCCTTATTAACCTGGGGTTAGAGAGCAAGACGGAGGCTAAAACAAAGTCCAGAGAAAAGAATCCCCAGGTATGGATAAGAGCAAGTGATCTCAATCTCCACACCCCTAAAGAAGAAGTGGAGGTCCGAAGTCTTCAGACAATTGATAACCATAACTTTGGTTTTCCCAAGGTTCACTGTCAGCTGCTTGTGATCACAAAATAGGGCTAAGGCATCCAGCTGCCTTTGGAGACCCTCTGCAAAAGAAGCAAGGAGAACCACATCATCTGCAGAAGGAAGGATGTAGATCAGAACATGTTGCAAAAGACACCCATCCCCTTCCTGGATGTGGTCCCTGAGAAAATCTTCAAGCTCATCAATGTCGATCCCAAATAAGGTAGGAGAGAGGGAACAACCTTGTTTGACTCCAATGGTGCTCCTAATGAAGTCAGACAAGCCAACAAAGGTGCGAAGGCGGCCAAGGACTTCCTCATAAAGGCGCATAATGGCTGTAAGAAGAGTCTCAAAAATGCCTATATCTCTGAGCCTGCGGAAAAGGGCTTCCCGTTGGACCGAATCACAAGCTTTTCGAAAATCCACAAAACAACCGAAAACTTTGGAGGAGCGGTGGCGAGCCTCCTCGATGATGGCCCAAAGAGTGAGGATGTGATCGATAGTCTGGTAAGTCGTCTGGAAGCTCGCCTGTCCCCTAGCTCTGCAATGGTATTGATCAAGGAACTTGGAAAGCTGCAAATGAAGCACCGTAGCATAGAGTTTGGAGAATGTGTGACCCACCATGATCGACCTGTAATTGTTAGGATCAGAAGTAGGCCCCGACTTGTGTATGGGGTGGATAATGTGGTGGGACCAAGACGTTGGAAAACCTGTACAAACTACCTAATTGAAGAGGTCCACAAAATAACTAAGGAGCGTCTTCCGCCCAAATTTGAAAAGTTCCGCCTGGAACCCTTCCTCATCCCCTGCTTTACTACAGCTCATAGTTAGAATGGCATTCCTCACATTGGTGTGGGTGAAAATATGGCAATGGGAGGGAGGGGAATGAACCTGGATGTGAGGTTGGCCAGGGAAATCATAAAGAGTGGAGGTGTGAGTGAACATGGAATTGGGATCTAAGTCCAGGGGTAAAGGCGAATGACGGCGAAGAATGGTGTGCCAGAAATGCTTTGGGGAGTGGATAAGTGACAGACGGAGCTCACGGTGCCTATGAGAGATAAAAGTGCGTTTTTTTATGACGAAAGAGGTGGTGATAGGCTGATTTCATGGAAGGAAAGGAGGGAAGGGCATGCAGGAAAGCAAAGCAGAGTTTCCAATGGAAGTCTTTGCAGTCCTCGCCATACCAATTGTTCATAGGGCATGTACCACGGCATAGGGTGGAGTGAGTAACGTGGGGAAAGGAACTCATGGCAGCCTCACAAATAGCGCAGGAAAGGGTATTAAAAATCTGGTCAGAGGTGAGAGAGCTAAAATGGGGAATGGTGGGGAGAAGCTGATGGAGGTGAAAGGAGAAAGTGTCAGGGTCCCCTTTGTCAAATTTCCAAATAGTACGTAAGGGACCAAGGGAGGGGGCGAAGTCATGGGAGAGCAACTGGAGTTTGTTTGAGGTCCAACAGATTGACTCAATGACGGCTCAATGACTGAGTTTTTGTGCAGTACAATCTTCAGCTTCACACTAGAAAGGTGGAGGACACATCGCAAAAACCTATTGATTTGGATGTGACTGATCTATATAGCAACTAGACTGCGCAAGAAGAAGATATCCCCATATTCACAAAGGACGAGATTGCTGTTTTCTATAAGGAAGCTATGGAAGGTTAAGCAAATGCAAGATAGATTGGATTGGGCGCGATCTTTGTAGATAATGTGACCCAGTGTTACGCAGGGACACGTCCTCTAGATTTTGGTGACGTCCCAAATGTTTTGGGGACTTGGGGACTTAGAGGGAATGTCTCTTATTTAAAAAAAAAAAAAAAAGCCAAAAGGTTTCTGATATTTTTACTTTTAAAATGATATTATTACCAAGAACATTAAATTATGATATTGAAAGTACCTAAAATACATTGAACACATTGTAAATCCCTAAATTTCATTGAATACAATTAAAATATTAATTTTTATATTATTTTAATAGTCGTCCCCTAGTCATCCCCTAATCGTCCCCAAATTTTGGGAAATGTTTTTTTGTCCCGAAAACCCTGTCCCACTATCCCTGATTCCTCGAGACTTAGGTTATTAAGATAATGTCAAACATGGGGCAGAGGAGTTACTGCAATCTAGTACTAGGGTGGAGCCACAATCAAACTCTTCTAAGAGGAGCGAGCAGTCGCAACCAAGTGCGAGGACTAGTATAGTCACTAGACCCTCTCCCCAATTTTCAATAGAACGAGGAAGAGGAAATTGTAAATTATTGTATTTTGTAACTTGCATAGACATGCTATTTATGATAATGATTTTCAAAGATAATCATCGTAAAGTCATAAGACTTATCAGTTGGCTGTTGTATTCGCATGATGATGCGATTTTATACTCTATTTATATTCAAATCTAATAGAAAACACTTCCTCAACATTTTGCAAACTCATTTGATATATTTTGCATAAATTTTATGTTTTTTAAAGAAATTTAGGTATGTTTTAAGTTGTCAAGTATTGCCAAGTATTTTCCGAGTACAAGTATGTGAACTATGGTTGAATGGAGCATATAAAAAATGTAGAAGAGAATATGAGAAGAATTCCTACGTAAGAAGGAATGTAGTCCATGAAAATCAGAGATGCCTAGATATTCGAATTTGCATTGATATATTGAACAAACCTTGGACTGATAATATAATGACAAGTTGAGAAAATATCTTATACATTGTGTTATTATGTGTTAAGACTATAGTACCCACTTTAAATCTTTTATTCTATTATATTATATTAGTTATTGGATTTACTTGTTTAGAAATCAAACCTTTTCTATTGTTTTAGAATTTGGTCGTATTTGGTTTTAAGCTTATAAAACTCTTTACCTTTGCTTCTCCCACCAGGTCAGGAATGTGCTATGATACCACCATTTTGTTACTGAAAATGGAAAACTAGACGAAACCTAATTTCTAGCAGAATATTAAACTTAAGATTTCTGGAACTGCAAAAACAGAAACAGCTTAAATTTTTTAAAGCTAAATTACTGGAAATGACTGTAGAATGGTAGATCTGAAAAATAAAATCAGAACTGAGAACCAAATCTAAAATTGCTGAAATTTCCAAGCATCTGAAATATGCCTCTACTGAAAAATTGGAGCAGTGCTCTGCTCAGTGTGCTACTCATTGAGATCCAAGTTTTTGCTTCTTTTCTAAAATGATGGAGTACTTGAAATAAGAATGAAATGCCATGAACTATAAACTGGTTCTTTGTTTCATATTTGGTAAGATCCAATAAGCTATCTAATGACTCTGGATAGTTCTATCAAATGAACGAAAGACTTTCTTCCACAAAGAGACAAACAAATGAGATCTATATCTCTCACTCTGTTTTTGTGCAACTGGAAAGACAAACAAAAATTTACTAATGCTTAAAAGTACTTCAACCTGCTTAAAACGGAAATGAAACTGAGATATAATATTATAAAACATACATGAGATGGTACATAAGAGAATAGACACTCCCCTGAGATGATATGGATGTCAACTAAGGCCTAAATATCCAATGCAGTGTGGAAGCTGCTCTTGGGCCAAAACACGGTCAATGTAGGTTTCAGCACAACTTCCATCCAAAGGATAATGACACATTGAAGTCCAAGGGCCTACTCATAATTGATTACCCTATCATGAGTTCTTCACTTGATGCATGTGGGATGATAAAATTTCGCATACCTACTCAAATCCTAAAAAACATCTTTAGTTACATTAAGCCTAAATACATTGACCAAAGAACGTCTTTAGTTAAGTTAAGCCTAAATACATTGAGAAAAGGTGGATTGGTGGACCCACATCCCTAAAAAGTGCCTACTTACATTAAAAAGTGGGCTGAGTCCACTGCCTAATAATTATTATTGGCATAGAATAAATAAGGTTCATAACAGAACCTTTACTCCTCCCACTGATTTTTAAAATGTATCTCGTACCCCTCTTGATTTGAAGGAAACTTCGAGAGTTAAACTGCTGCCTTGGACAAATTGAGCTTACTGCTTGTGTTTGTAGTAAATTTAAACCTAAATTGACATTTTAATAGGTAAGCAAAAACTTCTATACAGTTTATCCAAAAGTGCTTTGGAAAACACTTGAATACTTGACCTTTTGAATCCAGATTTCTCCTGTGAAGGATAACTCAATTTATTCAAGTAACACTGTTTAAATCCAATTAACAACAGGTCTTGGCATAGCTGTTGAAAATTTTCTCTTTAGTAGTATCTAGTATCTACAATGCAAATAAATTTCCCCAGAGCTTCACTACTTCCGGCCAATTGTTCCTCTACCCATAAATGAAGACGAGATTTACGAAATTTGATCAGAAGTGATCATGTTGTGGAAGGAATGAACTTGGTTTGCCTAAAAGCAAGAATCCATGACAACATTAAAAAACCAGACCTTACATAATTATAAGAAAGAAAGAAGCTATTCAATCTGCAAACAATCACTACGGGTGATAGATATTAATTTTCGTTTTATAATCTCTAGCATTGGGATGTTAAAAATAATTTAATCGGTACAGAGTCTCATATTTGGCGGCAATTCTTAGTGGTTTTTAGGCAGAAAAATCTCGTTCTAAATCAATACATTAGATGTTACTAGGAAGAGCATGTGCAATTGAGCTTTTATATTAAATGTACCAGTTAGTGTCACATTACAGAAAGCAATTAGTAACTGGTTTCTTTGATTGAAAATAAAACTAGAAAGTAGAGGAAGTGGCATAGAAACTTAAGCTCTTGATGTTAGATGTATTGGAACAGCCTTGGATTTTAAGCAGTGTATCTACAGATTGACAAGTGGGGAATTACTATAAGGTACAACAAGTGGATAAATTCCTACACCTATATAATGACTACTCCCCTATTATATATTCTGAGATTCTGAGATAACATTGCTCTCATTATTTTAAACTCTCAAAATTTGCAGCAGTTTCTATGTAATTGCTGTATTATGTGGTTAATAAGTAAACTTATTAAGTTCTTCAGTAAATAGAAAGATGACTTACTGTTTATTTAGAATTTCAGGTAAACAAACTTTCATAGCTTTTGCTAGTTGCTTGGCTATTTCCTCGTCATCGTCCTCCTCGTCTTCAGTACTGAGATAGTGACAATGAAACTATGAGACAACAAAGTTTAAGTCCAAAAAGATTTTGACAAAGATTCAATTCAGATCAAAATACCTTGAAAACAACTTACTGTAGACCAAAACACTAAAAAGGTGACAGATTGCTTCCTAAGATGTTGAAAAATAGTTAATCAGAAATCAGACAAATCTTAAACTAAATCTGTGCTTTAAATTTGGCTAGTAAATACATATAAAACAAATTTTAAGTGATATAATGGTATTGTCATTACTCTATAAAGAATGAATACAAAATTCACTATTAAATGGTAGAAATTAGCTGTACTACCAAAAAAATCAAGAGATCAAAATCTGCGCTGCAAGCTGGGTTGCTTGTGTAGTACCTAAAAATTGGTCCTGTGGCACTAGCAATAATACTTAGGCATTTATCTTAACATTATACCATTTACCTATTTATTGACTAAACTCAAAGCACCTTGTTCAATCCTACACTCTGAGCCCATTGGGTCATGACTTGTTCTTCAGCTTAGCACTTCAGGAATCAATGCACCTTATACAGAACACATCTTCAGACTCTCTGCAATCCATCTTGTCTCTAACCAAGCTCCAACTTTAGCTTGGATGGGTTCATAGGCCCAGGACAGGTTCGTCCAACGAATCTGTCCCACGGCTGATAAACCTATCCCTTGCACTTGCAACAGTCATCTTTTCAAATGCACAAGTTACTTTAGTCAGCTTAGGGTCAGTTGAGCGGGAAAGCATTGGCACAAGTCATCTACATAAACATGCACACTCTAACTCGTTAGGGGCATCTAGGGATCCCATATCAAGCACACTCTACAAAGGTCATTGAGCCAAGCATCGAAGCTTCTCTCCCTTAGAGCACATTACAAACAAGCTACTCAAATCTGAGCACATCTATTTTGCTGCCCTACAAGTATCATTGCAAAGTGTTGAGGACAAAATTAGGGCTCCATCTATATTTTCACTTTCTAACCTCCACCACCATAGGACTTGGAGAACTATGTATGACTTGATCCCGCTTCGGCATATTGGTACGTCGTGCAACACTCCTTGTATCATTGGAGGTGTGGTGAGGTCAGTCCAATGCATATGATAAACATTTTTTCTAGTCAATAGGTCTTCAAGACAAAGATAAGACATTTGCAAGTACAAAAGAGTCATCGCAAAGGTCCAAACCCAAATCCCAGATACAGAGATATAGATGAAGCAAGTGTCAGAGGCAAATTGCATATCATAACACCAAAGGACACACTGGTCAGCCCTAGGACACCTTCATCAGGCGAACTTGTCCACAAACAAATGAACATGTCCACTCGGTTTCAAGCTCCCATATTTCATACGCAGATTTACAACACCTTGCACAGCATCCTTCCCCAATTTTAGATTACTATAACAAACCCTACAGCTGTAGAACAGTGACTTATTTATAAACCCTAACCCTAATTTCTTTTATACACTTTCTAGAAGTTGCATTGAGCACAATATATTGCATACATAATTCTAGACTATCTTTTATGTATTTGTTGTTCTAGAATCATTCATATACATATTGTAAATACCTTAATTAGATAAACCCTAGTTTTGATATTACATTTTGGCGAACCCACTTTATCTATCGATCTACTTCAACCTACGGCTTCGTTTCTCATCCCTAGAGTTTCAGATTTTCAACATCATGATTCTAGGGTTTTCCTTAAAACCCTTATTGTATAATCACCATGGCAAGTGTTCCTTATGAACTTGGGGGAAAATTACAAAAGGAACTAAGAGAACTAATCCTAGCTAACCATCTCGAAATTCCACGAGATAATGCCAATAATTTACTAGTGCGGATCCATGCCTCAAGGGAAAGGCCTCAACCCCAAGCACACCAATGTTGCAGTAAGCATCTCGATGCATCACACCCTCAAAATCTTGTCCACAATCTGCGCAACATCAATGGACCTCTATTACCAAAACCTCCTATTATGATACTTTGGAAGCTCCTCGAGCACAATCTTGTCATTCTACCTTCCCCCTAGTCATTGACAAAGCTCGGCCAAAACACTATAAATTCAATGCTCACTCATATTGTCATTATCACCAATGTATAGGACACTCGGCCAACAAGGGCTTCACATTAGGTAGTAAAGTCCAAGACCTCATTGATGACAACACCATTCTTTTGCAAATGACCTAGTTGCTCAAGACACACACATACAACTCAATGAGCCTCTTGACACCATTGCCTCGTTGACTAATGATATTCCAACCAAGGAACCTATGACCACAATTGATGAGAATCCCCACAACATGCCATGGGTGACACCCTACCTCATATGTCAACAATTGATCTTGATTATACAAACACCGATCCACCACATGATCTTACCTACAAACATCTTGTGCATCTCTTTCACACTATTGGGGAATATCCTACATCGGCTAATAATATACCTCACAAGGCTTTACCTCTTTGTGATTGTGATACCATACCACAAAATAGTTGGATGTTATTGTTTCCAACAAACCTCCTACTATTCCAAATGGTGTGCATGCCCTCTATGGTGTATTTCCTGGTGACATGCCAATTGAGAGCATAGGCACCATAGTCCCTTTTGCTAATCCAATTGTTGATATGCAAAACCCTATTCACCTTACACCTCTAGTAAGGTGCATTGTTAGGCTACACTCACCATGGTCCAATAGCTATTTGTATACACAAATTTACAAACATACACTAGTCTCACAATTCCCAACTCTAGCACAAGCCAAGCTCACTAGACATATGTGTCGGTGTGGCAAGCAAGATATTCAATACACCTTATATAAGTGCTTAAAATACATTAGCATTTACTTCACTACATCCTATAGTATCTTTCACAACCACACATGTTACTTGTCAATTTTACAACCTCACTTATACTCCTACACTCACGGGAGCACCTCACATGTCCTATTCCACACTAAATCAATTGACTAGGAGACTTCAATCCTAGTGTGATAGCTCCGTACACTATGACACCACTCATGCCTACTCTGATTCATCCCTTGTGCCCCTTTTTCCTGCATATTTTATTACCTAGTTGTGCACAACATGCAGCAAACATATAACAACTGTGTGAGCATGACCCATATCAAACACCAATGCACTACCTTTGCCCACTGCAGGGAACACCCGTTCCTTATGTTGCTCATAACCCGCAGCTTGTCAACACTACTACTCTAAGCATTGACGATTATGGTTATTATACACATGAGAGTATTTCTCTGGTTTGGATAACGATTCATCTCCTACTAATCCCCGGTAGGATGTGTCTTACACCCACAGATAGAGGACCTCTGCCCAAGCAGCATATGAACTAGCATTTTCTTTTTGTCAACACAATCACGTGTACATAGCTTCTTACACTTATGCTTAATCTAGTTCTACAACTTTTGGCATTGGCTCAAAGCACAATACCCAATCTCCAAACACCTACTATATAGTCCATGACTAGAGCATAACCCAACGACGTAGCACATTTCAAGGGTTCGATGTGATTGTTGAGGGAACAATTATTACCCAAGACACCATCCCATTTCTTCTATTGTTATAGCCTATGGCCCAAGGCCCTTAGTACAAATCCAAGTTGGCAATTTTATTAATGTTATCTCTTATGGCAAAAAAGCAAAACTAGGACCTGCATATGACTGGCTTCTTTATTGCACAAACTTAAACATTGTGGTTATCCCGGTTTAAAACTTTACACACCCTACATCCTTATGCACTCAAGCATAGACATAAGACGGTTGCAGATACCGTAATCCACAGAAACTTATACATACACTAAATGGTTTTTAAGCCTTGTTCCCTCGGGACGGCCCACCATATTGGAGGTATACTTACACCAGGGGCATCTTTGTAATGTCCCCAAATAGGACTCCTTGAACCCTTAGTGATTTTTGGCAAAGCCAACACTCAAAGCAACCTTTATACATGAATTTCTCAGATTATATCTCTGCAGATCAGATTTCAAGAGGAAAAAATGCGACTATGGTTCTGATAGACACGCCACTCAACACACCCAAAATTGATAACTCCTTGCTCAATGACAAAATACAGAATTTTAATGACACAAATCAGACTTTGAGCAGATAAATAAGAGCATACAGGATATAGCTTGACAGCTTCCAGGAGTATTCAGAAATGGCGACTAGCATTTGGAGATCAAATCCATACAAGAAGTCACTCGAACTTGCTGTCACAGAACTCAGACTTGTTGCAGATTTTTATAGGATTAAAATATGATTTTTAAGCACATAAACAGGCTGGAAAAACAGTGTAAAATGCTGTAGCTGAAAGAGGACTGAGATAACATTGAAATGCCCTTTAAAGTGGCTGAAAATAATTAATATGAGCTTCCAAAATTAGAACAAACAATGACCATGAAAAACAGACCTGGAATATTACTCCAAACTTGGCAAATCAGTCAAGGGATAGGTCGCTCCACCAGATAAAAATAAGATAATACTGCTGCACTTTTATTGGTTGAACCCTTGACACAAAATTTCATCAACACTGCTGGAAATGAGTGAGAAACTCACTGCAAGCTCAATGGAAGATCTAGTGTAGAAATTCCTCCTAATCTCTAAGAGGGTTTTCGTCCTCTAGAGGCAATATACTAAGGGTTTTCGTCCTTAGAATATTTTTATACAAAAGCACCAGGCTTAAGATAAAATTCAGAATTTATAAAATGATTATGAGATGTCCCTCTCCTAGTCGACCTCTCCCTTATAAAGGGAAAAAGGGACCCAAAAGGATCTCCAACTCAACCAATCACAATTAGTGATTATTTCTAAACATAAGTCCCACTTTTCTTTCCTAGACTAGGCGCATTTTTCTCATAGGGAGGATACAAATTAGAAATGGGCCTTATACATCCAAAAGGGCCAATATTCATTCTCTAGGCAAGTCGCCAAACTTCCTAGTAATGATACAACATACATTAGACCCCTTATGCACTTTTCTAGATGTTACTACTTAATTTATAAGTGCGTACTTAATTTAAGCCAAATAAATTAAATATACGCGCTTTAATAATTTTATTCTATTTTTTTATAGGCACTTTATACTAATTTATTGTGACTTAAGTCACCCTTATATTTTTCCTTTGGCCGTCGGGTTGACAAAATGGGCCAAAGGTCTTCGAATGGGAAGGGGATATTACAATCTTGCATACAGCGCTTACTTAAATCAAATCTTTACATACTTTGCGGCTTCTTGCAACCTTATACCCTAGGGAATACCAATTACATTGGAAGTATACCTACACTGGGGGCATCTCACATATTGAGCTTATCTATATTATATTCTAGTACACTAGTCTATCGGTGATACAGAGCCTCTATAGTTTATCTTGTACGGCCTTATATCTTGACATGTGCTATACTCTGCTTCATCCGATGATCACACTTTTTACCTCTAGGCATTGAGGTGACATGCTCCACACCTACTTGTTGTTGATCATTACTTTGCCACTTGCTTACTGCACGGTGCTGCTTGTTTGAATATTATTGGCATTGGGCTCCTCTTTTTGGCTATTTCACGTTACTTCATACATCACTCACTCTAGGCACAATATTAATATTCTAGTACACTAGTCTATCGGTGATACAGAGCCTCTATAGTTTTATCTTGTACGGCCTTATATCTTGACATGTGCTATACTCTGCTTCATCCGATGATCACACTCTTTTTACCTCTAGGCATTGATAGGTGACATGCTCCACACCTACTTGTTGTTGATCATTACTTTGCCACTTGCTTACTGCACGGTGCTGCTTGTTTGAATATTATTGGCATTGGGCTCCTCTTTTTGGCTATTTCACGTTACTTCATACATCACTCACTCTAGGCACAATATTTGCTACACACTATCCAATCCATGGATTGTTCTATACACGTGTATGCTCTATGCATTATTTTCCTCTATAACTTGTTTGCTCTATGCCATTGTATGCTCTATGCATTGCCTTGATTGTTCCATGCCTTGTATGCTCTATACACCATTTGCTTCTATGCCTTGATTTCTCTATGCAATTGTATGCTCTATGCACTAATTGCTCTATGTCATTGATTTCTCTAGGCATTGTTTGCCCTATGCATTGATTGCTCTATGCCATTTGTTTTCTCTATACGCTCATTTCTCTATGACATTATTTGCTCTATACGGTGTCTTCTCTATGATCTATGCCATTGTTTGCTCTATATGTTGTCTTCTCTATGATCTATGTCATTGTTTGCTCTATGCACTATATGATCTATGCCATTGTTTGCTCTATACATTGTTTTCTCTATGCAATGTAAGCTTTATGTTGTTTGCTCTATGCATTGCATGTTCTATGTCATTATATGTTCTAGGTTTTGTTTGCTCTATACATTGCCTTCTCTGTGCATTGTTTGCTCTATACATTGTTTTCTTTGTGCATTGTTTGCTCTATGCTCTGTATGTTCTATACCTTGATTGCTCTATGCATTGGTTGCTTGATACTTGTCTGCCTTATGGTCGTTTAATTACACATGGTGCTTATCGCCTATATTTTTTCCTAGACACATTAATTGATACATCTATTGATTGGAACACATCGCTTATGACATATTACTTAAGATGCATTGTTTTGGACACACATTGTGTATGACACGCATTGCATATGACACGCATTGTTTAGGACGCACATTGATTTAGACACATTGCTCTTAGTACATTGGTTGATATGTCTCTTGATTTAGACACATTGCTCTACATCTCTTGATTTAGACACATTGCTCTTAGCACATTGATTGATACATCTCTTAATTTAGCTATTGCTCTCAGCACATTGACTTCTCTTGATTCAGACACATTGCTTCTAAGCACATTGATTGATATCTCTTGATTTCTATATTGCTCTTAGCACATCGATTGATGGACACATACTTGCTTCGCACATACAACTAACTACTACTAACACTAGTCAAGTCGTCATGTCTTGTCAGTTATCTTTGTTTTATGACGGGCCTATCATGTCATGTTTTGTCATGCCGTGTCGTAAGTCGC
This sequence comes from Taxus chinensis, assembly GCA_019776745.2. Classification (NCBI taxonomy): domain Eukaryota; kingdom Viridiplantae; phylum Streptophyta; class Pinopsida; order Cupressales; family Taxaceae; genus Taxus; species Taxus chinensis. Next base: position 212,474,494 of record CM034153.1, on the reverse strand, counting down.
CATGGATCCATTAGGTGTCGAACCGTATGTTGTAATATCCCCTTTTCTAAAATAAAATAATTAATAATATTTTAAGTTAGGTTTGGTCAATTCTCCATTTTAGGGGCAACTTAATATTATTATTAATATAAAGGTATTTTTAAAACACATTTCTTTTGTCGGCAAAAAGAATAAAAAAATAAAAAGATGGAATGGGAAAATAGAAAAGAAAAAGAAACTTATATTTTCACAAAGAGGTCGGTCTTTGGAGTGCATGCTTGAAGATAAAGGAGTAACATATCTCCCAAGGAGGTCGGTCCTCATGGGGATCGTGTTTTAGAGATTTGACACCACATATGAGCCATATAAGGGGTTCGCTTGGCTTGGAGAAGATTATGCATTTTTGGGATATTGATATTTTCTTGGAGTTGGAGCACACTTTGCCTCTTTCTCTCATCCATCGAGGACAGAAACCCTCATTGGATCCTATTGGGGATGAAGACCATCTACAACACTTGGGGACGAAAACCCTCATTTGTTGCATTGGTGGCTTCATCCGAGAGTCACATGTGAGCTTCAAATTTTAGAACGACAAGGGTTTCTATCAGTGCTAGGGCACAAATTCCACATTCATTTCCAGCTTACCAGGGCACGCCTTTTTGAAGTTGCCACATTCATTTCCAACTTGATCTACCCATTTGAAGATTTCGGTATCACTTTTCAGTGGGTTTTGATGGTTAGAAAAATCTTAATCTAATTTTATTTGATAACTGCCATTTTTATGGTCATTTTGAGTTATCATTTGCATTTTTCTCCAAGTATTTATGACGTTACAGAAATTTTAAGTTTCAGCTGTTTTTGAGCAATAATTAATTCCAACAGTCTGCAATTTATGGTTAAAGCAATTATTTTACATGATTTCATCAACGGTTTTATGTTGTTGATGTATTTCTAAAAAATCGTGGGGAGAAGGCAAAAATCTGAATTTACCCTAGGTCGCTTAGGGTTTGGTGGACCTAAAACAAGTCGCCGCCCTAGTTCTTGCATAAAATTCAGTTTACTATCAATTGGAGTTTGTGTTATTTCCTTGTTTTTCAGTTTCAGCCGAAAAGGGACATTACAGAAATCATCATGTCTTGTCAATTACCTTTGCTTTATGAAGGGCCTCTCATGTCATGTTTTGTCATGTTGTGTCATAAGTCCCCATGGATCCATTAGGTGTCGAGCCGTATGTCTATGATGGTGTATATGACTAGACTTGCCGTCATTCAATGTCTTGTCCACCTAGTTGGTTAGTCATCTCACTTAGTGGGAATAGGTCATAGGTTGAATAGGTCAATAGGGTTAGTGTACACGTTTCATACACATGATTTACACAACACTACTATATGTACCCCTTTCTTTTCGATTTATGAGTATGCCAAAAACTCCGTTGTCTTTCTCTATTGGATTCTTGCTTTGATTTGATTTCTTGATTTTACGTGAAGCATTCATGACTCCATTGAAGTGTGACTATGATTGATGTGCATGAATTTCTGAGTTGATCCTCATACTCCAATATGACATGATATTAGAAGTTTGGGTTTGATAAACATGCACTCATTTGAATCTGGTTGTTTTTACTTCATTTTCTGGTTATTCATGTTTCTCATGCAAGATTTCAGTGTTTTTTAATCTTGTTAACAGATCTAGCCTTCTATTTTGTGAAGTTTTTTGCTGGTTTTTGTGTGGTTTCATGTGCAGGTGATTTTTTGGAGTTTTAAGGAGTTTTCTAGCTAAATCTGGTTGGATGTAGCTATATTTGGAGGCATCGCTAAAATTAGAGGTTGGATCTTCATCTCTGGTTTTCAATTAATTTTTTAATCGGAATGTGAATTTTTTTTAAGATCTCTAGTTTTTTGCTTCTTTCCTTTTGGTTTGTAAGTGAATTTTTTAGAAAAATTGGCTATCATACTTGTCTTGCCTCTTTCATACTACCTTGGATTGCATTTTTTTACATCCATCTTGAGCTCATTTTACATTACTCTCTCTTTTGCCGTATTTGGTCTAGATACGTTTGTTGTTGGGCATTTTTTCATCTTCTTTGTCTGCGTGTGGGTTGGTTTTTCCCATGATTACATTAAGCGTTAGGGTCCCTTATCTTGCAGACTTCAAGCAGTTTTGAGTTGCATTATTTATAGGCATGGATCTACGGCCTGCACTTATCTGGCCCCCTGCCATTTCCTACTCATAGATTTTTTTGTATGCATTGGTTGAGGCTTCTCTGTTTTGTCATTGCTCATCTGTTACTAGCTAAAAATTGATCATTACTCGGTCCTTCCGTGTTGTGCCCGCCATTATTAGCCTAACTGATTGTTCCCCGCTTTGACCTACGAGTTTATTTATCATCACCCACGTCTTGAGCCCACTGCCAAGTTCATGCTTTTTTGCAAAATTTGTCATGTGGTTTTGACTATATCAAGTGGTGGTTTTCTTAAATTAAAGTTGGGTCAGCACTACGTGGACGGGTTTGTCTAAGCGGTGTTGGGCATGTTTGTGTTAAAGAGTGGTATGCGGTGGGTTTAATATGTTGATCCCTGGTGGACCTGAATATTGCTAAAAAGGGAGGTGGTTCGCTCCTGTGGGGTGACGTTTTAATAAAGTAAGCCCTCGTTTTAATCGAAGTGAATGTTGGCATCCTTATTTATTTGGCAAGCCCCCTCGATCGGGCATTTTTATAAGGTAAATTTTTAATCGTAAAGTTAAGTGGTGGTTTCCCATCGTTTTTTTTTACCAAGCAATTCAAGTCTTAACGTAGGTTCTATTTATTCTTCCCGATCTAATTATTAATTAAAAAGAAGAATCGGTTTAATTAATCTCGAGGGTAGGATTTAATTAAGTTGTGGAACTTTAATTAATTCAATTTGCTCCTTAAATCATTTAGTACCGTTTATTTTATCTCAAAAGTGTAACCAGTTATAAAGTTGGGGTGTTTAAGCATTTGTGGTGGGTTAATCGTCAGAAGTAGGCCTACTGACATTTTTAAAAGAGAAATGTTTTAGTGTTAAAGTGGGTAGACAATTTATTTCTAGCTAGATCCATTTGCCTGGATACGTGTGTACGCGTCCCTCTATAGCCGATTCTTTCACCTTCTGGGAGCCTCTGCTGCATCCTAGAACGCCTCTTGGACTACGTTTTATGAGTCCATATATATATCCACATTGTATATCACTCTTCTTCACTTTGTAGGTTAGTGAGTGCGTCTGCCACAACCTTGTGGAAAGATAGCTTTATTTCCTTACTTTCTTGACCTTTTTTTGCTTGTTCACTTATTTCGTTGCGTACCATGATGAGCATATAACTTAGTCTTACACAACAGAGTGTGATATTTCAGCTAATTACAATGTTGAGTGACTGATCATCTCATACATTCTCCTTGTATCACTTATTTCGTTGCGTTGAGAAAGAAAAATGCGTTTGATCTCAATGCAATAGGGAACATTACCCTGAACATATTGTGTCTTTTTGAGGATCTCCAGAACTACGTCTTATACATTTTAGCAAGCAGTCAAGGTACCATTTTTTTACTAGGTTCTATTTATTCTTAAGATCTGCATTATTAGGGTGTAAAAAGATCATACTAATTTAATAAATATTGATTATGATTTAATTAACTAGGAAATTTAATTAATTCAAATTTCTCCTTGAATCATTTAGTAGTTTATTTTATCTCAAAATTAACATTATAGTTTTTTAAAAGTGTTTTTTAGCCTTTTTTAATCGTACCCACAGGGATAGGCTTATTGGCATTTTCAAAACCCGGACCGTACCCTGTCCCTATGTGTATAATTCCGTATGTATTTTTTCCCGTACTAGTACCTGGTACATTTACCAAAGCTGTGTACGGCATCCCTCTTAGGGCATTATTTCAGGCTGTCTAAGAGCCTCTACTGCATCCTAGAAGCTTCATTAAAAAGGGGGGATATTTAATAGGGGTTGCATTTTCAGTCGGGGCTTTATTATTAAAAGGTGGTTTAGTAATTCGGTGGGTGACTGATAGTTTTTTAGTGAGTTGCGTAGGTGCCATTAACCTTGTGAGCAAGATAGCTTTATTTTCTTCTTGCTTACCTTTCAAAAATTAAGTGGCTTGTTCACTTGTTAATCATTGTGTATGATCGAGCATATTGTAAAGTCTCCACACTTTGATGTGATATTTCAGATATAATCTAAAAGTTGAGTGACCGATCATTATCACATCGCAAGAGCTTCTTGGGTATAATTAATGCACTACTGATAAAGTGTTGTACACTCAGGGGGTGTTCATTGATGTAGTAAGGTTCTTTGATTTTCACTAGTTTTTTTAATCTAGCATCTAGTTTATCTGCTATGGATCCTAAGCTCTTTATTCTTTTAGCTCACCCCATTTAACTAGTCATGAATGGAAAGATGTTAATGTCTCTCACTTTGAGAAAACAAAAATTGTTTCAGATAACTGAATGGGACGTTCTGCAAAGGGTAACCTGAAGCGTTATTATCGCAGAGAAATAACTAATGGTTTGATAAATGTGATGCAACGCCATTCCTAAGAACTGTTGTTGTCTTTCTGTATCTCTCAGAACTATGATGTTCATATAAGTCACTTGGACTCAAATTCGAGTCTTTTCAAGGAAGTATGGAATTGCTCTTAAAAAAATTGCAGGAAACAAGATGAAATGAAAGGGCCATGAACCTGGAGGCAATGAGTTGATAAGCTCTCAGCTCCTAGAATTTTTGACACGTCTCCAAGAATTTCATTGCACCATGACTCAAGCATATCTGTAGATTGCAACAAAAAAATTGTGCGATATTTCGACTAAGGGCTACACAGCTCAGTGACTTTTTGCCTCACTTCGCAAAACACTTGGTCTAGACTATTCAATTTTCATCTCTACCTATCCAGTGCTAAAAAAAAGCAGGGTGTTCATTGTGTGTGGTTCTATGCCCTTCACTTTGATGAGTCTTTGCTCACTTTTTATCTAGACAATGAGAATAAGATAAGATAATTCAAATGGGTACTCCATTTAACTATCACGAATGGAAAGATGCTCATGCTCTCATTGCTTTGAGCTATGAAAAACCTAGGGTTTCAAATAGAGTATGGGATTGCAAATTGAACCTAATGAGGACGCATAATATTAGAAAAGTGACCAATCCACCATAATGCGATTAGAAGCCTTTCCACTGTTGTGTCTTCTAGTATCTACCAGAATCCTAAAGAATTCATATCAAATACTGCCAGATACTCACAAGTATGGAATACATGAAGAAGAAAAATGTTTGGGAGAATAAGATTGACCTCCTCACGAGTATTCTGGAGACTGAACAACATGAGTTTTTGATTAGTCTCAAGCGATCTTCATCATCAACTCATGAAACTTTCCATAAGGCAGTGTTCATTTTAACTCAGACCTTTAGGAAATTGCAAGGTGGAATATCCCTGACGAATATCCCCAGAACCACTTGGTCACAAAATAGGCTGATGCCCTTATTTGATGAGTTTGTCGCTGAAAACAATTTTTCCTAGAGTAGAAGCTAAGCTAATTTTCAAATCGCACGACAACAATGTTATTGTCCACAGCAATACCATGCTCTCATTGTTGGTCATGTAGCAACAACTCTAGGGTATCGCACCACATCAAATCTCTTGTCATATAATAATGTGATCATGACACTTTTTGTATTGGTTCTTGACCAGCTTCAAAAGTTCACAGTACTTGAATCCACTTGATATGTCTAGCACCTTAGTAAGATAGTAGTAAGTTACTAGTATCAAGATGTAGTTACTACAGTGGTTAGGCGATAGCTGAACCCTAAAAAATATGTATACTGGAAGATTTTAGGCGAACAGGGCATTGACCTGTTTCAAAAAATTCGAGTCTTTTCAGAGATTTTCCTAGAAATAGGAATTTTCACCGATTCTCTACAAATATTCACCACTCAATTCACGAAAGTTCTAAGGAAAAAGACAATGGAAAGGGGAAAGCGAAAAAAAAAGAAAAAGAATCAACTAAGGAAAGAACAAAAGGAAGAGCTTTAGTTGCAGTTGTGTCACCTACTCCTACATGGGTGATTGATTCAGGTGCATCTCATCATATGGCCTCATCTGACATTGAAAGTACTTCATTAGAGCCATGTGATATGTCTTCTATTCGGCTTGGTGACAACACTTCTACACCGGTTTTCAGGAGAGGGTCTGTTGAAGTGAATGGTGGAACTTAACAATGTGCTTAATGTTCCTTCACTTTCAACTAATCTCCTTTCAATATATCATATCACTCACCTCAATCAGGGCATGCGGGTTGAGTTCACTCTGGATTCTGTTTATGTTAGAGAGCTTCACAGTGGCAATATTATTACAGTTGGTACAATTGATCATCATACTCAACTTTACCCTTTTTCTCACTTTGTTCCTCCTTCGGATTCTTCATCGGATTCACCTGGACTTGATGATATTTCTGAGCTCACATCTAATGATGATTTCTCTTCTAGCTCGGTTAATTTTCATAGTGATGGGGACCCACCTCCTCTATCCACTTATCATCTACCACATATTGAGGAGTTGTTTCTTGATCCACCTACTTATGGTCCTCTATAGACTTTTCAGGGAGCAGGTACTTTGATTCAAGACTCATCAAACATTGGGCACTCTTCTATACAGTTGCAAAACTTCGCCACTGCTTCAGATTCACCATCCCTTCATGGAGTAATAGGTACTTCCACCTCACATATGGAGCATCATTCCTTGGATAGGAACCACACTTTGTCACTTCGAGGATCTTCTTCCTCACTTGATACAGGGTGGTCTTTGACACGTTCTTCGTCTTGGGAGGTTGGATAGCATTCTTCATCTCCTCTTATTTTAGAAAGATTGTGTTTGTACATGAGTACCTTATTAGGCCTTTAGTTGTCGGGAATCTTTTGACGCATTTTTCTTAGGTTGACTAGTGGTGTCTTTTATCTCTTGTAAGTGGATATTTTCCCTTAGGGGTTTTTCCTCCATTACTTGAAATCCTTATTGTACATGGGTACCTCATCAGGCCTTGTTGCCGGGACCCATTCTTCTCCTCTTTCTCTTTTCCAGAAAGATTGTTGTTTGTACATGGGTACTTTATAAGGCTTAGCAACCAGGCTTCATTGACACATCTTTCTTATTTGTCTAGGGGAGTTTTTTCTTTCAGTTCTGACTTTTCTTGACCTCTACTTCAACTTCGATAAAGGGGGGTGTTGGTGTATATGACTAGACTTGTCGTCATTTGACGTCTTGTCCACCTAGTTGGTTAGTCATCTCACTTAGTGAGAATAGGTCATAGGTTGAAAAGGTAATAGGTTGAATAGGTCAATAGGGTTTGTGTACACGTGTCATGTACAGGAGTTACACGGCACTCTTATATGTACCCCTTCTTTTTGATTTATGAGCATGTCAAACACTACGTTGTCTTTCTCTACTGGATTCTTGCTTTGATTCGATTTCTTGCCTATTGCATGAAGCGTTCATGACTCCATTGAAGTGCGACCATGATCGATGTGCACAAATTTTTGAGTTGATCCTCATACTCCAATCCGACAATCTACTTGCATCCTACTCTACCATTCACTATTATAGTCTTAGCTATTAAATTCTCTAGATTACTAGATATGTTTATCATATGCCTACCATAAGATGGCATCTACTACTTGTTCTCTAAATGATTGTATAAGATGCACATTGTTTGTATCACCATGTTTAGTTTGTAGGCTATAAATGGTTCATATCTTAGATGCTTTAATTATAAACGTTTTACAGTTAACACTCTCTTATGAGCTAAGTGACACATGGCAGCATCCATATCTCAAAATGGGGGCATATTGTGGGCTCTTTCAGAAGTTCACACAAATATTAGCCAAAGTGCCACAAGGTAGATAGGGTGATGGTATTCAAACAAATCATGTACAACTATTCCAAACAAATTATAGGTTTTATATCAAAATTGTAAGGACTTTAGAAGGTTCATCATTACAAATTACAGGTTTTATATCATATTTGCATGGAATTGGGATGGTTCATCATTACAGATTACAAGTTTTATATTAGATTTGCATGGACTTGGGATGGTTCATCAATACAAATTACAAGTTTAATATCAAATTTGAATGGAATTAGGATGGTTCGTCATTATGGATTACAGTTTCATAGCAAGTGGCACAAGTTCATCTTGCATATTCAAATTACACTTGTTGCATTTACTCAATTATATCAACGTGGATTATCTTCATGACCAATACAATGGTGACTCGGCTACCTAATGGTTGATGGTGTCTTAGCTGCCCTAATGCTAGATGATGACTTAGCTACCTAACACTTGATGGTGAGTTAGAACTTAGCTACCTAATGCTTGATGGTGACTACGTTGGCCCAATGCTAGATGGTGACTTAGCTGCCACTATGCTAGATGGTGACTTAGTTACCCTAACGCTTGATGGTGACTTTGTTGCCCTAATGCTAGTTCTCATATGAGATATTCACACATTCCCTATATAAGCAAATCACAAGCAATAAGGTGTGTAGTCGTTTCATGCTTTTATGTAATTTTGCACACTTCAGTTTTAATATATGATTTATCTCTCTATAGCTTTAATACATGTCTTTTCCATGTGATTGCAGATTTCACATTTTTGATATGGGGGCAACACTCTTCGGTTTACATACATCGCACTCCTATGGTTGGGGTGAGATGTTTGCATTCACTTGTTCCTTTTACTTTTAATCCAACACTTCCATTACAAAATTAAAGGGGGAGGGAGAGGGGGGCAATTGTAGTAGCCAAAATTTGGTCATGAAGCACTTGGTAATAACACTTTGGCATTCACCTTGACATTATCCCATTTACCTATTTATCGACTAAAAGCATCCTGCTCAATCCTACACTCTAAGCCCAGTAGGTCATGACTTGTTCTTCATCTTAGCACTTCAAAAATCAATCCACCTTATCCAAAACATATCTTCTAATTCCTACAATCCATCTCTTGTCTCAAATTAGATTCTTGTTTACACCTAGACGGATTCGTGGGCCTAGGACAACTTTGGATGATGTATCTATCTCAGAGCCAACAAACCTATCGCCTATACTTTCAACAGTTATCTTTTCAAATGCACAAGTTATCTTTTCAATATTTATTACATGCTTCCCAACAATAAAACAGACCTTAGAAAGGATATGGCGATTACCCTAGGACAGTTTTAAATTAATTTAGGGCAGGTCGACTAGGGTTTGGAAGGGAAAACCATGCAAATGACTTCCAAAAAATATTCTTTTGATCACAAATGATTGCCACTATTTTTAGGAACCCAAACATATAAAAATCAGAATTTATGGAGCCCAAAATTACTCAGAAATCAGATCTGAAATCTGAATAATAAACTGCCTGAAAACCACTGTGAAAACCCTCTAAAAATTATGAAATTGTTTGCTTCACTTCACAAAAATCAGTAGATGATTTGACAATAGATATCAGATCTAAATACCTCATAAAACATGCCAAATCTGTCCCAAACTGGGTCGATCCAATAGAAGAAATACTGCTGCAATTTATTCACCAAAATACCTTCAAAACACTGTTGGAAATGACTGAAAATCATATTACAATCAATGGGAATTTCTGAGTGAAAAACCCTCTCAAACTCTTGGGGTTTTCATCCACAAGAGGTAGAATTCACAAGGGGTTTCATCCTTGGAATTTTTGCAAAAGCTGAGAGCTCAATGCAAGACAAAAATGTCATATAAAATTTTTGGATGTTTTACAAGCAAGTCGACCTCTCCTTATATAGGACAAAGAGACCCAAAACAACCTTTAAATCCTCCAATCAGCATTCATGCATTCCCCTATGACAGGTCGCATTTAATATTTTCCCATATTAAATGTTTTTCCTAACAACATTTCACTCCTAGTGCAAGTCGCATTTTTCCATAGGGAGAATACATAAATTAATTATGTTTTTATCCTTCCTAAGCTTCATTATTCCTCTTTGGCCCAAGTCACCATTATACTATCTAGAGAGAATAAAATATAATAAATCCCTTTACAATGATATTCGCCCCCTCAAGGCAAATCGTATTTACCATAGGGATTATCAATTTATTTTTATTAAGCCAAATAAATTAATATAAGTGCTTTAATAATTTTATTTTATTTTTTATAGCACTTTATAATAATTTATTGTGACTTAAGTCACCCTTATATTTTTCCTTTGGCCGTCGGGTTGACAAAATAGGCCAAAGGTCTTCGATTGGGAAAGGGGATATTACAGTCCTCCCTTCCCAAAATTGCTTGCCCTCAAGCAATTCTGATTTGTTTTGTCCAAGTGCCATGCACAATAGACAAAACATGTTAAAGTGATCCGCAAGCCTTGCACCTGTACCTGTCAAGTGAAGCAAATCTTGCCACAAAATATAGCTCTCATGATGCTCATGAGTATGGACCAATGGTTCAACATACTCCATAATGTAAACAATGTCCTCTAATTTGTCATGCTTCTCATGAGGGAAAGAAATCTGAATCTCATCATGATAATATTGCTACAACAAAGATGATGTACCTCTTACCACACCATCTGCCTCCCGTGAAGTCATACTCCAATGCCTACCAAAAGCTGATGTAGATCCTGAAAAATCATAAAGTAACATGGAGTTCCAAGTAGGACAGCTATTAACCCTTGACAAATCAATGAAGATGAAGTCACCAATCAACAAATAGAGAGTTGCCATATCATAATAAATCAGTGGCATAACCAAAGATGAGTTATGGATGTATTCAACACCCATCAAAGACAACTCTTGAGTGGCTGGTCCACTATGAATGTCATCAACAAAATCATCAACTCCATGAAGGGCATGATCATCAACTGAAAATTCTGAATTATCCTCATGTGTCAGCTGCTCCGTAGGGTCTTCTTTCATGGATGAAGACTCCCTAGCTTCAATTGTCCGCATCTTCTCCTTAAACTCTTGTAGGTGTTGTCTCGCTTGAGCGGCTATCAATCTAGCAGCTCTAGCTCTGTTATTCCATTCCTCACACTTTCTAAGAGTTTCCATTACATCTTCTTTGCTTGCATATACGAATTTCTTTTCCTGCACGGGAATAGTTTCTCTAACAAAAAAAGTTTAACTAACACCTTTATCTTGCTCAATGGAAATCATACCTTTTGGAGCTTCTTCTTCTTCACATTGGACGGATCAACAATTCATCTGATTTTTCTCCATGTGTAGATGATGTGACTTCACATTAGAAGATGCCTTATGATCACCCAATGAATCCATGCCATGTATCCAAAACTCTAAATGCTCTATTAGCCTCTAAAGTATAAGTTGTTCCCATGTCCATGTAGTCAAATTTCTTGCAGTGATCAAATTCATCATATAAATTTTTGCAAGGATGTTGGATACTCCTGAAGACATGTTAAGCACTCTCATGAAGAGTTGTATCAACCATATGTGAAGACTCACTGGATTCCTTCCATGAATAAAAATTGATGAATCTAGATCTAGTGGTTCGGATCCTTTGGCCTATAAGAAACTGACTCTCCTAGACTCTCCTATCCAACTGCCAACCTATCAAGAGTGGAACCCATACGTTCCATGGACTGAATCAACTGTTGTTGGGAGTCCACCATTGCCCTAAGAAGATCTCTGTCTGGATACCGTCAGAACTTTTCTGTCTAACTCCCATGATTCAGCTCTATCACCAACCTCTCGTGGTTGCATCAAATTAAAACCCTACAGGTGGGAGGAACATTGCTCTGATACCACTGAAATATCCCCAATAGATCTTTTGCCCAAATATGAATTTTTCACAAAATAACAAAAATACAATGTTTGACACTAAGCCAAATTAACTAGGGCAAACTAGATTTATTTCTGCAAAACGCGACTAGGGTTTTGTATGCAATCACACTCAAACAACCCCAACTATTCATTACATGCTTCCCAACAATAAAACAAGCCTTAGAAATGATATGGCAATTACCCTAGCGCAGTTTTAAGTTAATTTAGGGCAAGTGTCGACTAGGGTTTGGAAGGGAAAACCATGCAAATGACTTCCAAAAAATATTCTTTTGATCACAAATGATTGCCACTATTTTTAGGAACCCAAACATATAAAAATCAGAATTTATGGAGCCCAAAATTACTCAGAAATCAGATCTGAAATCTGAATAATAAACTGCCTGAAAACCACTGTTTAAACCCTCTAAAAATTATGAAATTGCTTTGCTTCACTTCACAAAAATCAGTAGATGATTTGACAATAAATATCAGATCTAAATACCTCATAAAACATGCCAAATCTGTCCCAAACTGGGTCGATCCAATAGAAGAAATACTGCTGCAATTTATTCACCAAAATACCTTCAAAACACTGCTGGAAATGACTGAAAATCAGATTACAATCAATGGGAATTTCTGAGTGAAAAACCCTCTCAAACTCTTGGGGTTTTCGTCCACAAGAGGTAGAATTCACAAGGGGTTTCGTCCTTGGAATTTTTGCAAAAGTTGAGAGCTCAATGCAAGACAAAAATGTCATATAAAATTTACTTGACCATAAGCAAGTCGACCTCTCCTTATAAAGGAAAAGAGTCCCAAAACAACCTCTTTCTTCTCCAATCATATTCATGCATTCTCCCTAGACAGGTCATTTAATAGGAAAGACCATATTAAATGTTTTTCCTAACAACATTTCCCTCCTAGTGCAAGTCGCATTTTTCTAGGGAGAATACATAAATTAATTATATTTTTATCCTTCCTAAGCTTCATTACTCCTCTTTGGCCCAAGTCGCCATTATCCTATCTAGGAAGAATAAAATATAATAAATCCCTTTACAATGATATTTGCCCCTCAAGGCAAATTGTATTTACCATAGGGATTATCATTTATTTTTATTAAGCCAAATAAATTAATATAAGTGCTTTAATAATTTTATTTTATTTTTTATAGCACTTTATAATAATTTATTGTGACTTAAGTCACCCTTATATTTTTCCTTTGGCCGTCGGGTTGACAAAATAGGCCAAAGGTCTTCGATTAGAAAAGGGACATTACAAGTTACCTTAGTCATCTTAGCATCAATTGCGCAGAAAATCATTCACACAAGTCATCTATATAAACATACACACTCTAACTTATTAGGGGCATCTAGGGATCCCGTAATCAAGCACTCTAAGAAGGTCATTGAGTCAGGCATTAAAGCATTTCGCCCTTGAAGCACATTACAAATTTACAGCAAAGCTACTCAAATCTAAGCACATCTATGTTGTTGCCCTAGATCACAACTATACACTAAAATCAAGCCAAGCACCATTGCTAAGTGTTTAAGGCCAAATTCATTTTCTAACCTCCTTTCCACCATAAGACCTAGAGAACTACATGTGGATTGATCCCACTTCAACATATTAGTATGTAGTGCACCACTCATCATTTCATTTGGAGTTTGATGAGGTCAGTCCAACGCATAATAACACTTTTTCAGGTCAATAACTCTTAAGGCAAAGAAAAGACACTTGTGGTTGCAGAAGAGTCATCGTAGAGATCCAAACCCAAATCCCAGATCTAGAGACAAACAATGCAAGTGCCCAGAGACAAATTGCAAATCATAGCAGCAAAAGGACACATTTGTCAGCTATAGGACACCTTCGTCGAGTGAACCTTTCCACAAACGAACGAACACGTCCTACACTCAATTACAAGCTCTTAAATTTCACATACAGATTTACAACACCTTGCACAACATCCTCATCCAGTTTCAAATTAATGTAACGACACATTCGCCTGGTAGAATAGTGACTTCTTTCTATACCCCAACCCTAATTTATTTACTTTCTAGAAGTTGTGTTAAGAGAAGTTTGTTGCATCCTCACATAATTTTATGATTTTCATTTTTGTATTTGTTGTTCTGGAATTATTCATACACATATTGTAATACCTTAACTAGATAAACCTAGTTTTGATATTGCAACTTGCACCAAAACAAAGATTAAAAAAAATGAACATCAATTCTTGAATAAATCCAATAACATGAAAAGACTATCGTTTTTGTCACATAGGAGTAGTTTCCATCCAGATAATCATAACAAAGCTTAAATTGGTCATTAAGCATACAATTTGGAAACACGACATATTGTAGTCTATTGTTTCATTTTAATCATTTTTCCCCATGTTAAAATAAAGCGTCAAATATTTTGAATAAAAGTCAACATTTTATAAAATCTAACATATTGAAAAAATGGAGAAGGGGTCAATCTCTCTTAAACCACCATATTTGATAATTTACTAATTAAGCCAAAAATACCCTTATCTTTATTACTTTCTCAATCCAAACATCCCACAAGCACACATTATTACTACAAAAAAATGTTGCCCATATTTTATACACGTGACAATTCACAACTAAACCTTGGGATTTTATTACAACATATTAAACACTTTTTTAAAGCTTTTTTTAATTGCATAGGCAGCCATTTTAAGAGATGAAATAATTAGTTGGTAAGAGATAGGGTGAATTCAACTTAGCTAGTATCTTTAAATAAATGGAGGTCCTAGTCATAGAATACATGATTCCATACCTATCATTCTCCTCCCTTTGATAAGAACCAGTGTCATATTCTGCCTTGAGAGCAGAATTTAACATTAGGGATTGGCGAACTTGAACATTATCAACACCAAGCTTATGTTTCGGCTCAAAGCTCTCCTTCTGAATGTATTCACCACAACTTTTGTCTTCGTCCAAACCAGAGCTAGGATTACCAACAAGCATTATGTTGTCAACTACAGTAGCGAACTTGACCACACAAGCCTCCTCTCTTTCAGATTATTTGCCTCACCTTATTGTATCTGAGACTTGATTGCTGGAAAAAAAAAATGTCCATTAAGTAGGTATGCTTCAAAAAATTTAAAACAAAAAATCAAATAAAGCAATTTATCGTGTTGAAGGATAGAACCATATGATATGTCAGCAAAATAAGGATGGAGTTTACAAATAAAATTGTTTTCTAATTGTTTAGCATTGCAAAAAAATTCATCTAATGGAACTTTAAAAAAAATACAAAACTGATGACAACAACGACACTACCTCGGTTGTTTTATGGTTTTAATTCTTGACAGGGCATCTCCTCTTTTAGGGTTTTGTCTGGAAAAAAAATCCATCGATTTCCAAATGGGTAAATATTATGTTACTTGATTGTTGTTTTGATGTATCTTTGATTCAACCATGGATGATGAGAAAAACAACAAACCCTAATTATATGTGTCACGGATACCTGATGGACGGTCACTGTATGAAATCAGGAACATGCAAGAGGAATTGAATATTTTGTTGGATTCTACATGTGTTTACTAAAAACAATTAGTGTTGTTAGGAGCCTTTTTCAGTTTAAAGGTTTTACAGATTTTTAATTCATTTGTGCTGATATTTTGGGTGAGTAATTGTAGGAATTATATGTAAATACTTAGGTGGTTTATATTTTTTTTTTAATTGGAAACGCATCATCATATCTATTAATCAAAAAATAGATATTAAAAAGTACATATATTTTTTAAATTTTAATAAATTTTAGAAATCTCAAAAACAAATTAAGTTACTATTTCGACAAAAAGTCCTTAAATTAGTAGGAAAATTTTTTGTCCCTCTTTAACAAGGACCGCATTGTAGTTAGTCCCTGCATTTGTATTGCAATTTGCATGAAAAATTGTAATAAAGTTTTTTCTTTTGTCATTCATGCGGGCTGAGGGATGCATTAGCAAATGTTTATTCTGCAATATACAATGTCTATGTAAATCTTGGGAAAGATGAATGCTATGACCAGCAAAATTTACAATATGTAGTTGATAAAAGGATAAGAACAATATTCATTGAAGACAGTATCTCGTTTTGAAACAATCATTACTGACAATTTTTTGCAATAAAATTACAAGTATTTGTAATGCAATTTTTAGGAACATGGAGTGGAATAGCAAAAGTGGTTGAAGACAAATACAATTATTATTGGGAAAGATGCTAAAATACAGTACAGACCTCAATTAAGAGTAGATGTTTAATGACAAGTTTCCATCTTTTGAAGTTCATTTTCCGCCAATACCTTAGTCTTCTTTTACTTTCTTGTTAGCAAAAAAGGAAATGGAATATTAACGGCTACAATTTAATTGACATTTTGTAGCAGATATTATGATATTCTGGAAACATTTTTTGTTGAATATTGATAGCCTCTATGTACTGCAATGTTTCTGCTCTATTTTTTCGAAATTGGTAAGTGGTAGTTCTAGATGAATAGCAACCTCTAAGTAGTGATAAACATTAAAGCCTTTTATTTTATTTTTCAACTTTTTCCAATCATTTAGGTTCCTTGGGACCATGTGAGCATAGATTTTGTACTGTTACTCTCATGAATTCCAATAGTAAGTAACCACTAAGTTCAAAAAAGTTACAAGCCATTGAAATTTACTAAGTTTGGGCATTATTCACTTGTAAGTTGAAAAGACTTTCAACTCATCCCAGCCAAAATTATTTGTGAAAGAGGTGATAAGGCTAGGAACAAGTCCAGGAAAGCTTGGTAAAATATGTTGCCCTCTGACTTTGCATCTAAGGGAAGTGGTGTACTATTGCTCACATTTCTAGATCAATGCACTGACTATGCATACAATTGATATATGAAAAAAGGATATACTAAGACCCACATACACTGCAACAATCGATTGCATGAAAAAAGGAAAACCTTTTCGACAGAAAGATTGAATTGTATTTATGATTTGAACATATGCACTGCATTACCAATTATACTTGTAATTCAGATTTGCAAAAACAGGAATCCCAGCAGAAACAAAATTACAGTATGTGTACTTGATAAGAAAGCAAGTGCAAATTGGGTAATTTTCAAAACACTATATGTACAATTATGAGAATGGATGTGACATTACGAAGAAATAGTCCAGAACATGTTACATTTATAATTTCTCTGTGCATGTCAAAATGCAAATGGGGACATAACCTGATCCGAAGACTGGATTCTTATCAGATCTTAACAAAATAACCAATAATGAATAGAGCAGGAAATTGAAAAAGGCTGCAATTTGGCAGAAGCAATGGCTTAAGTACTCAGATTGGTGAACAATTTGCAGTTAACACTTTACATTTGCCAGCAAAAGAGTTGTGTGGTGTTAAAGCAATTGAAATTTACATATTTAAGTTGAAATAAATACATCTTATTTTCAAGTGTTTATAATAATAAACAAATAATCATGCCATAAAACTTTTTTAAAATGCTCTGAAAGTGCAATCAAATGCAAAAGACTGGTAAACGATTGGATGGATGAGTTTCAATTAATTGAAATGTTGCGGAAACTGAATGGAACAGTAAAAGGAGCATTCAAAAGAAATAATTGTAAGTTATTTGCAAGATGTTCTTGAAATTGGAAGGCATTAAATCTTGTGGGTGCAACAACTATTGCAAGGACCCGCAGCATCTCCTTTTTGGTTTGGACTGTTCTGAATTTATCTCTTTCGGCATGGTGCATACAAGTGAAGAAAAATCTAAAGATGAAGGGTGATTTTTGAGGCCAGTTCATAGATAGCAGGGTAATTCAACGTCTATGCAAAATGTACAAACATATACAAGGAATGTAGGAGATCTAGTTTCATTTTTTTGTATTTGACATAGGTGAGGAGGTGGGCAAATTTATTTATATTTTTTCAAACAGTTTGTGTGCCTTGAAGCCTTCAGTTTGCTTGCACAGTTCTGGAACAATCCAATGTATGCATTTGGAAAGCAAGTTCACTGTTGCCAACATAAAACCAGCCCTGTGCCTGAATAAAATGTTTATAAAATATTTTGACAAAGAAGACTGCTGGAGATGAAATGCGAAGTGTACACTTTTATCAATATGACTTAGCCAAAACTTCAGACACAAAAACTCATCTAGAAATGGCTTGTTATAGATTGGTCTGGTATCAAAAAAAAATTACTTGTTTATTGGTGTTAACTTTTAATTGTTTTGCTATAATATATAATATATGTAATAGAGCATAATAATACTGTTGTGCCCTTTGATTTATTCAGCTGGGAATGGCAAGTGCAGTGCAGACAGAGTGGTGCAAAACGTACAACATTTTGGGAGTCAGCTGCGAAAGGTCCATGATTAGAATGACTGCAAAAGCAATCCTGGCTTTTATTTATTCGTATGCAAATCAAATTCTTGTTGGACTTAATTAGGGCAAAGAATATAGTTGCTGCAATAATAGGGGTCTTTGAATAAAAAATATAGGGTACGGCAGCAGTAAATACCTATAATGTTTTCCATTATCTGCTCACTGCATGGCACTCTCTGCCGTCTACTTTCGTAAATGACTATGACCTTTTGCCTATACCATGAGTTGCAAGGTACACTGGAAGGAATGCAAATGTAAAGCTACTTTGGAAATGTTTTTTGGTGTGATAGTTGTGGTGTAATGTATGTATTAACGTTGTATTGTTTTGTATGCTGCGATGGAGATGGTTGAAGATTGATGAATTAGGAAGAATGAAAAAGATGTAAATGTCTACAAAGAAGCAGATTAATTGTATTTCTCCCATGGCACTAACAACTTCGATACCATTCCTGCAGATTTCTTTATGAGATTGACAGTTTGGTGTCTTTCTATTTGGAATGTAATAATGGGGATGAATTGCCTGTCCTTTCCCTATGAGTTGACCAAACTAAAAAGATGTACAGATACAAGTGGCTCTACACCCACGAAGGTTTTAAGCTGGGTCTTTTTTGCACAGCGATGACCTATATCATGTACTTAGCTACAGCCCAATGGAGTGTCAAATCAAAAATATATACTTAAATAAATAAGTTATCAACAACAATCTATATTACTTATTAGCATCCAGCGATCATTTTCTGCCAGTAGTAAAGTGGAATTGAAAAATCACCGTTCAGAATCCAAGGATGAGTAAATTGGCGTTAAGTGTTGTCCCAAAGCGTCACCTGCTCAAAATCAAAACCATAAAATGTGAGTATGGGGGCTACACTTGGATTTACCAGCAAGTTGGTGACTATGATAGTCGGTCGTTGGAATGAATCAGATTAAACGAACACAGAGTCAATTGCCTCAGCTAAATCCCAAGTGCAAGAATTCTGGCTTGAAATCTCTTGTTTGATTTTTTTAAAATATTTTCTTCTTGGTAAACCAAATAGTATACGATTATCCCATGGTAAGATAAATCTGTATGATACACTATGGAATCACCAAGCACATTGAATCCCAATATGCAGACCAGAATTCAGCTTTGGGAGTTTCCTACGAGACTTCAAAGTCTTTATCAGGTAATTTACACAGAAACTGTTTCTTTGGTTTATCAATATAAGCCAGTATGACAAGTCAGTTATTCCGTATGGATATTGGCCCTTAAGTCTTTTACATTGCTTAGTTGCTATTTGGGTGTTGGCCAAGAGTCTTTAAAATCATTGAGTTTATTCTCTGGTAAACGACTACTTAAATTTTAATTTTTTAGTTAATATGAAAGTTAGGCATTCTGTGTTGGCATCAACCCTAGGTCTCTATGTCTTGTAGATTGCTTGAAAGCATATATGCTGCAGACTATTTCCAGAGGACTAATCAGTATTTGAGTTCTGGAGTCTTCAAAATCATTATGCGGTTGTTATTTTGATTATCCATTTCTTAAATTAACATTTCAACTTTCAAGTCAATATGACTATGGATGCTTGTCATAACTCTTTAAAACAAGGCCATGATATGGCAAATACTGCCAAAGGGGGTGCATTGAGGGGTACAAAGAAGAAAATTGTATGTAGAAATGTTTGGTTGAAATGTAAATGCAAATGGTATCGTAAGACTTTTGGTCTTGTAGTTCACTCCATAGAATAGTTATACCGCACAATATAAATTCCAAACGTAGAGTGGAAAGGATATCACAAAAACAGGTCTTAAAGCTCAGAGTGATATGCTACCAAACTTTCTTATCTGGGGATGAGGTGACATTTATTTCTGCATATGTGCACTTTTAAAAAGACAGCAAATGCCAAGGAGTCCTTTCAAAGTCCATAGATTTGCTGCTGCAAAATGATGTCAAAATCCATGGTGGCAGTGGCCGCCGGAACACAAAATAGTCTACTGAGCTTGTGTGCCATCTAGCTAACACTAGAAATAGATGTTCTTATCATATTACTTAGTATTCATGTAAATCTTTTAAAAGTTAAAACAGTCGTGGAGATAATGATTCCAAAACAAAAAACAATGAAAATATAAAATCAGGGGGAAAATAAAGAGTTTGTTGTGTTGTAGCAGATAACAGAGATCGTGCCCTTGTCATGCAGCTCAATGCTTCTCCACCGTTAACCGACGAGGCTCATCTAGAACAGGTTACAATCAACACAAACACACGTCAAAAGAGTGTTAATTAAGACACAAAACATTCAAATTAGTGCAATCATCAGCGTGGGTATTAATTCAGGGGACCGAAAACACAAGCATTCAGATCCATCTGGTGGAATTTAACGCATAAGAACAATCTGCTGGTGTGTCTGAGAAGTTGCTCTGCCCTCAAATGGGCTTAACAAGGGATCATCTCAAATTAAAATATAAGTTTTAAGATAATGAACGAAAAAACCTTCCTTTACATCCAAAAAGCTACAGGGTCTGCCAGTGGTGCAATGGGACTCCATTTCTTGAAATTGACACAAAGGACCTCTACAGCTGGCGAGATTAAATTTAACAGATTTTGGAATGTCTCTAATACCCCTCGAAATTGTAGATGGAGATTCAATTTGATCTGGGCCTCTAAGTTAGAACATACCTTGGATGATAATGTGGAAAGCTGGATGTAGCAGAGAGCTTGATAATTCTGGATTGTGTGTGTCAAATTATCTAGTATGTAGCTATGCAGAAACTATGAAACATGTCTTCTTTGCTTGCCACTACGGTAGACTTGCATGGAAATCTGTGCTTCAAGTCTTCAAGAATGGGAAGTGTGTTAGTTAAAAGGAAAATCACATGGATCGATACTTGGACTGGCTCCCTTATTGGTGTTAAACAGCTAAAAAAAATTATACTTGATTAGTTGTCTCTGGAAATGTTCCCCACTTTTTTTCAAGCAAAAGGATAAAGCATCAGTTTCAAAACAAGGGCAGGGACCCTACTGACTCCAGAAGTGAAGTCGCTCTCTGTCTGTTTTGCAAGTGGCTATGGAGCTGATATGTAGAGGCAGGATTTGAGGGAGTTTCTCAGATCAGGAGACCTGACGAACAAGGGAAAATATAAGAAATTGTATGCGAGGATACCAAGAGTTCCACCACCACCCAATGTGATAGAGGACAATGGTAATATTCAGGGCAAATTGTCTTCTGCAGAAGAAAAAGAGGCATTGAATGCATTGGTGCAGGAAGAGGTGGATATCAGGTACAACAAGGTGGTGATAATATAGTTGAGAACATGCAGAGGAACAGTGGCCTTGTTAACACCGTTTGCTCATCTGAATCCTCAGATAGAACCTGATCACATGCCACCTGCTAGGCACAAATGGGTTGATTACTTGATTACGAAGGAAATATTTTTTCTACAGGAGCACTTGAAAGAGTGTTGGCCTATTGGGTAAAAGAAGGAGAATTCACCCCTGATGTGACAATTGACCCTTGGGATTACCGGGCACTATTACCATTCAACCTTCTAATAAGATGCGAGAAGAATCAGGCATGGCCTCTTGTCAACAGCTGATGAAGAATCATAAAGAAGGAACAGGGATTTGTCCATAAAAGAAAGCTGACAATGATACGCTGCCAGAAAACTGTTCCCAATCCTAATTAATAAATTGGCTACATTTCCAAGCACAAAAATCAATCTTGAAATATTAAATGAATATTATTACATCCAAGAGGATTTGAACCTATTCCTAAGGTTTATAAGACCTCTGTCCTATCCCTATATTTTTCGTTACTCCTTGAAAGGCTTTATTGTTAACAAAACCAAATCTGATTTTTTTTCCATCCATGATGATGCTGGGGAAAGAAAGAGAAAGAATAGATATGTCACATAGACATCTCACGTATTCGGATGGTTTTAAAGTGTGCACAGGGGAGTGCCACTAATGAGTGGCCATACAAGATTTAAAATGTCGATCTTTCTGTTTCACCTTATACAAATTCATCACTGTGTGGGTCACGTGGAAACATACCACTCCATCTTTTTGATGGGAATAGAGTTCCAGTGCATGTGCATAATACTCTGAGTACCAGAGAGATTCCCCAGAAGAATATCCTGATTTCTGAAGGTAAAAATTAGTCAATGAGGAGGCATTCAGAGGCGTTAAAGATAAATTTCAAGAAGGTAAAATGTATGTGATTTCAGAACCGAGGATGGAAGAAATAGTGATTCATGCTGAAGAACCACTATTGGTAATTTGGTACCACCAACCGAGAAGACTGGCATGGGGAAACTGATCTGCCTAACTTAGAAACTATCATCAAGTCTGAAGATAATAATGATACTGCTGTAGGTGCTGACCCTCCAGCTGCTCGAGCTGAATACTGCCTCCAAATCAAGTCTAAGAAGCCTTATCAATGCAAAAGAATTGAAGAATTTTACTCAGAAAAATGCATAAAACGACTTTTCAAGATAGTGCCCTTACACTGGTTGTGTCCAGACTAATGCCTTTCTACTAATTTTTTTACTTTTAAGAAGGTTTATAGGACCCAATTTTTTTGCCCTTGCTATTTATGCTTATTCTGTATCATTTTGAGCTGGGTAGCTCCAGCATGTTATCTAGCTTGCATTCGTTTCGTATTTCTGGTATAGACTGGTCAGCTAAAAATGAGATAGCCTAATCCTTTGGGCATCCAAACTTTGTAAACCTTCACTCCAATATAAACAATAAATAAATACCCAGAGCTTGGCTTGATTGTTTTGATTTAAAATGCAATTGCAATCTGCATAATTGCGCAGGTCAAAAGAAAATGTGTATCAAATTTCAACTTCTTCTCGATATAAATTAAACAACTTGCAGATTCCTTGTTCCAAAAATGAACCATGTATAAGATCTAAAACAGTAAATGGGTAGCAAAATAAATAAATAAACCTGCATTTGCTACGGCAGGCTATGCAGAAAACACAAACAGTATCACCACTTTCCAAATCTGGTCTGTAAACAGATATACCCACTACATAAATCCATACAGATATTTATTCATTCAATTTCATCTGAGTAATGTGATTGCAAGTACTCGTTTTTCTGGACAAATCAAAACTTGGGTTTTTTTCGGTCACAAGCTATTCTCTCAATCACTACTCTCGTAGAAGAAAAAAGGACAAAACCTTTACAAAAGTATATAAAACCCAAAAATCAAATATAATATGGGTATTGAAGACTCACTGATTTTTGTGCTTGCCCGAAGAATTAGACTTGTGGGTGTTCCTTCGGTGCAGTGTTGGTATGCTGTATATCAGAATATGAATATACCCAAAATGAATATGAGGCTCTAAGGGACCTCGGGCTTCAGGATTGGGATTGCCAAGACAGGAATTTGAGGATGGTGCTCACTGCTCACCCAAACTGTTCGGCAATAATATGCAGATTGCCGGCGTTCTCTATTCCCGTATTTACTTCAAAATCCAGTCCAGATATATTTATAGAAGCGCATATAAAACTAAAATGGATATTATATGTGAATGAAAGCATTAAGCTACAGGCTTTTGGTATCCTTCACAACACGAAAGGGAGATGAGGCTGCATTCAGGGTTCAAAATTGAGCCCGTCACAAGTGCTAGGTACTGATTTAGTGATGTCAGCTCACCAAATACTTCAGAACAAATACCTAATAACCAAAGATTTAATATTACTATTTAGGTTTTTGGCCTTTGCTTGGGATTCACTCAAGTGTTTTATCTACCACCTTAAAAAAAAAATTTGCTTCTTTGTTGCAAAAGCCACCTTGAGAGGAGAGAACAAATCTAGGATCGACTTGCACACAAATATCTACCCACTTTGGGAGCCTACACAACATGAATGAGAATAGATGGAGCGTACAAAGTGGCCACAAGCTCGATATGGACTGAGATGGATATCTAAGGTCAAGGTAAGGCTTTGAGAAAAATGTTGAACTAATCTCAATGGGTGACTTCAATTCATGACTCGCAATGTAGGGTGTCGAGCAAGCTCTATGGGAGCCATGTTGGTTCCAAAAGGTGGGATGGGTTTGCAATGGTCTCGATCCAGATCACCCAGGGCAATTCAATTTTGGTGTGTGGACAAGCTAAGGGATGAGATGATTGGATTAGATTGGTTTGTATGCAACAGAGAAGAAGCTCAAGGAAAAGGTAGTTGGGGTTTGCTTTTAGGCAAAACAAAGGTCGAGTCACTTGAGGAGCTCACCCATTTTGACCCTTGCAAAAAAGAACCAAGCTATGTCGAGTTACTCCCTAATGCAAAGGCTGATTGGACCTATCTGAGATGGAATAATGTAGTGTAAAGAAGAGGATCTCTTTGTAGAGGGGGTGAACAGGCAAAGATAAGCTTCTTTTTCCTCAATAGCAGTGATGTGGAGGCCAACAAGAATTTTATATTTATAGTTATGCTCAAGACAATGTTGCTCAACTATATGCCTAAGGAGAGGAGGAATAGGGTTGTAAACATATTTAGGGAGGATTAAAAAGGGTGTGTGTGTTTAATGGAGTAGTCTAATTTGGTTATACATCATTTGTGTGTAGTAGACCTAAATGCATATTTTACACAAGGTGAAACTCTTGGCTCTAAAATATAACCAAGAATATCTTGATGCATATGTCGATGACAGAATTAATGTGGGTGTTTCAATGTATGGATGCATATTTTCTTTAATTAAATTAGAAAAAATCTAATTCAATGCATTTTACTAGTTAAAATTTACATGGGTTTTAATTTTAGTGGTTGAAAGAGGAAACACATTTTTTATTGAAGTGGTAAGAATCCAAATGGGTTTTAATTTTAGCACTAAAATCCAAGTAGAAGTTAAAGTTATTTATTTTATTATTTACAAGTTTTCTTAATGATTTTGATAAGAGATCCTAGTGTCCCACATGTAGTTTGAAGGTATTTATGTGTTTACAGATATGTGTTTATGTATTATTCTTAATTTTTATGACGTGCATACTTAATTTATTTTTGTCATATGAAGTGTAAAATATTCGTACTACTTTTCATCATCAAAGGGCTAGTCTAATATTTTCCCTTCATAAAAAAATTCATACCAACCCTTCAAATTCGATCCCTGCTCATGAGCCCCTTAAATAAAATCCAAACTCAAAATGGATGAAGCCGAATTTACCCTCTCTAGCTTTTCGAGAAGCACCCTCGTTGAAGCTTTAACATAGCCAACCATATTTTTAGGTCTTTCCCACATTACATTTAGCTTCAATTAATAACTCTTCAAAATCCTATATTACAATATTTGCAACAATAACAATAAATTACATCAAGGTAAGAATTTCCAGGACCCAAAAATCCTAGTTTGATAAAGGATAGAGTAGGCCAAATGTTCAAGATGGGACCTCAGAGAATTATGAATTTTTCGACAAGGATGTTCTAGGGGAAAAGAAGGAAGTTTGAAAATACATGGCTAAGACAGGAAAATTCAAAATGACATCAACTAGTTAGAGACCAAATCTTTGATTTTTCGTTTCAATAATATCGAGATGAAATAAGAAGAGATTTTTTAATGGAAAAAAAAAACAATAAATATTTTCTATCTTTCCTTCAAAGAGGATTTTTTATTACATCTTTTAATTCTAAAAATTAGGAATAAAATGTGATTGGAGACCCTTCATTATGCAAAAACTATAGTATCTTCATGAAAAAATGGAAAGACGAGTTTGATGTTTTGAAGGAAGACCTTTTAATGTTCATGTGTGGATTAGTCTCTATAATCTTTCTTTGGAATTCTATAATGCATGCACTTTATGAAAAATTGGTGCTTGAACCTAGGCTCTCTATAGAAATAGATCTTGAAATGCTTTCAAGATATATATAGTCAAGCATTATAATGTGTATTAATTTGGATCTCTAAGTCACTCTAATTCATAAGATTGAGTTAACCCTTGAGAACCAAATCAAAATGTGGATTATGAAGAATAAGGTGGCTCAAAACAAACAAAATAAAATTAAAAAGGGAAAAAAAAAATATTGAAAAAAAGGGGAAATGAATATGGCAGAAAAAGTAGTCTTTTCTATTTAGAAGAAATAACAAATGTAGAGGTGAAAGATTCAAAAGATTCTTATTTGGGGAAAGAGTTAATAAAATAGGTTGATTTCAAATTTGAGTGATTAAGAGATCACATATTCAAGACATGGAATTTTTAAAAATGTAATTGGTTTGAAGTTTGAACAATTCAAAACGTGTTCAAAGTTCACATATTGCAAATATCTAATCCAAATTAGGAAAAATCTTAAAACAATCCAGATCTTGCATATTGAGAATTCCAATTCAAGATAAATGTAAATGATTTGAATAAATGTTGGAATTAACATATTGAAGACACCTTTTTCAAAAAGTTATGGCAACCAAATATGAACTTGAAATCTATTTAAAACATAAATCATATCGAGGTTTTGCATAAAAGCCAAATTTTCAAACTTTCGAGTGTACTCAAAAAATAACATATACCACATATTGATTTTTTTTCTGTTCCACCTAGATCCTTTTGGTTATAATTTCCATGTGCATGTAATAATTAGCATGGCAGTTAAAATATATATATACATGAGCCCTTTTAGATTTCTATATGATAAGACAAAGGTAATTTCCAACTATTCCAATAGTAGGTCATAGTCGCTTATCCATAAAACTAGTGAATGAGCTCAAGTTGAAGGAATGCTAGCTAAAGAAACATTAAAATACCATATGTAATATGGGATTTCCCTTTTCAATGTGGTTGTTATGCTACACCATCAAATCCTATCTAAAGAAAGAATCTAATTTAGGTGTCAACAATGCAACCTGCTAGCATATTTGCCTCAAGCACATGTACATTTCATACTTTTAACAATATAGTCATCAACCAAGATAATCATGAACTAATATTTAACAATCATATAGGAATAAATTTGAACACGTGTAGTCATCAAACAAAAACATAATGAATAAATTACAGTTGGGAAACCAATTTGTTCTATCGTGTATCTTAGTTCATTTATATTCTTTATCCAATATGACCTTATTCCTTATAGAGTTGCACCAAAGAGCATTAGTTGTTGTTGATCTGCACCACATGCCTAAGACCATATGTGAGGCATTATATTATACTAGCTGAAATTGTAAGGATTATAAGAGTGTTCACAAGATATTGAATGTAATCAACCAAACATGCCTAAATATAGAAAAATATTTATTCACAGTCAAAATACTTTTATTAATTAATGGTGAATAAATAAATACACATGTGTGCAAAAGATATAGTGAGATTAAGAGATAAAACACTTATATCAGAAGGGGAATGTGTACTTTTTAATTACCTAGACTATTGCGAGGGGTCACAAATAGATGAATTGAATGTTAAAGTAGAAATAAGTAAAATTATATAGTGTTTCTTGAGTGAGTGCAAGGTCTCAAAATATCCCTCTCCTAATGTAGTGGTTACAATACATATGTGCAACATATAATGGTAGTTAAAACGAATGAAGATTGTTGGAGAGATGATTATAAATGTTCTAAATTTTTAGTTCACATTATATTCTGGGATTTGACATGTGGCATTGTCCTATTACAATACTCTGACATGGAAGGTGTTAAAGTTTCATATGGCATGTCATTTGAGAACAAGGTATTGATGAGAAAATGTTGAATTGAAATGGTCAGATGCAAGGTGATAAACAACATACATTAAGGAAGTAATCTGCCCCAGTGTGATGACACACATGGGAGCTACATAGTACCATATAATGTTAAGGTAAGTTGTGGGTGTTATGAAGGTATGCACTATTAGACCAAAAGAGCTGATATATTTGATATATTATACAATGTAGATTAAGAAATATATACAAGAGGGAAACAATGTTATAAATAACACTTAATGCAACAAGTGACTAACTATAGAAATATAAATGCATAACCAATTAAGTCCAGACCAAATAATGTAATTGATTAAGCTATCAAATGTGAAACCCTTTATAGAAGGGATAATCTGAATTAGTTATTGTAGCAATAAATAAAAAATGACAGAAGCTACATAAATCGACCCATGCGAAGCACTAAACAACAAAGCTATGAAACCCTAGTTGCAAGGATCTGGAGAAAGAGGTACTTAGCTGATTCACAATAAAATTAGGAGTGTACAAGAGTGTTGACCAGACTGAAAAAAAAGGTAGGAGTGTCACACAGAGACCCAAAAAATGCATTCATCTGGTCAGGAGTTTGGCTAGATAGTAGGTGCTATAAGAAACAATGGTTGGGTCAGGAGCGCCTGCACGGGTGCTATAATGACCTGGAAATATGAACCTCGTGTATGACATCAAATTCTCAAAAAATCAACTTTTCAAGGTCAGGGGTCAAACTATCCTTAGGTGTCATAATGGTGAAATTATGACTGAGCATTACACTACATCTCAGACCTAATTTAGCTTCTATGTGTATGCATGTGGAATCGTGCCCTGGGTGGATCTTGTGCATGTCACACTTGATAGTGAGAAAATAACTAGATGTACACAGAAATGTAAATAGATGTGTGCATCAAATATAATTAGACTCCCCTCATATAAAGTGTATGTAGAAAACATAGCCATTGTCACTTGTGATGGATGCTAGAATGGATGCTTTGAATTCTCTTGAATAGCCTTTTGATGCAACCTTAGGTGGTGATAGATAATGCTCAGTGCTTGGTCCTTTATTATGATCACATAACTTTATATTTATATGATTCCTTTGCTTGTACTTCGTTATTAACTTGCAAATATCGACTACCAAAAAGATAAGATGCTCAAATAGATAGAAAGGACTTAAAAATTGTGAACAAAGTACAAAAGAGGCCAGGGGCGCCTCAGAGGGGATGAGGGTGCGTGGCGTTGGCATCTTGGCTGGGCACTGGTGTCCAAACTAAGAGAAATAGAAGGGTTAGATGTCAGACTAAGCAGTGTACAAGACCAAAAGTTTAGAAGAAATAAAATATGGCCAAGGACATGGGTTGATTAGTAATATTCTTACTCATAGGAATAATATGAATAGTAGTATGCAACCAGGGCTAGATACTACCCAAAGTGCGTAATTTTGTGTTTACATTTACCCCCACTTTATGTTGGTGAGCGGAAGGCTCGGTAACATAAAGTAGATAGAGATGTGTACCTAATAGCCATTTAGATTGATGTAGAAAGATGCCTAGAGACAAGGGAAAGCAAGACAAAAAGGTGGAGTGTGGATACTAAGGATGAGGAAGTGTAAAAATTGAAGAGATGACAAACCTAGGATGGAAACACATGTTGTAGATATCGTGAATGTGAATTTTATCGATGTCGATGATTGATGTGTGTGATGTTTTTGAATGATGTTGAGTTGAATGATGTTGACTGCTACTTCCCATACATATAGAACTTGCAAAAGAGAAAAATGAAAAAGTAGTCAGATACACATGTATATGTCTAAAAAGTGTGTAAAGAAGTATGTAAAAACACTGAAAATAAGAAAAAGAAACGTGTGCACCTGATCTGTGATGAGGAAAAGTGTAGAAAGGATTGTAGATGTTGTAAAGACTATTCTTTGGGTGATCTCACGATAGTTGTAGATGTACGAGTTTTTTGGGTGATCTCACGCCAATGATATGGAAGTACTGTAGGAGAGAAAATTTTGGTGTTATCCTCCAACCTTGAACTATTTCCCATAATGTAGAACACCACTTCATATGGTGTGTATATCTGGTTTGACCAATTCCAATCTAATGTTGAAGAAGAAAATGTTGAATGATGTATGTATGGTGGGTGTCAAGGACTATCTACCCTGTAAAAGCCATTGTGTGGAGTTCTATATATTGTGTTGAACTACCAATCGCTATGTAATTGCCCCTGGTCACAGGTTAGGAAGGGTCAGGGGCACCTAGGTCCTATGAAGTTTGGCATTGCTGTTGTGTTAAGGACCCAAATTTGTTTATGAGTCTTGCTATGTACTACATGACTGTGTTGTATCGATACTGATGTTGTGTTGATGACTATACGTTGTATAGGGTGACTGATTCACCCAAATGATGCCCTCCTCATTTTAGGTGCATGAGACGTTGTTGAGGGAGTGTGCATGGCCCAAAGGAGGACTAACTGCTATGCTAAAAATGTACCCTGTAGGGGGAAGGGAATGTGCTTGGTAGAAACCAAGGCACATGTAGACAAAGTGGTTGGGAAACAAGTGTTAGTACAAGAAAATACAAACACGCATGTAAAAGATAAGCTAGCAAGATAATGTGTTAGCTAAGACATAAATAGATAATGTAAACACGCAAGAAGATAATGTGGAATCCAAAAAGTGGGTTATAAACATAGGATACCATTCACAATGTTGCAAGACAATTAAGGTCGACTAAATCCAAAAGTAGACAATAAGCACACCAAGATAAGGGGAAAAGTAGAAAACAATTGCATACAAAGAGCAAGCAATGTAACAAACAACCATGGTGGAAAATAGACCTGTAAAACAAATGTTACACATGAAGCACCCATTAACATGTTAGAAAGATAAAAAGTATGTCAAAACGTGTATAATTTGATAATGTAATGTGTTATGAAACAAAAATGAAACAATAACACTTGTAATGTACAAAAGTGGATGCCCCTAGGAGCCGTTGTGGGACTGGTACTAGGTACTATGCCAAACATCTATGCTGCGTGTATAGATTTTAAGATTTTGTTATCACAACTAGAAAACAAGTGAACACGCATGTGTGTATGATAAATATAATGACATACAAGATATCTATCTAGCATGTTTAATAAAGTGTACATGTAACAACACATGTAAGCAAGAGTAAATGGAACCAAGATATGCAATATGTTGTGGATGATACATGGAATGGAATACATAGTGAATGCTAGGAATAACCTGCCCTTCAAGTGGATGTGTATGTATGCAGATGGGGTTCATTTGTTTATACTCCCTCAACAGTCAATAATCAACCATAGAATGAGAGTGCATCATTGGTAAATGGTTTGAATTATGGGTGTACAAGAAATATGTGATCATCAAGGCAAAAAGTGTAGAGTGTAAATGTGTGAATGAGTGAGTGAGTTTTTGAACGTGTGAGTGTGGTGAGGTCCATTTAAGATGTAGACCCTCAATAGTCAAGTATGGACTATGGAACTAGAGTGTGTCATAGGGTAGAGTGTCATATTGGTTGTTTAAGGAGTATGTTGATTGTAGAAGACATATTCGTGAATGTTTGTGAAAGAGATGTTGTCGAGTGTGTAATGTGTATTAACAGATTGATGTACTATGTCGATGTCAATTGTGTGTGATGAGCGATTGAATGTGTGATGTGTTAAATAGAGAAGGATGTTGTAAATGTGTTGACTATAGAGTAGTTGTGACAAATATGTGATGAGAGCATGTGTAGTGTGTTGTAGACGTGTAGATTATATAATATGTTTGTGTTGATTTCGTGCGAGAAAGATCATATGATGTAATGTAACCATAGGTATGTTTTGATTGTGGTGCATCGTTGTTTTGAATGTGTGTATGAGAAGAGTATATCAAGTGTGTTATTGTGTTGTGCTTTGATAGATATGCGAGGAGATTGAGTGTCCAGTGTTTTTAGTGTGTGAGGTTCATGTGTAAATGCCCTCAATAGTCAAGTGTGAACCAAAGCACAAGAGTGTGTCATCGGGTGATGATGAATGAATGATGTATTAGGATGTTATGTGGTATGGTAATATAAGATGTTGATGCTACAAGGGGGACAAGTAAGCGTGATTCCCCCTGATGTGTGATGAGAGAGATCAAGTGACATTGTCTAAAAGATCATCATTTTCTTGATTGAAGCCAACTAGAGATGCGTTGGAGACTTGATAAAAATAGTATGAGGTGGATCATATAAAGAACCATTGTGACATAAGGTATACACGGTCATTGCATACTCTTTGACAGTGAAAGGTATTGGCGAACACCCATGTGTGTACCAACGAGTAAGATTTTGAGAATGGCCAGGAAATGAATCATTACTAATAAAAACATGGCTGAATGGACATAGGAAAAGTGATAGAAGTGTGACTGGAGTCTAAAGATCCCCAATATAATCAAGCCAATATTTCCCGAAGTGTTAGCGGAGAAGTACGAGGGGTATGTGCAACAAAAACTGCTAAATGAAACACCGAAGACCATAGGTGATCGTAATGTGAAAATAGCCATGATAAAGATGAGGTGAGTGAGGCACTGGTAGAATATCATTGAGCATCAATCCAAGCCTAGTTAAGTCGTCATATGTGCAAATAGTATCAGAGCAAGTACGATCCACCAAAATATGATGCCAATAAGAGTTGTTGATGAAAAGTGTGCATGTGAAAGGAGGTGGTACAAACTACAAACTATCAGGAAGGTGAAACAATGTCCAAAGTATGGACATACCCCTAATAAAGTACCATAGCATTAGTAGAGGGAGGGGTTTTGAATTTATATTCACCAGGGCCATCGGCCACGAAAGTGTCATTGAAATATGAGTCATCTATATCAATAGGAGTGAAATTAAGTTTTCCCAATGTTTCATCAGTAAGTTGAATAGTATCAAATTCATTGTCAGAGCCGTCAAAATCATCTATGTTTGGCATTGTCATGTTATATAGATGTAACGAGGATATTGGAAGGAGGTGGACTAGATGTAGGAGTGATAGGAGCCTCGATGAGCAGAGCAATAGAGCTTGGAGACGTAGACACCATGGGTGAAATGATGGTAGTAGTATGAGTAGAGATAGCTGGAGCGGTTGGGGCGGTGGAAGAAGACTATGAAGCGTTAGATTGACCAATGTCATATGCATCAATACTACTATATTGAATATGTTGTGAAGGGGGGATAGGCATGGCAATAACGGGGTCCATGCGACATAAATTTGAACGAATTAGGATCTACAGTGATAGTATGTTCGTATCCATCATGTAAGAATTTGAAACATTCATGCACAGTAGATGGAATTGCTTTCATAATATGAATCCAAGGTCTACCTAGCAAGAGATTGAAGTGAAATGAATTGTCTATAAAGAATAATTCTATGAGGATAGTCTTATGCATGACTTGAATGTGTAATGAAATATTTCCTAAGCATGTGTGCATAGTTGAATCATATCCCCAAATAAGAGTGGAATTATTAGAAATTAGATTATCATTACTACCCAATTGTGAAGGGAAAGAACACATATGTTGATGGCCGATCCATTATCAATGAGTACACATTTAAGGCAAGTGGTGCCAATAATAACAGTGATAAGTAAGGGCACACATGGATTGTCATTGGTAAATGATATAACACGCGATAAATTTATGAGAGACTGAATGAGGTGTGTGAAGGCCATCAAATAATTATCACTATCTATATGAATATAATGAAGAGATGCCTCTAATGTGATGAAAATTAGGTGCGCAACATAGTAAATCATAGAGGGAGATTTTGGTCAAATGTATTCTTAAATTGTTCAATGATATCGTAGCCCTTAGAAGTAGTAGGAGGAGTCGAAGAAGTGATAGGTGACTAGGTGGAAATGAGTGGAGCCGTAGGAGGATGAGTGTGGTGAGTAGTTACTACATTGATAGAAGGATCAACCACAGGCATAAGAAAGTGAAAAGGATGTTGAGTATGAACTTGCATGAAATCAGCAACAATAGTAATCATGTCAGAAACCCTAGTGGGAGAAAAAGAAGGATAAAACGATTGATCCATGACTCGATAAGGTGAAGACATATTCAAAAGGAAGGGTTGGAATGAAATGTGGGACAAAAATATGTGGAAATGGGATGAACAAGTTATTAAGGCAAAACAATGTCCTCGATGCACAATATCATGATCTACTCATCAAGGGCAAGAAAGGCCCTTCTAACCTAAATGGGTCTAATGGATGGATTAAAAAGGATAGCCACACAAAGACTCCAATCAATATCAAGATCCATGGAGATCCCTCCTAATGGTTGCGGTATATGTGGAAAACCAATGGGTGCCTCGTAATGATTTCCAGACATGGTCATGGAATAAGCGAGAGAGGTGTGGTTTTGAGAGATCTATGGATAGTTTGTTGGTTCAGTATAGAATGTGAAAGCTCTATAAACATCTCTATTCAGGATGTTATATAATCTGATAATATCTAGGGGATGTGGGGATGTTCTAAAGACTAGTGAGTGTAACCCAGTGTCTAAGTCTAATTGATCTTCGGGCTCGTTTGGTTGGGGGACCACTGGATCACAACCATAAACTCTCTCTGTTCGTGGTCTGGAAATGGTCATGTGTGCATTTGTGTGATTTTGATATAATCAAAGCAAATAACAATCTAATCTAAATAAGCAAATATTACACTATGTTTTTGTATTTTGTAATATAAGGAAGAAAATAACATAAAATAACTAATCTAATTAAAATAAATATTTTTGTGCTTTTCTAGAACTTCCTGAATTAAATGAAGAAATGCAGAAATCAAAGCTTTTAATCTAATTAATAAATCCTAAAACAAACAAACAATCGGATGTAGTTGTTTATCTGTACAAAAGAAATATAATATACTCTAAACAATTAAAGCTTCTCTAAACTATGGATGTGAACCAAATCCTCTACTCTACCTCAGAGGCACGGCAAGAAATCAGAGCTTCTAAGAAGCCTTTCTTCCCTGCAACTTCCTCGACAAAAGTAAAGAAATATTTTATGGAGGATCTTCCAAATGAATTAATGTTTCGGTTGATTTCTAAATTAACATAGAAGCTTTCTTCTAGAATCACCTCTTTGCGAATCTACAAAGCTAGGCAAAGGAAGCTATCTATCATAAGAAAGCTTTGTTGAAGGAAATGATCTATTGTAGCTATTCAAATGATTGCTACAATGAAAATGGAAATGCCTTTTTCTACTATAGTGAATAATGTGCATGCATATTTCTCGAACAAAGAATTAAAGAAATGACGAAACCCAATTACAACCCCAACTTGGTAATTGCAGGGTTGTGGCAATCCATTTGTGGTGTGATTTTATGTCCCCTAAGTATTATTTTCTATCCGTTGATATCCAAGTGAGTCAAAGGAGCTGGGAATGTAGAGGGATCTAGAATAAGGTGTTAGAGCAAGTAATGGCTTACTTGGCAATTTGGTGGCAATGTAAGCAGAGGAAGAACAATACAAGTGAATAGATCTTGATTGTGAAATCTCTAGCATGACTGTAACAACATAACATAGTAATACAAGACAAAATTATTTGGCCTTTTGCTTTAGAAGAATCGATGGTTTTATAAAAGGTTGGCTGGGAAATGGTCCAGCCATTTGGCAGCAATGAAGTGACATATCACAACATGAAGGGGGAGTTAAACACTCAATCAAAAATCACAAGTGGATGAGGAGGTTGATACGAATCAGTCAAGCCTGAAATTAGCTAAATTAATTCACAAACGTGCACTAAAATTGAACTAGAGTGAAGCTACACACGTTTATTTCATACACAAAGAGTTTTGGAAAATTCGCACGAAATAAACACCCTGAGCAGGGTGGCGGTTGTGTAATCACCACCCAGTTCTGTAACTAGAGGCCAAAAACTAAGGAAAAGCATGGCAGAAAGCTAGGGAAAAGCATGCAAAGGCTAAGTAAGGTAAACTAAGCTATAAATATAAATT
Source organism: Taxus chinensis (assembly GCA_019776745.2). Lineage (NCBI taxonomy): Eukaryota > Viridiplantae > Streptophyta > Pinopsida > Cupressales > Taxaceae > Taxus > Taxus chinensis. The sequence continues at coordinate 212,438,695 of CM034153.1, read as the reverse complement.
GTGATGAGGTTAAGGAGCTCGAACACCTTTAGAAAAGACATGAATCATCATTTAGGACTTTTAACCATTTTCTGACAATGTAGCATGTGCAAATTTGGGCTTGTACAATAACCACTACTGCTGCTAATTTTATGTGAGTGCATACTCAACATCCTCCTAACTTTGTTACGCCTAGGTTTGACCCCTCTATCAATGTAGTTACTACTCGTCGCACTCGTCCTAATCCTCCTATGGCTCCACCCACTACTATTCCTCCACCTATTACTTTGGTGGCTTCCCTTATTGCTTCTAAGGGCTATGACATCATTGAATGACTTAAAAATATGCTCGCTAAGATTTTTCTTTACCACGTATTACGTAATGCACCTGATTGTCGCTAAACACTAGAAGTAGCTCTTCATGCCATTCACATCTAAAGTGATAACTCGGCAATAGGTTTTACACACCTCATACAATATCTTCGTAATTTGCCATATGTCATATCTCTCACTGATGAGGATATGCCACCTTTTTATAAAATCAATCCATGTCCACATTTGCTCATTATTGATGTTGTTAGCACCACTTGCATTAAACGGGTGCTTATTGATAATGGATCGGCCATCAACTTATGTGCTTATTTTATTTTAATGCATCTGGGTATTAGTGATAATCTCATTTCTAGGAATTCTACTATCATTTGAGGCTATGACTCTACCACTCATACATGTTTAGGGACTATTTCATTACACATCTGGGTTGGGCCTAAAATTTTTCTCACTGATTTTTATGTTATAGATGCCTCATTTCAATTCAATCTCTTGTTAGGTAGACCTTGGATTCACGTAATGCAAACACTTCCATCTACTATTCACCAATGTGTCAAATTTCTACACGATGGCTATGAACATACTATAACTGCAGATCTAGAGATTTTTAAATACTGTCACATAGACCCTATTACTGCTATTACCATCCCACCTTCACAACATATTCCATATAGTAGCCTTGACACATATGGCTTTGGTCAGTCTAGCACTTTGCAACCTTCAAATGCCGCTACAAATACTCCAGTTATTTCTACTCACAATACAACTATTATTTCACCTACAATATTAGCACCTATCACCATTTCTTCTCCACCTATCGAAGCACCTTCCATTCCTCCTCATGGTGTGTCACCTACCAACATACTTGATAACGCTACACAACATAATGATGCTAACACTGATGATTATGAGGATTTTGATGATGAGGTTAATGTAGTCAAACTTACCAACAAAGCATTAGGCCAACTTAACTTTACTCCTATAGATGTTGACATCTCTTATTTTGAGGGCACCTTTATGGCTGATGGCTTGGGTGAATATAAGTTCAAGACCTCTCCTACCAATTTTATGATACTTTATCAAGGACCGGTTAGCATCATTGAGATTGTTTCGTCTTTTACGATGCAAACTGCATCTTCGCCACCTCATTTTACATGCACACTGCTCATCAAGAACTCCTTTTGGCATAACATCTCGATCATAATTGTTTGGATACTATTTACACACATGAGGGCTTAGCTAGACTTGGCTTAACACTTACTGACATCTTACCCCCACTTCACTCTTCCCATCTTTATCATGGCAATTATCACATTATGACCGCATATGGCCTTCATGTGTTTGATTTGATGGTCTTCATTACATGTGTACTTCCCAATTCTCCATTGACTCTTGGGAAATATTGGCTTTACTATATTTGTGGTAACATAGATACTAATAACACTTCACTTACATTTTCTATGCCATTCAGCAATGTTTCCATTGCTAATGACTCAACTCCTACTTACTTTCCGACATAAGATATACACGGTCATTACATACTCTTCATCGATGAAAGGTGTTGGTTGACACCCGTGTGTATACCAATGAGTAAGATTTTGAGAATGGCCAGGAAATTAATCATTACTAATAGAAACATGGCCAAATGGCATATGAAAAGTGATGGAAGCTTGACTGGAGTCAAAATTTCCCCTAATATAATCAAGCCAAGATTGCCCAAGTATCAGTGGAGAAGTATGAGGGGCGCGTGCAACAAAATCTGCTAAATGGAGTATACAAAGACCATAGGTGGCTGTAATGTGAAAATATCGATGATACAGATTATGTGAGTGAGGCAGTGGTAAAATATCATTGAGTTTCAAGCCAAGCATAGTTAAGTCATCATATGTGTAAATAGTATCAAAAAAAGTATGATCCAACGGGATATGCCACCAACAAGAATTATTGATGAAGAGTGTACATGTGAAAGGAGGCGGTACATACACAGACTGCTTATGTGAAGGTGTAACAACATCCAGAGTGTGGACATACCCTTGATAAAGTATCCTAACATTAGGATAATGAGGGGTTTCAAATTTGTATTGACCAGGGCCATCGGCCACGAAAGTATAATTGAAATATGAGTCATGTATATCAATAGGAGTGAAATTAAGTTTGCACAATTTTTCATAAGTAAGTTCAATAGCATCAACTTCATCATCAGAACCATCAAAATCATCCATGTAGGCATTGTCATGTTGTATAGATGTAACGAGGATATTGGTAGGAGGTGGACTAGATGTAGAAGTGATAGGAACCTCGACAAGTGGAGTAGTAGTGCTTGGAGGCGCAGACACCATGGGTGAGATGATGGTAGTAGCATGAGTAGAAATAACCAGAATGTTTGGAGTGGTGGAGGAGGATTGTGAAGAGCTAGATTGACCAATGTCATATGTATCAATACTACTATATGGAATAGGATGTGAAGGAGGAATAAGCATATCGGTAGCATGGTCTATGTGACTGAATTTGAATGGATTAGGGCCTGTTGTAATGGTATGTTCATATCCATCATGTAATAATTTGACGCATTGGTGCATAGTGGATGGAACTAATTGCATTACATGAATCCAAGGTCGACCGAGTAAAATATTGAATTCAAATGAAGTGTTGATAACGAAGAATTCCACGTGGACAATTTTAGGCCTGACTTTGATATGTAATATGATGGTTCCTAAGCATGTGTGAGTAGTTGAATCGTAGCCACGGATAAGAGTAGTTTTCTTAGAAATTAGATTATATGTAATACCAAATTGTATTAGAAGAGAATGAGCACATAAATTAATGGTTGAACCATCATTAATGAGTATGTGCTTCATACAAGTGCTGCCAATAATAACAGTGATAAGCAAAGCTGCATATGGATTGTCAAGAGTAAAGGATGATATGTCATCATTAGTAAATGATATAACACGTGGAAATTTTTTAAGAGACTGAATGAGGTGTGTGAATACCACCGAATAATTATTACTTTTAATGTGAATAGAATGAAGGGTGGCTTCTAATGTATGATGACAATCAGGTGCATTGTGCAATAAGTCATAGAGAGATATTTTGGCTGTTGTATTCTTAAGATTCTCAATGATATCGTAGCCCTTAGAAGTAGTAGGAGGATCCATAGAAGTGATAGGTGATAGGGTGGAAATGAGTGGAGAAGTAAGAGGATGAGTGCAATGAGTAGTTACTACATTGATAGAAGGATCGACTATAGGCATAACAAAGCGAGAAGGATGATGAGCACGAACTTGCATGAAATCAACAGCAGTAGTAACCATGCCAGAAACCCTATTGGGAGCAAAAGAAGGATAAGACGATTGATCCATGGCTTGATAAGGTGAATACATATTCAAAAGAAAGGGTTGGAACAGTCGGGTTCACCAAAATGATTAAGCAAAATGCGGATAAATGCTATAAAAATTGCTTAATTTGATTGTTATTGTAGTAGTAAATGGATACTCAATTAAGTACATAAAATAAACCATGTAAAATAAGCTATAAAATGTAAAACCCTAGTTATAAAGAAGGGATAAAATGATTTAGTTGTTTCAAAAATGTATCGAAGGTGCACAGAGCTAGAAAATTGGAAAATCCAAAGCACATATTATTGCAACGAAGCTTAGAAAAATGCAAATCTGGAGGAATATACTAGATTGAGGTGCCTGGAAAGGGGCAGGGGCACCTATGGGTGCCCTAGACCTGCTGTAGGTGCATGTGACTATGAAAATGCTCAGAAAACCATCTTTCATTAGTCACAAGGTATTTGATGTCCTTTGTTGTTGGTCGCTATGAGATTACACAATGATCATCAAGGTCACTGGAAACCTATAATGAAATAATGACATGTAAAACCCTTAAAGAGATATCAAATCCTAAAAAAGAAAGATGAAAAATGAGGGGTTAGACTATCCTCAGTGTAGACACAAAATCACACACTTTGGGTATTATTTAGTCTCAATCTCATACTACTATTCATATGGTTTTTGAATGAAGAAAGTACTAATTAACCCATGTCCTTTGGCCATTTTACTTTTTTTTTGTCGTCGCTACTGATCTCCTTCATGTACTCACCCAGTCATTTTTGCCATTTGGGGTCATTTTATCCTTGACTGGGGTGCCCTGGGCACCCTGGTCCCATTCGGGGCACCCTGATCCTTTTTACAATTTACACTCATCTTTTGGGCACTTTCTAGTTGTTTGAGCTTTCCGTATTTTTAGTGGTCGACCTTTTTGGGATTAGTTACGAAATTAGATCAAGAGAAATAAATAAATATAAAGTTATGAGACCATAATGAGGGACCAAACACTAAGCACTACTATCACCACCTAAGGTTGCATCCATCAAAGGCTCCATTTGCATCCATTTAGCTCCATCACAAGGGATAAGGTTGGTTCATCTGCATCACACTGCATAGGAAGGAAGTTTATTATATTCCATCCACCATCTATTTACATTTCTACATCTAGTTATTGCTCACTACTTCACAAAGTGTGACTAACACAAGAGCACCTAGGGCAGGATATTCACACACACACACACACCTAATACTACATTTGGGTCTGAAATGTAGTGCAATGCTCAGTTGGGAAGTCCACCATTGTGGCTACTAAGGAGAGCCCAACCCCTTCATATGCATTTTTCTTTTTTTAGGGGTTTGATACTTGGCTTGGGATTTTGTAGGTCTCTTCTTCATCTTTGATGTACATAGACATCTAACACAGTCCAATGACAACAATAGGACAAGAGGCGACTATATGCGAACATCTAATGACACCTCAGAGGAGGTTTGTAGAGATTTTTCATAGACCACGACACCTAGATCTTAGACTCGAGTGCCCCAGGGCCCCCGGTCCTTCCGCAAGCGCCCCAGTCTAGTATATTGTTCCAAATTAGTACTTTCTGGAGCTCCTATGTGGTCATTCCTGTATTTTGTTTATCTGGTATTCATTACAACACAATCCCAAATAGTCATCAAATTAGCTAAGCTCTCCCTAACCCTCTTTTCTCATTAGGGTTTCAAATTTCTATTTTACTTAGTTTTCTTGGGTCACTTTCTTTATTTAGTTAGTTGTTATTTACTGTTGTGCATGATATTAGATTACACTAGAATATCCACATTTTAGTTAATCATTTTTGTGAACCTGATCGATCCAACCCTCTCTTACTATAATGTCTTCTCCTTATCAAGTCATGGCACAATCATCGTATCCCTCTTTCACACCCACTAAAGTTTCTAGTATAACTACTACTGTTGTTGATTTTATATGAGTGCATACTCAACATTCTCTTCGCTTTGTTATGCCTAGGTTTGACCCTGTTAGAAATGAAAAAGGACTAGGGGTGGATAAGTCCCTAATAAAACCTTTCTCTTTTCTTATTCAAACATCAAACACACACCATCATAAACCAAAAACATTAATGCTTGATCATCATTAGATATAGTTCATCATGAAATGCATCCATAATAGGAAAGAAAGATATACTCAGAGCCTTTCTTTATTGATATTCAAAGCAGAGCACAATGACTTGATATCCTCATCAACAATCTACAATATACAATTGAAAACTCATAAATATTGTATTGACATCAATATGTTGTGACAATAGCATTCAACTACAAAACACCAAGACTGCTCTCCTTCATCAACTTGTTATTACTAAGATTTCATCATCTTTGTTTCACAACGACCAGTTACTGACCTAGAAAACAATTCTAGGGATTTTAGGATAGGCCCAAGGTGTTTTGATTTGCAGCAAAGTTTTCTTCAATAGAAGATAAAGGGGATTTTTCATCAACAATTCATACAAAACAAATTTTCCCTTTTGTAGACTATCATCACTCTACTTCATTACCTTTCACCTTCTCATGTTTGTTCACTTACCATTCAACTTGACAACTCACTATTTTCTTCTTAACTATTCATCCTCTCTTAATATCTCAATTTTTGTTCATAAATATGTATCTCTCATACTTAGTCTCAAAAGGCACTTCAATTTTTTTTTTCTTAAATGCATTAGACCTTTTCAAATTCTTCACCTACACTTCGAGTACAGTTATACACCACTAACTCTTCAAATCATCTAGAAGTTGAAAAGAAACTTTAGACTTTACACCTTGCTTGAGAAGGAAAAACAATTGTTTCTTCATGTTATTTCATGAGCTAAGGAAGAGGATTTTAGTTTTGTAACTGTTTTGTTTCTTAACCTTCTCCGAGGGCCATAAAAAATTAAGCTATGCAATTTCAACATACCTCTCGTTCATACAATATGAAGATCCTTTGCAAATTAGCTAACTATCTGAGTTTCAGACTGTAATAGGTAGCTTGTGCATTCAAAAAATTCTTGTTATGTTCCTTTAAGACAAAAAAACTATTTCACTATGTTCATTGAATCATTTCCTAGCTTTTGAAAGTTTTACATGGAGATTTGATTCACTTTCCACACCAATTTTGCATTTGGAGAGAAACATTGGTTCAACACAGTTCTTAAGGACGAACTCATGGAGCTACTATACATCATAGACCAACTACCAACCCAATTCAAGACCATTCAAGGAAAAAATAAGTTAATTCTACAATTCTCGAAATGTCTCATGAGATTCTAGAATGGCAAAGTGAAGAAACTCAAACAAAAGTCCACTTTGCTAGCTCTACAACCATTTGGTGAAGAAACACAAAATATCTGTCAAGGAATTATCATTAGTATTTTAATGAAAGCACCAATAACCTTTTGAATCTTGCTCATACCCTAAAAACAAATACTTCTTTAAAATTTCAAATTTTTTGACTAAATAACTTTTGAGATTTGATTCAATTTATCTAACAAACCCTAGAATCAGGGTTTCACTGTCAGTGCACACCCAAGAGCAATAAAAAAAAGGTTTTCTTGTTCTATTCTTGATAAAAATTGAAAATTTCAACTACTGTAGTTTTTTCAAGGGTCCCTACACCTCATATAACCATTCACCCACCTTGAACCATCTTAGTTTATTCTCATAACTTCAAGAACTCAAACAAAAAAGACTAACAGTTTGACAGTGTGTTTCATTGTTGAGCACAAAGAAGAGTCTTAAGTTTTAAGTTGAAATTTTCTCTTTCCTGAAGAAGCAATGACATGATTTTGACCTCCTTCGAACCACTAAATTTTTTTTGAAGATCAAATAACCATTCTAGCATGAATACTGCATTTACCTTATAAGAGTACAATCAATACTGTGACTATGAATGAGGGCACCCAACCAATATTCTTTTACTTTGTCATAGTTTTCATAAACGAGACCTTACACTTATCACCTAGACATGATTATAGCCTTCAAGGTCTTGAGAGAGTGAGACTTCAAGGAGAACAAACTTCAAGCATGCTTGTGTGCATGGCTCTCTTGGCAAAACAACTCAGGAAAGGATGAAAATAAGAGTTTTGTGCTTTGCAACTTACTACATAGATCATAAAACATGAATGTAATCAATTCAAAAAATACCATTTGAAGGGAACAATATCATCTTTCCATTATAAACAACCAGGTTGAGTATTGTACCTTGATTGTGCCTTTAAGTCCCATGAATGAATAAGACAGTCCTTGCAAGGATTGAGATACATTTGCTTAAAGAAATGTGCTTTGAGGTTCATACATGTCCTCGTTATGCCATAAATAAATTACTACGTATTTTTTAGTCTTTAATACTTCACCAACTTGGCAGGAAACAAGAATAACTCATCTCAACTTAATGCTTCAAGAAACAGACCCGAGAGGAGAAATAACATGTCAAAAAAATGAAAAATGCTCATATATTCTTTAATACTCATCCATTTTGCCTCAAAAATTTTGCCACACTTCAATCTTGGAGTCCTCTCCAAAAATTATTTTATTATTTATCTGAAGGAGTCTTCAGATTTTTTCTTGGGTGCTAAGAAGACAAAAAACTCGTTATACACTTTTAAAAAGCATGTTTTAGAAAAACTAGCATAACTTTCACATACCATCTCAAAAATTGATGAAATTTGTCATGAAGCACCAAAACTCACCCCTCTACATGATCCATGATCCAATTTTTCATAAATACTCCTATACTCTTTGATCCTATCTCATTTACCTCATCCTACAGTGTTAATTCTCAAAGTCAACTTTGGCTAGCTTTTGAATTTTGCCTCCAGGGGCTAAACTAAGCCTTTTTTTAGCTCGAATATGTCATAAAAAACATTTATAGGATGATTTAATGCTCATATTACCTTTCCATGACCTGTACCAACCTCTCACACTTCAACAGGGTCTAGAAACATGCCTAAATGAGTCAGTTTCAACTACAACTTCCACCAAAAGACCTAAAATACACTATAAGAGCTTGTTATCATGTCGACACCATCATATTTGACATGTATCCCCTATGATCCATCCATACCAATTGTGTTCATATTTCCAATGGACTCTTGCCTCGCAAACAAAGCCTGTAGAACACTTAGACTATCATGAAACCATCTTGAATGCTCACAAAACCACTGAGAAAGCACTACCAATCAACCTTCATGCCTTTGACTGACATTCACTCCATCTTTCACTCCTTTACCATAAATGCCACTTGACATCAATAAGAACACCAATGACCAGGGTTCAATAGATCCCTTTATCAACGCAGTTACTACTCGTTGCACTTGTCATAATCCTCCTACGGCTCCGCCCACTACTATTCCTCCACCCATTACTTTGGTGGTTCCTGTACATACCCAAATTGTATGTATTGTACTGTCAGAAAGAGGTTACAGAAACCCCAGTGATGATTCAGATCTCTTCGCAAGGTGTTCAAAATCTAGAAAGCTCACCGAGTATACATTTGCATCCTGAAATGCCTTAGCTAGCCTTTGCATGATTTGTTCCAATCCTTTCCTCTTTTTCCTTGCATTTTGGTCTTTAGTTACAGGACCGCCGCCCTACCTGGGTGGTGGTCTTATAACCGCTACCCTGCTCTAAGCGGTGGTCCTGCCCGCACTTTCCATAACCTTCCGGCATACTCAACGACGTGAAAAATCAAGTCGTGCTTGCAACTCTTAACCACTTCTTCTTTGTTTAGAATTTCCAGCCACTTTGTAATAGTAGTCCTCCATTTTAAATGATAAAGCATAGCAATTTGGACTTGCCTTCTGGTGAGTAAGAAAGCTATAAATACTGAGATTATTTACAAGCAAATGACCACTCTCTCTTTATGATTTATTATTCAGTGTGTTTAAAAGTTCCTCAATAAATCTCAACAGGTCTAGATTTTGTATAAGTTCTCAACCTCTCAGTTCAAGGCTCCTCATTTTCTAGTTTAGAGATCATTTGATCTCTCTAGTTTCATCTTGTTCCATTATTGTTCTTCAAACAATTGGCTTAGCATAATACAATTTTAGTTCTAGATTAAGTTCGTTTGAATATTAATTCTGCTTAGAATTATAGGTTGTTGTTTCATCACAAGAAGTATAGGTCCTAGAATTTTAGGTGTGTTTTGTTGTATCCCTGCAACAATCCTGCTAGGAATTGCATAACCAAGCTTTGTTCTCTTGCGCTATCCCTCTCCTACTTGCATTCCGTTCAGTTTACCTCCAAGTTGCCACTGTTCGAATATCTTCTCTTGTTGCCGCTGTCACATTCTCACTTTTTTGGATTCATGAGAACATGTAGGAACGAAGAGATCACATTGAGGGGACAAGCTACAATATAATTGGATTTGCCTTTGTTCTACAGACTCTAGGTTTGAATTGTCAAAGTTGTAGTTACACTATATCAAATAGAGTAGTGAATCATTTCATTTCAGTTAAATCTCACTTTCAATATTACCGGGGAAGTTGTGGGGAATGATAACTTCTTAGAAGCTTTGATTTATTCCTCACTTCTGAGGTAAGATTAGAGGTCTTTCAATTAAATTAATTAGATATTTATATTCGGGATCAACTCACAAGTGCACATGAAAATAGCTACATCTGGCTACCTTGCTTGTTTTAGTTTCATTCTTAGATTAATTACTCGTTATATGAATTTATTAGATTAATTGCTCTTTAATTTCATTCAAGTTTATATCTTTGAAAATACAAAAAGAACAAGCATAACGTAGATTCATTTTCATAATTAGTTTACTTCATTCAGTTAAGTTTGGTTATTTCTTGCATGACTATTATGGGACCAAGAGAGCCCAAGTATTACATATTCAAACCAATAATACCTCAGCCAAATCTCTTCATGGCATTAGCAGACATAGATAAAGGTCTTAGAATCCTAGTCTTCTAAACAACAACAAACCCACAAAAAATTAGTGAGCAATTAAGAGAATTAAACATCGAAGACGACAAAGCATACGAATTCTAGTCAAATCAACCCAACTATAGATTGCCTCAATAAGATGTCCATATGACCATATAATAACTTGAAAGAGAGAAAACATTCGGTGTGATCCATTAGTTCCAAAACCAGATGTAGGAGACCTTCTCATTGGCATAGACACAGGCTTACACATACAAGTTGCTAGAACACCTGTAAGTTATTCTGAGAAGATTGCACAACTCCTAATATTAAACATAGAGGTTGAAAAAGCTTATGACTACTGGATAGTTGGAAGAAGAGATTGATTCTTCACATGACCATAAAAGGTCATCAACAATCACGAACTCATGGTTACGATCCCCAGGTCCCACAACCCAATGGGCCTGTTAATTAGTTAAACATTAACACCATTTTACGTACATTGGTATTTAGATCCTCACCGCTCCCACCAGATATCATTACACAACTTTCCATGTTGAATGTAGAAACTGATCAAGCCAATATTTTTTGGGTCAGACCAGAAAACCATCCATAGTTTCCTGTAAATTCACTACACCTCTCGCTGCCACTTTCATGACCCTGTCTGGGAATATATACAAAGCACCTACAGGTCATTTTCCACGAATCCAACAACCAACAAATAAGATCTTGGCAGAGCTCGACAATGGTTGGAGCCTCCGAGCATCTATAGTGTTCAACCGATCCATAACATCAGTTTAGTTTAGGAGAACCTTCTTTTCTTTGGATTCGCAGATCCGTTATTAAGTATTGAGGATATAGGATTGCCCAACTAATTTGTTAATATCTACATACATTTCATTTCCAACGGCTGTCTCGACACGACCTCGGGAGGTCGAGTACGGAGAAAGGCTGCTTGATAATTCTCATGCTCGCGTGTCACTTTTCTATAGTACAAACTTGGTGAACCCAACATGAAAGGAACAACTACTCCTTTTTCATTTCCATTTCTTTCATCCATCTTCACTCCTTCCCATTATTCTGCGGGTATTTATATATCCCCGAATATGTCGGGATACGATGCATATGGCAGACCTCTCTCAGGTCTCGAAGCATATTATGGTCAAACGCGTAGACAATAGTCACCCTCCCTTTCTGCATGGGCTGACAACTACTCAAGCAACTGCTTGTCATCAAAAAATCCTCCTCAAAGAAATAGATCTAGTTCTTCATTCCGAACTAAGGAGCTGGACCAATTGAAATAAACACAACAACTAAAGCCCTCAGGCTCTAACAATATGAAATTTACTGGAGAATCCATTTCATCTCCTCAGGTTTTGTCTAGACCATAAATCAGTAGGCAGTCAGATCCACTCCCATTTTTGGATGAGGAGTACTTAGCACGCTATGCTAGAAGTGAACAATGCTTCCAAAACATGTACCCGCCTATGGGCAGTTTGCAAACACAACCCGACACCCTGCTCCATGAAAACACCCCCATTCCTCCACCTGTGGAAAATACTCTTGGTGAGGTTTGGAAGAGTAATGAACAATTCATAGCAAGATATCATACCCCTTGGCAACCTCAAAGGGTACAACAACAACCATCAAGGAAGAATATTGTTTCATCACCAATAGAGGTCATCTTGGCTTTGGTTGAAAGGGTTAGAGGACTAGAACTTGCTCAAGCAAATCAAGCTTCACACTCGGGGAAAGCAGGAACTCCCAACCCTCCGCATCATCCTAGCCAGGTTGACCTCCTTATAGGAACAGGCACATTAGGCATGCCTCCTCAACAATCGTAAAACTATCCATAAGAAACACCAGCTAGAACCATGTTTTCAAACGTTGCTCTAGTTGAAAATATGATACCTCCCGGTTTGATACCAAACAATCCATATCAGAGCAATGATCCTCCCTATTTAAACATTTATTCAAAATCACCACAGGGAGACATGTCCTCTTCTCTTGGGATGTTTACTCAACCACAGGGGTTTCCTTACGCCCTTGCAAATACATATGCTATGCCATATCAACAACCCGTTCCACCTCCACTCCCTCAACAGGCACCATCTATGGTTGAAACCTATGAGGCAGGGACTTACTCATAATATTTAAAAGAGCCTTTAGATTTCACTGTACGAAGCATCATGCTTCTAAGACCTCTTCTCGATTTGCCTAATTTCAAGGGGGAGGGAGATCCAAATGCACATATCAAGGCCTATGCCATGGCCATTCGAGAATTTCTCCCTTGGGATGTGGTTGTTGCTAAAATCTTCCCTAAAACCTTAGAAGGTATTACCCTTGATTGGTACTATAGAATACCTGAAGCCTCGATACACTCTTTCAAACAACATATGTCAGAAGTCATCAAAGCTTTTGACATGAACAAACTGTTAAGAACAGGGATCAAGGAATTCTTACACATTAAACAAGAGCACAATGAATCTACTACCCATTTCATTCAAAGATGGCGTACAGTTCTCTACTCTTCAGCAAGTGCTCTAAACATGGATCAGATGGAACTATGTGATTTATTCCTTCATTCTCTCAACAGAGAGATAAATGAAGAAGTCTAGAAGTTTCCGCTAAGGACTTATGATGAAGTACTTGAGAGTGCTCTCTAAATAGATCAAGCGGCAATAGACAACTGTCATAAGACTTATGGGATGCATGGGAGATTAATCAATCCCAATCAAAACACTACGACTTATCCCAATATGGGAAATACCAATCAAGGACCCAAGATCCTTAACAAAAACTACGGGGTTACAACAGACGGAGTCAATGATCAAGCCAAAATGCCAAATGTTGTGAACACCCCGGCACCTGTTAACAATCAACGCAATAATAACTTTACTCCAGCGATTAATATGATGGATTTTAATCATCCTCCACAACCACAACCATTACAACCATTATAATAACAACAACAATAACAAATCCAGTTGCAAGGCCTAACCCAAGGCGCAAATGGATATCAAAACCAAAGCCAAAGGCAACAACCTCAAAATTACAACTATAACAATCAACAACCCAATCGAAACTTTGAGCCACAACAGGATTTAAACCAACGACCACAAAACTATAATCCCAATTTATACTGTGGCTTCCACAAAATCTGAGGTCATGATACTAGGACTTGCCACGATTACAACAAATTCTTGGAGCACTTACCAAAATATCAAAGACAACTCTTTATAGATATGTTTGTGGCAAATTCTATACCAATCACATCAAATACCTACCAGGGATCAATTTTTCCTCAAAATGCACCTCTTAAGATTTTCAACGATCTTCTCCTGAATCATTCTAACAACAACAAGTTAGATCCAAGTGGAACAAACAAAGGTGTCATAATGGGGAACAACAATCATGAAGCTTCAACTTCATCAAATCCAACGGTTGCACCCCAATTAAGAACTCGACCACAAACCAAGATAGCTAGACTGGTAGAATTAGACACCGAGTTGCAAGTATAAACTATAACAAGAACACGAGACTACTCTTCTCAACTAGTTCCAACCTATCCATTAATACCAGACAATGCTTAGTAAACACTAGTAAAACTAGTAGGTGCCTATGATTTGATTAATGACTTAACAAAGACCTTCTCTCACATTTCCTTTTTGGATTTGTTGAAGAACTCTCCCGCTCATAGAGTTGATCTCTTAGAAGCATTAGGTCTCGGTCATCTCGTCAACATCACCCCTCCCCCTAAAATGCAAGTGAACCACATAGACTTTGACATCTACCCTCCAGGGAAGCCAGATAAGGAAACTGAGTTTATATTTAACATAAGTAAAATGCCAACAGACGCTGAAATTTCACGTAGAGGTGATCCACCCTTACATTTGCAGGTTTGGATTTACAACAACTACGTTAAGCATGCAATGATCGATGATGGGGTAGCAGTTAACATAGTCCCCTTCAATTTTCTTCAAAACCTAGGATATGGAGAAATGAATTGTTCCTCAACACGAAACATGCTAAGGGGCTATGATAGCCTCAAGGCAACTTCAATCGGGACTATAGTGCTACCAGTCACTTTAGGACCCTAAACAATCCTCACTGAATTTTATATTATAGATCGGGAAACAAACTATAATATGATTCTCGGTCACCCATGGATACATCGCATGAAGGCAATCCCTTCCACATTATTCCAAGAAGTAAGATTTCTACACCTAGGAAAGGTCTTTATAGCACAAGGCAACCCAAAACCTTTTGACATACACCTAGCAAATTTGAAGAAAAGACTAGGCATCCATTCTGAGTTTGAACTCTTGACAAATCAGCTCAATAAACCAGTTAATACAAACCTAGAAATGAAGCTAGTGCTTACAACAAAACTAGAAGTCACAAACTTAATCAAAGGCATCCCAGCAGTCAAAGATAAAACCATCATCATAGAAACAGTTTCTCTGGGAACCACCGCAAACATTGTTGAATTATTGGAGAAAGATCTACCTATTCTCTTGCCATTTGATTCTATGGGTATAGGACATATCCTAGGAATTGGTTCCATACATGCGGACAAAGTTTGTGTGGTGGAGGTAACTGAGACAAAGGAAGTAGAGACTAAGAGTGTACCAACTTCCATTTTTCCAAATTATCATTGGAATCTCCATTTTGATGGAGCAAAATGTCATTTCGGTGCTGGGGCAGGTGTGATCCTTACTTCTCCCGAAGGAAAGGTTCTACCTTTTTCCTTCAAATTAAATTTCAAATGCACAAACAACGGGAATGGATATGAAGCCCTCCTTCTCGGCCTTATCATTGCCAAAAGGATGGACATTAGTAATATTAGAGTGCTCGAAGACTCGTAATTAGTTGCAAACCAACTATTTGAGGTATATGAGACTAGGGTTGAACACTTGCAACTATATAAAATGGTGGTACTAAGACTAAAAAAAGGATTTGAATTCATATGAATTGAAGCAATCCCACGATAATATAACCTTCTCACTGATTCTGTAGCAACCTCAGCTTCGCGGTTCACTCCAAGCGATGAATTGACAAATACATATTTCATAGTATCAATACGTGTTGAACCTTTGGTTCATACAATACCAATAATCTTGATATCGACACATGTGGAGATTGAGAATGAGTCTATCACTCTAGATCACTCTAATAGTGATAAGGAAACTCTTGAATATCTAAACGCCAATGTAGAGTTACATCTCGCTCATTCCATGGTTGATTTCTCTTTAATCGCATGCTCCTCTTCCTATTTTGGAAATCACATGATAGAATCTCCCCCATGCAAGAGAATCTTAAAATCTATGAGGTAGAGAATGAAGGGAGTTTTAGAATTAACCCCATCCCCTCCCAAGTTTGATGGAAGGAAAACACCTTCTTAATCAAAGGAACCATCGACATAAATATCAGAAATAGAGGAAGAAGGCCAAATATTTTGAAGTTGGGATCCTCATTAACCTCGGAGGAGATAGAAATACATACCCATATCCTCAAAGAACATCAAAAGGCTTTTGCATTTAGTTATAAAGAAATAACAGGAATTGCACCACACATTGTAGTACACAATCTTGTCACCAAACTAGATGCAAAGCCAATCAAGCAAAAAGTCAAGGCCAATGAAGCCAAAAGTTGATCTCATGGTGAAAGAAGAAGTAATGCAAGCTTCTCCAGGTGGGTTTCATCAAACCGAGTGGACTATTCTACAATGGGTATCTAATAATTGTCCCTATTCTTAAAAAGAATGGGAAGATACACATTTGCATAGGCTTATTGCAAGACATTAATAAATTTTGTCCCCAAAGATGACTTCCCACTACCATCCATCGACGTTATTGTCAATGCAACTGACTAGATTTGAGATGTTATCTCTCATGGATGGGTTCTCAAGATATGATTAAATCAAAATATCTGAAGAGGATCAAGCCAAGACTGCATTTATAACTCCTAGGGGAACTTATTTTTACACTGTCATGCCATTCAGTCTTAAGAACACTGGCGCTACATACCAATGGGAAATTCCATACAGTATTCCATGACCTTATTCATAAGATTGTGGAATCCTATGTAGATGACTTGTTGGCCAAGGCCAAAAAGTGTTTGTGATCACCCAGAAGTGCTCTGTATCATTCTCTCACAATTGATCGAAATATGGTGTCCACATTGAATCCAGAGAAATGTTTATTCGGTGTAATAGGAGGTAAGCTGTATATGTTACATTATATTGTCACAAGGGGATTGATGTCAACCCATCCAAAATTTGGGCTGTTCCTTGAAATGATTCCACCATGAGACGATATTTGGTATCATATCATTTCTTGGGAAACTCAGTACAGTTCGAAGGTTCATCCCAGACTTAAGTTTTGCTATCCATCCAATCAACTATCTATTGAAAAAGGATTATAACATTGATTGGGATAGAAGAATGCGATGAGACCTTCAAATCAGTTAAACACTTCTTGTTGTCTCCTCCCACGCTGATGCCACCTAGACCAGAGCATCTTTTTGATCCTGTATTCATGGGCTATTGATGTCTCACTAGCCTGCATGTTGGCTCAATAAGATGATGATAAATGGGAACATGTCAGTCTATTTCATCAGTCGAGACGTTGCTATGATTATAAGACATGTTACACATATAAATAAAAGGGACTGCCTTGGCATAGTCTTTGCAAAAAAAATGTTTAAGACATTACATGCTAAATCAAGAAACAAGGGTGATCATCAAGATAGATCACTTTGCAGACATTCCTCATGCAAGGGTCTTTGTCTAAAAAAGGTTGGAAATTTCATAACCTTAATGGGTGAATTTGAACTAACATTTGTAAACCAGAAATCCATTAAGGGGAAAATCATTGCAGACTGGTTGGCTGATAATCCATTAAATGGAGGTGATCTACTAGATCTAGACTTTCCTAATGAGTGTGTATATTTTTGTTTGAGACCAAGCCCCCCTATCTCTGAATTTCCTTGGTACACCGACATAATCTATTTCATCATGGACCCACACATACCCAAAAGGGGCCACATCACAACAAATAATGTGGTTTGCGCATTATCACTACTAAATATGTCATCTTAGAACATGATGCTCTATCGTAGAGCCTTCAACAGAATATTGTTAAGATGTGTTGACACGGAAGAATCCATAAGGATTCTTTACGAATCCCATATCAGCAGTATGTGGAGGCCACTTTAGTGCAGCCATGCTACCACTCACAAGATATATTGGATGGCCTATTTCTAGCCAACCCTAGAACATGACGTAATAGATTTTGTGCGTAAAATGCCTTAAATGCTAAGAATTCTCCCATGAGATTCACATGCCGGCACAGGCTCTACAAAAAATCATAACCCCTTGGCCCTTTTCCACATGGGAGTCATTAACTTGATAGGGGAAATTATTTCCTCTCATCAATAGATGGCCATAACTTTATAATCATGGCCACATAATCACTTTACAAAATGGGTAGAGGCCATGCCTCTAACCACCATACCAGGTTTTTGTAATTGCTAAGTTTATTCTACATAAACTATCATTTTTAGGTATGGTTTCCTCACATGTAAGTATCATTAGATAATGGAACATCCTTCAAGAATCATGAAGTCTATGAACTATGTAGTAAATTCAAGATAAACCATCACACGGATTCTTTTTATTACCCCAAGATAAATGGATAGGCTGAGGCCAAAAATGAATCATTGAAATCCATTCTCCTCAAAACAGTTAAGGAGACCAAACAAAGATTGGCATTTAAAGCTTATACCCAGCCTTGCTAGCCGTATCAAACATCAATAAGAAAACCAACAGAAGAAACCCCTTTCTCATTGATATTTGGAGCCGAAGTAGTTCTACCTATAGAAAGTTTGAAATACCTAGCCTTTGCATCTCATTACAAGGGATCTTAGGAGAATAAGCCTATAGAGAGGCACGTCTCTCTCAATTAGAAAGACTTGATGAGTCTAGGTTAAATGATCGAGAAAAGGCACAAAGAGCCTACACTGACCAAATGTGCCAGCAATATAACAAGAAATTCTACGAATGAGAAATATATGAGAGGTGATCTTGTTCTAAGACTAGATAGCCGGATTGATAAGAAAAACTGAGCGAAGGAAGTAAATTCTGGGCGCTAAGTGGTTGGGGCCCATACCGAGTCATGAAAGAATAATGGAAATGGTTCATATCTCTTTATGTACACTAGAAGGTGAGGAATTTAATGAAACTATTAATTCCTTACATCTTAAACATGGTTTTGCACATAGGTCATCAGCATCACCAATTATATACTATTGTTCACCTACATTACATTATTCCATTTTAGTTAGTTCATTATGTTCACTCATTTCATAATGTTCTAGTCAAGGAAGTTATTCATAAACAATTTATTACAAGCTTTTAAAAATATTAGCAAAACATTCAAATCATATCTCTTTAATTTTCATAATATCATCAAATAGTTTTTAAATCATCTCATCAATTTCGACAGACAAAATCTCTGACAAAAACCATCACCAAGGCATGCATACTTGGTCATTACTCATTTTTTTTTACTAGGTTAAATTTTTCTTACCTACGTTCTATTCTAGAAGCTTATTGGTGTCACATCTATCCCTCTTACATATATTTGAAACAAGGGTACTCGAAAATTACAGATCACAAATGTCAAAGTCAAAAATTGAATCAGAAAATACTAAAACAAACAAAATATTTTACTTTTACACACTTCTTTGCCCTTACCAAACCTTCGGATTATGAGCCCACATCTCCTACTAGTGGTGCGAGGTTGGGAAAGGAAATAAGTGCCCTTAATTTCCTATGTTCTCTGCCTTCAGTGATAAGCCCATACTTATTACTAGTAGCATGGGGCAGGGCATAGGGGGTCCATTCATGTAAATTAATGAATCTTAGTGTTTTAATATTAAAAACAAAGTGTATTGTGAAAAGTGAAATTAAGCATCCAAGTTCCAAAGAGATCACATCCTCAAAACCATATTTTGTCTACCAAGTTGCCATTTATGGATCTAAGTCTAGATAAAATAGAAAGTAAGTTGCATTCTAAGCTATGTAGTAGTTTTGAGTATGGTAAGTACGTAGGTCTAAATTTGGTTTCTGTCAATATCTTGTCTTTCTCTCATCATTTCCATTCAGTTAAACTCATGCATTTTGCGGCGCTTCCTAGCTCTTGGTGTTGATCCCTCGCATCCTACTAAGTTCCATGGAGTTAGGAATGGGGAAATTTTATCTCATTATCACTACAGTATTCATCATGTTTTTCCAAAACAAGAGGAAGCAATGAACACTATCCCAAAGAAGCCACAAAGTTCAGTAACTATAGTATGTTTGTGTAATCACATATCAGCACTACAAAAACAAACAAAAAGAGGAACATTTTGTTCAAACATTTGTTATCACTTGTTATCCATTACATACATTTTGAAATGCATATAAAAACAAATATTCTAAAAACATCTAGTGTACACATGAGAAACGAATCACAAAACTCTAGATACAAAGAAGTTCTAGATCCAAAAGAGAGATATATATATAGATAAATCGTGTTTTACATACAATGCCATCGTGCACTAGGGAATGGTCAAAAACCACTCAATGATCTCAAAAAAGTACAAAAAAAAACTCATATAAACATCCGAAAAAATCACTACAAAAAGACCAAATGGCCCTCTCATTCCCTGTGGGATCCCTTGGAGGGTGTATGACCTAACGTCTAGGGCTCCTGCTATGACGATGCTCTAAATGCACTGAATGATAAGAGTTCTCATGATCATCGTTGCCACTAGTTGTGGTCTCACTATGAGAATGGATCTTTGCCTCATCAGGCGACTCAACAGTTCTTGTATTCAGCTACCTCAGTACAAAGGGAGGAAATTAAATCTACCACCTTCCAGACAGGGGCACATCACATCAGTATGTCTACCAGCTACTGAAGGCTCTCTAACATCCTTAGAAAGTTGAGCCCGAGTCTTCCCTGAAGGGGGAAATAGGGTATCTACACACACCCAACAAATCAAATCCTGCCATCCCTGAGCAGTCGCTGCAAATAAAAATAGAGAAATAACAAGTTAGAAAATCACCAAAAATAAGTCAAAAATAACAAAAAAGAAATATTAACTAACATCTCTAGCTAACAGAGTCGAGAGAAGAGTGGTAACTCACTCGGATCTCTAGGCATCCAAGTGGGGTATCTAGGATCTACACCTTCTACTGACGTTTCTGCCGACTACAGAGCCTCCCCAAAATCTGGAATGAAATGACGTCCCTCCATGGAATCATCATCTCTGTCAGTTTCCTGGTAAGGAAATCTCTCTGAGACCAAAGTCTCCTTCTCCACACTCACCTCCAACCTCTTCGCCCTCAAGATATCCTGAGTGTCATGCCACTCAAAATTGCTATCATCCTCCTCATCTGTCCCACAGGCCTCATCTCTGACCTCCTCTCCCATCGTCTCCTCCTCAGTCTCCCCTCATGTGAACTCCTCAGAGTCCAAGTCCACCTCAATGGGCTCATCTCCCTCTCTACTGTGCATAAGAGCAACCCTAATCTAAAGTAAGGGTGCTTACGGAACACTCAGTTGCTCCTCGGGCACGAAATAACCACCCGCTTAACCATTGTAGGAACTTCATGAGTAACTATGGTCCAACCTCAGCCTCCTCTAGGACCTCCATGGGCCTCACGAATAGTCTTGTACACTGACCCTGCTGGAGGAAGAATATCAACATAGGGGAGTCACAACTGCTGAGGGACTCAATCAAATTGGTGGACCTCCACCCCCTCTATCTTGTCTACCAATTGACATGGAGTAGAGAAGGACAATCAATGTAAGCGATCTCCTCTCCCCATACTCCTACCATGGCCTGCTAAGGAGTGGGCTCCATATTTGCTATAGTAGTCAGTGAAGCCAGTTTCTGATGTGGTTTCCTAAGTACTGATATCCCCATCCACCTCATTGCTCTAACAGCCCCCAGATCCTCTACTAGTACACCCCGCTCATAGGGGAGGATACGCTCATACACCTAATTCATAACTAGAGTAGGGTGGCTCAAAGATATTGCCCCTGTAACCTGACCACCCTTTATAATTCATGGTATGTAGTCCCAAGAATGTCTTCTCCACAAGCATAAATATTACCATGTGCCTTAATCTATGCAATAACAGGAGCCCAACAACGTGATAACAGAGTATCTCCTTCCTTATCCCTAACCAACCGTGAGGCTTAGATACCTATAATGGCCTTATAGATGACGAGGATAGGAGTAGCAACAATAGATCAAACCTTTACCCCCCTTCTTCAAGCCAAAGGAAACAACAAAATCTCCCATATAAGTAGCCCACTGAATCACCTAGGAACCTGGATCCTTCTTGTCTTAAGAGACAACCACCTCTTAAGAATCGGAACCCCCGGTATATGATAAATTTCCTCCAAGGTGATAGTCCACTCACTCCAAACACCTGGTAACCGGAAAGTATTCTGATCTACATCCCAATACAAGAATAAGTCACACAATATGTGACTGGCAGGGAGCAACATGAGGAACCTGTGAAAATACTCAAAATACCGGCCCTCTATGCCAGAGGTGTCTCACTTTATCTGGGTCAGCATATCTAATACTTCCAGGAGCCAATCACACTCCCTCTCTCTACTCCACCATATATACTCCTCCTTCTTTTGCATCCACCCAAAATAGAGAAAAAGAGAAAGTTAGTAACATAATCCAACAGATAAGCTCATCAAACACATAGAAAATAATGCCAAAAATAAATAAAACAATTAATTCTATACATCCTTTTTTACTTTTTGTTCATAAACCACTGCCCTCGTGCAGAGTGCCAGTTCTGTGACCTCTTCTTTACACAGAGCGACGGTCATATGACCACCACCATCACAAAGCATATCGGTCCCAATGACCGCTTCTCTGTGCAGGGCCGATGGTCCTGTGCCGAATCAATGTGCACACCCTAAAACCCTAAAAATGCGTTAAAAACAACAAAGATAACACCATTTTTTGACAAAAATAAAATCCTACCTTATGGGATGCACCCCCCTTAGAGACTCATTTTACACTAACATCTTGGAAAATCAACCCCCCCAAGATAAAGATTTTAACTCTTTCTATATTTTTAGGTTCAAAAATGATAAATTGAGAAAAACTAACCTTAGGACTATCGCGGGTCAATCTCCTGCTCTCGGAGAGGCTATGATCATGATCTCGAAAATGAACATTTTGACTACACTCTAATCGAAGAACATGGTTTACCTTGGGTCCCAGAGCTCAAAAAATACAAAATTGATACGCACAAATGAATACTAAAATTATCTCGTTTTACATATATATAATATTCTAATCTCATTTTGAACATTCTTATGAAGAGATGGAGCACTGACGGAGGTAAGTTCTTATCCCCACACAAATGGTGAGTCCTCATTTCATTTTAATTTAGTATTTATTTTTCAATTTCTTTTATCTATCTACACGTGAGTCCCCTTTTCATTTTGCAGATAGTGGGAATTTAGATGGCAACATTGTGACACACAAGCGTGTCAGGCATAGCCTCTAACTCCCCATTTCGAGACCGCCATACTCGGACCCACCATTTTATGCCCCTTCATGGCTCAAACGCTTCTCCGAGGGGACAATATGTACGTACCCAAAATTGTATGTACTGTACTATCAGAAAGAGGTTACGGAAACCACAATGATGATTCAGATCTTTTCGCAAGGTGTTCAGAATCTAGAAAGCTCACTGAGTATACATTTACATCCTGAAATGCCTTAACTAGCCTTTGCATGCTTTGTTCCAACTCCTTTATTCTTTTTCCTTGCATTTTGGTCTTTAGTTACAGGACCATCGCCCTGCCTGGGTGGTGGTCCCGTGATCGCCGCCCAGGACAGGGCAGTGGTCTTGTAATCGCTGCCCTGCTCTGGGTAGTGGTTCTTCCCACACTTTCCATAACCTTCTGATGCACTCAACGACGTGAAAAATCAAGTTGAGCTTGTAAATCTTAGCCACTTCTACTTTGTTTAGAATTTCCAGCCACTTTGTAATAGTAGTCCTCCATTTTAAATGACAAAGCATAGCAATTTGGACTTACCTTCTGGTGAGTAAGAAAGCTATAAATACTGAGATTGTTTACAAGCAAATGGCCCCTCTCTCTATGATTTATTATTCAGTGTGTTTGAAAGTTCCTCAATAAATCTCAACATGTCTAGATTTTGTATAAGTTCTCAGCCTCTCAGTTCAAGGCTCCTCATTTTTGAGTTTAGAGAGCATTTGATCTCTCTAGTTTCATCTTATTCCATCATTGTTCTTCAAACAATTGGCTTAGCATAATATAGTTTTAGTTCTAGATTAAGTTCATTTGAATATTAATTCTGCTTAGAATTATAGGTTGTTGTTTCATCACAGGAAGTATAGGTCCTAGAATTTTAGGTGTGTTTTGTTGTATCCCTACAACAATCCTGCTAGGAATCGCATATACAAGCTCTGTTCTCTTGCGCTATCCCTCTCCTACTTGCATTCCGTTCAGTTTACCTCCAAGCTACCACTGCTCGAATATCTTCTCCTTCCACCCCTGTCACATTCTCACTTTTCTAGTTTCACACTGAGGGGACAAGCTACAATACAATTGGATTTGCCTCTATTCTGTAGACTCCAGGTTTGAATTGTCAAAGTTGTAGTTACAATATATCAAATAGACTAGTGAATCATTTCATTTCAGTTAAAGCTCACTTTCAATATTGTTAGGGAATCTATGGGGAATGATAGCTTCTTAGAAGACATGATTTATTCCTCACTTCTGAGGTAAGATTGGAGGTATTTTAATTAAATTAATTAGATATTTATATTCAGGATCAACTCACAAGTGCACATGAAAATAGCTACATCTGGCTACCTTGCTTGTTTTAGTTTCATTCTTAGATTAATTACTCATTATCTGAATTTATTAGATTAATTGATCTTTAATTTCATTCAATTTTATATCTTTGAAAATACAAAAAGAACAAGCATAGCGTAGATTCATTTTCATAATTAGTTTACTTCATTCAGTTAAGTTTGGTTATTTCTTGCATGACTATTACAGGACCAAGAGAGCCCAGGTATTACATATTCGAACCAATAATACCTCAGCCAAATCTCTTCACGGCATTAACAGACATAGATCAAGGTCTTAGAATTCAAGTCTTCCAAACAACAACAAACCCACAAACAATCAGTAAACAATTGAGAGAATTAAACATCGAAGACGACAAAGCATACGAATTCTGGTAAAATCAACCCAACTATAGATTGCCTTGATAAGATGTCTATATGACCATACAAGAACCTGAAAGAGAGCAAACATTCAGTTGTGATCCATTAGTTCCACAGCCAGATGCAAGAGACCTTCTCATTGACATAGACACAGGATTATGCATACACGTTGCTAGGACACCCATAAGGTATTCTAAGAAGATCACACAACTCCTAATATTAAACATAGAGGCTGAAAAAGCTTATGAATACTAGATAGTCAGAAGAAGAGATTGATTCTTCACTTATGTAATGAAATTACTTAATTAATTATGATTATAACCAGTAATAGAACACCAAATATCACAATATTTCAGATAAATTCTCTCAATATGAAAGTATAATAGCTTGGCCACTTCGAGGGGGCAACCTCCAGAACATATAATAAGACTCAAATACTCAACATAATAATCATCCACTACCTATAACCCATATTTATACTATTCCTATGATATGAACATCAAAAAGGCCAGACAACCAATGATAATAGATAATATATAAAAGAGATACATCATGATATTAAGTTATGATAGTAACAAGTCGGCTATATCCATCCCATGTAAGATATATAATTAAGGGCGTAACATGCCCCTCCCCTTCAAAGCAAAATTGTCCCCAATGTTGGGAAGCCCTAGATATTGCTGAAAAAATTCTTCATCTTCCCATGATGCATCCTCAATATTCATATTATTACACTTGATTATGTACTCGGTAATGACTTTGGTCCTCAGTCTTTTGGTGTGTGTCTAAAGAAAGCCTTCAAGTTCCAATATGATCCTTCCTTCCTCGTCTAGTTAAGGAAGCACTGATTGTGTGGAAATGTGCTGCCCAATAACTTTCTTTAATCAAGAAACATGGAATACTAGATGTATTCTACTTCCTAGAGGGAGCTCTAGCTTATATGCCACACTACCAATTTTCTGCAAAACTTGGTAAGGACCATAATATTTAGGAGCAAGATTATTATCCTTTTGCTGTTGTTTCAATGATAATTTCTTATATGGCTGTAACCTTACAAAAAAAAAGTCTCCCTCTTCAAATTTTCACTCAATCCTATGTTGATCAGCCTGTTTCTTTATACGGTTTTGTGCCCGTGCCAAATTTTCTCTAATACTAGAGAGTACCTCATGTTGATGTTGAATGTGATCTTTAACTGCTCTCACCTTTAATTTAACCTTCAAGCTAGATATGAGTGATGGAGGATGGTACCTATAAAGTGCCAGAAATGAAGGCATTTTGGAGGAGGTATGAAATGAAGTATTGTACCACCATTCTACCAGTGGAAACCATTACACCCAACGTTCTTGTTTATCTGAAGTAAAACATCAAAGATATCCCTCTAAACATTTATTTACCACCTCAGTTTACCCATCTGATTGGGGATGATAAGAGGAACTCTGGGCTAGTTGGGTACCTAGACAAGAGAACAAATAAGTGCAAATGGTACTTGTAAATATTGGATCACGATCACTTACTATAATTTTTGGCGTGCCATAGAGATTTTGAACTGTATCAATAAAAGAGATGGCAATGGTACTAGCTTTGAAAGGATGAGCTATGACACAAAAATGAGCATATTTGGTAAGTCTGTCTACCACGACCATGATGAAACTTTTCCCTTCTGATTTAGGTAATCCTGTGATGATATCCATTGATACCTCTTCCCATCTCTCACTAGGAATAGATAGAGGTTGGAGAATACCAGGTGTCTTAATGGTCTCGCCCTTATTTTTTTGGAAAACCAAACATTCTACCACAAATTTTTGAACATCTCCTTTTAACCCCTCCCAAAAGAAATCATTCTTAACTCGATGATACGTTTTCAGGACCCCAACATGGCCACCTATTGGAGAAGAATGTAGCTATGAAAGAACATGGTGTTTAAGTGTATAGTTCTTACATATATATAACCAATCTTTGTACCACAATATATCCCCCTTCTATATAAATTGATATGCTATGTATAGATCTGCCTAGAGATTTTGAATGAGAGTATGTGTGGTTGCATCTTTCGTCCATTCTTCTCATGCTTGATCTACCCAATCTACATGTAGTATAGAGATGGCACATAACAATGCTTCGGCAGACTCATCCCACCTAGACAGAGCATCAGTGACCAAATTTTCCTTTCATTTCTTATAAATAATCTCAAAGTAATATCCCAACATCTTCGTGACCCATTTTTGTTGTTCTTCTGGTGATAGACGTTGTTCTAAGAAATATTTCAAGCTATCATGATCATTTTTTACCTTAAAATTTTTACCCAACAAGTATGGTCTCCATTGCTTGACTGCATGTAGTATTACCATCATTTCCTTTTCATATGTGGGTTTTAACAAATTATTTCCTTTTAGTTGTCGGCTCTCAAAAGCAATGGGGTGTCCTTCTTGCATTAGTACTGCTCCGATTCCATTTCCTGAAGCATCGCACTCAACTATGAAATTTTTGGAGAAATCTGGGGTTGCCAATACTAGAGTGGTGCACATAGCTACCTTCAATTTTTCAAATGCCCTCGATGATTCCTCATTCCAATGAAAGGATTCCTTCAATAATTTTGTGAGTGGTGCTGCTATATTACCATAGTTTTTGACAAATCTATGATAATACCCTGTGAGACCTAAGAAACCTCATAATTGTTTGAGGGTTCTTGGGGGTTTTGCCATTCCACCATGTCCTAGTTCTTGTGAGGGTCCACCTTAACACCTTCATGAGAAAAAATATGGCCCAAGTATTCCACTTCCTGTACCCCAAAAGAATACTTTGAAGGATTGGCATAGAGTTGATGTTTCTCTAATACTTATAAGACAATATTGACGTGATGTAAGTGTTTCTCCCATGATTTGTTGTAGATGAGTATATCATCAAAAAATACTAAGACACAATTTCATAGGAATGGTCTAAATATTGAATTCATAGAGCTTTGGAATGTGGAGGGAGCATTGGTAAGACCAAATGGCATCACTAGGAATTCATAATGGCCTTGATGAGTTCTGAAAGCTATCTTATGAATATTCTTGCTTAACTCTAATTTGGTGATACCCAGAACACAGAACTAGTTTTGTAAAATAAATTTCACCATGTAACTCATCTAATAAATCATCAATGATGGTAATAGGAAACTTATCTTTGATAGTGAACTTGTTAAGCTCTCTCTAATCTGGACACATGCGCCATCTTCCATCCTTATGACACACCATCACCACGGGAGTAGAATAGGCACTTTGAGTGTGATGAATAATACCCATTTCCAACATTTCCTCCACCATCTTCTTGATCTCACTCTTTTACACATATGGATATCTATAAGGCCTGAAGTTGGGGGGTTGGCTTCCTGGAATCAACTAAATAACATGATCCTGCTCTATTTTATGTGGTAATCCTCTTGGTTCCTTAAAGACAACTACATGTTGATTAATAACCTTTTGAAGATCAGTATGCAATACCTTCAATTGCAGTTGGAATTCTATAGAGAATAATCATGCTAAAAAACCTTAATACCCCTTTTTAAGAATATTCTGCATTTGGTGAGAACTCACCACTAGAGGATCTTTAGCTTGTAGACCTTGAAGTTCAAATTTTTTACCCTTAGAATGAAAGTGCATGAACAATTCCTGGAAATTTATCTCTATGGTGCCCAAAGTAGTGAGCCACTGAACACCTAAGACAATATCAGCTCCACCCATGGGAATAGCAAACATTGTAGATTCCAATGTGTAATCACCCATCATGATTTTGACTATATGGCATTTACCTGAACATTAGACTGTGCCACCATCTGTAATCATTACTTGAAATTTAGGTGCTGGGTAGATGAAAAAATTTAGTCTTGTTGCCCACTTATGATTGATGAAATTATGTGTGCTCCCTGAATCAATCAAGATTGTTACCTTCTGCTTATTAAGATAACCCAAAAATTGAAGGGTTTGTGGAGTACTAATACCTGATAGAGCATGGCATGAAATAGTGGGCTGAGGATCTCCATATTCTTCCTCTAATTTTTCCACTTCCTCTGTTGATGTTGCCTCATATT
The DNA here is from genome assembly GCA_019776745.2 of Taxus chinensis. Lineage (NCBI taxonomy): Eukaryota > Viridiplantae > Streptophyta > Pinopsida > Cupressales > Taxaceae > Taxus > Taxus chinensis. Next base: position 212,409,784 of record CM034153.1, on the reverse strand, counting down.
CTTCCTCATCACCAGATCCTTCAATGTAGAACAATTTTTTCTCAGAACATTTATGATTTGGTCCATATTTGCTATCACAGTTAAAGCATAACCCTTTCGCTCTTTTTTCTTCAATTTTTTGAGGTGTCAAGTGAATTGGCCGAGGGTAAGAAGGAGACAAGGTGTTACGATCTTTTATGCTAGAAAAGGTTTGCCTTCTACTAGAAATAAATTTTTCCTCTACTTGACGTGTGATGATAATAGAATCAACAACCTTGAGTGGTTTAAACATGCATAACTCATGCTCAATGTGGTCCTTAAGACCCCCAAGAAATAGGTCATTCAAATACTCTTCTGTAATATCCTCCACACTTAAGGACAAAGTTTAGAATTGATGGACATACTCCTTAACTGAACCAGTTTGGCGTAACTTTGCTAATTGGCTGAAGTAATTCTTAGAAACACTAGAACTATAGTGTAATTGAAGCTCTTCAGTGGACACTATCTAGGTGACATTTAGGCCATTCTTCTACCTTTGAGAACATAACCAACAATACCAAACAAATTGATCAGGTTCTCGGTATAAGGATGCCATAGTTACCTTTTGTCCTCCTAGGATTTGATGGAGATCAAAGAAATTTTCCATTTGGGTAATCCAATTGAGTGGATCCTTTCCATCAAATTTATGCATTTCAAGTTTTGGAATCATGCCCCTCTATTGGTGAGAAGATCCACTTGAATGATTAAAATATCCTCCCTGATTTGAGTGATTTGGTTATGTGTGACCATTTCTAGTAGAACCCATATGACTAGCATTGGAAGTTGTATTAGAAATAACATTCAACAACTCCTGTTACATTGCATGAAAATCCTTCAGAATCTCACTCCTAATGCTACCTTTCAGTTGATGAAGCTCAACATTAAGGTCATCCTTACTCACCATATTGTTTACCCTTTCCTGAAGTTGGATGACTAACTCAGATACTCCCAAACTAGTAGAATCTAAAGCCATATCTTCCTTATTTGGGGTCATTCCTGGAGTTTCTTGTCCTTTTCCTTGGCCTTGGGTAGATCTACCAGCCATGACAAAGGATGTGGGCCTAGGGGTAAACTTAATAGGGTAGAATTTTAGGGTTTAGGGTTTCATAATTTTTTTTCCCAAACATAGGAATTTATAAAATAGAAACCCTAGCTATTTTTTGGAGGGGTTTCCGAAAATATAAGAAATTTGAAAAATTTCCAAAAATTACGCCCTAGGGAGCCAAATTATGAATAAATAGAGAACCGTAATAAATTTTGCAAAAAATTCAAAACTTATTGAAATTTAGAGAGAAGTTTACTTGACTTATTTCACCTCACCACAAAATAAATTACAGAAAAATTCACTACCAATCTTGAGATATAGCCGAACCTTCAAAATTAGGGTTTAACACTGTCCTAGCCAAGATCAAGCTTTGATACCACTTGTAATGAAATTACTTGATTAATTATGATTATCACCAGCAATAAAACACCAAATAGCACAATATTGTAGATAAATTCTCTCAATATAAAAGTATAATAGCTTGGCCACTTCGAGGGGGCAACCTCTAGAACATATAATAAGACTCAAATACTCAACATAATAGTCATCCACTACCTATAACCCCTATTTATACTATTCCTATGATATGGCCATCAACAAGGCCAACCAACCAATGATAATATATCATAAATAAAAGAGATACATCATGATATTAAGTTATGATAGTAACAAGTCAGCTATATCCATCCCATGTAAGATATATAATTAAGGGCGTAACAATTCACAAATCTCGTTATTGTGTACCGAGCATATAGGATTGCCCAACTAAATTTTCCATATCTGCATACATTTCATTTCCATCGGCTGTCTTGGCATGACCTCGGGAGGTCGAGTACGGAGAAAGGATGCTTGAAATTTTTCATGCTCGCCTGTCACTTTTCTATCATATAGTTCCCCATATTGCTTCTAAGGGATATGAAATCATTGTACAACTTAAAAATATTCCCACTACGATTTCTCTTTACGACTTATTGGGTAATGCACCTAAATGTCGCCAAACACTAGAAGCAACCCCTCGTGCCATTCACATAAAAAGTGACAACTCGGCGGTAGCTTTTACACATCTCATACAGTCTATTCATAATTTGCCACATGTCATATCTTTCACTGATGAGGATCTATCACCTTTTGCTAAAAGTAATCTGTGTGCACATTTTTCCGTTACTACTGTTGTTAACACTACTTGCATTAAATTAGTGCTTATTGATAATGGATCAACCATCAACTTATGTGCTTATTTTCTTTTAAAGCATCTGGGTATTAGTGATAATCTAATTTCTAGGAATTCTACTATCATCTGAGGCTATGACTCTACCACTTGTACATGTTTAGGGACTATTTCATTACACATCTGGGTTGGGCCTAAAATTGTTCTCACTGACTTTTATGTTATAGATGCCTCATTTCAATTCAATCTCTAGTTAGGTAGACCTTGGATTCATGTAATGCAAGCACTTCCATCTACTATTCACTAATATATCAAATTTCTACATGATGGCTATGATGGACTTTATTGTTGGCACGCCCGGTGGGACCCATTCAGGGTTCTTTGCATTTCTTCATTTCTAGGTAAAAATTTGCATGTTTTTTTCCTTTCTAAAAGGTTCTCACATTAAAATTTCTCCCCTATAATATTTTCTTCTTCTATTGTCTAAAATAAATCATATTTTGGTGATTTAAAATGAACATTTATTTCCTTTCATTAGTATCACATTAGTGAAAGAGAAACCATTCTCCTGTTTATCTTTTTGTGTCATCGAATTCAATATTTTGATTTGGGTTTTAAAATAAACTTCATTTCATTCTACTTTCTTGCATTAGCTCACATTAACTGAGGGAAACCTATACGCTAGAATTCATTCCTAGCTAATGGTTGACAAATAAATCGTAGAAAGAACATCTTTTCTGTCTCTCTCTCTCTGAGTCTTATCAAACTACACAAATTCAAAAAAATATACACATTCTTAAATGACATCTTTCCTGGGAATGCCTTTCAACAATTGCACTGATCAAAGGATTGGTAGGTACTCCCCAACTCACTACTTCTGTCGGGTCATACTTCAGAAGATGGCCCACCCCCGCCATAACATACCTAAAACCTCTCCCTTTAGATATAATTCTTCGTAGGAAGCCTTCCTCACCAAATATTCTATTCTAAAATTCATGAGTCAGTCCTTAATAGCATAAGCTGAACAAACATAATAGAAAAAACACTTTTAGGATTGTATTTTTCTTAGTGTTTCTACTTGGCTTGCATTTTGAGGTGAGAGGACATGTTCTTTCAATATTTTCATTTCTCCTTGCACGCTCCTCATCATAGTTGGTGTAATCAAACTTCATCTGAGTATGCTCTGGACCCTATTTTTATCATTCTTAGAATTATGGGTTTGATTTTTCATCTCATTTAAACTCACAACCACCTTATCCTTCGTCTTTATTGCAAATTCATTAATAACTGGTGTTAGTCCAGTGACTGTCATCAGCTACCCTACTGACCGTCATCGATTTTACACAACCGGTGTCGAGTTTACTATTCATTTTGGGTTAACCTACCCAAAAGGACACCTTCTTCACCTTCTTTGATGTTCAAAGTCTCTATCACTCTCATCATATCCACTATCCTGAAAAAATTCATCGGCATCTTATCTACTTAGCAGATTGTCAGCCTTTTGCCTTGTTTTGAACAAACTGTCCATTTTCCACAGTGATTGACCATGATTACCTATGACTGGTGTCAGTTTACCCTAAACCGGCATTGGTTAACCTGTTCAAATTTCCAGTTGACATTTTATACCTAATCCATTTGCCACCACCCATTTTTCTCCTGTCTTTGATGTATTTCTGTGTCATTTATAGAAAAAAAGTCCTACCACGTTAGTACTTGTTCACATGGTGTTGATGCATAGCCAAGAAAACGCCTCTCATATTCGATGTTATTTGTCAACCACTCCCACCTATTCCTTCACTCACCTTCTATTTTATCACTAATGGATCCTACCCAACCCTATCACTATCGCCATAGGGGACGAGGAGTTTGCATGGACTCCTTGACCAGATCCCTACTGCCTTACAGTTCTAATCTTTCCCACTCATCCACTCAAAATGCCTCGAGTCAGATGCTATATGGCATGCCCATATCTATCCTCTCGAAACTCACTCCTACTTCTACGTCTAGCTGCCTACTAGCTCAACATTTCCCGCATCTACCTTACCCCCAGTCATTTCGCAGCTAGGTCCTATACCTGCTATGACTGCCTTATTTACCACATCTATTACACCTGCTACATCCACTATACCTTTGCCAACCACTTAGAATGTAACCTCATCTATGCCTATTGTCTCACATGATACCCATAGATACACAACCACCCCTAGTTTCGAGTGACCCCTACCCCTTTTCAAAACATTGTCCTTTCTATTCCATACTACTTAGCCCCCCATTGCTACTAGGGTCACCACGACCCTTCCACCTCCATATACATACTATCAGCAATCTCCCATTTCATCTATCATTCATTATGCGTACATACCCCCTATTTCACTCTCCTCCTTCTCAATCCACCTATATGGCAACATTGCCATATACTGGAATGCCACCTCCATCATATGGTCCAACACCAGCCCTCATACATGCTACAAGAGAGTACCCAGCCATCACAACCTACGAACAACCTAATCAAGTTAATGATGGACAAGATGTAGACATTGGAGGCATCAGTTGCTGGCACACACAACTCTCTCACCTATGATGAGATTTGTAATGATCCCATCCACCCCATCCATTCCTATTCGTCCATATCCCGTACATTGGGAAATGCCTAAATTTAATCGCTTCAACAACAAAGAGGACGTGCAAAAACATTTGCAGTCTTTCAAACATGGGTGTTATCTTATTTCCCATGATGATGCTTTGCTCCTAAGGACCTTTCCCATGTCTCTTGATTGGGCCCGCATTAGACTGGTATAGTGGGTTTCCTAGAAATTCTATCTTCTCATTTAATTAGGGTAGCCCAAGCCTTCTTGGATCACTTCTCCATCAATGTTGTTAAGAAGGTTACCCATGACTGACCTCTACTCTATGCGTCAATATGACAACAAATCTATCGCAGATTTTGTCGCTTGTTTGGTGTATCTTAATCAATTAACACACATTCCAACTACCACAAACTGAATTCATAGAGATCTTCATGCAGGCTTATACTAGACATATCTCACCAACCCCTGTAGGTGCAAAATTTTTGAACCTTCGATGAGGCATTCACCATGACACGAAAGCTAAAGATTCGGGCCATCGAAGAAAAGAAAAATTCAACCACGCAATAAAAAATTAGACATTTAAGTCAAATGATACCTCTTCTTCTTCAAAACCATAGAATAATTATTCAAAAACCAAGGGAACCGCTTTAACATAGTGGTACTCGAGGTTGGCCCAACCCAGCTCATCCCTCAAATCAGGCTAAACCCTCATGTAATCTCTCTGCCTGTTCAGACCTTTCAATTCAGACAGGAACAACAGAAATACACTCGAATTGGGGATCCTTATTCATCTATCTTAGAAAAGCTCATTAAATTTGGGGTCATCACTCTTCCTCCCATAAAACCACACACTAGTTTTGATCCTACTCACTCCACACCCACGTCGTACAAAGAGCACGACTTCTATAACTATCATGGGGTAAAAGGTCATAGTAACTGAAATTGCATCACTTTCAAAAACATTGTCCAAGAAATGCTCGAGAAAGGAAAGTTAACCTTGGATAACCCTAATGCACCTGCCAATCAAAACCTTCACATCTTCAAGAAACTATTTCCTAATCATGTCCCTCCTTTTGATCAAACCAAAGAAACCTCAACTCATGATAGCCATACCCACAAGGTCCATGCTATTTTCAGCGATGCACCAGTTGCTTCCCAATTACGTCATATTCCTTCCATAGAGGAAATTCTAGCCTGAAATCCTCCACCTACATAAGAACCCACTTCACCTATGCCTCCACCCACAGAGGAACACCCTTCATCTCCTCCCTCACCTATGAAGGAGCCTCATGTTAACATTGAGACCATTTCACCTTTGGCTTCTCCACCTAGAGAGCCGTCACCCGCAGTACCTCCCCGACCTATGGAAGATTCTTTTTTATCTCCTCCACCCACAAAGGAACAGCCATCATCTCCTCCACCTATCAAATATCCCTTATAAATGTCATTACTCCTAAGTGACCATTCTCCATCAGCTACCCAAGATCTTACAGACTTACTCTCGGCTCTCTTACCCACATAATCTGAAGCTAGAAAATTCCCCATTTCTAAGACACATTTTATGGGAATCACCATTGGATACTCATCAACCTCACCCACTACAGTGTCATTCTCATGCTTAGCCAACCACTTGGATTATGTGGATACAACCTTACTTTGGGGCCATTTTCTACTTCCTCTCTCAACACAAATGTAGATGTCACTCACTGATACCTCCACTATCTAGCCAAAAATATTTCAGCCAAGTGAACCACACACAACTACAACTATCACAAATTCCCCCACGATACCACTCATGTCTCAACTCACACCCCTACCCATAGCCCAACGTGCATCTACATCCAAACCCACACCTTCATCATCTTCCTTACCTAAACCTATTACTACCTTAGGGGTCATCCCAACGGCTAGCCTTACTCATCCACCCATCAAATTAGATTTAGCCACATCCTCCAAAACTAACACCAAACCTAATCTGGCCCCCAAATAGAAGAACCAATCCCCTAGATATCATATCCCAACCTCAACAATCGCACCTTCATCACCTTCACCCCTTCTTTCCATCTTAGGACCTCATCCTTCTAGCCTAGTTAAGAAACCTCCACCTATTGGTAAACTAAAAACACAACATCCCATTCCTCCATTGCAAACCTCTAACATACCCAAGCACCTGAAACGAATTCTGCCCACACCTGCAACATTTTTACCACCCATACCTTCAATACCATCGATAACTCCTTCACTACCCACAACACTTCAGTCTCTTTCCCTCATACCTCTTGTATGGCCCGTGTTGTCTACCTTCATAGCACCTCAGTTATCTTTGTTGGTAACTCATCCTATTCCACCATCCACTTTTCCCTCTAGATCTTGTGTGCTCATATCACATTTACCCAAGAAGGTGCAACCTAAAGATTAAAATATTCTACCCTCTAATAAGGTAGTCAAACCAACCACACACTCTCTCGCCAGTTCATCTACCATACCCCTACCTAAGAAAATAGGACCAACACCTAAGACCACACCTGTACCTAAAACCATAGCTCAACCCACTCCCCCTCTTTTAAAGACCCTTCTTATACAATTAGCAGCACCTACAACCAAACCCACATTCACTTCCCATTGTGATCCACTAACGGGATCCTATGCCAACATATTAACCAACATCCTTGAAACTTTTGTCATCACATTACCACCTCTCAGACCTTATGACCCACTCAAACCCAAACCAAAGGGGTTTGATGACACAAAAATTTATGCCTACCATCATGTGCCAGGGCACGATGTAGAGAAATGTAAGGCTTTGAAAACCGTTCTTATCTAGTTGTGCCCTCCTGAAGAAAACTTTGATGATGATGATCTTCTTGATTAGGGCCCCATTTTTCCAGCAACCATTTCCATAGTTCTTCCCTCATTACCTACTCAGTGACCAAGACCTCCACCTCCACAACTCTTAGAGCCACCCCCTAGATTCAAAATTAACACAGTTTTCATTAGAGAACTTGCCAAACCTCCACCCAAATGTCAGTGTGCCCAATTCATCTCACAAGGTTCCTTCCTGCCACTTGGCCTTTTTACCCTTACTTTTCGCTATACCTTCCATGGCTCGCCTACTTCACCTACCTGCCTTGCCTCAAATCACCATGATCCACGTTGTCTACCCACGCACAGAACGAAAAAGGAAAAGAAAAGGAAACCGACCCACCTACCAACCTGATACCTAATATACCATCTGCACACACACTGAGAGCCACTATCCACGGCCCCACATATCCTATTTCTAATGGGGTTACAGATCGTGCCATGCTTAAACAATTACACCAATCCTCCATCAAGATGTCCCTTTAATGACCTCATCCAAATCTCTGAATCCCATCGTCAAGATCTCATGGAGGTCCTTTAATCTATTGAGGTTTTACCGAATGATCCTACACATGTAGCCTTCATCTTCACACCTCATTATGTAGTCTCTCTTACTAAATTGCCATCTTTTTCTACACCTCCACCTACTCACCGAGTAGCCACCCTCAGCTTCTTAGATGAAGAGATTGCACCACACCAAACCGATGACCCAAATCCAACCCTTTTCATCTCTGTCCACATCGATGATATACGTGTATGACATGTTATGATTAATGGGGGTGATAGCATTAACATCATCTCCTACCATGCATTTGACCAAATGTGCATACCTGACAATTACATGCATAAACATCCCGTCATGTTGCATTCATTTAATGACGCTATCACCTCTACACTTGGCACCGTCATCCTCCATGTTCGCATGGGCCCTCGCACTATTCCAGAGTTATTTTACGTCTTGGAGGGGGAGTTTCAATATAACCTGTTGCTTGGTAGACCTTGGATTCATGTCATGGGTTGTGTTCCTTCCACTTTGCACCATTGTGTAAAGTTTGAGCATGACGGGCACACTTATACCATTCTGGCTGATCGATCACCTTTCAAAACCTATAACATGCTTTATCAACCCAATGACGTGCTCACACCTGTCAAAACATCTTTATCTATGACTTCTTCCTCTTCACCTCCACCTTCACCCACCAATGCCACCGATACCTCAACCACCCCTATATCCTCCATTCCTACTGCTTCTACGACTTCCACGGCTAACCCGTCCGCCTCCCGATCAGCTAGCTCCCCCTCCGATCCAATGTTTGACACATCATCTATCTCAACCACTCACATATCGACCACTGATCCCTTGGAAGGTGTTTTTCGATGCCTCACTTTGGGGGAGTACCGCCTATGTAGTGTCAACACATTGCTTACTCCCCAAGAGTATGAAATTCTTCACCAGCACCCTCGTGATGATCACCACATAGGAGAGCATCTCCTTTATGGTCCTCCCCACCTTCGCACCAATCTCACCTATGGGGGACTTGATACTACCACTTATACACCTGAGCCACCATCATAAACCTACGCCTATTTTCTGCCGACCTCCAGTAACTCACCAATCGTCATTTCTCCCACACCTTCCTCCACCGATGTGCATGGAAGGGTTTCAGTTTTTGGATTTTATGAGCAAGGCTGATCACACTGTTATTCCATGTACTACCTGCAAACATAATAACCGGTAGTGGTATCCACTTTGCTGAACCACCTACCAAGAAGGCTCACATTGAACTCATTGAAGGATATCAACCCTTCTCCACCTTCTTCACCCACTCCACCTTCTTCACCACCTTCACCGACAAAGTCAATACATCCAAAATCCATTCCTCCTAACTTTTTTTTTTCATAAACACCATTTCCTTGGGGCCTCTAACTTATCAATGTGAGGGCAAGGCTCCCTCTTCTCATCCCTTCCTGTATCCTGAAATGATCGATGACGATATGCAACTTCTATTAATGTTGTTCAATGTAAGGATGATGAATCTATACTAACCTACATTAGTGCAGAAGACTCATATATTCACTGGTCGTTACCATCTGAATATGTAAACCATGTTGAAAAAATCAACTATCGAAATCAACATCCATACTCAGGACAGCCCGCACGTTCTAAAGATTGGCCAATCTTTAGATACTGATGAGTAGGAAGCCATCACTTCTTTTCTCAAAGATCATAACCATGCTTTCGCTTGGTCTAACACTAATATGCCCGGTATTGACCCCACCATAGTGGTCCATAATATCGTAACCATCCTCTGATGCTAAATCCATAAAACAAAAGCTGAGGAAAATACACCCTTGCATTGCACTTTTGGTCAAAGAAGAACTTCAACGCCTTCTTTCTGTTTCCTTCATCTTACCCATCGATTATCCCCGGTGGATTTCTAACATTATCCCTGTCACTAAGGTGATAGGGGGACTCTACATCTACACATATTTTCATGACCTCAACCTAGCTTTCCCGAAAGATGACTTTCCTCTACTCGGTATTGACCAACTGGTTGAACTTACCACTAGTCACAAGATGCTATCACTCATGGATGGTTTCTTAGGTTATAACAAAATATTGCATTACTCTGGAGGATCAACACAAAACCACATTCATCACCCCTTGGGGGACCTTTTGCTATTGAGTCATGAATTTTTTCCTTAAAAACGTTGGTGCCACATACCTATAGGGCTATGACTTACATCTTCCATGACATCATGTACAATGTATATTGTAATATTATGCAGATGATCTCCTGGCCAAATCTAAACGCCACTCCGAGAACCTTACCGTCCTAAAAACCATTTTTGACCACCTCATTAAGTATTGTGTTCACCTCCATCCCAAAAAGTGTGTCTTCACGGTTCTCTTGGGCAAGCTCCTGGGATTTATCATTTCCTTATGTGGTATATGAGGTTGACCCTACTAAGGTCAAGGCCATTCTCAAAATTCCTCCTCCCACTAATCTACGGCAACTCCATAGCTTACAAGGTAAGTTATACGTACCCATTTTTCGTTTCATTTCACTGTACTTTCCAATAGACGTGTAACCATTTCACCTCCTTGATCAAAAAGGATGTTTCCTTTAAATGGGATTCGATGATTTCCGGATAAAGCTTTCGGAGTATGCCTTGAAACAATCCCGCATTCTTCAACCTAGCCTATACTCATTCCATCTAAAGATGATCAACTTTTTTCCTTCTTTCCTATGGCCTTTTGATCTTCAGCTGACCAATCACCGCCTTGGGGGCCATGCTCGCTCATCGCAATGAACGCTGCACATGCTCAGAGCAGGTGGTCCTATTACATAAGCCATAACGTTCTTTTGGACTAGGAGACTCGATATAACCATGCCAAAAAACATGTTTCTTAGCCTTAGTTTTTGTTGCCACAAAACTTCTCAAAGTAATGCAACCATGTTTTGCACAGAGAAAATACACCAAATAATGATATTATAGATTCAAATCATTTGAGATATTTTATTAGGAGTTCAAGTTTGAGATTACAATATATAGAAGATTGAATCTCCTTAATAAAGGCAGTCAACTTCAATGCTCAAACAAATTCCCTAGAGACTGATCTCATGATCTCATCTCCTCATTTTTAGTATTTTAGCTTGTTATCTTGTTTAGAAGCCATAGTTTCAATTCACTTGCATCTTTAGTTAGATTGCTCAGCTGCTGGTAAGCCACATACCCATCTTGTGCAGGCAGTGCTGTTATTTCACCCAATCCGGTCTGAAGTTTGTCTCTGAATTTCTCTTTGCATTAGATTTAGCTATTATTTTGATTAGAATACTTGTTTTAGTTCATTTGCATGCTCATTAGCATTGTCAAGCTAAATTGGTAAGCCACATCACCCAGCTTAGTGTGAACAGTGTTGAAAAACATATCACACTCTCATCTGCAGTATGAATCACCTCTATGGAGCCATGTTAAAGTTATGTGACTCATGACTCTTGATACTAATGACAGGGATAATGCTCAACCTTCTATGGTCACTTCATAGGTTTACCACAAACCTTGACAGTAACAGATCCCACTAGGAATCACTTAAGTCCAAGCTCATGTGGTTTTGCGCTGATCCCTCTCCTACAAACTTTTTCAAGATCCATGAACTATCTTACACTGGTGCTTTTTCTCAATGTCTATTTCATTACATCAGGACGTTAGCATTACAGGAATGTTTATACATCCACTTTTGAACACGATAATTTGTTCTTATTCTAAATCACATTTATGCTGACAAGATCGCAAACACTCAACAGAAAAAACTTGGCCACTGTTCTGCGGAATCCAAGTTTCACGGCCTTGTCGATGGTTCCTAGATAGAATGAGGTCAAATAGAGTAGCCCTAATCTACCTCCGTTGCCTCTAGCCTCCATTCAATGTCCCTGCTAACTGCAACAGGGAAGTATAGTCGAGGATTGATACGTGTTCCCTGAGAAACGATGATTCAGGGCGGGGTTCTGAGGGGTAGAACCTCCAGAAGTCAGGAACAGATAGATTAGATTTGCTATTTTCTTTAGAATAAATCTGAGTGTCAGATTGCACAGGCTGAAAACTGCACTCATTTGAGTGTATCATTTGCATTTTATTTTAAATTATTGAATAGTCGTTATTACTACCGAAACATGCAAATCAGTTTGTCCTTTTTTTGTAACAATTTTTTTGAGATTTCTTACAAACAACACGACTTTTACAAAAATAATACTTAGATTTGATTCCACGTAGTGACATTTTGCTTAACGACACAAAAAGACTATGAAATTTTATTTGAGTCTATCACAATCATTACCTCATGAGCTCACTATTATGGAATATAGACTTATAAAGACTTAAACGAGACTCAATGATATTTCGTCAAAAAAATAATCAACATAAACCAATATATCAGAATGACTATTAATACTCAAAAACATATTCAAAAGACTTTTGACCACAAAACATAGATCTCAGTTGAGAGGATTACCACATTCAGACGGACATCAACCAAGAAAACACATTTTGGTCAAACTAAGGCTTAAATTACGATGGCCCTAGGTGAATGACACTCATCTATGAATATTACAAGGGTTCGAAAGAGAATTTCTCAAACCTTTGGTTGTGATCAATTGGTCCAATACCTAGGTGAAATAAACACTCTTGACCAGACATTCACACGTACAAGAGGACTTGAAGGATAAAAGTAAAACAGATTTCACCTGACAGATATTCTGAGACAAACGTGGTGCATTGCTTTAGATGAATCGACTAAACACTGGAAGCTGTAGAAAATCACACAGCTGAGTATGGATACACAGGCCTTGGAACTTGGAATGGGTGCGCAGGTCCATATCACTGACCGCAACAATGAAAAAATTATCACTGGTTGCTGACCCACAGTATCTGCACTGAGCGCTTAACGATATTTCCCATAAGTCAAACAAAAATACCATACTGGCTTACGCATACTGGTATAACTCAGATCCACTCCAAGTCCACCGATGCATGGATCGAACAATTGTCCGAACATGGAAAAATAAAGACTCGTATATTTTACTCGATCCTCTAGACTCTCATTTGATGAACACATGCTAAGAAAAAATTTCTGAAAAGCCTCTAACCCATTAAAAACTGCTGCGGAAAAAACCCAAAAAATCTCTCAAATCTACTGCAAAATTTGTATTAAAAAAGCCTCAAATTCACGGCTAAATCCCGGCGAATGAAGATCAATATATAATGAGCTCATTCAGAGGCGATTAAGGATTTGCCATGGTTAAATCCACTACAATTTTCCACATTATCTGAGAATTTTCTTTACCCATATTTTTGACCAAACCCTTGCATTTCTTCTATCACATCGTTTTATATAATGGGACAAACTAATTTAGCTCTGATACCAAATCAAAGCAATCAACCAGTTTTACATAGAGAAAATACACCGAATAATGATATTATAGATTCAAATCATTCAGGATATTTTATTAGACAAGGGAGATTACAATATATAGAAGATTGATCTCCTTAATACAAGGAGTCAACTTCAATCTCAAACAATTCCCTAGAATATCTCATGATCCACTAATCACTCAACATATCTCAACAACTCTTATCTACATGAGTTACAACTCACTTACATTATTTACTCACACAATATATAATATATATTTACACACACACAAATACATAAATATCTAATGTTCACAATAACAAGCTAATTCCTAACAACTTCACCATTACCTACTCAACCACAAAACCTATGTTGTGACCAACACTGACCCCTTGCACTTCATGTATGCTAAACCTTACCAAAATCAATGTGACACATGCTGGCTTCTACTTTTTGCAGATCTCGACGTCAAATTCATCCATCAAAAGTCCATTAAGGACCAATCTATCGCCGAATAATTTGTTGACATACCAATTTCCGAGGACTAACCCTCTAACTTTTACTTTCCAGATGAGTCAATTGCTACCCTTTCCCTGGACAAACCTACTTACCAAATGACACTCTTCTTCGATGGTTCCAAGTGTCAGTGTAGAGGTGGGGCTGGTGTTATCCTAATTCCACTTGATGGTGAACCCATGCCTTTGTCTTTCATACTCAATTTTTCTTATACAAGTAATATTGCTGAATATGAAGCACTCGTATTGGGTCTCCAAGCTGCCTATGCCTTAGATATTAAGTCTATCAACATCTTTGGTGATTCTTAATTAGTCATAAACAAAGTCAATGGTATATACCAGTGTCATAATGATATAATTCAAAAGTATAAACATCATGTGGACATACTGTTGACCACCTTCAACTGTTACACCCTTCAAATTGTCCCCCGTTTTATGAAAAAAATTACAGATACCATCGCCTTCCTGACTTCTCAAATACCCACTCCACCCACTGATTCTAAAATCTTTGACACCATACAAATACTCCAATCACCCTCTTACTTACCTCATGAAGTTTACTCCATCAAAACCACTGGTCCTGACCCAAGTGACCTTTGGTATAAACAATACTCATAATATCTTTCCCTCTCCATCTTGCCTCTCGACCTCACTCGCAATGGACAACACACTTTTCTTAAAAAGTTCTCTTGTTACGTCATCATGGGTGGCCTCCTCTATAAGTGCAGATTTGATGGTGTTCTTTTATGATGCCTTATGAGTTCTGAAATTCCTTATAGCATTAAGGAATTTGATGATGGCATATGTGGAGGTCAATTCAGTGGCCTTGTTGTTGCTAAGCATATTCTTCACCTAGGCTATTACTGGCTGACCCTTAACCATGATTGTTATGACTACATTATGAAGCATTGTGTAAAATGCCAACAACATTCCAACCTTCATCATACACCCGGTCATGCCTTACAGGTCACCCGTGACCTTTGGCCCTTCTCTCAATGGGGTTTGGATCTTGTCAGAGAGATCAATCCCTATTTTTCCCAGCGACATCAATGTATCATTACCGCTACCAAATATTACACCAAATGGGTTGAAGCCATACCTCTCATATCCACAAAATATGATAAAATATGTGAGTTCATCAATCATCACATTATCTATCGCTTTGGTGTTCCACATTGCCTCATCACTGATAATGGAAAATAGTTCAAAAATAAAAACTTGCAGAAACTTTACGAATGCCTTCAGTATTCAACTGAGTTTCTCATCACCTTATTACCCACAAACCAATGGCCAATCCAAATCCACTAATAAAACCTTAAAAAAATTCTCATGAAAGTGGTTAACGATACTAGGAAGGACTGACATACGCACATTCCTTTCGCCCATTGGGCATACCGCACTAGTATTCGCACTTCCACTACTGCCACACCTTTTTCTCTGGTCTACAATATAGAGGCTGTTCTGCCTCTTGAAGTCTAGATTCCCTCACTTCACAATTCTCTCCATGACATGCTCAATGATGATGAATTTATCTAGGACCGTTTAACACAACTTGAGTTATTAGATGAACGCCGTCTTAATGCTCTTGGCCATCTTCAAGTTTACCAAAAATGTATCAAATGTGCTTATGAAAAACGTGTCCATGAACAAACCTTCCAAGTCGGTGATCTTTTCTTGAAGGAAAATCAACATGTAACCAAAGCGGAAAAAAATAAATGGGGGAAATTTTCTCCTAATTGGCTTGGACTATACATCATGACTCATATTTATGGATCAGGTGCTTATCGTTTATCTTCACTAGACGGTAAACTAGAACATGATCCCCTTAATGCCTTACATCTTTGACCATTCTACTGTTGACTTTCAGTCCTATCTCACCTTCTGCCTCTTTTCATGCTCATCCCTTGAGCACTTTTCACTTCCCTCCTTTCACTATGCCGCCCCCATAGATTAAACAAGAATCATTTATGTAACTGTCACTCTTTTATCTTCTCTTAAATATGTGTACCACAACGCTACACATGGCATGATTCTCATGGATACTTTTCATGTCTACTTTTGGATGAGATCCCATGGTTGTTTCACCTTGCTTTCTGAAACAAGAATCCAATTCTTCACCTTATTCTTGTCTATGGCTCAAAATCCCTCACATGGGATCCAACTCCTTGAGTCAAAATTCAAATAAAAAGATGACTCCCTCAAAAAGGACATCTTTCTCTCTACATTTCTATTGTAAATAGACTGCTCCCTCAAAGGACAAGCTATGTAAAGCCTGCTTTAAAATAAAAAAGAGAGAGAGAATTTGAAGCTTCCCGCATCGATCAGCTTCGCGAAGACCTCAAGGAGTTAGTTTCTTCATCCCATATAGACTTCCCGCATCAATGAGTCTATCTCAAATACACGTAAAAAAAAAAAACTTTTTCGCAATGGACTTGCCTATTGTGATCTTGGATCTCTTTCCAAAAAGCATGCTACCAAATACCATATAAACTAACCAATTTTCACCCTCTTGTCATTTGCACTTTCGTTTCCTACCACCTCAAGGGACCTACTGGAACCATGACATTTGGTGATCATGTGACTACTTTTCACCTTTTGAATAATCAATCATGTAGTGCCTTTAGGGTCTTGCGTTCATCAACCCATCTAAGGTATGACCCACCCATTATGATCCTTACCAATCAGGTGGCTTTCTTGTCCTCTTATCTTTTAACCTTCTTCATTACGTATTGATTATCCTATATCCAGGACTAGATTCTCGACGCTTATCTTTGGGTAATACATTTTCCTCCTTTCACCATAATCAACTCCAAATCACTCATACCAATGTGCCCATAATTCACCCATAGCCTAAAAAACCTAGACCTAATCATGCCAATAACCTACCAACTCATTCTCATAACTCCTCGCATTCTTCGCTAGCTTATGGTAGAACTACATTGGCCTAAGGTCCCTTTTCGCTGGGACTATGTAGGTACCACTTTGAGGGCATGGGGCCCTTAGAGGTTATCTCGGCCACTCTCTACCCTAACCAATTCACCTTTCATTTTTGTATATCACAATGTACCCTAGTTAAATTTCCTTTTTATATCAATAATTGGAAATTAAACTAAACAAACAACAAATTGCTTCACATCTTTATCATCATCATTCATAAATTCATTATGTCTACCATTTATTTACCATTATCATGCATGTTACTATAAAACATATCAAACATGGCCCATATCATTATTAATTGCACAAATTAATGAATTACAGACTCAACCCATTTCGAATCCATCCATCCCTAAACCACAACCTGACTTGGCCATGACTATGACCTAACTCCATTCATGCCTAAACCAAAACCTGACTCAGTCGTGCCTATGACTTGACTCCATCCATGCCTAAACCACAACCTGAATCAATCCTTGCTTATGACCTGACTCCATCCATGCCTAAACCACAACCTGAATCAGCCATACCTATAACCTGATTCCACCATGCCTAACACACCTATCATGAATCCCTCTATGCATAATAATCAAATTCTATCAACACAGATACATCATGACCCTAACTCACCATCATCTCTATAAATAAAAACATCCAAACATGTGTATCCATATACATACCTCTCAAATATCTGGCAACACGTAGGCCAATATATGATAACAAAACTACACAAAACCTCTCATATACATCCTCACTATCTTTAGCATGTAGGCCGGTATATATGTCAAAACTATAATATCAAAAATGCATGGAGCTAAACCTCCCTCCGCCTCTCGTTGGTCTAGCCCTTGATGGTCCTGCCTTTGGAGCTAGCCTCCGTGCACTAGTGGCCTCACCTTGAATTAGCCTCTGGGCTCGATGGCCCCTTGTACTCTTCATACTATGTGTGCAAGATCTGCTCCTCTCAATTGAGGCCTGTTGTGCTCTGTACTCAGCATATGATAAGACATATATACTTGCTGCCATCAAATGATCTTGGTAGTATCTCACCTCACCCATGACATCTCTCAATCTAGTAGCGGGTACTGTCTGCAGTGGTGCCATATGCGTCTGACCCTACCCTACTCCCACCGGAATAATGGGACCTTGTCCCTTCCCCTGTGGTGGTGCCATTGGCCCCGGAGCCTGTGCTTGTACTTGGGCCTGAAGGGCCGCTATATGTGCCTGTGTAGTGGCCAACTGGCCCTACAACCCTGTAACCTGTCCCTACATCATGGCCAATTGGCCCTGTAAACCTATCACTTGCACCTGTAGGGTAGCTACCTGCACCCCATCTCCATCTCCTCCCTCTCCTCCTGGTGCAGGTGTTGGTTCCTGTACTCCCTATGCTTGATAAGCGGCCACCTGTGCCTGCAGTGTCATCACCTATGCCTCAACCCCTGTCAGATGTCCCTGCACTATGCCCAACTGGTTCACTAAGGTAGCCACTTGCCCCTGTAGGCATCTCTCTACACTGTGACAGTAGCCAAATCCGGCTACCCCGGCCTCGACGGTACTACTCGTAGCTATGCAGCCCACCACTGTCTATACTTGTCTGTCACATCGACATCATCAATCTGTTGATCGATCGACTGCTCCTGCCAAGTCGACACTGTAGGTCGTGGTGGAGATATAGGCCTCTCCACATCATCTCTCCTATACTGAGGGAATTGTGGGGGTATATCTTGTGGCAACCCAAACTGCCATCTAACTCAGTCTACAGGTATCATCTCATGCTCCCCTGCCCACCGCCCCTTTATCTACCTGTGAATCTATAACCCATCCAGCTCCTTCGCCATCTGCCTATATGAAGGAGAAGCCCACATATGGCCTCCAAATGATGTCCACGTCAGAAAACCCCTCTAGTAATCAGCCTGTAATAGGATACATCATGTGTCAGCTCTCGCCACTCGGAACTCTCCCAATAACTGGCACCCATCACCTGTATCCCACTCGAATAAAACTTGGCTTGAATGCATCAGCCCGAGGCATACCAACTAGGTGCACACACACAATGTGCTCATAGGCCCAACAATCTAATAGGAAAGTACAACACAAGTTGAACCTTCGAAGCCACCCATACAGCCCATAACTCCATGTATAGCTGCACCAAGAGTGTCAGGCACCCATGCAAATCTGAGTCCTGCTCTCCACCATGTCATGTAGAACCCCCATCAATGACCGTGCGAATCTCCCACCCTCTACATCTAGGTAGTGCAAAATAGTAGACTGCCTCAATGAGAAGTCACTACCGGCCTCATCTCCTCGAGGTAGGCTTGGTACATTACCCCGTAGCTCATATTGGCACTATAGAATCCTAACAATTCCTATCCCCTTTCAAAAAACTCGTAACAGTAACTCCTTGAATGCCTCTGAGGACATTGAGTACATCCTATGTACTTGCTATAGGTAGTCGCAGGATCATGTAAACATCCTCCAGGGTGATCATGATATCACCCATCAACAAGCTGAAATGTATTGGTCACCGAATCCCATCTATCGATGAGCGTAACCATCAAACTCACCTCCCAGAATATGTTCCGGGTAGCATCTGACCCCAATTAGGCCCTCATCTACCACATGTAGCCATTCCTTAGTTTTCACCCCTCCCTGTACCTCCATGAGCAAGGGAGGTACCCTATCCCTCATCTGTAGCTAGTCCTTTTCCTGCATACAACTAGTCATATTAGTCAAACTTGACCATACCTACATGCACCCTTGCCACCCACCATACTGCTTACCCTAACTAACTCACCCTTTCACCTATACTTATACCCTAAATCAGCACCAACAATCTACCCACATCTTGGACCCTCACCTATTCTCATTTTACCTATCTACCCATATCTCGGATCCTCACCTATTTTCATTTTTTCCCCTCTCACGGATCTTCCTTATTCACCCACCTACACATACCCATAACTTTCCCTCCCCTATTTAACTCCTCCTTCACCTACCTATTTGTTCGTAACCCATCCATTTGAACTCTTTGAGGGCTTGCCTTGTTAGCCTATTGCCCGACATCGGTCCGCATCAACTAACCATGGTCCAACAATAACCAACATCGGTTAATGGTCAATGTATATGTGATCGATACCGATCCTTACCCATCAACGCGGGCTAAGAGTGGAAACCAATGTCAGTCACTCTCACAGCGACAAACCTACAACGATGCCTAGCCCATTTCTACCTTCCACTTTCCTCCTTTCTACCCATTTCCCACTACCAATGCCTACCCAACTACCTATTCCCACCCCTCATTTACCTAAATTTACCCTCCCTTGTTCCCCTTTTCTCATTAAATTCCCTACATTCAAATTTTGAATATTTTTCCCCTAAAACCTACCCCATTTCCCTCCTACCCAATTTCCCTATCCTCCACCTACTCAAAACAAACACATGAATAGGAATTAACTCTTACCTCATCACATTGTCGTCTGCATGGTGGTACCTCGGGCCACTGCATAGGTCCACCCGATCCCGCTCCCACCATCTACCATCATCGATTGCCCACTGGCTCAATCCACCCAATCATATCGATCACACCGATGCTGGTAGACCCACCTATTGACCAATGATCACTCACTGCTATGTGGCTAGCCAACTCAGCTCTTCATGTCACTTGGTCGCCTTCCACCTTGTTCTATCTCTCTCTTGTCATTTTCTCCTATGTGGAAAATGCCAAATGATTTTACAAAAACGTGGAACTTTTTATTTTTATAACCTTCACCTGAATAGACCGGCGACAATTTTGACCTCGAGCTGACATCGGTCCTATGCCCTAGCATATCGTGGGCCGGTTCATAGTGACCGGCATCAGTTAATGTTTTAACTGATTGTTGATTACTCATACTTAGTCATTATCCTAGCATTACCCCCTAATATGCTTGACCTTAATCCTTTCTACCTCACCCACATCTTGACTTGGACACTCCACTTTATCCTCCTGACCTCATCATTTACCACCTAACCTTTTCATCATTTGGGGACTCATTATTTTACCCATACCTCAGCCCTACCCGTTTCGTGACCTAGCTACTTGGACCTGGTACATTGCTAGTGACCTATGAACTCACGTGCTCGTTATACCTTGGTGACACTGTTACCCATGTTGATTGGACCTAATGACCTTATCTTCCCTCTTTTCGTGACCGTTTATCCTGACCCAACCTTTGGTGTACCAAAACATACCTAAAAGTTCCTACACCTAATCTGTGTCATATTTCCTAACCATATCCTATACCTTGGATAGCGGAATCACCTTAACCTTGTTTGGATACACCTATCGACCTTAGACAATGTAGAGTTTGCATGCTCTTCAACCTGGTACAGTTCTGTAGTTTATACATGTGTGCGTGCAGTTTGACTGTTATTACCTTTGACCCTGGCCCATTATCTGGATTACCCGATTGGACCTTTACCCCCTTTTACTCCCCTGTTGTCTACCTTCCTCTTCATCACATTCACCTTCTATCAAACCACTCACTGATTCTACTTTCTGCCTCACCAGTTCCTAGTCTGCGGGGGATCACCTTCACCCACACATGGGACAACCACATCTTATTTTTGTCATTGTCACTTACCAAAACAAGCTACGTAACAAAAAGGGGAAAAATTTGGACACCAAAAGTGGACCACACTCCCCTTGACCCCTCGTCAAATAACCAACGTCGAACACACTTACCTAGCCATGGCCCCCTTTTACCCCACTATAATATTAATTTAATTAATTAAATTAATTAAATTAAATTAATCCATGATCTCACAGTATTTATTATTTATTTATCCTAATTGAGGATAATTCCCCACCCATGCCACCTCACCTAGACACCTCACCTAGCCACCTCACCCCAAGATCTATTCTTAGTATGTTGCCATAACTAACTAAGACCTACCTAAACCCTAAAAATCAAAGCCTACATTCCTTTCTAACCACATTCTCACCCATAAAAAAAGGTAAGCTCCGGCTCTAATGCGCGGAGAGGAAATAGAACGAGATCTAGTGAAAATCATTGCCATGATCTTCCTTTTTTAGTAAACCTATGAAATCTTGCCCTAACCGATGCTAGTTACCCCTTAACTGACTGCCAGATCAACCCGGAACCGTCGTCGGTCACCATTCTAATTCCCCTTTGGTAACCTTATTTCAAGGTTGGCACATTTTCTGAGAGAAAAAGACAGAAGACCATAGCTACGGGAAAGTGAAAGAGGAATCCTTTCACGCATCTGACAATCCAAAGTCATTACCAGAAGAAATCGCAGAGCCATTTGCATTCACGGAAGCATCCGGGGAAGCACCTATCACCACATCAATCTCCATCCATCTGATCAACTGTCATTACCCTCCAACCACCAAACCATACAACAATAAGTGTTTTGTTAGCCATCATTCATCTATTTTCGTTTGAGTAGGTTCTGTTATATCTATTATCAGTTTCTACTCCCATTCCCATTCTCCCTCTATTTACCTCCATGCAAACTTGACCATTCCTTCACCCACACCATTGAAATGTCCATACCTAGTTTTTAAAGATCCATGAGTATACCTAAAACCTACACAAACCTTGTCATTGCCCTTTCCATTTCCATTTAGCCTCATATCTGTCACCACACCAAGTTTTTGATAAGTTTCCTGTACCCTGACCATATTGATGTTGGTTACCCAAAACCGTCGTTGGTTCACCTAAACCGACATTAGTCATACCAGACTGACATAGGTCTCTGTGTTTTTACTCTTAGACCAAGAACGGAGCTTAAAATCTCCACAAAATACCCAAAACAGCCCAGAACCAGACCCTGACCAGTACTAGTACTCTGACAGAGACCTTGACCTTCAGATTCAATCATAGCTTAGCTTGTTGTGAACAAATTTGCTTATTGTAGTCGAATGATATACCTAAATCATTTTAACTACAATAGGATTTCATTTATTGTTAACATTGAGTTGTTTTAAACAGTGGATTGATAGCCATCTAGGGAGTATCACACTTCTCAGATCTAGCATACGCTAGGCATTCCACTGCACATACTGTTTAACTTTTATTTGGTGGTCTTGTTTTCTATTTCAGGTAGTTCCTCCTAGCCAAAAGGAAGCTCTCACGATCAAGATGTGGATCAAGAAGTCATACACGTGCAACAACCTTCAACCAACATTTTAACAGGTATTCCTCCTAGCCCTTTACCCTTATCTGTTTCATCAATATTCAAAAAAATGCTCTAGAATAAGGTGAAACACTATAACTGCAGATCTAGAGCCATTCAAATATTGTCGCATAGACCCTATTACCGCCATTCCCATCCTACCTTCTTAACATATTCCATATAGTAGCCTTGACACATATGACTTTGGTCAGTCTAGTGCTTCACAACCTTCTTCTACCGCTACAAATACTCCAACTATTTCTACTCATAATACAACTATTATTTCACCTACAATATTAACACCTATCACCATTTCTTCTCCACCTATTGAGGCACCTTCCATTCCTCCTCCTGGTGCGCCACCTACTAACATACTCAATAACGCTACACAACATAATGATGCTAACACCGATGATTCTGAGGATTTTGATGATGAAGTTGATGTAGTCAAAGTTACTGATAAACCATTAGGCCAACTTAACTTTACTCCTATAGATGTCAATGCCTATTATTTTAAGGACACCTTTATGGCTGGTGGCTCAGGTGAATATAGGTTCAAGATCCCTCCTACTAATGCTATGATACTTTATCAAGGATTGGTTAACACTGTTGAGACTATTTCGTCTTCTATCATGCAAACTGCATCTTTGCCACCCCCTTTCACATGCACACTGCTCATCAACAACTCCTTTTAGCATATCATCTTAGTCAATCATACTTTTCCGGATACTATTTGCACACATGAGGGATTAGATAGACTTGGCTTAACACTTAATGACATCTTACCCCCACTTCACTTATCTCATCTTTATCATAGCTATTGGCACATTACGACCGCTTATGGCCTTCATGTGTTTCATTTGACGGTCTTTGTTACATGCATCCCTCATGATTCTCTATTGAATCTTAGACAATCTTGGCTTGACTATATTGGTGGTACCAGATAAACTAATCGTACTTCACTTACATTTCCTATGCCATTTGGAAATGTTTCCATCGCTAATGACTCATCTCCTACTTACTCTCTGAATCTCTCTCAATGGTACTCACACAACTTTCCAATAGTCCCCTTCACTAATGAAGAGTATGCCATGACTATCTACACATTACGTTGCCATGGTTGTTTATATGACCTGCCTCACTCTATTGATTATCATGTCTCCAATGATACTATGGTAGGCTTTAATCTTGTCGATGATGATATTCTCGACAATGCCATATGACTATATTCACCACCATATACTTGGGGGCATAGCATTCACACATACCCCCCCACCTTCAGATCAACACATCTCCGAAATTTTCATCATCATACATCAATCTCCTAGTATAGGCATATACATCTCCTAGCAGGTGCCTATGACTGCAAAAATGCTCAAAAAACCATCATTCACTGGTCACAAGGTGTTTGATGTCCTTCTTCGTTGGTCACTATGACATCACACAATGATTGCTGGAAACTTGCAATGAAATAATGACATGTAAAACCCTCAAAGAGATATCAAATCCTAAAAAAGAAAGATGCAAAAGGAGGGGTCAGATTGTCCTCAGTGTAGACACAAAATCATGCACTTTGGGCATTATTTGGAGCTAGTCTCATACTACTATTCATATGGTTTTTGAGTGAAGAGAGTACTAATTAACAAATGTCCTTTGGCCATTTTACTTTACTTTTTGTCATCACTATTGACCTCCTGCATGTACTCACCCATTCAGTTTTTCCATTTGGGATCATTTTATCCATGATTGGGGTGCCCAGCCTATTACTAGGGTGCCTTAGGTGCCTTTGTCCCATTCAGGGCTCCTTGATCCTTTTAACACTTTGCACTCATATGTTGGGCACTTTTAATCAGTTTTAGCTTTCCATATTTTTAGTGATCAAAATTTTCGAGATTAATTACGAAATTAGATCAAGAGAACCATATAAATATAAAGTTATGAGACCATATGCGGGACCAAACACTAAGCACTACTATCACCACCTAAGGTTACATCCATCAAAGGCTCCATTTGCATCCATTTAGCTCTATCTCAAGGGACAAGGTTGGTTTATCTGCATCACACTGCATAAGAGGGAAATTTATTCTATTCCATTCACCATCTATTTACATTTCTACATCTAGTTATTGCTTGCTACTTCACAAAGTGCGACTGACACAAGAGCACATAGGGCACGATATTCACACACACACACACACCTAGAAATACGTTTGGGTTTGAAATGTAGTGAAACACTCAGTTAGTAATTCCACCATTGTGGCTGCTGAGGACAGTTTGACCCC
Organism: Taxus chinensis; assembly: GCA_019776745.2. NCBI lineage: Eukaryota > Viridiplantae > Streptophyta > Pinopsida > Cupressales > Taxaceae > Taxus > Taxus chinensis. The sequence goes on along the minus strand of CM034153.1, from coordinate 212,384,275 downwards.
TTCATATGCATATTTATTTTTTAGGGGTTTGATACTTAGCTTGGGTTTATAGGTCTCTTCTTCATCTATGGTTTACAACAACATCTAATACAGTTCAACAAGAACAACACGACAAGAGGTGAATATAGGTGAACACCTAATGACACCTTGGAGGAGGTTTACAGATATTTTTCATAGATTAGGGTGTCTAAATCTCAAACCAGTGCGCCTTAGGTGTCCCAGTCATTCCCCAAGCACCCCAGTCCAGCCTATTTTTCTAGATCTGTACTTTTTGGAGCTCCTGTGCGGCTGTTTCTTCATTTTATTTATTTGGTCTTGACTGCGACATAATCTCAAATAGTCATTGAATCAACTAAGCTCTCCTTAACCCTCTTTTCTCATTAGGGTTTCACATTTTTATTTTACTAAGTTTGTTGGGGTCACTTTCTTTATTTAGTTAGCCGTTATTATTATTGCGCATGATATTAGATTCCATTATAATATCGACATTTTAGTTAATCACTCAATTGTCAAACATGTGAACTTATGACTAAGCACTGCACTACATTTCAGACCCAATGTAGTTCTAGGTGTGTGTGCTCAGAATCATGCCCTTGGTGGCTCTTGTGCGTGTCACACTTAATAGCGAACAAGTAGCTAGATGTAAAATATGTAAATAGATGTGTGCATGGAATCTAATAGACTCCCCTCTTATGAAGTGTATGTAGAATAATGCAGTCCCTTGCCCTTGAACAGATGCTTGAATGCTCTTGAATAACCTTTGGATGGAACCTTAGGTGGTGATAGCTATTGCTTAGTGCTTGGTTCTTTATTATGATCACATAAATTTATAATATGTTTTCCGTTTGTAATATGCTCAAAATTAACCCTGTAATCGGCTACGTCTATTCTAATTGATCAAGCTGCGCATTCCAACTATGGCTAATAAAGGATCAACTAAAGATGTGAGTCAAGTACAAATTATATATAACGATGCTAATGAAGATGTGCAAGTGCCTACACATTGGCAATTTTACAACTGGTTGCACCTTATAAACAAATCTTAAAATGTGGAAACTAAACATAAAGACAATGGAAATTATTCACGGCTTTAATGATTCAATATAATAATTTGTTACATATCACTATTTTTTTGGGTCATCTGAAGGTAGGTCAAACGAATAGTTAGCAATCCAAATTTTTGAAGAGTGAACTCTAAGAATTAACGTGAGAGCTATTGATCAATCTTGTATGGAGAAGTATGCTACCAAGCCCTCAACCACATGGTACCCATTAAAAATAAATACCCACTGTTATATTTGAATAATACACTTTAATAAATATTTCAATACCTATTTGTTCTTTAATGGCACTATTACCAAATTATTATTATCATTCCCCCCTTAAATGCTAATATAGTTAAAATGTCCATGCTACGTTGCATATTATTTCATATACTCATGTAATTTTGATTTGATGATTAGTGATTTACTATAGTGTTAGTATTTCCATTGTGTTTAATGATTATTAGACTAAGATTGAGGCTGGTTGTTGGCAGTGTGTTGTTTGTGTTCCACAAAGGGGTGAAGGTTTCAAAATGGGTTACCTACTATCCATCTCTGTAATCGTTTTATTGTTCATTCTTTATCGACCCTCATCTTAGTTGCTTTTCTTATGGATCATCATTTTGGAATCCCCGATAATCAAATTTTTTTCTTCCAACTCATAAAAACTGAAACTATTTTTTCTAATTTACATCCCAGAACTATAGCAATATGGTTCTGGTTAACTAGTACTATACTAATAGTCTATTGCAGGCACTGGAAATTGGTACTGAGCTAGAACACACATTCACACTAAGCTTCACCACATCATTAGGTTACGTGGCCTCATTAGTGGTGAATCGACAAGTAGCTTACATAAATTAGACCTCCATCCTACATGTAAGCTCAAACATAGGAAATCAGTGAACATCTTAGAACAATGTAAAATAATAAAATAGTAAAGTGCTTATCCACAGAACTCTAGGGTTAATTGAATAATAAATTATCCTCATGATAATTCAATCTAGTGAATAACATAGGATTCATTGAGAAAATCATGTCCACTCAACACTAGCTCGACCACCGAGCTGTGCTAGAAATGAAGAAGTATTGTGAAACTCTAACCATTTCCATCACTACTAGAATTCAACTTCTCCTTCACCATTGCACAAATGTTCTTATGCTTTTTCTACTGTATAGACCATCTATATGCATGAAAAATTAAGTATAAATTTGATTACTTCTTTTCTGCAATGCCCGGATGTGATGAAATCATGTCCTCTAGAGTTATCTCAGAGGGAATTTGACTTAGTTTAACTATTGCACATCACATGCGTACATAGGGAAGTAATATCCTTATTATTTCTTTTTTACCTCCTAATATTTAATATTGAATACTCCATCTAGATACACATGTTCCACTAGACAACTACTAATTAGTCATTAGCGAGAGTACCTCTGAATTACCTTTTTCCATAACACAATTGACTACCCTTTGTTACTTTTACCTATCATCCATGTGGGTAGAAAAAATTCGCGTTATGTTGAAGTTTTAAAGAAAACTTTTCATTGACTACTTTTTCCCCAAACAATTTACTTAGATTATCCCACACTTCCTTTTATGGTTTCTCAAGATCAACATAGTGTAATTCAGTATATGAGAGAGCAAGCCAATAATGGATTTGGCTTTATCATCCCTTGTTTTTCATTTTATTTCTTTTCTGCATCTGATGGTAATGTTTCTTGCCCATTTATAATCCTCCACAAATTATATTCATAAGTTGCATATGAATTTTCACTTTCCATGTGTGAATATTAATACCATTAATATTATCGAGTGGTGCTATAAATGTTTCCATTATCAGAGAGGATAACAAATATCAAAAAATTACACAAGAAAGAAGACTCACTAAATGCTTACCACTTGGTCTTATATTGGAAGCCACATTATTTGTTGAACCACCATCAAAACCATTGAGCGATGCTTGATGGAAATCAGAACTTGATGTCCTCAAATGACTGTTTTCGATAATGCTATCACGATCTACTCAAGTAGCCAGTCCGTAGATCAAGATGTCATATGAAGTGGGCATATTCCAAATGATTGCATCTTTCACACAATAAGAATGGAATATCATTGAAATTTTTTGTCTACTTACATGTAACTATCGTTTCACATGTGCCACGTCTAAATACTCATAGACGTCTCAAACTTGATGGTGTGCAGGAAAGGCTTGAGTGGAAACATCGAATAAAGACACACACTGAGATAAGAATGAATTGCATGGGAAATAACACACAATATATACAACATGAACAATATGATTATCTTGATGCACTCATAGACAATATATAGAGACATATCTGTGTGAAGGAATCAATACGCCAGACAAATTTGACTTATTGAGAGGAGAATAATTTTTAGAAGATTTATGAGTTCTCAGAACTTTTCACTAGTTCCATCTAGATTTATTGATGCCGTATATAAGGATATATTGAGATCCTTACGACTTCAATGGATGAACCACGTCCTTCAATGGGAAATGACTCTCATGCAAAGATTGAACATATTTCACATACTTTCATTTGGACACCCCCTTGCTTTGATACAAAATCTAGAATTTGGACACAAAATAAACAAAATATATTATTCACATCATAATATTCAACGTATAATATATTGGCTACTATATAGCCATAAAGGTAGGCAAACAACTTCCTAGAAAATAGGGAGTGAGTATAACAATTAACCCAGTAATAGCTACAGGTATAACAACTAACTACTTACTAACCATATTTACCCACTAACATTTTACATCCACTTTTACATTTGACCATATGGTAAATATGAATACTATATGTTAGGCACTAAACCAAAGTTTCCTAACAACCATGGTGTCCAAACTCAGAGAAATTGAAGGGTCAGAGTTCAAACTGAGCAAGACCAAAAGTAGCAATAGAAAGAAAGAAAAGATGGTCAAATACATGGGTTAATTAGTACTTTTCTTATTTAGGAATCATATGAATAGTAGAATGCAATCAAGACTAGATAACTACCCAAAGTGCATGATTTTGTGTCTACACAATGTAAATAGATGTGTGGATGACAAAATGAACTTCCCGTCCTATGTGTGTATGCAGAAAATGTAGTCCCTTGTCTCTTGAGCGAGTGCTACATGGATGCTTTGATTCTCTTAGAATGTCTTTAGATGCAACCTTAGGTGAAGGTAGTAGATTCTTAGAGCTTAGTCCTTTATTATGGTCACATAGATTTATACTTAAATGATTCCCTTGGTTGAATTTCATAATTAACAACTGAAAAGTCAACCCATAAGAAAACAAGATGCCCAAAAGATAAAATATGCCCAAAAGGAGTGAGTAAAGTAAAGAGAGGTCAGGGGCGCCCAGAGGGGACAAGGGCACTTGGGTGCTGGCTAACTAGTTGGGTGCTAGTGTCTAGAGTCATAAAAGATGAAACAGTAAAGTATCGACTTGGTTGTGGGGTGTAAGAGACCAAAAAGAAGACATGAAAGACAAAAAAAGGCCAAAGACATATGTTAATTACTAGTTTTCTCACTTAGGAATCATATGAATAGTAGTATGTGATTAGGACCTAGAAATGTACCCAAAGCGAGTGATTTAGTGTCTATAGCACCTGTGATAAGGGGTTGAATTTGACGCCCTTTTACACATATTAGTTGTCTTAGAGACTTAAAATATGAGTGTCATTTTTTTAAATAAATTCATATATAAATATATATTTAAAAAGTTAAATAAATAGAGATTAATATTTAATATATTTTATTAGTAGTATATAAATAACATTATTTTGTATTTTTGAAGGGTGATATTGAAAACTTACCATCACCTAAAATTTTTTAGTGGGGGATAGGTGTTTATCAAATCTAACCCATGCGGACCACGACAAACAACCTACTTTACATAGTTTGAATGTGAGAAGAGAAGGGAAATAAAGGGTTCTCTCCCTCTTTCTTGTGTCCCATCTTAGGGGTAAATCAAACCAGATATATACAAACAATAAACTTTATGAAAAATGGGATATGATCAAGGGTTAAATTTGGCGGCCATTTATGCATGTCAAACAATTTTTAGGTGGGTAATTTTTCATTATTGCCTTTCAAAAATGCAAAAAGTATTATATATATATTGTTTAATTATTTAATATGTATTTATTATATTACAATAATTTACATATAAATCTATATAAAAAATGGCGATTATATTTTAAACGTGCAAGTTGTATGAGACATATATTTCAAATATGTGTAAGTATTTTACAACTAAAATCACGAAAAACATCAAAACAACTGTCAAATTTTACCCTTAAAGACAACTAAGATAGAAGGAAAGGTGAAAGGTGGAAGGTAAATAAGTAATTGTAAGCATATATGGAAAATCAAGGGAACAAATCTTATGCTCGTGAAACAAACAAAAAATAATTGTTGTCAAAATATATGCCTAAAAAATCCCGTCAGAAAGGCTTGACACTTCCTAGTAAAGTTCCCCAAAATAAGAGACACATCCAACATAATAATTCAAGAAAAAATTGTAAGTGCACTGTGAAACACCCGTTTTGTTGTTTCAGTTCTTTTTAATGTTTTATTTTTATAGCTATCCAATGCAACAATTTCAAGTTTTTAACCAATTGTATACTATATTTTTTATGTCTTGGATTCCAAAGTAAATGGAATGTTCTTTGAGGTCTTATTTTTGAATATTTTATTTATCATGTCAAAAATTTATAAAACAAATAATTTTATTCAAGGGGGTGTAATGGGGATGCTAGTACTAAAGCAAGGGGATGCAATGGGGCACAAAGCAACAATTTGGAAGAAGCAAAAACAATGATGGTGAAAGCAAATTGGGGGTCAATCTGTCAAGCTTTAGAGGATGCAGATAGTTTTATCAGCATTAGTTTCTCACTTCTCTCTTTGTAATAGAAACATAAGCAATGCATTGCATTTTTTAGAAGTGTTGGAAGGAGAAAGTTGGTGAGATACAAAAATATTTCAATGAGCGCACTCTTTAGATTTATGTAAAAGTGAGGCCTTCTCATTATGCATTGCCAATGTTAATAGTAGATTTTTACAATGTAATCCCAAGTGTGATTTGTGTATAGTAAGTGCCCAAGGAATCTTCAATAGTATTTTTTTGTGGTTTCCTCTAGAGACTAGAGAGATATGCATGTTTTATAAGGCACTTGGCATCCCATGCATTCTCGATATTCTTGATGAATTGGATAATAACAAAAGAAAGAAACTCAGGTGGCTTTGTTCTATTTTTATAAACAATTGATTTAATGTGGTCAATTGTGCCATTAGCGAGGCCAACTTCAACGCACAAGTTAGCAGTCAACATTATTTTTTGACCCTTACATAGGAGAAGTTTGGGTTGAAGCTAGTCATTGTTTGGGTCAACAAAGGTGTTTCTCTTTATGTGTTATGCATTGCATCGAGTAATATGAACATTTGTATACACCATATTTTTTAATGCTTATTAACCATTTATTTTGTGCATGGGTTGTCGATGCATTCTCCTCTTAAGTAGGTGCCTTAAGAGGCCTATTAGGATGGGGGTGTGATCAAACTTTGTCATGTGGGTTAGACCATAACATTTGAGAGATGTAGTTATTACACCATAGTTATTGTACCCTTGCCTCATGTCTTCCCTTTGTTCAAGAATTACACCCATTATGTCCACTTTTCTCATCATATCCGCATGTTTATGCTTATTTTGCGTTATTATCCCTATACTTTCAGTCACCCTTGACCTTCGTCATTCACCTCCATTTATATTTTGGCCTCCATTCATCATGTTTTACACATTTTAACTAGAGGGTTTACCCCAAAGGTTGATGTCATCGCCCATGGGTAATGATGTCATGTACATATACTTGCCCACCTTCTTATCATTATCATCACTTACACAACCAAACACTTACTTTACCGTACATACAACCACTTCTAGCATGCACATTTTCACATTATTTCACACTTATATATCGAATTGGAGTCTTTGAGATTACCTTTGTGAATTTTGGGTCACTGTAGTGAGTTGGGACTAGAGATAATCTTGTTAAGCTTTCCCCTTCTCCAATTATAATGATTCTCTCTTAGTGTTATTGTCTCTGAGAAACATTATGAATCAATGGTCACACACATGCTAAGATGAGTATTTCTAACCCCCTTTAGTCTTTTATCGTGCACATGTATGGTGTATGTTGGTCATTCATTACTATAGACTGCAATAGATGTATGTTTGCTTTGATCTATTTCATTGTCTTATTATATTACACCCATTAGCTTTATCCACCCCTTCAATATCCTTATTTCTTCAATCATAGTAGGGAACTTATATTTATCTTAACTGTAGGCCTTAAAAAATTTAGTTATCATGGGATTAGGGAAAATATCCTTTAGAATTATGACACTAATGATCTCTGAACACCTTTATATCTACAACATGTGTTCGGACTTAGATTAGATCCCTTTCATCTCTTATCTTCACATTATGTACTCTTGGATCAAATATATCACTCTAAGGTCTCAAATGTATCAATATTGTAGGGTTTATATTCAAATTTCCATCTATATCATTCCTTTAATATAATTTTCACAATTTCGCCTAGGGTCTCATGGTTAGTCCTCCTCTTTGGGTATCTTTCTAAGGCTTTTTATTGACCAACACACATTTCATTCCATATCTAAAAATTATTAACTTCGTTTTAAAATACCTTTGAGGATTTTCTCTATTTTTATAAATTAAATGAAAAGCTCTTTTTGTTTGGCATAATTTTTTTATCACACTTTTCAAAAATTCCAAATTATTATTTTTAGTAATAAGGGCACAATTTGTTTTCACCATTTTTAGATTTGATTAAGATTTACATTTAACCAAAAAGAAATGAAATAGAAGCTACAAGGGGTTATTATGATTAATTAACTTCTAGCATTAATCATTCAATATCAAAAAAATGCATTAATACTTGTAGCACATATACGTGATACAATACAATTTCAAAAATACATGGGATTGAGTGCACTTAGCTGATTACAGATGATTATGGAGTGATTTAGGTGATCTAAATGATGGAATAAGGAGTTCTAGACCTGTAAGTGCCTTGATATTGAAACTGTGATTTGAAGATTCTCCTGGGTAGGACCATATAGTAGGGGCATAAACATTTGTACGGTCTCAGCCGGTCATTGTCGATCACACTACAGGGGCCTCTAAATGCCCTACTCAATATTTCAAACCCTAACCATGGATGAGAAGTGTTCCAACACAAAAATTAGTTGGATTGTGGGCACCCCCATGCAACTCCAATGTTGACACTAGTCCAAACATGCCTCAAACTGCACATCATTCTCCACGTAGCACGTGATATATAGTTATAGTGCAATCATATTTCACATCCTTCCTTTGAAAAATCTTGACTTGTGTTTTTCTCTTGCAAATCTACTTGAGTGAGTGACTTTGAGTGCTTGAAAATGTGGGAAGCAGTTCTCTAGACTTAATGGGAAGCTTCAAACTTGTAGATGTCACATCCTTAATGAATGTTTAAATGTATTTGTAGAGTGTAGGGAGCTTCAAATTTCTTTTGTGCTAGATTTTGTAATATGAGTCCATGAAAGTGTTATGTTCTCAAATGAGGCGAGCTTCACTTGTTTGTATATGCTTATGAAGGTGATTTAAGTTGCAAAGGTCAGATGAGAAGGAGTAAATGACCCAAATAATAATGTGTAACTGAAACTTAAAGATCACAGTGAACAAGGGCAAGACCATACACCAGGGTCAGGAATGTATGGACATTTTCCCCATATTGTATGTTTTTGAATCTTGTAACAACCACTTTTTGTCACTTCTCATCCTAGGATTTTTTTTTACTTTATGCTTCTCGATTTAAATACCTATATATTTAAATCCAACATAAAACTTAATGCAATCCATTTCCGATAACTATCATAAACCATGTGCAACTGTACGAGAGTATACAAATCCTAATTGATCCCCCTCGACGCTCTTTACGAGCCAATACATCAAATGTATCCTTTGGTCTTTCCTTTATCAGGATATGATAATTAAGTGATGCTCTCTAAGTGTCTACCTAGGTTCTGCCACAGAATCCCACCAGGCATCTCTCAACTTAGATCTTGGTGAAATCATAACAGTGAAATCAACAACTTACACTACTTTACATAAAGTTTCCGAGACATGTATGCCATGCTCAGTTCCATGATGACACACTTGTCATTGGGAACTTGTCATCTCACCTTGGCCACTTATTCAATTATATGGATTACCATTCCTTGCCTTTTGTGGTTAAGTTAATATGTTATTAGATTCACCATTAAGCTTCATAAGTAATCATTAAATTTTATTCCAAAGACTCTCTTAATAGTACAAGACAACTCAAGACGAAGGACTCATGTAGTTGCTACCTCCTTAGATGTCCCATACCACGTAAGGGGTCTTTACGGTAAGAACCCTAAATTTGGCTTGTCCTCACACATAAGGAAGATAATGTCCTTAATAGTTTTCATGTACATGTTTCCAATTTTACGTGTTCCAAAGATTCGTTCAAAATTCTTATATATTTATAAACGATAACAATTAACATATGATGTGTGACAACATTTAATAATACATTAGACTCTTCCACGGGTGTATGTAACTATAGATATAAATATCCCTTCATCCCATTTAATAAAATCAAACCATTTCAGGCTAGGTAGCATTCAAGTAATGTCAGCTCACATAAAAGTCCCATCCTAATTAGGTGAACTGTGATTACAATAATCCTAAACTAGTTACCCATAGTCCCCTTCATAGGCCATTTGTTAATGTACAGACAACAACTACGAGTTATCACCACTAGTGGTTATCTCCTTTACAGTAATGCAACAACAGGTTTATGAATCCTTCAATATTATCAGATATTTTATAATTGATTAATCAATACTCTTATATTCTTAAGACTTAGTTTAATGTATTTCATACGTGGCGACATAATTTAATTCTTTTGAATGCAAGTATTGCTACCATAGTAAGCATGTATTGAATTAAATTGGTCTACTCAAAAGACTGAACTATATCAACATGTTTATCTAATTGAACAGGTAAAAGATCAATTATCTACAATTATTTCACTATCCCACCTCCTTCCATACTTGCTTTATTTCCTTATGTTGTATGTATTTACATGATTTAGACTTAGTCATCCATTGGTAGGTTGTAGTCATAAGCCACCTAACATATTTCACTTTCGAGTTCTCAGATGAATAATTCACTGAAATATTTCTAAACAACTTCATCATTATTCATACTTAAAATTCTTTAAGTATGTTTTCATGGTAATCTAGGATCTAGAGATCCCAATACTCTTCCTTTTAGCTCTAAGGTGATGCATTATTCATTAAATATTAGTTTACAAGTGACCTTTTTACCATAGTTATATAAATCCATAGATCTAATAGTTTACAACATATCTTTTTAGTGTTGTTATGTATCTCATTAGGAAAATGCATCACAATAGCATTGTTGATTTGTCATTTAAATTGTTAACACACTGTTGCTATAAAATCAAATAATTATCTATATATATATATATATATATATATATTATGCCATATATTACCCTCATAATGTAATATCATTAACAAACCTATCTTTTTCTATTTATAATAAGTGATAACAATCAAGTAGAGACCTTAATATTCCATCATATTAATTCACTTATTAAAACTTAGTATAATTTCCACATATGTTTCCAATCACGGAATTCAATCAAGGTAAGAACCTTCAATCAACCTTTCAGATATATTTGAACACTTCAATCAAATTAGGAATGCATTTCAATTATTTCTTTTCTGAACAACTACAAAAGATTAGGCTAATGTTGCCTTTTACAGAGAAAAGCAGATTAAAGGGAGAATATATTAGATTTTCCTTATTCATGTAGTAGGTAGTAGAGGTACCCACATTTGTTTTCAAGAGTTCAAAACCCCAAATACAATCCAACCATTATTCCCACAAAGTACATTAACAAAAGATAGGATATTAAGTGATAACTTAAAGCTTGATAAAAGAAACCCATTTTCCTCGGAAAGCCAGAGAATGCAACTAAGGATTTACTAAAGTAATGATAATATAATACAATACATAGTTACAATCATCATTACACTTTCCAAAGCTTATAATATCTCCTCCTACCCTAGTTACCTTTAAAGTAAACAATATTACTCATCATACTTTATCACTTAAAAAAATCAATCCTTTAGATCAAACACAACCATAATGCAATGATTTTATCAATGCCAATGATAAGTGAAATAAGATGATAAGGGAGAGTTAAATCTTATCATGACTATTTTTGAAGACTCATTCCTCTTCTATAGTCTCCAAGCTTTCCTGGATTTCCTTGCAACTCTAGGAGTGAAGGACTGCAACTTTACTTTGAATCAGTAACCATATTCGAAGCTCTAATGCTTCTTCCATAGTCTCCCCTTTAAGCAAATATTATAGGAGATCCTTATTTAATGGCCTTTGAAATAGTAATAGAAGAGCCAAAAATCCAAAAATCATTGTTTAACTCCTCTTTATTTTCTCCAAAATACCAGTCGACTCAACCTAAAATGACTGTGCTTTGAACTCCACATGCATAAAACCCTCAAGCTACTAATCATTCTCGATATCCGAGCCTGAATCAACTCTTAACAACAACATGCAATAATTTTGCAACATGGGACTAATTAGGAAGAAGAGGAATCTGAAGTTGAAAATTTGCAAGACTAGAATGAAGGCATGTACATTAGCTTTTCCTTGAAGCCTCATAGATTGGCTTGCAATTCGATTAATGAATTTAATTCAATCCTTGCCACGTAGTGGCCCTTCCACATTTTTTCCACCGCCCATCTAGTTTCCCACTTTAGTTATTTGGAATAAGTAGTGTTTTAAGATAATAATAACAACCCTACCTAATACACGGTCAATCAACCAATAATACTATCCAAAGACTTATTAACATTTTTTCATGGTCAATTGACCAATCAACACGATCTTTCCCAAATCTTAGACCCTCCTTATTACTGTTTACACTTTGGATATGATTACCTAGGTCGTGGAGATTATTATATAACATTTACAAATAATCCCTATGCCATCAACTATGGTCAATTATCCCATAGTAACTAGCAAAAATGTCAATCAAACCAATCTTGTTCTTATCAAAAATCCTTTGCCAAGAAGTTCACCTAATATTATGTGCCACTAAATCAGTGTAATAGTCTAATACATATAGAGTAAGGTTTGTGATCCATCCCCTTTTTTTAATTAAAAAATCAATTGTCTAACCCCTTGATAACCAAGTGTCGAGGAGTAATAATCAGACCAAGTTGTTACCAAGTAGTGAAAATATTCTCCCCCTATCGTGGAAGCACGATCAGTCTAGGATCGATAAGTTCATTCTTACTAAGGGCAATCAAGTTAAATACTTAATGATAACTCATTAAGTCAGATCCATATACAATTGCTTTTCCCATAACTATACCATTATTCCTGAAATAAGGATAATCAAACCATGTCCATAAAATTATTGCTTTCCTAAATTACCATTATTTCCTCACACAAAAATAATAATATCCATGTTAAGTACTGTAATCGACAATATATCAATGTCAGCTAAGTAAGTAACTCATGATACTTAGCAATAAGATAAACGATAACATTAGGACATGTGTTGTAACCAATAACTCAATATTGTACTACCTCAATGCTCACAACAAAGAAGGTACACCCAAGTGGAAAATAGAACAAAGATTCATAAAAATTCCAAGTGCCTTACGAATGTTGGGGAAAAAATGTCATTGCGTGGTTGTGTATGAGACTACGTGTTCATGTGTATATCATTTTTAGGATATACACACGTACATGCAACTACATACCTAGCTGGGAGATGAGGCTTATTCCCCCACCTTTGTGAATCACTTAACACTTTATGACCTATCCCAATGGTTTATCAGACTGAAAAAATGGGATTATTAAATGTGATTAAGGGTGAATAGTGAGGGATAAAATAATGATAGGATGGGATAGGATTAAGATAGGAAAATATGAAATTAACAGGATTAAATGGCGTTTAGGAGGGAAATGGGAATTCAAATGGATATTGGGTATGAGCATGCATAATGAAGATGAAGGGGAGTGAACACGGGATGTGGGACTAGTGAACCAAAATTTGGTGTCTACATTTTCTCCTTTTATAAAGTGGTTTGCATTAGGCAAGCTGTGAAACAAAAACTAGAAGCGATAGCAGATGATGGTTGAGGTGTTCCCCCTAAAACTAGGGGTCGATGACATGAAGAAAAATTGATTACTAGGTTAAAATAGATGAATGGAGGAAGGGAAGAAAGAGTGGAATAAGAAAAGAATAGAAAAGACGCCCCAAAGAGAGAGTGATATGACCATTACGAGAAGGATAAAAAAATAAAATAAAAATAAACAAGGTGGTGATCTTAGAATCACATCAATAGGGAACATAACACAACCTCAACAAAGATGACCTTAATGTCCTATAGAACCATGATTCATCAATAAAGATCACTATATGATGGAGGGAATCCAATGGGAATCTAATCGAATAGATGAAATAACGATGGTAGGAACCATGGAAACACATCGATAGGGAAAATAACATGACCTCAACGAAGGTGATGTTAATGTCCTACGAACCCTTGAGTCAGAAAATATCACTACAGGATGAAGGGAATCTAATGGGAATCCACTCAGATGGATGTGCAAACTGTGGGACCAATGGGTCAAAGGCATATGTTAAAAGCATGCACAAAAATGTAAGGATGGTCAAGAAAATGGTCTAACAGGATGTCGGGCAACAAAGTAGGGGAAACATAGCATGCATTGTCCTTCAAGTATGAGGAAGTGAGAAAATATGCATCTTGGTGGGATGGAAAAGGGAAAATGGCCACATAATGGTGGGCTTGAGATGAGATATGGTGCCGTGAGAGGGAACACAGAGATGACCACAGAGTGGGCTTCTGGATAGGATTAAGGATGTGCGATGAGATGAGTAGATAAGCAAAAAGATAGCAAAATGAGCTATGTAAGACAAGTAAACATGTGTTATGGGTGAAACACAAGTTCAAAGTGGAAGAAAAGATAATTTGGATAAAGAGATTGGATGAGATGAGATGAAGGATGGAAAAAAGGGTTGGGTCAATGACAAGTAGAGGGGTTGATGATGACTGGGTGAATCAACGATGAGTGGGTCAACACACCTATATAAGTGATGAAGACAATTGACAAGGCTCATTTGATCGACATGATTTGGTGATCAAAGAGCTTTGAGTGATATAAAAGGCTTGAGATTTGATCAAAATGGATGTCAGTGGAGGTGGGAGGAAGCTCTAGAGGTCTCAAAGAGCAGTATGTGTTGAAAACCTAGCTTGGTTTTGATTTTATTTAATTATTTTTTTGGATTTTTTGATATTTTAGGTGCCAAACGCTAAACAGTAGTGACTAGACATGGTCGTCATTGACCTAGGATAGGTCGGCATCGACCTGGTTAGGGTTGACATCAAACGAATAGAGATTAGATTTTGTTGATAAATTTGGATGATGATTGATGATTTTTGATCGATCTGTGTTTGTTGGCTGATTTGTATAGGCCAGAGAAACATTATATTTACGAGATAGAGTCCTAGCCTTGTTGGGGACAATCAGGGTTGATGTCACAGATGGTGAGTGGAATCATTTGGATTGAACGGGTTCCACCATTATTAGAGGGTGCCCTGAGATAGAGAGCTTATCATAACATTGATAGAGAGATGGGACCTGAGGACTAACACCTTCTGGTTCTACACAAGTGAGATGATGATCACATTAGAGGATGTGTATCATATTTTGGGATTATCGATCCAGGGGCACCCATAGTGATGATTACATAGGAGGGTTAGGGAGATGCACTAGGGTGGTTGTTTGGAGAGAGAGGCCCCTCACATCACCTTTGTATCTAGGGGAATTTCATATTGAGACACATTATCATCCATTGGTGCGGGGAACTAGTTGATATGCTTGGTCATGATGGTGATATCTTACTATGCATTGCTAGATTTAGGTGGGGCGAGATTCCCATGGGCCATAGTAGTAGTGGTTGCATATATAGTTGAGCATAAGATAATGTTTTCATTCCGGGTAGCTCTCCTAGTACAAGTTTACCATGAGTTATGGATGTATGTTACAGAGAGGAGATTGGGTTTGGATGTAGGATTCTTATTACATTATTGGGCCTATGAGCACATAGTTGTGGTGAGGCCACCAGGGCTTCCATGGATTATAGGTGATCACATAGAGTTGGCCATTGGATTTCTGTGATGGAGAGCCAATCAAGCTCATGGTGATAGGGGGAACGGGGAGAGGAGTGGTATATAAAGATATTGAGGAGCATTGATGTGGATGACATGAGATGGAGGTCATATAAGGGTTCTCTGCACATGGTTAGGCACATATATCGAGCTCACAGGTCTATAGAAGAGTGAGATGGGTATAGAGATGGAGGCTAGACATGGTGGAGGCTATACAATTTCCATGTGTGATGCCACAATTTGGATTGGTACAGATGGTGCCTGGGGTGCTGATTAGATATATGTGAGATGAGGCTGAGAGGGATTTGTTGATTCTAGTGATGGTTAATCCATTGGTGGAGGAAGCAGAGCCAGTGAATGTGGATGAAGATGATGTAGGGGTTGCGAAGGAATATGTGGAGTGGCTTACTTAGTAATGGGAACCCGTAGAGATGAGGAGGTAGCACAGGCAAGAGGAGAGGAGGTAGTGCTAGTAGAAAGAGGAGGTAGTAGTGCCTGTAGGAGGAGAGAAGATGGGTAGGTAGTGCAAGTGTAGTGGTGGAGATAACATAACTACAAGAAGAGCTAGAAGTGACTTTCCAGGATCGGGATACGATGCGCCAGGAGCGAGATATGATCCGTCAGGAGAGAGACCTAGCTTTCTAGCAACATGATAGATGCCAGAGGAAGAAAGAGGTCTTACGAGCCAGGAATGGAGATCTAAGCACTTCATCAGAGGTGACAGGTTGAGAAACCCAGGGGTCTAGATAGGGGTCTAGACAGATGGTGCCTCTTTGTTATGAGAGGATGGAACAATATCAATCTCTAGGAGATGAGGTGTGATATTATGAGCACATAGTGACAATGAGATTACCTGATGTACCATGCTATGCAGACTATGTGGTGGGAGAGAGGAGATTAGTGTGAAAAGTGGCTTTAGGGAGCATGATGAGCATAGTGCATTCTAGGCATGATTTTGGTCTAGATGGTGGATAGGGAGGAGGATAGATGACTCCTTTGCTAGGAGACAAAGTCTCAGATTTGGATTTCACCACTTAGTGGGTGATATATGTATAGATATATATTTTGATGTATAGATTGAGATAGAGCCCCGTTGAGGCCTATCACGAATGTATAGACATTTTGATTATATATATATATATATATATATATATATATATGATTTTGTCATGTATTATATGTATTGTGATATATGGATGAGTAGATTAGATGTATGTGATGGATTATTATTGTGTGATGTTGATTATATTATGGATGTGAATATGGTTAGATGTTGATGTAAATACTTAATATGATGTATTGATTAATTTATATGATGTGATGTATCTAAACTAGATCTAAAACTAATGTGGCAGATTTAGATTATATATGATATGATGGTTATATTAGACATGATGTGATGGTTTTTAGATTAGATGTAATGGTCTTGGATGTAGATTAGATTTTGTTAATCAAATTGAATATGATATAAGATAATTGGATTGGATTGGATGTGATAAATAGAACATGACCTTGCTAGGGTGACCCAAATATAGGAAGTACACTTCATCATAGCAAGGAGTGCACATAGGATAGATGCTTTGGGACTGGATTGGAGGTAAAACATGAAAAGGAACATGAACAAAGCAATGCACTTGTAACCATATGGTAGGTGTTAACATATAACCAATGATAGTTAGCCACATATAAGATCATGAGGGGAAGATGGAAAGTGTGCTTATACACCTACTATAGACACGACGAGGGGTTGATATGTAGCTTGTACGAGGGAAATAACTTCTCATTAGGTGGTTATCCTAGGTCAATGCCCTAGCTATGAGCAATATTACACAAACTAATCAATATAGGAAGTTTACTTTTGACGAGAAAGTTGATTGATGTAGCAAGCTTTTTTAGGATGCATGCTTTTGGATGGATGCATTTTACATTTGATATTTTAAAAGGATAATCAATGCGGGAAGCATTTACTACCATGCTATATGAAAGTAGCCATCCTTCGAGGGAGTGGTCTATGATTAGGGATTTTTTCTTTGGATTTTGACTTTTGATTTTAGATGGTAGGATAAGATATGTGATAGATGTTCCTTCGAGGGATCAACCTATACTTTTGATAATATTTTATTTATTTGAACAAATGTTCTTCAAGAGAGTAGTCTGTATTTTGGATAACATAGCTTTTGATATGAGCATTTGTAATTTTTTACTTTTTATGATGGAGCTGAGGATAGCCAAGTAGACCACTTGGGGAGGGAAAGTAATGTATACAAGCTACACATATGGACCCTTATCATGGTTCCAGTAGGTAGATAAGAAGGAGATGGATGTAATGATTACATGGTTCCCACCTAGGAGGAACTTATCCATAAGGAATATGCTATGAGCAGAGTCATGGTGCCCATATACAAGGTCACATATAGGATAATGACGAGAGACCACATGATTCCAAATCATTATGATGAGAGATTGAAAGGGTTAATGATGGAAATGAGACCGTTAATGTGACTAAGGTCACAGTGGTATGTGTGTTAACATTAGAAAGGCCACAAGTGTAAGGTGTTGAGAGGTTCTGTTTCTAGTTTACCATTAAGGGAAGCTAAGCGATAGACCCTAGACCCATACTCATGAGTGATAATGTACGGTCTAATCCAGTTTGGAGAAAACTTTCCATGTTGGATTTTTTCTAGAGTAGTGACATTCTAGTTCTCTTTTAAGACAAGGTAACCGATGTTAAATTCACGTTCTTTGAGATGTTTATTATAGGCACGTTTGATTTGTTATTAATAGATATAATGATGATGGAGGGTAATCAAGCGACATCTATCTAACATTTCAAGTTATGCAAGACTCTCTTGGCGATAGTCCTCATTGGAGACGAAGTCACGAAAAGAAATGTGCAAAGATGGAATTTGGGCTTCGAGGGGGATGAAAAATTTAGAGACACAAACAAGAGATAATGGAGTTGCACCCGTAGAGGTGTGGATGCTAGTCCGATAATCCCAAAGAGTGAATGGGATATGAAGGTGCCTATATTGACCTACCTTATCAACAATTTTGGCAAGAATGTTACACAAAGTTTTTTAGTGGATTTGGATTGGATAATAGCTTGTGGATAATATGGAGAAGAGAAGCTATGCTTGATATTGAAGGATTCACAAAGCTTCTTAAGATCTTTATTTTTAAGGACTTTTCATTGTCTGTGATGATTTTGTGGGGAACGGTAAAGCGACAAATGATGTACTGATAGACAAAGTCGATAATTTTATTAGCTTTGGTTGATGCGAGTGGAATGGCTTCCACCCGCTTGGTGAAGTATTCGATAACAATGAGGATAAAATAATGATGTTGAGAGGAACGTGGATTGATGGGGATAATAAGGTCGAGCCCCATTATGATAAAGGCCATAGATTTTGAGTCGGATGCAAGCCCTGGCTAGGGATACAAATGAGATTGGAATGCTGTTGGCACATGACACACTTTTTAACATATTCACAATAGTCTTAGTTGAGGGTGGGAAAATAGTAGCCCATCCAAAGGACACATTTGGAAATGGCTAAGTCTCTAAAGTGTCCACCATAGATGTCATCATGGACTTCTTGGATAACTCGGATGGATTAATGAGATCTAAGGCATCGTAGTAAAATATCATCAAACCCACATTTGTAGAGGATACCTGTATAACATGGTTTTTACCTTCAGTTTTTGATTTGTTTCAAGGGGTAGCAACTGAGATTGACCTCAATATGGTGGGGTTTCTAGGGTACCTGCAATGTTGATTATGTTTTTATTGCGCACCGCGTGAAGTAATGGATCTTATCTTCTTTCCATGTAAACAAGCTTACAAAGATCACACATAAACGAGATAATGTTACTACTCAGAAAAATGACTTAAGCTTTTATTGATGTTTATGATTGTACTACAAGATAAAAAAATAGAAATGTGACTATCACTTATTTAGATTAGGTACATATATAACTAATATTAGTCATGGCTTCAGATCCATAAATAAGATTTCTGGTCTATATACAAATTCTCAGATACGTTAGAAGCTACATAATCAATTATTTCTTCCTCTCCTATAGTGGTGTCAGAATCTGGAATGGAAATATAATCCTCCACAAAGAAATCAAAGGATTCTTATAGGGTGTCAAAAGAGATGAGTGAGTGTCGTGTTGGTGCTATATATGCTTATGTGAATGTGGTCTTCAACTTTAGGTGTTGTGTTGCGATTGTTTAATAAGTCTAAGCCCATCTTGTAAGCGTGCTCATACTGTGCTAGGTCTGTATGAAGCCTAATAGCTTCATTGTATGCGTCCCAGAATGCTTCGGTAGCCTCCCAGATGCACTAAGTTGTTGTGAAGATATCCTCTAGATGGCTGAAGGGTGCTTTTTGAATCGTGTAGAGATCAAGACCATGGAGGAGCTCGTATTGTTCCCAGTAGAGTGGATGTCAAATGACAAGAAAAGAGCCAATGTTAGCTGTATGGTAATTCCTACCACCTAATGCAATTTGAAAGAAACATTATGGATGAGAGATTAGTAGATAACAAGGAAAAACAAGACATTTTGATTAGATTATATAGAAAATATGAAAAAGTAAAAGAAACACAAGAATCACTGGTGATCAAGGCAATCGCTAGTGATTATTGTTAGTTTTAACAGTTTATTAAAACAGAGCTACGAAACATGATCAAGTTGTTACTTAAGGAAAATTTGAAACGTTGATGACATGTTATGAATGAATAAACAAACATTACCTACAAATAGTGTTTAAAGTAAGCAAAATGAGTAGATTACCTTGTACAATTGGTGAATTTAGTGGACAGATGAAAGAAGATGACTAAACGGTGTTAGCAAATGATTTGATAAAGAATTTAATGAATCAGGAGAAATGTGATGTTCATGTTAGCTGATGAAGGATGTCTTGACCTCTGTTACATTGATAATGAAACAAAATATACCTGCCAAAACATTAGAATCCATCCCCAAAAGGGGTATGAATGCACATATTTATAGATTGCAGGCGATCGCAAAAATCACTGAAGATTTTGGCAAATCCTACCTAAATTAGTTAGGCGGGTGATTTTTCCTAATCCCGAACTAGAGATGACATATTTCAAAGTAGTTAAAGTGGGAGGAGGGTAAATTTTGTTAGTGTTGGTGAGAAAAATTTTCAGGTGGAAAAACTTGTGGATTTCTTGCCAACACTTTAGGAATCTAATTCCCTCTACTTAACCGGTGCAACTACCGTATATGCATGCGCGAGAAAATGTGGATTTTTGTTGTGAACTTTTGACTGGGGATCCAATAGGGGCACTCCACTGACTCTACAACAAAGATAGTAGTCTCTTGCTAGGGAAGATGTTTTCTAAAGAGCAGGAAAAGGGAGTGAGAAAAGAGGCAGGAGAACTGATGTTGCAGGTAGGAAATCAGATTCCTACACACACTAGTTAGAAGTATCATCACATGCATTTATGAGAAGAAACAAATTTGTAAGCATCATTAAGACCAAATGAAATTTGATGAACACAAAGTATCAAGAAATTCCTTAGTCAAAGAAAGCTAGAAACTCCTTGTATTAATTTCTCAAACAAAAGTTGTACATACTGGAGAAATGGAGGAGATTGAGAATGGGGGGAAGGGAAGAATTTGGCTATCTCCTTTGTTCTCTCAAGGTAGAATGCACTCTTGAGCTTACAAAATTAATGACCAACCCTTTGAAATGGGAATGGCGTTACAATTTATAGAGTAGAATATGACTCTTCATCTACCCCTTAATGCCTTTTCATATGTCCTCGCACAACTTAAAACTTTTCAAATTCCTACGAAACTTTTGAGTCCCTTTTTATAACATAAAGGTGACTTATTACATTAGGAACATTAGGACATATGAAAAAGTGCAATCCCAACGTGAAATTAGAATATTGTAAAGTCAGAGAAAGTTGGGGGGAAGAGGAGAAAGAAAGAGAGAGATAAGAAGAAGAGGAGATGTCATTTTTGATGAATTACATTGATCCTTGTTGATGGAAAGCTCCAAATGCAGTGAAACTCTGAATCTTTGAACACCTTGCACACTGTGAATCTCCTTCAAATCAGCTCGTGAATGCTTGCCAAGTTGAGTGAACTATTTTGCTGATGACCGCAACTCCCAGCCTGCATATGATATACTATTTTTAGTGGGAGGTGATTTTTGCCTCTTCTCGACCATCGTGATGTGATGAATTCCCTCATTCGATCCTACGCACACTACCCTTGCCTCAACTGCTTCTTTGGGGTGATTACTATTTTTAGTAAGCACCCATATAAGGGACTTACTATTTTTAGTAAGTGGTCATTTTCACTTTTTTTTTCTCTAAACAATCAGTCTGGCTTCCTCGTAATCTTCAATGCCCACTACCTTTGTCTCACCTGCTTTAGATAATGACTTTCCAAACATAGCAAGTCTATATAGGAAAACTTACTATTTTTAGAAAGTGTGTTTATAGTGCTTGATTTGTGATGGAACATACTTTTTTGGACTCGTCTTGTCGTTATGATTACACCCTCCGAATTTCACATAGTTTTACCCATTAGAATGATTGGAAATAAATTTTGAAAATTTGACCTAGCAGTGGCTTCGGGCATGGAGCTACCATGGCGGCCATTAATGGAGCTTGAAATTTGTAGGCATGGTTTTTATCTCCATTTGTGATGAAAACAACTCCATTGCGATAGGTTTTTTATTTAGAGCCCATGTACAAATTTTTAGTTTGTTTCCATTGCCGGAGTGATGGGAAATCCGACGAATGTGAGCCAATGCATGAAGTGAAGATTTAGTTGGAGCAAATTATTCTAGGAACCATTTTACCTCTTGTTTGTTTAATCTTTATTGTTTTGCAAAATGTGAAAGTCTGAAAAAGATGACATCTTGATCCAACTTGTACTTTGCAATATATGAGGAGTTTTCAATCGGGTGTCTTCATAGTTATCTGGCTAAAAATCTCCATTTTCTCTTTGTTCTTCGTCATTTCACTCCATTTTTCTTTGAGGCCTACATATTACTATGTATTCATGGTGTGGAGAGCTTGGTGATCATGATGGAGCTGGTCTAGATCAGCAATGGCGGATTGGGTGTCTGAACAAGCTTGAGCAAAGCCATGGCATGGTGAGGAGTGGTGAAGGAGAAATGAGGGGGAAGAAATGACTAAGTGTTGAATTTGAATATTAAAAAAAAAGCACATGGAGGGGCTAGGTGCATTTTTGTGTCCTTGACATCCCTCATTTCAGGGACGTGAGGGACATTAATTTCCACGGTGATCTTGGAGATGACACGTGGCAGTTAATCCGACGGTAGGGGATTTAAGCAAAAGGGCCTGACAAGCACCTAGGGGTTGGAAACAGGTCATACGGGTGAATGTATGCACCCAAAATTGCACGTGCTACATTGGCGGGAAAATGGTTATAAAGATCCCTAGTGATGATTCAAAATCCTTTCGAGAAGGTGTTCAAGCTCCAAAAACCCATTTGCAGTATATATTTGTGGCCTAGATAGCCTTACTTATATTTCCCCTACATTTTCCCCTTTTCCCCTTTCATTATGTGCTTGTTTTGGTCTTTAGTACCACGACCGCCACCCTGCCTGGGTTGCGGTTCGCAAACTACTGCCCTGACTAGGGTGGCGGTCCTGAAACCGCTGCCCTGCATAGGGCGGCGGTCTTGATCAATTTTTCCAAAATCTTCATGTGAGAAATTACATGCGATGATTTACTTAAGTTTATCTTTTGAACACGTCTGTGAGTCGAATTTGCTGAAAATAGCTTCATTTGCTTAGTTCTCCTAGTTCCTTCTATTTTAAATAGATTTAATGAGTTGAATTGCCTCTTCAATTCTTTGTGCATGAAGTAACCTTCTAGCCTCCATTCCTATATATTCCATGCTTGTATTCAAGCAAAGGGCCTAAGAATTTTGTGTATCTTGCATTGTTGTGCTGCAATAATCTTGCTAGGAATTACATAGCCAAGTTTAGATCTCTTGTGCTATCTTTCTTCTACCTATATTACACCTAGATTGCTTCCAAGCTGCCATCACTCAAGTGCCATCCTCTTGTTGCTGTTCTTTACATTCCCATCCTTGGACTCACATGAATGCTCAGAGAAAGAAAGGAAAGAACCAAGGGGAAAAATACTCATACTTTCGGATTCGCCAAATCTCTTGCTCTTCCAGGTTGGAGTCATGTATTTGTTTACTTTGTTTTGTCAAATTTCATATCAAATAGAGTTGAGAAACAATTCATTTCAATTAATCAGATAGTTACAAGTAGATCAAGTCAATAGGAAGTTTTCTCTTCAATCTTGCCAGGGAAATAGTGGGTGAATGATAGCTCTGTTAGAGTCATGATTTATTCTTCACTTTTGAGGTAGAGTTGGAGAGATTTTATTTGAATTAGAGGAGATCTTAGATTTAGATTCACACATCTGCACAAATAGCTAGCTATATCCGGCCAGCTATTTGTTTTCTTTAAATTGTTGGTTAGATTAGATGCATTGTTTGAAAGGTTAGAAAAGCACAAAAATATTTATTTCCATAGATTAGCTTGTTTATTATTTTGTTCTTATATATTGAGAAAACACCAAAAATATAGTTTATATTTCATTTGTTAGATAGTTTATTCACCGAAAACAAATCAAGTTCACTTTGTATGACCATCATTGGTCCACAACAGGAAAAGACCTACGGTTGTGATCCTCTGGTCCCACAACCCAACGGGCAAGAGTTAGTAACCGATATTGACACAAGTATGTGGTTAACAATCTTACGCACACCTGCCACATACACAGAAAAAATAAGACAGTTAGAGAATTTAAACATAGCTACTAACAAGGCCTACAACTTTTGGACTGCTCCCGGAAATAGGATTTGATTGCATGTATGACCATTCAAGGGCCTCAGCCTCAACGAGTCTTTGGTTATGACCCATAGGTCCCACAACCCAATAGACCTACTAGTCAGTTAGATATTGACACTAGCCTATGCATGCAGGTATTTATATCCTCACCGCTTCCACCTGATATCATCACACAACTTTCATTATTAAACATAGTGGCTGATAAGGCTAAGACTTTCTGGATGAGACCAGAGAATTGCCCTTAGTTCTTATAGCTCCGCTACATCTCTTGTCTCAATTTCCATGACCTTGTCTGGAAACCCATACGAGGCACGTGCAAGCTACTTTCCACATAGTCCATAACCCACCAATAGAATCTTGGCTGAGCTAGACATCGATTGGAGTCTCTGAGTAGCTATCATATCAGACCCCGCCATTACACCCCTTCAAGTTAGGAGAGCATTCTTTGCCTTAGATTCATAGATTCCGTTATTATGTGTCGAAGACATAAGGTTGCCCAATTAGCTTGGTCATGGTCATCACTTTCACTCCCATTTTAAATTCCACACCAGCTGTCTTGGCATGACCTCGGGAGGTCGGGTGTGCAGAAGGTCACGTGTTGATTTTTTTTCATACAAATTGGTGAACCCAACGTGAAGAGCTAGTCTCTAAACATTTTTACTTTCATCCATCTTTTATTCTACGGGTATTCTTATACCCCCTTAATGTGTCGGGATATGACAAGTATGGTCGAACCATCCCGGGTTTTGACTTGTAGCAACACCATTTAAACATACCACAACAGTCACCTTCACTTTCAACATGGGCAGACAACTGCTCATCCACTTAAAATCCTCTACTTCAGGGAACCAATGTTGGTTCTTTTGTGCGCATTGAAGAATTGGATCAGATCACTTAGACTTACCCCCTTGAACAATCAAGTTCAAATAACATGACATTTACTAGAGAAACTAGTTCATCTCCTTGGGTATTGTTTTGACAGCCCATCACCATGCAATCTGATCTACTCCCCCATCTTGATGAGGAGTATCTAGCATGCTCTACTAGGAATGAGTAGAAATTTCAACAAATGAACCAATATTTTGATAGGTTGCAAGGGCAAGGTAGTGTCCCATTTCAAAACAATAACGCTACACTGCCGCCAACTGATAATACAACCAATGAGGGGTGGCAACATCGTGAACAATTCATAGTGGGACACCATATTCCTCAACAACCTTCAAGGGTTCAACCAAAGGAGTCTAAGCAGGGCATCACCACGTCAATGGGTGATGTCATTTCAGCTTTGGTTGATAAGGTCAGGGAGTTAGAGCTTGCCCAAAATACAAAAAATTCATACATAGGGCAAGCGTGGACTCCTTCTTACCCACAGAACCATAGGCAAATACCGACTACCCAGAACCCGCCAGTCTACATGAGTATTTCAAACCATGTAGACTTGTTAACTGGGATGAGTACCTTGGGTATGCCTCCTCAAGCCATATATGGTCATCTACAATAGGCGCCAACCAAAAGTGCGTTCTCAAATGCTATACTAGCCGAAAATGTGACATTCCTTGGCTTCGTGCCTTCAACTCCATATCAAGGAAGTCAAACCCCATATATACACATGTAATCCAAATATCCACATGGGGACATGTACACCTACCTAGGTCCATATGGAAAAATTCAAGGGATGTCATACGCCCTGCTAAATATTTATGCTATCCCATTTTAGCAGCCAACGCAGCTTCCACCTCCCCAACAAGGGTCTTTAATGGTGGAAACATATGCAATGGGGACTTATTCTGAATATCTCAATGGGAGGTGTCATTTCAGCTTTGGTTGATAAGGTCAGGGAGTTAGAGCTTGCCTAGAATACACATAATTCATATGTAGGGAAAGCATGGAATCCTTCTTACCCATAGAACCATAGGCAAATACTGATTGCCCAGAACCCGCCAGTCTACATGAGTATTTCGAACCATGTAGACTTGTTAACTGGGATGAGTACCTTGGGTATGCCTCCTCAAGCCACATATGGTCATCTACAACAGGCACCAACCAAAAGTGCATTCTCAAATGCTATACCAACTGGAAATGTGACATTCCTTGGCTTCATGCCTTCAACTCCATATCAAGGAAGTCAACCCCCATATATACACATGTATTCCAAATCTCCACAGGGGGACATGTACACCTACCTAGGTCCATATGGACAAACACAAGGGATGTCATACACCCCACTAAATATTTATGCTATCCCATTTCAGCAGCCAACACAGCCCCCACCTCCCCAACAAGGGTCTTCAATGGTGGAAACATATGCAATGGGGACTTATTCTGAATATCTCAAAGAACCCCTAGATTTCTCCATTTGGGAAGTCATGCTCCTGAGACCCTTGCCTGATCTTCTAAATTTCAAGGGGGAGGGTGATCCAAATGCTCACATTAAAGCTTATGCAACATCCATTTGAGAGCTGCTCCCATAGGATGCAGTCTTTGCAAAGATTTTCCCTAAGACACTTGAAGGTATTGCTCTCGATTGGTATTATAGGATACCGGAGGCTTCGATACACTCATTCAAGAAAATAGTGTCAGAGTTTATCAAAGCCTTTGATATGAACAAGATTTTGTGAACATGAATCAGAGAATTTATTCATATCAAAAAGAACATAATGAGTATGCAGCTCACTTCATTCAGAGGTGGTGACATGTTCTCTACTCTTCCGCATGTGCTCCAAACATTGACCAAAACAAACTTTGTGATTTGTTCCTCCACTCCCTCAACAGAGAGACGAAGGAAGAGGTTCAAAAATTCCCACTAAGGAGATATGAAGAGGTTCTAGAGGGTGCTCTTCGGATCAACCAAGTGGCCATCAAAAGTGGTCATAAGACCTATGGAGAAAATAGGAATTTAGTTACCCCTTCTGAAAACACTCTTGGACTACTCCAAAAATTAAAATAACAATCAAGGACCCAAGATCCTTAACAAGAATAATGGAGTCACGACCGATGGTGTAATTGACTAGTCCAAAAAGCCTAATGTTGTTAGTCCCACTAGTACAGGTACAAAAAATAACAAACAACAATGGGAATAACAATGACAACAATCAGAGGAGAAAAATTTCTCACCATCAGTAAACACTGTGGATTTTAATCATCCCCAATAAAAACAACAACCTTAGCCACAAAGACAAATTCTGACCCCAAGCCCTAGTCAATACCCTAACCAATTCCAGAACTAGGGGCAAGGGTTCCAAAGTGTTAGCTATAACAGTCAACAACCAAAAAATAATCATGGTTTTAGACCACAAAAAGGAACCAACCAAAGGCCTCGGGATTATGATCCTGACTTATACTGTGTTTTCCATAGGGTCTGTGGGCATGACGTAAGAACTTTCCGTGATTGTAATAAGTTTTTACAATGTTTACCAGAAGACCAAAGACAGTTGTTTATTGACATGTTTTTGGCCAATCCAACTGCGCCAATTCAAAACCCCTATATGGGACCAGTGTCTCCACAGAACACGCCATTGGGAATATTCAATGATCCTCTCCCCACACATCTAAAGGACAGAAGACTAGATCCTAATGGTTCAAATAAAGGCATTGTAATAGGGACTCATGATCATGAAGCCTCAACTTCGTCAAACCCATAGGTGACACCTCCTTTGGATGGTTACCAACAAACAAAGATCATAGGTTTGGTTGAGTTGGATGCACTAAACTCCAGATTAACACTACAATAAGAGCTAGAGACTATTCATCACAACTGATCCTGATTTACCTAGTTATCTCGAATAATGCTCATGACATGCTAAACAAGCCAGTAGGGGCTTATAACTTGATCAGTGATCTAACCAAGACCTTTTCATACATTTCCTTCTTAGATCTACTATAAAAATTCTCCTACTCATCGAACCACTCTCTTGGAAGTGCTTGGTCTCAGCCATTTGGCTAACATTACCCCACCACCAGAGGTGCAGATAAACCATATAGACTTTGATGTTTTCCCTCCAGGACAGCCTGAAAGGGATATTGGGTTTGTATTTGACATAAGGAAGATGCCTATAGATGCCAAAATAGCTCGTAGAGGTGATCCAACCCTGTTTTTGCAAGTCTAGATCTATAACAAAATATGTGAAGTGTGCGATGATCGACAATGGGTCAACAGTTAACATCATCCCATTCAATTTTCTTCAGAAGTTAGGATATGGGGAGACTAATTTCTCCATGACATGAAACACATTAAGAGGCTATGATAGTCTCAAGGCAACCTCGATTAGGACCATAGAATTACTGGTCACTCTTGGACCCAAGATGGTGCTTACTAAGTTTTAAATTATAGATCAGGAAACCAACTATAATATGATTCTTTGTCACCCTTGGATAGACCGCATGAAAGCAATCCAATCCACCTTATTCCAAGAATTTAGATTCCTACATGTAGGGAACGTATTTTTCACTTAGGGCGATCCAAAGCCCTTTGACATACCACTTGGCCAACTTGAAGAAAAGGACAGGGGTCCACTCTGAATTCAAGCTTCCCACCAGCCAGTTAAAAAAACCGGTAAGCACGTTACTAGAAGAAAAGATGGTTCCCACAACAGAATTAGAGGTTACTAGGTTTGATCGAGGGTATTCTCGGCCTTCAAGGATGAAATCATTGTTATAGAGATAGTTTTGCTAGGAAGTACAAAAAATATTGTTGAACTATTAGAAAAGGATTGTCCTATCCTTCTTCCCTTTGGTTCCATGGGTATGGGACATGCTTTGGGACTTAGTTCCCTTCCAATAGATGAGGTTTGCATGGTAGATGTAACTGAAATAAAATAAGAACTTATAAAGGATGAATCAACATCTGTCTTTCCGAGTGATTGTTGGACTCTCCACTTTGATGGGGCCAAGTGTCACTTCGGTGTTGGGGTGGATGTAATCCTTACCTCGCCCCAAGGAAGGGTTTTACCTTTTGCTTTCAAATTGAATTTTTAATGCACAAACAATGGGGCTGAATATGAAGCTCTTCTATTAGGTCTCATTATAGCCAAGATAATGTGCATCCTCAATATTAGAGTGTTGGGTGATTCATAGCTAGTCATAAATCAGGTATCCGAGGTATACAAGACTAGGGCCGAACACTTACAACTCTATAAAACTACCGTGTTGGACCTAACTAAGGGATTTGATTTCATATCAATTGAGGTAGTTCCACATGAATAGAACCTTATGGCAGACTCTATAGTGACTTCTACCTCACGCTTCACCCCAAGTAATGATTTAGAGGACACCAACTTCACAGTTTTACTCCGCACTGAATCCTTGATTCGCAAAGCACCAGTGGCATCAATGTTGACATACGTGGAAGCTGAGGGCTAGTTTGACTCTTCGGACACTGTCCATGGGGATGAGTCAACCTTAACATATTTAAACACTTTGGTGGAATTGCATCTTACTTGTCAAGAGGTAGACTTTTTCTTAATTCCACATTCCTCCTCTTATTTTGGGAATCCAATGATTGAGTCATCTCTAGGAAGAGATCTTGAAATTTACGAGGTAGAAGAGAAAGGGGACTTGGAGTTACCACCAACCCCACCAGAGTTTGTGGAGGTTAATGCCTCCTTAATTGAGGGAACAATTGATATAAACATTGGAACGGAGGAGGAACCAAAAATCTTAAAACTAGGGTCCTCTTTAACTCCAGAGGAAGTAGAAATTCATACCCAAGTCCTTAAGGAACATAGGAAAGCCTTTGCATTTAGTTATAAGGAAATGATATGAATCGCACCACACATCACAGTTCACAATCTTGTTACTAAGCCAGATTCCAAACCAATTAAGTAGAAATCAAGACCTATGAAGCCAAAGGTAGCCCTTATGGTAAAAGAAGAAGTAACAAAGCTTCTCCAAGTAGGATTTATCAAGCTAGTTGATTATTCACAATGGGTTTCTAACATTGTCCCTATTCTAAAAAAAATGGAAAGATCTGTATTTACATAGACTTTCGGGACATCAAAAAGGATTTTCCCAAGGATGATTTCCCACTACCATCCATTGATGTTATTGTCGATGCAACGACTGGATTTGAGTTTTTGTCCCTCATGGATGGGTTTTCAGGATACAATCAAATCAAAATCATCCAAGGATCAACCTAAAAATACTTTTATAACTCCTTGGGAAACTTATTGTTATGCCATCATGCCATTTGGTCTTAAGAATGCTGGTGCTACATACCAATGAGAAATGACCTACATATTCCATGATCTTACTCACAAGATTATGGAATCCTACGTAGATGACCTACTGGTCAAGGCTATGAAGTGCTATGATCACCCAGAGGTGCTTCGTATCATTCTCTCATGCTCGATTGAGTATGGAGTCACATTGAATCCAAAGAAATGTGTATTCGGTATAATAGGTGGAAATCTCTTGGGCTACATTATATCTTCATGAGGAATTGATGTTGACCTAACCACAACCCAGGATGTGTTAGAAATGGTTCCACCATTGGATGAGTATGGTATTAGATCTTTCCTTGGGAAACTCAGTGTAATCTGAAGGTTCATCCCTGACTTGACCTTTTCCATTCATCTAATCAACAATTTGTTAAAGAAAGATTATAGCCTGTATTGAATGGAGGAATGTGATGAGGCCTTCAAGGAAGTTAAGTGATTTTATTTATCCTCTCCCACGCTAATGCCACCAAGGTCAGATCGACCCTTTGATCTTATATTTGCGGGCTACAAACATTTCGCCGGCCTATATGTTAGCACAAGAGGATGATGACAAATGAGAATGGGCTATTTATTTTATCAGTAAAATGTTACTCGATTATGAGACACAATACACGTAGGAAAAATAGGAATGCCTTGCCATAGTTTTCGCAACCAAGTGCTTAAGACATTACATTCTTAATCAAGAGACAAGGGTCATCATCAAGTCAGACCACTTACGTACATTCCTCATGCAAGGATCCTTGTCTAAAAAGGATGGGTGTTTCATTACATTAATGGGCGAGTTCAAGCTAATGTTTATAAATCAAATATCAGTTAAGGGTCAAATCATCGCGGATTAGTTGGCTGATAATCCATTAGATGGGGATGATTTGGTAGATTTAGAATTTCCCAATGAGTGCGTATACTTTGTTGAAACCAAGCCTCCTATTTCTGTATGTCCTTGGTACACTGACATCATCAATCTCATCATGGACCACATGTACCCAGAAGGGGCAATTTCACAACAAAGAAGGTAGTTACGCATAATTTCTACCAAGTACATCATCCTAGAATAAGTGATTTATCATAGAGCCTTTGACAGAATGCTATTGAGATGTGTTGATTCAGAAGAGTCTGAAAAGATTCTTTATGAGTCACATAGTGGGGTATGTGGTGGTCAATTTGGTGGCCATGATATTGCTCAAAAGATAGATCGGATGGGCTATTTCTGGCCCACCCTCAAACATGACGTGGTAGAGTTTGTGTGCAGATGCCACAAGTGTCAAGATTTTTCCCATGAAATCCACATATTGGCACAAGCTTTACAACCAATCACAACTCCATGGCCCTTCTCCACATGGGGCCTATATTTGATAGAGAAATTCTATCCCTTTTCAACAGATTGCCATAATTTCATAATTATAGCCACAGAGTACTTTACCAAGTGGGTAGAGGCCATGCCCCTTACCATTGTCCCTAGCTCTATAATTTCTAATTTCATCTTGAACCAGATCATTTGTAGGTAAGGGGTGCCACAGGTCATTATTTTTGATAATGGCACATATTTCAAAAATGATGAGGTGCATGAGTTATGTGCAAAGTTTAAAATAAGTCATCACACAACTTCTCTCTATTACCCTCAAGCTAATGGATAAGATGAGGCTACCAATAAGACTTTAAATTCCATTCTTCTAAAAATTGTTAAGAAGAATAAACAAGATTGGAATCTGAAGCTTTTTCCAGCCTCGTGGGCCTACCAAACATCGGTTAGAACACTAACAAGAGTGACTCCCTTTTCTTTAGTGTTCGGTGCTAAGGTAGTTCTATCACTAGAGGTCGAACTACCCAGCCTCCACATTTCATTACATGGGATCCTAGGAGAAGAGGGTTATCGATAAGCTCGTCTCTCCCAATTAGAAAGCCTCGATGAAGTTAAATTGAATGATGAGCAATGACACAGTGTATATGCTAACCGCATGGCTCGGTAATACAATAAAAGGTATATGAATGTGAGATCTATAAAGGAGACTTGGTGTTAAGGCTCGATAGCCAAATTGACAAGAAGACCGGCGAGGGAAGAAAGTTCAGACCTAGGTGGATAGGTCCATATCGAGTGGTGAAAGATTATAAAAATGGTGCATTCCATTTGTGTACTCTAGAAGGTGAGTTGTTTAGTGAATCCGTGAACTCCCTTCAAGTAAAGAGATACTACGCATGATCCATCAACATACTTATATGTACATTATTGCATCTGCATTGCATTTTCATTTGTTTGTTCATTTTGTAAAAAGTGTGATCAAGGAGCTTATTCTTATAGCAATCCCCAAGAACTTTAAAAATATTGGCAGGACATTCGAATCACGTCTCTTCAAATATTCATTGTATCATCAACTATTTCTGCATCATTTCATCAGTTCCAACAGGATAAGACAAACTTTTGATAGTAACCATACCAAGGCCTGCATACTTGGTTCTACTTTTGGTTTCTTCTTAGGATAGGTGTCTTTTGTTTATGGTTTGTTCTAGAAGCTTCATGGTGTCACATCCATCCCACATAAATCTCCTTAGAAAAAAACATTCTAAATATTCTTCCCAAATAAGTAAGTCAAGTACAAATCAACAGAAAATTTTATTTTACACATTTCTTTTCCCTACCTCTCTTACTAGTGATGTAGGGTTGGGAAAGGAAGGAAATTCCCTTACTCGCTTATGATTTTTCCATGGTGATGAGCCTGTGATTCCTACTAGTAGCATGGGGCAAGGTATAGGGGGTCTCTTTGAGAAACCTGAAAGTCATGAACAATTAGACCAATTACTGGGAAATCTTAAGTCAAAGAAAAGTGGATTAGATGTTCAAAATTATAAGAAGAATTCAAAACCTTAAAACCAGATTTTTTCAACCAAGTGGCCATCTACAGATCCAAGTCTAGATAAACTACAGAGCAATTCACATTCTAAAATATGAGGTAGTATTAGTAGGGTAAGGTTGTAGCGCCCAATTTGGCTTTGTCAAACCTATGTCTTCATCTCACCACTACCATTCAACAAATTTCATGGCTTGTGCCCTTCCTAACTCTCGCTGTCGAGCCCTCGCATCTTACTAGTTGTGTGGGGTTAGGAGTGGGACAAGCATATCTATTCATCATATCATTATGTCATCATGTTTTGTCAAGACAAATACGAAGTACTGAAAATTGCAAAAGAAACTAAGTTTTAAGATCACATTTTGTTTGCATCATTATATATCAACATTATGAAATACAAAAAGAAAGCATTTTGTTATCATTCATATTCATTGCATACATTTTGAAAAACATAGAAAATTGGAAATTCTAAACATCTAAGAGTACACACGTGAATCAAACCATCAATGTAAGACATCTCTATGCAAGAAATAACCAAGCCAAAAAGAGATATATGTACATATCATGGTGTGTAATAGTTCTGTATGATTCCATCACGCACTTGGTGCGGTCAAAACGCTTGCAATGAGCACGAAATACAAAAACATCACATATGCCTAAA
Source organism: Taxus chinensis (assembly GCA_019776745.2). Classification (NCBI taxonomy): domain Eukaryota; kingdom Viridiplantae; phylum Streptophyta; class Pinopsida; order Cupressales; family Taxaceae; genus Taxus; species Taxus chinensis. The sequence continues at coordinate 212,350,253 of CM034153.1, read as the reverse complement.
AAATGGAGACTAAGCAATAAAGGCACTCTACCTATCCGCCCCTTTGAGGCCCCTTATGACCGCTCTAGTTACGGATTTCTTAGGAGTTATTCTCAAAAGTATTCAAAAATTAAAGGGACAGGCCTAATGCAAATCCATTCCAATTCAACCATTCTTAAAAACGTAAAAAATGGTCACCATGGGCTCAGACCTCAAACATCACCAAGTTAGTATGCGTATATGAATTTGAAATTGAGTTTGTTTAGATATATATGTTGTTATAATTTTGTTTTGAGTGTGTGTGTTCACAAGCCTGGATCATTAGTGTAAGGTATATGTCTACATCCCCTCGTAGATGGTAATTCCTCTTATAATTTTGGTCTAATGTTTATTTTCCAAATATTTTATCTATCTGCGCTTGATTCTTTTTTCTTATTCTTGCAGGAAGCAGAAACTTGGACAGACAACGTTTTGACACACAGGCATGTCAGGTATAGTTTATAACTTCACATTTTGGGAATTTCATACTAAGAATCCACTTTTTATGCCTTTTCAAGGCTAAGATGCTTCTCTGAGGAGGTAATATGCATGCACCCAATATTACACGTGCTACATTATTGGAGAAAATGGTTACAAAATTCCCCAATGATGATTCAAAACCCTTTCAAGAAGGTGTTTGAGCTCCAAAAATCTATTTACAGTATATATTTGTAGCCTAGATAAGCCTTACTTAACTTTTCCTTGCATTTTTCCCATCTCCTCATTTCTTTTTGTGCTTGTTTTAGCCTTCAGCGACACGAACCGCTGCCCTGCAATGGGCGGTGGTTTGCAAACCGTCACCCTGACGTAGGGTGGCAATCCTGAAACTGCTGCCCTGCACAGGGTAGCGATCCTAATTGATTTTTCTAGATTCTTCATGTGTGAAATTAAACATGTGATAATTCACTCAAGTTTGATCTGTTGCATGCATCTTATGAGTCTAAATTGGCTAAAACTGGCTTTGTTTTCTTAGTTCTCCTTGCTCTTTCTATTTTAAATAAGATTTAATTAGTTAGAACTACTTCTTCTTGCCTTGTGCGTGAATTAACCTCCTAGCCTCCATTCCTATATATTCCATGCTTGTATTCAAGAAAAGGGGCCTGAGAATTTTGTGTATCTTGTATTGTTTTGTTGTCATAATCTTGCTAGAAATTACATAGCCAAGATCAGATCTCTTGTGCTATCTTTCTTCTACCTGCATTACGCCCAGATTGCTTCTAAGCTGCCATCACTCAAGCGCCATCCTCTTGTTTCTGTTCTTTGCATTCACATCCTTGGACTAACATGAACGTTGAGAGAAAGAAAGGAAAGAACTGAGGGGACAGATACTCCTACTTCTGGATTTGCCAAAGCTCTTTCTCTTCCAAGTTGGAGTTGTGTATTTTTTTTGCTTTGTTTTGTCAAATCACATATCAAATAAAGTAGAGAAACAATTCATTTCAATTAATCAGATAGTTACAAGTAGATCAAGTCAATAGGAAGTTTTCTCTTCAATCTTGCCAGGAAAATAGTGGGTTAATGATAGCTCTGTTAGAGTCATGATTTATTCTTCACTTTTGAGGTAGAGTTGGAGATATTTTATTTGAATTAGAGTAGATCTTAGATTTAGATTCACACATCTACAAAAATAGCTAGCTATATCCGGCCAGCTATTTGTTTTCTTTAAATTGTTGGTTAGATTAGATGCATTATCTGAAATGTTAAAAAAGCACAAATTTTTTTATTTCCATAGATTAGCTTGTTTATTGTTTTGTTCTTATATATTGAGAAAACACCAAAAATATAGTTTATATTTCATTTGATAGATAGTTTATTCACTGAAAATGAATCAAGTTCACTTTGTATGACCATCAGTGGTCCACAATAGGAAAAGACCTACGGTTGTGATCCTCTGGTCCCACAACCCAATGGGCCAGAGTTAGTAACTAACATTGACACAAGTCTACGCTTAACAATCTTATGCACACCCGCCACATACACAGAGAAAGTAAGATAGTTAGAGACTTTAAACATAGCTGCTAACAAGGCATATGAATTTTGGAATGCTCCTGGAAATGAGTCTTTGGTTGTGACCAATAGGTCCTGCAACCCAACAGACCTACTAGTCAGTTAGATATTGACAATATCCTACGCACATATGTATTTATATCTTCACAGCTTCCACCTGATATCATCACACATTTTTTTGTTGTTAAACATAGCAACTGATCAGGCTAAGACTTTCTGGACGAGACCAAAAAATCGCTCTTAGTTCCTGTAGCTTTGCTACATCTCTTGTCTCAATTTCCATGACCTTGTTTGGATACCCATATGAGGCACTTGCAGGCTACTTTCCACATATTCCACAACCCACCAATAGAATCTTGGCTGAGCTAGACATCGATTGGAGTCTCCGAGTAGCTATCATATCAGACCTTGCCATTACACCCCTTTAGGTTAGGAGAGCATTCTTTTCCTTAGATTCACAGATTATGTTATTATGTGTCGAAGACATGAGGTTTCCCAATTAGCTTGGTCATCGTCATAACTTTCACTCCCATTTAAAATTCCACACCGGCTGTCTTGGTACGACCTCGGGAGGTCGGGTGCGTAGAAGGTCACGTGTTGATTTTCTGTCGTTCAATGACCAAAACACTTTCCTAGATGGATGGGTGCATTTTTTCATGTTTGGTGTACCTCACCTCAAAGGGACATGAGGGATATCAAATTCCATGGTGGTCTTAGAGTTGACATATGTCCTCGATCCAATGACATGGTGTTTGAGCTCCAAAAATGCACTTGGGGGTTGAAAGTTGGTCACGTGGGTGACCAAAAGACTCCCCATAAGGGATGGAAACATTTTTAAAGGGCTGATATACCTAACCTTAGGGATGTTAGGGACATAAAATCCCACCAGGCTCCTGGTGTTGACACATGTCCTCCCGAAAATTGACTAACTCCTAGACTGTCTCCAAGAGGGTGAATTGGAATGATGATAACTTGAGCTGCCAATGGGATTTATTGGTAAAATTTTATATGATCCTAACTGGAAATGGATTTTTTAATCCAATGGTGGGGGTATTATGTATCTATTCATCCATTTTATCCCTGAAAAATCAGAATTTTTATCTAAGACTCCACTTGTCCCTGAGAAAAAATTCCTTCAAATCCTATGTGCCAAGGTGTTGTGAAAAATATGTTTTCACCATAGTGTAGGTCTTGTAATCCTCTTTTTAGATATGTTTTTTTTACTTATAACTCCATACAGAGCTCCCAAAATCACCTTCCGAAGCTTAGCGGCTATTTTGGCATGTGCACTGACTAGGCATGTGAACCCTAATTCTAGCGAAACTGCCCTAATTTCTCTGAGACCTTCCAAAATCTTCTTGAACCATCTCAATGATGTCCCAAGACATTTGGATCACCTATAAATCCACCTAGGATCTTCTGCTCTACCATGTGAGGTTGCTCCAGCTCTAAGAAGGCCAGCGATAGCCCTTCCCACAACTGTCTGTAGGTTTGGAAATGATCTCCTAAAATCACCTAGGGGGAATGAATGGAATTTCCTAAATTACCTAGGGGAATGGTATAACACTATTTGGAAGGTCATTTGGAATTACTAGAAAGAGCCAAGGTGTCTTGGAGTGATAGACTTGAAAATTTTGGCACATGGGTATAGTTGTTGTACTTTGAAATTGTCAATTTCCCTGTTGCACATTTACATGACAACAAATGGCTCTAGCTTGGGGACATGACACAGACTGAGTGTATTGAAGACATGGCATGAGAACTCTTAGAATCTCAACTTACAACATATATGAAAAGTGACTTATCCATTGGGCCTTGCGGAGTCATGTACAACTTACAACAAGAGAGAAAGAGAGAAGAAGGAAACACACACGCACATGAAAAGGAAGTGACACACACAATATGAAGGTAAGCACACATAACAGAAATGGAAACACACCTAGAAATCACCAATGGTACAATGCAGGGGACAACCCGCTTTCACTGAAGATTTTTTCATTTCTCAAAAGTTACCCTTAAGAGGGAAACACTGAATGATGATGTTTTTCGAAGCCATTGATGGGTTCCAAAATGTAGCCTCCCCTCCTCAATTGTTTATGGAATCCATGTGCTTCCATTATCATCTATGTACTTGGTAGGAGTGAGTCCATGTGAGCTTCTTGATGCTCAGGTCCTTGCTTGTAAATTCCATTACCTTCATCCTCTTTGAAATTAGTTTCATAGTGCTAGTTGCATTCCGTGTTTATCCACATAAATGATTATTTTCTGAGCATGATATCGCTGCCCCAGGGATGCTTTTTGTTCAAATTGCTTGAACATTCTAGATTCTTTTTTTTCCTAGGTCTATGCTCATTGATCTCTTTTTCATGAGAAATCTCAGACTTATCCTTTTCCTTTTCTGCACTATGAAGTACTTGAGTACTAACGAAAGGATTAGAGGTGACATCGTACTTGTCTTGTATTTCTATGGCACGAGTGAAGATATCAAGAATCAGGTCAGGGTCTTTCGTAACTTCAGCTATGTCCAATATTTCTTACACAGAGTTATGCTTCAGCATTTCCTCCACTCTGGTATGGTCCTTACACAGAAAGATTCGACCTCTCTGGTATGGTCCTTACACTCTCACTAAGCAAGTAGGGGAAAATGCTTTCGAGTTGAATATTCCACCCTACCTTGGTCTGCACCCCATCTTCAATGTGGACCTCCTCAAGCCATACCATCCACCTTTGTTGGATACTTCAGTCACAGCAGAACAATTGGACATCTCTGAGCTCAATCCAGCAAGTCTTTCCCCAGCTAAAGAAGATCAGATTGTGGACAATTTGACTAAGACCACCAGAGGACAACCTATTCAACTCTATCGTGTGATAAAGAAAGGAAATCTCAGTCACCAAGGTGAATGGCTCACTGCATACCAGGTAAAGAAGCAATTTCCACAGCTGATGGGGCATCTTAATGCAATGGGGACCATTGCTTCTGAAGGAGGGAGGAATGATCCAGGCAGCAATTCTAGTGGCGCAACTTCCAGGGACCATAACTTTTGCACCGTAGCTCCGATTGACTCCGTTCAAAAGGCAACGGAAAGCTTGGAATGCGTAGAATGTGATGAGAAGGTGCAAACTCTATTCGGCAATGTTTGACCCCTGAAATCCACGTTTAAGGGGCCCAAATTGTGATTTTTGTACTGCTGTCTAAAAATAGTAAATTCTAAAAATAGTATGTTTCACAAAATTTGTCCAGGCATGCAAGCAGTGGAAACACTACATTCTGGGGAAGGAGACAGTAATCCACATTGACCATAGGCCTTTGGAGTTCCTTCAGACACAAAGCAAGTTGAGGAATGAGAGACACCAGAAATGGGCCACATACCTACAACAGTTTCACCTGATAATAAAGCATAAGAAGGGAAGTGCCAATTCAGCAGCAGATGGCCTAAGCCGTCCTCCAATTGCAGCCCTCACAACTATTCTTGATCTCTGTGGACATGAGACTTCAAGTTGGTGTAGTTTGTATGAGAAGGATCCTGAGTTTTCAGACACATATCAGGCCCTCCGTGAAGGAAAACATGTCTCTGATTTCTATCTACAGGATAATGTCCTCTACCATATGGGACACATCTGTGTTCCAGCAAGTGAACAACAGAAGATGATCTGGGAAGCACACTTCAGCAGGACCGCAGGGCACTTTGGCGTGGACAAGACATTGGCAGTACTTCAGAAGCATTTCTACTAGCCTAATCTAAGGACTGATGTGGTGAAGTATATTAAGTCCTGCACTCCTTGTGCAATTGCTAAGCCAACTAACAAGAAACAGGGATTGTACACACCATTGCCAGAACCAACCAAGCCTTGGGAATCTGTCTCGATGGACTTCCTCTCAGGTTTGCCAACTTCGAAACATGGGAATGATGGTGTTTTTGTTGTAGTTGATCGATTTTCTAAAATGGCTGTAATGGTTTCCTGTAAGAAAAATATTTCTGCTGAAGATACTGCTAAAATTTATTTCAGTCATGTATGGATCAACTTTGGGCTCCCCAAGTCTATTGTTTCTGATAGGGATAGCAGGTTCCTGAGCATCTTCTGGTCCACCTTATGGGGAATGCTAGATACAAAGTTGATGAAGTCCACATCCTTTCACCCACAGACTGATGGGAAAACAGAAGTGGTGAATCGCCTAATTGTTCACATGCTTCGTATGTACCACTCCAAGCACTCCCGCACATGGGACGAGGCCCTGCCATACATACAACATGGATACAATCGAGCCCTGCACAGCTCCACTAAACACATTCCTTTTCAAGCTTGTTATGGATTCCAACCTATGGCTCCCATTGATGTATGCATCCCAATTCCTGCCATGGAATTCACACTTCATGGAAAAAGTGAAGCAGAAAAGGCGACAAGGTTTGTTGAGCAGATCCAGCACATTCAGCACCAAGTCCATGACATTTTATAGAAAATGAATAAAAAATATAAGAATCGCCATGATAAACACAGGATTCCGCATCATTTCCAGGTTGGTGATAAGGTTTGGTTGCGGCTTCAGAAGGAACGGCTTGCAGGTCCACACAGAAAGATTCAACCTCTCTGGTATGGTCCTTACACTCTCACTAAGCAAGTAGGGGAAAATGCTTTCGAGTTGAATATTCCACCCTACCTTGGTCTGCACCCCATCTTCAACGTGGACCTCCTCAAGCCATACCATCCACCTTTGTTGGATACTTCAGTCACAGCAGAACAATTGGACATCTCTAAGCTCAATCCAGCAAGTCTTTCCCCAGCTGAAGAAGATCAGATTGTGGACAATTTGACTAAGACCACCAGAGGACAACCTATTCAACTCTATCGTGTGATAAAGAAAGGAAATCTCAGTCACCAAGGTGAATGGCTCACTGCATACCAGGTAAAGAAGTAATTTCCACAGCTGATGGGGCATCTTAATGCAATGGGGACCATTGCTTCTGAAGGAGGGAGGAATGATCTAGGCAGCAATTCTAGTGGCGCAACTTCCAGGGACCATAACTTTTGCACCGTAGCTCCGATTGACTCCGTTCAAAAGGCAACGGAAAGCTTGGAATGCGTAGAATGTGATGAGAAGGTGCAAACTTTGTTCAGCAATGTTTGACCCCCGAAATCCACGTTTAAGGGGCCCAAATTGTGATTTTTGTACTGCTGTCTAAAAATAGTAAATTCTAAAAATAGTATGTTTCGCAAAATTTGTCCTGGCATGTAAGTCTTGGAAGATGAAACACCTCGTCTCCCTCGAGACTGGTGACCTTCCACATCTTTCTAGGTGTCCTTTCATATTTATAAAATTATTATAAATACATATGTAACCGGAAGAAGAGATAGACATCTCTTGGTAGAGATAATTGATGTATTTTGAAGTCTTTGAGTAATTTACATCTCTTTTCAGAGATAGTTGTTTTGCAATTCATTTGGCACATTTTTTAATCTGTTCCTTAAGTCTGAAACCCCTCGGTTTTGGATCAACCAGGCTCCTGGTGCTGATGCTTGTCCTCCCGAAAATTGACTAACTCCTAGACTGTCTCTAAGAGGGTGAATTGGAATGATGATAACTTGAGCTCCAAGTGGGATTTATTGGTAAAATTTTATATGATCCTAACTTGAAATGGAATTTTGAATCCAATGGTGGGGGTATTATGTCTCTATTAATCCATTTTATCCCTAAAAAATTGGAATTTTTATCTAAGACTCCACCTGTGCCCGAGAAAAACTTCTTTCAAATCCTATGCACCAAGGTGTTGTGAAAAATATGGTTTCACCATAATGTAGATCTTGTAATCCTCTTTTTGGATATGTGTTTTTACTTCTTACTCCATTCAGAGCTCCCAAAATCACCTTTGGAAGCTTAGCAACTGTTTTGGCATGTGCACTGACTAGGTCTGTGAACCCTAATTCTGGCGAAACTGCCCCAACTTCTTCGAGACCTTCCAAAATATTCCCAAACCATCTTCATGATGTCCCAAGACCTTTGCATCACCTCCACATTCACCTAGGCTCTTTTGTTGTGCTTCGTGAGGTTGCTCCAGCTCTAGGAAGACCAGTGATAACCCTTCCCACAACTATCCGTAGGTTTGGAAATGATCTCCTAAAATCACCTAGGGGGAATGAATAGACTTTCCTAAATCACCTGGGGGAATGGTATAACATTATTTGGGAGGTCAATGAGGTGTCATAGTGAGGTGTCTTAGTTAATGTAGCAAGGTGTAAGGGAAATTATTTAAATTAATTAAATTAATTAAATAATTTAGATTTGAGGGGTGTGTGATTAATTAATTAACTAAAGATGATTTAAGAGGGACGATATTGTAATGTCATAAATGTGGTCGTCTTTCAATCATGAGTGTGTATCTGAGTCTTGAGGGATGCAAATTTTTAGTGTCTACATTTTCCCCTTTTTTTCTAGAAGATTTTTGACAATTTGCTAGACAAAAATGATGAAAAAGAATTTGTGTTGACATGGGTGAGTCTACTGTAATGCAATACAGTGATCACCAGTGTGATTTTGTGTTTGGAAAAGGGATTGCTCCAATCATGAGAGGTGTAAATTGAAAAATGTTGGTGAATCAATTGTTAGGGTGGCCAAAGGGCTCGACGCCTATGGAGATGTATGATCCCAACTAGGTAAAATTGTTGAGTGGGAAAACCAAGTGATGGGGACCAAAGGGCTCATCTCCCATAGATGTATGAAAAATCTCGATGTTGTGTTTATGTTGTTTTGACAAGATATCTTGAGGGCTAAGACCCTTTTAGGAGCATGGCACACTTGTGCAGAGGGTAAAATGTCATGTTTTTTTAGAAATATAGGCATAGATGCTTAGAACAAGGGAATCATTGGTGATTGGGAAAATCGTCGGTGATTTCCCTAATCACTAGCGATTAGGTTGCATGGAAAATTGGGGGTATAAATACCCGAGTGTATTGTTTATTTGTCACTTTTCACTATATATGATAGTGACTTGTCAGAAGGGAGTGGAAAAACGTGTTTTGCAAGTGAAAACTTGTCAAATGGCCTCCTTGAGCCGTAAACAGAAGCTGGTCCTTGCTGAGGTAGGTCTTAATCACATTTTTGTTTTGTTTTTTCATAGTTTTTAGGGATTTTTATGGTTTTTGAGGGATTTAGGGCCGTATCGAGGTGCACGGATGCTAGGGCATATTTACAGGAATTGCTAGTGATTCCTTCAATCACTAGTGATTGAGGTGAATCACCAGTGATTCACCTGCAACCTAAATGATTTGTGTTTTGAGTGAGAAGATGTGGTTTTTTGATAAAAGTGTTTAAACTTTATTGAATGTTTAAGACAACATTACACATGTTTGATTATTAGGCTTGTGTTTTATGAGGATATTTTACAGTTGCAAGTGTTTATTTTTCATAATTTTTACATCGTTATTAACGTTCTCTTTCATGTGTGTATTTTGCAGGTGGATGCTCAGTTGACTATCTGAGACCACATCCCCTTGATGTTAGATGAGGTCAGAGAGGATTTTTCTGATGATGACTAGGACCATTTGGAGGTGGTGCGATTTGGTGGGATGAGATTTTATAGGTGGATTCATAGATGTCACAACTTGATACTTGCATTGCTAGAGAGGTGGAATCCTTCCACCAATACTTTTTGGCTACCTACAGGGGAGATGACCATCACCCTAGAGGATGTTCATCGTATTACTAGACTTCCAGTTAGGGGGGATCTTGTTTATTGTATTTCAGATGGAGAGAGAGGAGATACCATGCAACATTTGTATGGATATGAGGCCCGGTGGGTGTGAGATATTCCTCAGGAGCTTTTGATTATCAGGTCCTATACGAGTCTAGGAGAGCGGGGTGTCCACAAATGACTATGATGATGTTGGGTATTTCATGTTTTACATTACCAATTTAGGAGGTGGGATATTCCCATGGATGATGACAGGGGTAGTTGCAGAGATGATGGAGCATTGTACAATATTTGAGTGGGCTCCTACCTTGTTAGCACAGACATACAGAGAGTTGTGGGCTTGGATGGCCCACAAGCGCTATGGGATTGATGTTAGATTTTTACTACAGTGTTGGGCCCATGAGCACATTTCCATTTCTCACCTATTTGGATTGCCTAGTGTTATTGAGATGAGGCACCCAAGCTTTATGAGATTGAGTGTGAATCTTGGAAGAGGGAGGAAGGCCAAGTGGATTACCTATTATAGATACTTGATATTTGGAATATAGATTGGGGATGTGATTTGGTGTCTGTATGTGGATTTTCATGACTGGCTAGAGTTTTTGGGATTTGTTGTATTTACAGCAGGACACCTGGGTTCAGGGCCGCAGGGTCTGAGAGGATGAGTTGATAGACTTTAGTTGGGTGATGAGATAGTTTGGGTTGGTTCAGGATATACCTGAGGATCCATTTCTATATAGGTGAGAGGATGGGGATACCGATACCCCACAGGTATTTGTGATAGTGCCAACACCCATTGTTGAGTAGTTAGGTGTGATGGGTCTGGATGAGGATGGTCATGTGGTGTCAATTGATGATGCAGGAGTCACCCCAGATTTTACTTCTTGGTGGTCCCATTCATTGAGGAGTTTTGAGAGGATGAGGGAAGTGGAGAGGGAATCTTGATAAGTTAGATGAGTGTGGGCTCAAGTAGAGGGAGGATCCAAGGAGGGTGGTGAGGCTGATGAGGAGAGGGTTGAGCCTGATGTTGCTATAGCTCCATATATTTCTAAAATGATGACAGTCGAGAAGGCCACAGTGGAGGCAAGAGAGAGATGTCACTCAAAGAGAGAGCGAGATGAATTGGTGGGAGTGTGAGATACTCTTATTGGAGAGAGAGATGGCTTGATCATAGAGTGTGATGGGCTCCAGGCACAACTTGTATAGGTCTCTTCTGATAGAGACCGGTACAAGAGTTAGAGAGATAATTTTAGGAAGGCCTTAGGATCATGGGGCCTTATATTTCTGGCACATAGTTATCAATGTTGGTTAGATAGAGACGGGCATCTGCAGGACCTTCTGGTATGATTTTAGTGTCCCATTATGAGGTTGTGAGAGTGAGAGGGACTATTATGTGGATATGATCATCAAGAACTACCCTGATACCACTTTGTATGTTGATCATATAGCTGCCCAAGGGGGCACACAACAACAACCAGGCCCAGTGATAGTGCGGTGAGTGTGGGGTACCCATCTTGGAGACCACCAAGAGGGGATGACAGTGCAGGAGGATTCAGTGGTGCTATAGCGGGATGCACTCTCGATCCTAGTTTAATGGAATTTACAGTTTGATTATAGGCTCATAGAATCCCTTTTTCCTATGTATGACATTATTTTGATTGTATGGACAGTGGAATTTGATATATATATATATATATATATATATATATATATATATATATATGATGGTGATGATTTTAGTTCTTGTGTTGATAGGCTCAGAGAATCCCCTGATGTGATATGGTTATTTGATTTTGTATATGATGATGATTATGATTCTTGTGATTGCTATAATGTTTATGATGTTCTTTTTATGCATATGTTGTATGAAATATGTGTTGGATATGATGATGTTTATGTTTTTGATTATGAGTCTTGATGTTCGACTATATTTTTAGGAGATGTGACCTAACCTCAATATATCAGATTAAAATGTGATTAAACAAAATGAAGTAAAAGTGGAAAGAATGCCCCATTGAATAACATATGCGTAATGGGTTTTGATAACGCTTGCACTTGTAACCTTTCAAAATGTTAAATGAGACTATCAATGGACAGTTCATACTGATCATGGTGGACTTTGGAAAATATGGAAGGATGACATGTCTTTGTGGGGAAGAAAGGTTCTCCTTTTAAAAAAATTTAGAGCGAATCAATGCCCCAACCCTTTATGAGAAACAAACTGATCAGTGTGGGAATTTTTCTATGGGAAAATTGATCGATGCGGGAAACTTTCTAGGATGCTTTTGATTTTGATATGTTTGTAGAGGCTGATCAAAATGGGAAGCCTTTTTCATGGGTAGCCATCCTTTGAGGGTATGGTCTACATCTTATATTTAGATTGAATGACCATCCTTCAAGGGATCATTCCATAACTTTAAAATGGTAGTTGTCCTTCGAGGGATCAGTCTACTTTACTTTTTAACAATATAACGTTCGAATAGTTGTCCTTCAAGGGATCAGTCTATTTATTTTTTATATTAATAAGAAGCATCCGTATGAGTTTTTGGATTTATTTTGAGCTGAGAGAAAGACCCTATTAAATCATTTGTTAAGGAGGGGATAAATGTATAGGTGGTGCACATCCATATGCCCCATGTATTGATGTTAGGAAAAAGAGCAATGGATTGATTCTGGGCTTAGTAAAATGGAAGGTTGTTATTTTGATAAGATCTTAAAAACTATTGTTATGATAATCAATCATTTAATAGTAGAAAGGCCACAAGTGCAAAGCATTTAGAGGTTCTTGTTTAGGTTCCCCATCAAGAGAAGTGAGACGATATGCTCCTGACCCATATTTGTGAGTAATAATGTAGGGACCAATCCAATTGGGGGTGAACTTACCACGTTTACTTCATTCTAATTTAGTCACATTTTGATTTTCTTTAAGTACCAGGTCACCGATTTTGAAGTCACGTTCTTTGACATGCTTTTTGTATGCTCTACTAATGCATTGTTGATAAACTTGGTGATGTTTGAGGGTTGTTAGATTATTTTCATCCAACAATTCTAGTTGTGCAAGATGATTTTGGTGATATTCTTCATCAGGAATGAAATATTTTAAGGATACATGGAGTGATGGGATTTGAATTTCTAGGGGTATGATGGCTTCAGAGCCATAAACAAGTGAATAAGGTGTAGCACCAGTAGGTGTACAGATACTAGTTCGATAAGCCCATAGAGCGAATGGGATTTGAGTATGCCAATTCCTACTTGCGTCATTTACAGTTTTCATGAGGATTTTGTTAAGTGTTTTGTTGGAAGCCTCAACTTGTCCATTTTCTTGAGGATAATATGGTGATGAGAAGCTTAGTTTGATGTTAAATGTATCACAAATATTTTTAACCTCCTTATTTTTGAAGGATTTACCATTGTCTGTGATAAGCTTATGTGGAATGCCAAAATGACATATGATGTTTTGATATATAAAGTTAACAATGGGTCCCGACTTTGTTGAGGTCAAAGGAATAGCTTCAACCCATTTAGTAAAGTATTCAGTTGCAGTAATGATTGAATGATGTTGTTGAGATGATTTTGGATTAATTTCACCAATGAGATCTAACCCCCATTAAGAGAAAGGCCACAAGTCTTGTGCGGGTTGCAATGCTTGACTAGGGATGTGGATGAGATCATAATGAAGTTGACATTTAACACACCTTTTCACATACGTGCAACAATATTTGGTGATAGTGGGCCAGTAGTATCCTAGTCATATGATACACTTGGCGATGGCATTGCCACTGAAATGGCCTCCACAAATGCCATCGTGGACCTCTTTGATTGCGTTGGTTGATTCATGTGATTTGAGGCAACATAATAATACACCATCAAAACTATGTTTATAAAGGATGCCTCCTATGACAACAAAGTGAGTGACACATTGAAGGAAGGATCATTTAGTGCCTTGTGACAAATCTGGTGGGAGTTTAGATTCAGTAAGATAATCAAACATTTGAGTGTACCACAGATCTAATGGATTTTCGTCAATGATGTTTATGGAAGGTATCTCATTTTGATGTGAAGGATGGTCTAATCATTTGAATGACTACAGACATCTTAGTTGTATCCTTCAATTTTTCTGCTTCAAAGGGGATAAGGGATCCTAGAGAAGCCATAGTGTCTGCAAACCTATTAGAAGATCATGGAATGGATTGAATGGTATAATGATCAAATGTGCCAAGGAGAAAGTCAACAATGACCTTATACTTTTGAAGGACCTCATTTTTACATTGGTACTCTCCTTTGACCTGACTGATGATGAGTTGTGAATCTCCATAGATTTCCAGGTCATGGACACCTAGGAGAATAGCAGTAGTTAAACCCATGATTAAGGCCTCATATTCTGCCATATTATTGGTACACTCAAAATTGAGATTGAATGATAATGGGATGGGAATGTTCTAGGGTGGTATGATGACAACGGTGGCTCCTCCTCCTTCTTGACATTTAGTGTCATCGAAGAAAAGGATTTTTTAACGGGCATGAAATCTGATTCATAATCGTCGGATTCATTAATGTTATTGATAGATTCGTCAGGAAAGTATTCATGGGGTGGTTGATTATCCAGAAGAGGTGCCTCAACGAGTTGATTGGTAATGGCCTGGCCTTTAATATAATTTTGTGGTATGATTTCAAGATCAAATTCTGTCATAAGCATCGACCATCGAGTTATGCAGTCATTTTGGTAGGGTTTAGCATGCATGGCCTTAAGAGGATTAAAACTGGTGACAACATATGTTTTGTGGTTGAGGAGATGATGTCAGAGTTTGGAAGTAGCAAAGTACAACACACAACACAATTTTTTAGCTTTAGAGTAGTGTGTTTCATATTCATGGAGGGTACAACTAATGTAGTACATGACCTGTTCACGACCTTGATTATCACGGTGAGCAAGCATGGCTCCTAGGGCATGCTCTGAGGTAGAGATGTAGAGATAAAATGGTTCTCCTTCACGAGGTGGTGTAAGTACAGGTGGTGATAATATATATTGTTTGATTTTGTCGAAGGCTTTCTGGTAGTCAAAATCCCAATGAAACACTATGTCTTTGTGGAGTAGATGGTGAAATGGTTGACAATTGTTGGAAATTTTTGATATGAAATGACGTAAATACTGTAGTTTTCCTTGCAGGCTGCGTAGTTGTTTGAGATTAGAGGGTGGAGGAATTTTGATGATTGCTCTAACTTTTGTGGGATCGACTTCAATTCCACAAAGAGATATGATAAATCCTAAAAAAAATTCTAGCGAGGACACCAAAAACACATTTTACAGGATTCAAGCGGAGAAAAAATTGGATGAGCTGGGTGAAGATTGATTCAAGAACATTGAGATAATCCTTTCATGATTTAGAATTCCTAAAGAGATTGTCAACATAATCTTCAACAATTTTATGAATGAGATCATGGAAAGTGTACATCATAGCACGTTGGTACATTTGCCCTGACATTTTTGAGACCGAATGGCATAACACAGTAGCAAAAGGTTCCCAAGGGGTTATAAAGGTGTTTTGTGTTGATCATTCAGGGGTGATAAGGATTTGATTATAACCAGAAAATCCATCCATAAGGGAAAACATTTCATGGCTGGCTGTTAGGTCTATGAGTTGATCTATGTTTGGCAGAGGGAAATCATCTTTTGGACAAACAAGATTGAGATCCCTGAAGTCTATGCAGATATGAATTTTACCTAAATATTTAGTTACTAGGAAAATGTTGGAGACCCATTGTGGATAGTCAATGGGTATGATGAAGTTGGCAGATAAAAGGCACTACAATTCTTCCTTGACAAGGAGAGCTATATGTGGGTGCATATTACAAAGGTTTTGTTTGACCAACTTAGCATTAGGATATGTGACAATGTTGTGTATGAAAATGTTGGGATCAATCCTGGGCATATCACTATATGACCAGGTGAAGGCTTGACTATATTTTGTTAGGAATGTGGTAAAATCATTCAATTCTTGTGGATCGAGGGATTGGCTGACCTTGACTATGCGAGGGTCTTGTGGTGTTCCTAAGTTAATATCGAGTGTGGATTCATTAAGAAGAGTAGGTGTTTTGGGTGGTAGGGATTTTTGAAGGTAACGATCTTTAGCTCCCATATGAGATAGGATATCTTGGTCATCCTGACATTGAAGGATGTTTATGGTCGGTGAGTCTTCTTCAACCATTTTTGGATGAACAAGTGGTAGAGATTTAGCGGAGTGGCTAGATTGATATGTGAGTGGTCCCAATGATATAACATTGATTAAAAAAAGTTAGGTGGAATAGGTATGACATTGTTTGTGTTTATGGAACCTTGAGGGTTTACGGGTGGTGATTCTGGTTCGGAAATAATTGTGGAGGCAGTTGGTTTAGATGTATTGGCTTCACATGCTATATAAAGGGGGTTCTTATAACCTAGACTAACTTTCTCATGAGGTTTAAGGGAATGTAGAACTGGATGATCATGGATCCCTTGTTCATAATGCCCAAGACCAAAGCCTTTCCATGCACAATGATGGAGATACATATGAGTGAATTTTGGATTATCAAGGGATTTGAAATCCAATGTGAAAGGCATGGTGTGATGTGGATTGATAATGTGAGATGACGGATGGTCATGTCCTCCATAGAAAATATTTGTTTTAAGATAAGAAGGACCATAAGAGATAATATATCCTATGTTAGGGTCATACATGGGTTGTTTTTCGGGACAACCATATGTTTTTGGTGAAGGGATAGAGTTGAGCATGAGGAGGGGATATTCCCCAAAATTTAGGTTCTTCACGTTTTCTCCAAGAGAATAATCTTCTAGTAATTTGGAAGAGGGGATAGAGGTGCTAGTAGATGCTTGATTAGATGATTTGGCTATGGATGTGGGTACAAGAATGTCGTTTTGGTGATACATCATATAGCAGTTAGCGAATGGATTCAGATTAGCATGGACAATGAGTGTTTGGCCTTCATGTTCATACTTGAGACAACGATGAAGGGTGGAAGGAATGTAACACATGGTCTATATCCAGGGGCATCCTAGTAACATGTTGTACTGAAACTCTCCTTCTATAATGTAGAAGAGTTTGGGTAGAGTTTTAACACCAACCTTGAGCAGAAGTATGACTGTGCCTATAGTGGGTGTAATAGTGTCGTTGAAAGAGCGTAATAGGACTGGATCCTGAGTGATAAAAATGTTGGGTAGTTTGAGTTGATAAAAGGAAAGGGATGATATGATGTTGATGGCAACACCACTATCAATCATGACCCTCTTGATGGATATGTTATTGATTTGAGTAGTGATGAAAACATGGTATATCATGATCCTCTGGTCTAAGAGAGGGAATTTGAGATGGTTCAAATGAGATAGCGATAGATGCTTTTAGGGAACATATAATTTTTTTGAAAGGGATTGGATTATTGGCTAGGATAGTGATGGATTGGAGGGATTATAACATGGCCTATTTGTGAGTTGGTGAGATAATGATCACAAGTTCATAAAGTGACATCTTCATCGGGGGACTGGTATCACCTGTTCAACGAAGTTACCTGTTATCCAATTTTGCACACCTAGCAAGATTGGACAAGGGGGTCCTGTCACGTTCAAAACAAAATAATAGTTCCAAGAACCCACCTTCGGTTATTAACAAGATGCAATAATTAAAAAATAATTCCTAAATTGCATATGAAGAGATCACATAGCATCGAAAGGCACCCAGTTGATCTCGACTCAGTGGAGAGTTCAGGGTCGAGTTGATAAAGAACCTGGTGTCAAATTGATAGTCATCTCAGAAATCATCTCAGTGGTGACTCTCAGTTGTAAGAGCTCGACGATGGTCTTGTTAATGCAAAATATAGCTCGTTGAAAATTGAAAAATGAAGGGAACCCTATAAGGATCTCGGTAGAGATCGATGCATGCAGAAGTGAAGGCTAAGTCAGGGAGAGTCAAAGTTTGAGCTATCAATAAAGTCTCAATGAATTGGAAAGGTTCAAGCCACAGGCGGAAGTGAAGGCAGAGATAAGGAGTTCGACTCATCTTCGTGACTCATTCATTTTGGAGATCATGTGGTGAGCTTCTTTTAGGACACATTCTACAGAGCTAGGGTGATTCAAATGCAAGCCAAGGCATCATGGGAGTGCCATAAAATGAATGGAGATCATTGCGTAAACAAAGATACGTGATGGAGCCCTATCAATGGGACTCATCGAGCATGATGGATAATTCAAGGCAACTCGTTTCGTGTGATGCATTAAAGATGGTTTCTAGGATACAATTCCAGGGCTCATTAATTGATGCAAAACTGGGAGGCCTACTCGAGATAATTTTTCAATGGTAAGCTCATAGAGACAGTAAGAATGCCGGGCCACGGTATTAGTGAATACAGTAGCTATGATATTTTCGCTGGCGTTGTTCAGACCTTCCTCGGCCGAGCATTCGGTGCATAGGCAGTTGACATGTTGCAGTATAGCAAGAAGTTCTTTTGAGCACTTCTAGCAAGCAGGTTGCCTAACTATGTTTTTATCTGTTCAGCATCGAATGCATCCTCAAATTCGGGATTTTCCTTCAAGATATTTTTATAAAAATCGATTAAGTGATAGTAAGAGTGTTACCAGGAGACCTGATGAAATTTATTACAAAGATTCTCTATCGAGACCTTACTTGTTTTACGATGCAACTCATGGAAGTGGATCTCATAGAGGTGGAACTGTTTCATATTAGAATATTCATGAGAGCATAATTTTCTTTGCAATTATATGAGCATCTTCAACGAGTCACTAAGTTGGCAGAGCATAAAGGTTTCTGTTGAAAATTCTCACACCTTACAAGCTACAACTGAAATGTTTGCACTAAGAGTTTAATGTTATCCTCAAATCTGTTGAAGGAAAACTCGGCAGGAGAAGATTCATGGGAATCCGAGAAGCCTACGTGCCAAGTGGAAATTCGTGGAGATAAGGAACAAACATGCCAAATCTGCATGGCGAAGTTCCAGGCACGGGGCCCGTGAATTGGAGCGGTATGGCCAAGCTTCCGTTGGACGTAGAGAAATAAGGTCGAGCATTGCCAAGGGAAATGACGCGATGTCAAAGCCAAAGAAGAAATCCTGGGCCCTTGGGATTGAAGTTTGAGTCTACTGCCAAAAAATGCGGAGAAATCTGAGCTCAAACTGCCAAGCGTGGAAATATTAAGTTTGGCAAACCAAGCTGATCAAACCTCCACGTGAAGGGGAGAAATCAGGCGATCAATTGCCAATGTGGAAATATTACAGATGGAAATCCGTCATGAGATTTCCGCACAGGCTGTGTAAACAGAAATGGGCGCACGCTTGGAGTGAGTCACCAGGAGGAAGTTGATGACCGAGAGATCGCCAGCGAGGATTGCCATATAAGACAGTTGCGAATAAAGAGTGACGTCAAGTTGGAGAAACGAGTCAAATGCTGACGTGGAGCGGCGATTTCAGCGGAGATCTATAGGCCGCGTCATCTGCATGGACTGTGCAGATATGGGTTCAATATGATCATACGAAGTAACGTGTCTCTATTCATACGGGGGGTGCGCCCTGAATAGGATGCCAATCAGAATACTGATCAGTTTAGCCCTTGAATCAGCGTTAGATAACTCCCACGACCTTCTCGTTTAGTTCGCCTTTGCCAGTGTACAGTTTTGAACTATTCAGTGGTTGTGAGACAAATCATACCACGCATTTGGTGCAGCAGGCATGCTGCAATACAATAGAAGCCATTTTTTTTAGTGCTTCAAACAAGCACTGCAGGAAACAAATATTCACTGCCATGTACGATGGATTGGAGTCACGACCTTCAAGGCTTCATAGAATTTGCCATGAGTCTA
The DNA here is from genome assembly GCA_019776745.2 of Taxus chinensis. Classification (NCBI taxonomy): domain Eukaryota; kingdom Viridiplantae; phylum Streptophyta; class Pinopsida; order Cupressales; family Taxaceae; genus Taxus; species Taxus chinensis. Next base: position 212,330,683 of record CM034153.1, on the reverse strand, counting down.
GGAGGTGGAAGGTTTAAAACGGTGCAGAATGAAACGATTCATATTGCTCAGCATGTCCTTCTCCTAGAACGAATTGAATGTGAAGGTCAACTCTAAAATACCTGGTCGGCCCGTTTTGCATGTCACGACTCACATCCTTGTTACTTGTAAATGGTCTCTTTGAGAAATGATGAGGATTAGCAGAAGTTGGCAGTCATAGCAAGTCGAATGGAGGTACCCTTAGCTTTCATTAAGATTTTAGTAGGTAGATAGCCAAGTCAGAATCAATTACAGTATTCTTTTACCGAGCCATCATTGAATGAAGCTGTGTTTCAGGAATTGATAATGGAACGGGATCGATTATAGTGTAGTATTCATAGCTTAATTGCCAAGTCCGAATCTTTATTTATCATTGCAGAGCCAATTGAAAAATCCAGTGTGCAAGTAAGGTCGAAGAATTCATAGAAAATGGTTGTTACCTGGATACATTTTTCACAGAAAATGGTAAAGGCTTGAGAATAAAAATTCTAGTTGAGAACACAAACATGTAAGGATGACTCTAAGAACGAAGGCTCCTTTTATGTTTTGAAAATTGGCACACGGTGAAGGTATCTTTAGCGAGTAAGAGGTTCAAATTGAAAAGGCTCGAGGTACCGATCTAGGCGTCAAGTGCCTCACAGCTACCTATTTGCCACATAAGCCATCTGCATAAGCCTAAGACACGGTTCACATCAAAAATGAGTTCGGCATAATTGCTTGATATGGAGCCGATTTAGATTTCCGAGTTGCACTGCCAAAATACCGAAGGTGCTCGAGTTGATATGCCAAACAAATCCAGGTCGAATCAGTTGAAGAGCTCGTGGTATTGTTTCATGGAGTTTGAACGTGGAATGCATGTGAATATGTGGTCCATAAGCCTAGAAGAAATCACTCTATCTGTCAAGACTAGAGCTATTACAGAGAAATCAATCGATTCATTGTTGACATGGCCACGTAACGTGATCTCTATCAATTTGGATAGGTCACAAAATCATGTTCTTAATGGTGCAACATGCAGGAGTGAAATCCATTTAAATTCATTGAATTGTTTAACCTACAAGTGGGTATAACCAATGTATAATGGATCAGAATCCACTAAGTATGCATTGTAGAGTAAAACCATTCATATTGTAGAGACATTGGTACCAAGTCGAGATAAAGAATAAGCTCGCGGGTATTCAAGTTTAATTATTTGTAGAGGCTTTCAATTTTGGGCTTAAAGCTTCATGTTCACAGATGCGTATAGGTGGCTTGGTAATTCAGAATGAGCTCGAGTTGGACTTCGCAGGGAGACTCGTAGCAGTGGCATGTGTGTCATGAAGTCTTGAATTTGCGTCAGGCCATGTTCATAGGATGGCTACATGCAGTTAACAGAGAAAAATGATAAGAATCAAGTTTGATAGCCCACCATTCGGAGGACTCAATGCAAAAGGGCCCGATTGCCAAAACGAGGAAAGAGTTGGTGTGGGGTTCAAAATCAATTGCAACACCGAGTTAGAGGATTTGAAGCTCACCGAGTTGAGATTTGTGCAGACTCTATCCACATGGACCCCCCTCCTCTTCAAGTCAAATGGGTCAACGGGGGGTCCCAACATTGTGTTAATTAAATTAATATTTTTATTTAAATATTTTAATAATAAAAATTTATTATTATTATTTAAATATTTTATTTAAATATTCTTTTAATTAATTGAGAAGACTTGGTCATCAAGCAATTAATGACCCATGATGGAACCTTCTTAGGTGGTTCAACTAACTGCAATAAATACATCATGGGCCTTCAATTTAGGAAGGTAATTATGACCATTTCCTCTTCTTTCTCACATATTCTTCTATAAATGTAAGTTGGAAGCTCATTTCAAAGGGTTCCAACAGTTCAGACAAGTTGGACAGTTAGATATCTCAGGCAAGAGTGTATACTTTTCAAGGGTTCTCTCTCTTCTGCAAGTTGTTTTTGTGTGTTGAGAGAACTTTCAAGCCTCCTCTTCAAGACTGTAATGGCAACTATTGCCTCTTCTAAATGTATGATGCATTGTGCATGTTATTGAAGCAATAAAAGTGTGTGTTTTTTGACTAATCTCGGTCCTTTCATCCTTTTATGCTTCTTTGTGCCTTTCTCGTACTTGCAGGTACACTGTGTAAGTTTAAGTTTCTATTACAGGTTCTTGGAGTTCTGTGCTTATCGAGTGGTGGAGTATTGCATGTAGTTGAGTTGTGGTGTCTGTTCACCCTTCTTGAGTTCATCCTTCTTCACTGGGAAACTGGTATATTTCTCAGTCTGATAAAGTTTAACAAAGGGAACGCGTGTCTCTTAGTCTGTGATATCCTGTACCCTCTCTAAGTTGCAGTAGGTGAAGTTGACCTGTGGTGCATACACCCTCTTCAAATTAACCCTTCCTGAATCTGAAGACACCCTTTATTTGGTGCATCACCATCCCTAGTATAGTTTCATTTCTGTAAATCTCTTTCCCTAAAACCCCATGAAAATGTTAGCATAGGACTAGATAATCATTTTTATTACACTAGGAGTAGTACAACACTTAGTTTAGGAAGAGGAAGCTGGCCTTCTCCGGAGGTTCACCTCGAGCCCAAGTCCCACAGCTTGAGAGGTGATCCCATGTGTCCCAATCACACCGAATGTCCTATTCACATCCTGGCCATTCGGAGGGTGCAGTGATTTGGCGACAATACTTACTTTATGCAATGTGGTGAGTGGAGAATTAACTTCTTATATTGACACTCTACCTATAGATGAAACTATTTGATTAGGCTCTCTAGGGGCCAATGAAATAGATACCTTAGGTTTGTTAGATGATGCCGATAATTCTAGAGGTGAAGGTATGGCAAAAAAGTCTCTATCTTCATTAGACCTAGATGGCTCTTTGTCGAAATTTTGCAAGTGTGTGGTGACATGGACACCGTTTACTTGGTGGTTAGATGCTTTAGGGGTAGACTCTTTTAAAGGTATTGAGGTTATTGTCGATATTGCGTGAGAAGGAAGGCAGAGCTAACTACCAATATTTTGAACTTTTTGATGAAAGGCTCTATAATCCTCTAAGGTATGGCCTCGTGTTCTATGACAATCACATAAAGTAGCAAAGTCATACCAGGTGGGTTTACACCCATGGTGATTTGATGGCTTGGGAGGTGGTAATGTAATGAGTGCTTCTTGTAATAATTTATCCAAAATGGTGGCATAACATATTTTAGGTCCGAATGTAGCTGGGAATTCATTTTTCTTAGGAAGTGGTGAAGTGGGTTGTTTGACAATAGGTTTTTTACTTGGCGGATGCAGAGGCATTTCAGCTATTGCACTAAGTGGATGCGGAGGGTATGAAGGATAATTAGGTTGTATATGAGGTAGAGGGAGAGGATCAAAACTAGATGCCCACTTTTGGGTAACAGATGTGAAATGCAAACTCATGGTGGGGGTATGATGTATGTGTTTTACCCCTGTAATGATAGGGTGATTAATTGATATATTAAAAGAAGATTCATGTAGAGGATCTAGATCTAGGGGAGATAAGGATGGTTTTTAGGATCCTGAGTGATATTAATTTAGGCGGTCTCATAGGTCTTAGGTCTGACGTGACAAGAGGATTTCCAAAAGTGGGTATGCCTCTTTGATGAAATGAAGGACAGAAAGGAGGACTACGGAAACGATAGGTTTCATAGTAATAAGGACTTCTAACGACTTTAACAAAACCCTACTTATTAGGTCCTCTTGATACTTTAGATGAACTAGGTGTATTTGTCGAAGTTGAAGCTAGTGAAGGAGAAGAGATTTGGATGTCACAGTCTAAATGATTTGTAAATTTAAGATTGTTCACTTTCAAAGATTGGGGATGGACATGTCTTATGGTTGGCTTGGGTGGGGATGATTGTGCTAAGAATATTTCAAATGGTATCATAGTTATATCTATAAATCTAGGTGTAGGTGCCGATTTATTCGTGTCAGAGGGTAAGGATACGAACTTGGTAACAACATCAGGTGAGGATATAGGTATGTTTGTAATAGCAAGCAGTGGTTTGGCAGTTTCAAGCTTGTCATATTCTGGCTTAGACTCTATGGGTGTAGGTGAAGGAGACATGAGGAGACTTTAAGAAATGCGTTGAATAGGGGAGGTTTCTATGTTTATGGTTTCCAACTCATTGAGTACTGGTGTTGATTGTATAGATTTTGTTTCGTTGGGTGATAAAGCAGTAAGAGGGATAGGATCGATTTTAGTTATCGTATTAATGGTATGAAAAACATTCATTTTTGGTTTCTCAGAGGAAGAGGGGTGATCTGGAAAAGGCTATTTAAATATGTCGAGGCCTTGATTTGGGGGTCTGTTTGGATTATCTAAGTGAAGATCTCCCTTGTCAATCAAGTATTGAAGCACTTTCCGGAATGTGCAACACCTTTCGATCTCATGACCATTGACCCTATGGTACTTGTAAAAGTCATTATCTCCATACCAAATAGGTTTCGAAACTGATATGTCGATGGGCCGAATGGGTGGAAGTAATATTAGATTGGAGGTGATCATTTTATCAAAAATGGTACCATAAGTTTCAACTATGGGTGTATAGTTGCGCTGTTGACAAAAGGGTTTGGTGGTTTTCTTTTCCTTAGGAGCAGATTTGACGGTGTTGGTGACTTATTTGGACTTATTTGATTTGGATGGTGGCTTGGATGGGAATTCCATTTTTGGTTTCTTAGGATGAATTTTTTTCTGTCCCTCTTCTAGGGCTCATAATTCTAACTTACGGGCCATGGTAAAAGACTCATCAAAAGTTTGGAATGACTAAATTTTTAGCGTAAATGAAATGTGTTTGGCACATGCGCGATAAAAAATTTCAATTAACTTTGGCTATGGTAGTGTAAAGGACAATTGATTGGTAGTGGCCCTCCAATGGGCTATAAAATCAGTGATGAATCCATCTTCAAACTATCTAATGAATCCATGTTTATGGAGAAATGGTCTAAGAAAAATTGTGCAAGTTGTGCGAAAGAGAATAGTGAGTGTTATGGGATGTTGTTGTATCGGTCTAAGGCAAGACCGAAAAGGGACATGGGAAAGGTCCTAAGCATGATGTCTTGATCATGATCTATTAGATAGCATGCATGACGAAAGGCACATATGTGTTGTTGGGGATCTTCTTTGCTATAAAACTTAGTGAGTTTTGGAAGCTCCCAGTGAGGTGGATATGACTTGTATGGTATAGAATGGTGAATGGGCTCATTACAAATCTGATCATAAGAGAGTGCATTCTTGGATGTTGATGAAGTAACTTCTAGGATAGATATGTGGCCTAGAAGGGATTGAAGAGGATCAACTTGTGTTGATTATTGAGGGGATGAGCTAGGATGATACAAATACTGATTGGGTTATGAGTACACTTGATACTACTGTGGAATGTTCTATTGGTAGGGGTGTTCTATTGGGAGATGTTATGTTGGTATGGGAGATTATGCTGATAGGGGTTATTTTGCTGTGGGAAATGGTATGATGGAATATTTTGTTGATATCCATACTGTTGAGGTATGTGTTGTTGGTTTTTTTGGGGAATGTTTTGATGATGAAGGATGTTGTGTTGTGGAATGTTATGATGGGATGAGGATCCTTTCTCCAAAGCGATAGATTGTGAGGCTTAAATATATTGATATTATAATGACATTGATACATGCGTAAGAGGTTGTGAATATGTAGGTGTTTGTTGAGAAGACATAGTCGAAGTGATGAAAGATGAAGCTTGTTATGGAATACTTTGTTGTGGGATACCGTGTAGTGGGATGTTCTGTTGAGGTACAAACTAGGGTGCAGAGATGAATGGTTGTAAAGGTTGTGGTATGTATTATGAAACATGATGTGTACTAGCAATGGCACTAGTGTTAACCAATAATGTTGTTGTGGGGATGGACATAGTGATATTTTGGATGGGAGTAGTAACTTGTTGGGAAGACATAACTATGGAAAGAGTGATGAAACTCAAGGGAGGTGAATGGAGAAATGGATGATGAAGTAGTGACATTGTTTAAAGATGATGCAGATCCTACAAAAGGACTTGGTGAAGATGTTGGTTGCTAAGCAGAGGTGTTTTCTGATGAGATCATGTGAAGGTTATAGACGAGAGTTGATGAAACCTCAACTGTCTCTGGTTGGCTGATAGAAAATTGTTCGTTTAAGGTTTCAAATTGATTTTTAGAGATGAGAGATGCTTGAGGTTGACTACTGTTCGATGTTTTAGACTGAATCAAATTGTATGGATATAACTATTGGAAAACATGGTCTTGATTTTGATTAATAAGGCCCATAATGGAAGAGGATGAGTTATAGGTGCATTGGACAAATGCAGGCATAAACGGTTGCATATGAACATTTCTTGTTGTTAGATAAACATTAAGGGAAATGGGATTTGAATCTAACATTTCCTAAAAAATGGGGTCTTCCTTATTGTAGAAAGGGAGTTCAGATGCTTGAAAAATGAAAGAAAGGAAGTATTCCTCTTCTTGTGATCCAGGTGTAGAGAGGATTTGACTATTATACCAATGTGGGGAATGCAATAGTTGTCATCTTGTTGTAATGCTATAATTAGACCCTACTTCATTCCAAGTTTGTTGGGGATCTGAAAAGGGGTTAGATGTGTCTTTTTGATAGTATGGAAGTTGTTGTTACGTTGAGGTAGAATGTGTTGAAGTGAAAAATGGGAGATTTTATTGATATGTAGGTGGGGTGGACATGTTTTTAGGGATTTGATTACAGGATTGTTTTATAGTAAGCACCATAATAAGAAAACAAATAGAAAAAACCAAAAAGAAAGGAAAACAAATAGATGTGTTGTTTTACAAATAATACAAAAGAACAATCGGAGAGTGATTTTATAGTTATCTTGATTAATTACAAAAATGTAATGTGTAAGATGACTAACAGGGGTCCTAGGAAGTGGTCATCTAGGGATGGTTTCATGTGTGTTTAAGGGCAGAGTCCTCGATATACCCAAAGGTACATGAGGCCCAACTCTATACTGTTACTGGTACATACATGGTATTGGGGCCTATCCCCTCACTTCACAGTCCCGCTACGATAAGGGAGTCATGTGTTGACCCAATAAATACCAACAGATAGGAGATTATACTCAACTTGAACACCGAGTTGGATTCCCTGTTGGGTGATGAAATACTAATCAGTTTCACCTTGGTGGGAAATGTTTAAATGAGTTTTAGATTTTGATAGTGATTCGGTTGTGTGTGAAAGATGAATAAGTGGATGCAACAAATTTCACCTCCCTAATTAAACTATGTGAAGCAAAAAGAATGAGAATGTTTCTTTTTAAGAGCCAAAACAAAATGTTGATTTTGATGAAAACATCCAATCAAGAATGCAAATGAAAATTTAAAGAAATGGCTTTAAAAATTACCTCGAGAGTGCTCCTTAATTTTAATTTAGCAATTTCCAAAGCATTCACTTAGCAAATCCATAAAATAAAATTTCAATCAAAAGCAAACTATAATATAATTAGGAGAAACATGGAACAAAACACTACATATGGATTATAAAATGTCAAAAAATACTCAAATTGATAATAAAATGAAGAAGTTAACAAGGCTCAAGGTCCCACCGGGTGTGCTAGAATGTCTAGCATGGTTTTTACCTTTGGTTTTCTTGATTTGTTTCAAGGGGTAACAAATGAGCTTGACCTCAATATGGCGAGGTTTCTAGGGTACCCACAATTTTGATTATGTTTTATTACACACTATGTGAAGTAATGGATCAAAGCTTCTTTCCCTGTAATCAAGCTTACAAAGATCAAAGTTAAATGAGATAATGTTACTGCTTAGAAAAATGACTTAAGATTTTATTGATGTTTAGGATCGTTTTACATAATGTTCACTATTCTAAATAAAGAATTATTTAGAACAAACATTCCATGCCAATCAATCTCACACAGATAACCATATGCAGCTGTAAATGACTCGGTGATCCACCGATCTATTCATTTCATAACTCTAAGTATTGAATACTTATCGTATACTTGGTTTTTCCTACCCTAAACTGGGTACTGAGTGATCTGTTAAAAGAACATATCTAAATATTTGTTACCAATATTCATCTGATATCATGTTGCTTTAAACTTGGTGACATAGGACAACACAACCAGTAGCTTGCGATACTTTGGCCAAAGATTTACAACATACTGTGTATGTCACTATTCCTAGATGGCATACTCGTCATTTTGGAATACGTCCTTCACCTCACTCCTCTGTTATCATGAATGGTCTTTACTGACTACCGTCAGTCCACTTGCCCAAAGTTTAACCCTAGCCCTGGTTAGAAACATAAATCATTATAGGAAGATGCTCACAATGACTTAGGGTATATGGGCATACTCGGTTGACCTAAGTCAACCGGGTGTGCCAAGGTACCCTGAGCCATTGAGAGCTACTACCTATCCTAAACATGCCACTAACTTGACCTAGAGAGAAACTAAGTTCAAGTCCTTATTGTGTGTAGATCTAGATGATCAATGTAGAAGGGTGTTGCCACATGTCAACTGCAATGTTGTATCCTCGAGAAAACCCTAGTCTTCTCGAAGGTACAGCCCTGTAGTTGGTGTGTGCCAGCATCCTATAGAAACTACCTCATCACGATGTACATACCCCAAGGAGGTTATTAATGTTTAATTAATTTGGATTATAAAATAGATTACAACATCTATGCTAGCCCTAATCCAACACTCCTTAAGTCCTTGTTCTATACTTGAATCAATTAAGCATTAAATAACTTCCTTTAACTCATGATTACTTTTAATGTTTGTTTATTTAGTTTAACAACAGTTAACCAAAATAGGACAACAATATCATAAGTTCCATTAAATATAACTTAATCATTCAGAGAAGGTGTAGCAACCAAATAGGTTCAACTAGTGGTAGACTTTATAAGAAATGAAGTCTAACGATTAACGATCATATCACCATTCTTTGGGTTACATTTCATTTAGCGAGGAAGAACCTTCCTCTACTTGATTAAGTGTTAGGGTTTGTCAAACCCTTCCTATCTTTCACAAAATCTAAAGTTCTATCGCATATTCATTACACATTCCAATACTATATTAGAATTGTTTAGATAAGATTGTTAACTTATGCAACTTAACAAGCTGCATCTTAATAAGGGAATCCAATATATTTCCCTTTATCCAACTGATCAAGTTTATCTGAATTTAATCATATAGCAGATATGAAAAATAACATCAAGATAGGATTTCCATCTTATTCATAAACACAAGATATTTTACACAACCAATATGAGTAAATCTCCAACATTCAATTCCTCATTAAAAACTTATTAATTACAAGACTAGGTATTTTAGGCATGTTGTATAAAAAATAGCCTTCATTCCAAAAGGAATACAAATTTTCTTTTTCAATACAATTCAAGAATGAATCGAAACTCTTTATATAAGGTTCAAAATTAAATAACCCAATACAACATGAAATTTCCTGTCTTCTTTAATCACTTATGATGTCCATCTGCAAAATTGCTAGCACGGGTCAGTTCAATGAACTGAGCATGATAAGCACTAAGCATTAAAGTAAAGTGCATTCCACTAATTGCTTCATTAAACAACTTTTCTTTCATGAAACAATTGAAAACATCATGCAGATAATCATAAGTAATAACATCTAAAAAGAAGTACAATTAAGAAATCTAGATTTACTTTTAAGAAAGGAACATTTTATAATCTGCAACATCAGAATTATACCACAAGACTTAATTGATCCTATCAATCACTTTTAAACAGTCAACAAGTCTTATCATTAAATTATTTCATAAATTCATAAGGATAGAAGGACACATTTAACTTTTCCCAATCTGCAAGGAGTTAGTTACAACATATCTGATATTAGTATGATTCATCTTTCCATACAGACAAAGAAGAAAATCAAATAATGAGAAGTTCGATCAATGAACTTATCAGTCAACAAAAAAAGGATCTCAAACCAACAAGGACCCCAAACCATATTTCATTTCATTTATACTATGAAATGAAATTCATCATCTAATACAAACTTAGAAATTCTTAAGCTTGTTTCCAAAGGAGAATTCAAAACCGAATGCACAGTCAAAGCAAGCACATAACCAACTTCCATGCAAACCTTCCAATGAAGACCTATTCTCATTCACCTAGCTCAAATCCAACATCAAATCTTAGAAGAATTACACAGTACAGTCCCAAACTGTAGAATGCCCCCAAGAGAGTATAATTATTTCTCTTTAATACATGGTGGTCCAACAATGAAACAATAATGGAGTAAAAATCCTCCAATCAAAAAATATTAAAAAGTCACAACAACTCTCAACTTGAAAACTGAATTCCATTACCAACCTTAACAACAAACTGCAAATGAGAAGGCAATTTGAAATACCAATCAAGAGCCACATTACCAACATCCAGATAAGTGATATTGTAACTTTTCAAACCACATACATAATAACTAGTTTAAAACTTAGCATTCTATAAAAAATCCACGACTCAGATGGAAGTAAGAATTAAATAATTTGATAAGACAAGTTCTGTCCTACCTTCTTCCAACTCGACTGAACAAAATAACCACAAACCCCTCTAGTTCCTTTTAAAATCATAAGATAGGTAGGGATCATTTAACATAAAGGAATAAAAATGAAATAATAGAAGTTCCCATAAACCTCTTTCATCGATACAATTTTCCCAAAGCAAGTTGTTATTCCAATTTGTTTATTTCAAAAGAATTAAACAGTCAAGTTCAAGAACACAATGTGGTCTTACAAGCCAAAATCATACAACCGTTCATTCTTAAAAATCAAAACAAAGGAGCCCTCGAAAGAAGTTACACAGTCCAACATCTAACCAAACAAAACTCACAAGGCTCCCTTCCAGCAGACAATATTAAGAAGAGACAAAAGCTTTACAGTCTTTAATACCCACTAAACTTCTACTCAAGATGCCTGTACAAGGTTAAACATGTCGAATCCAATACGAGATCTTAAACAACCAACAATGGAAAAACCTGTACCAAGTCAAAAACGAGTTTCGAACACAAGTTCAAACAACACAAGCTTAAATATGAGTTAATAATGAAACCCAAGGCCCTAATAAAAGCTCGGAATAAACATCATCATTCATTTATAGGTTCAAGCCTTTCCATTCTTCCTAAGGGAGAATAAAACTTTGGTTCAGAGCTCGAGTACAAAACAAAACACAACAACTTGACAGCAAGTTCAGTATTCAAGAACTAAATAGTGGTACAGTCATTGAATACAAAGATTCAACCAATCAGTTTAGAACTTCACATAGTTCCTACACAGTCCCAAAACAAACACAGGGTCTCAACAGAACTCAAAACGAATCTCAAAGCTTCAATACGAGTTTAGAGAAACTACGGAGTCCCACTTCAACTCACGAAACACATGACTGAATAGAGATTCAGAACCCAACAAGCAACTAGCTAGCTCTTTCCACATTTTTTTTGAATGCAAGAAAATAAAGCTTCGAATACAAGCTACAAGCTTCAAATACAATTAACAAAACCACTAGTTCAAGTTACAGAGTTTCAAAACAACTTCGCATGCAAACCTCTGACAACTGGTTCAGAGAAAGTTCCCAAGAACTACTATTAACAGCCAAGGATTCACATTCCAAAACCCACATAATTTTCAAGAATACATGCAAGTAAATAACCAGATACATCATGCAAATATAATTTTCTAGTGAGTAAATTGTTTTAATGAATCATTTAGAAGAAAGTAAGAAATCTTAATGGGTAGAGCCTATCATGCCTGATAGTGCCTCTGCCGATTCGAAGAAGACTTCCAGCTGAGTTTCCAAGACCTCTTCTTCTCCAAGCAAGATCAAAAAACAGTAATATTTTTCCACAATGCCTCTTATACATTCCTCGAACCGAAAATAGATCAAAGAATTCAAAAATAGCCACTAAGTGCAGATCAAACTGTTGGTTCAAAAAACCAGATAGCTCCATGCAGAGCAAAAATCATGAAGCATGCAAAGTAAAACAACCCCCAACAAATCCGCCAGCATGCCTTCCAAGATGGCTTGCTCACCAAACCTGAGGCATATTAATGACATTAATTCCAAATTTCCCGCTTATCTTTCCTTGCCACCGCCATTCATAGTTGGCAAGACCTAATTGCACTTCAAAATGCATTTCCAAACTTAGTGATGCCTCCACGTAGGTTCCTCTAAACTTTCACTAACCCCTGCCACATTGGTAGTACTTTCATGCATTCAAAACCAAATCAAAATCAAATCTCAATAAAAATCTTAGGAACCACCACTTAGTTTCCCCACTTGCCAATGGCCCATAGGTCCCCTTTCATATCCCATTAGTTTAGGATAGATAGAATTTTCTTAGGTTAGATCTTAGGTTATTTTAAATATATAACCTTAGGATATAACCCCCAACAATAAATTTCCACCTTAGGATAGGATGTAGATTTAACCAAAAACAATAGGTTTAGAAATAACTTAGCATCCCCTAGGTTATTTCCTTTCAAGCTAACAACTTAGGTTAGAATGTCATCCCACATAAAGTGGTGTAGTAGTAGTTAGGTAAATTACCTGAGTCCCGTATCTATTAGGGTAGACCGTATAGGTAAAGGGTACATAATAATTTCTTTTTCTCAAGAATCTGGAAGCAGGGTTTCTATTTCCCTTAACGCCATTAAGTGTTCTGCAAGGGTCGATCAAGAAGAGCCGAGCACAACACAAAATATAATGCAAGCACTATTTTCAAGATGATAAAGAATTTACAATAACTACAAGTTCAGTCCGTTAAGTATTTTAATCAATGTATGTCAGTTTTTCATTCTATTTAGAGAAGAAGTTTTAAAACATACCTTGGATCAATGGAATTGATCCAAGGATGAGTCCAATTGTGAAAGGTAAGTTGTAACTCTTAAAACTAGATTGCAGCTTATCCAATGAGAAGTGAAATAGATTATTGCAAGCAACAACATACCAACCCTACAATCAAAGAGCATAAATGATTTATCCATATCAAGCATGATCTTCAGTAGTCAAAAGAACACATCTTTATCAAGAAAATCACATGTCAACACTTGAAATGTAAAGGAGGAATATAACCATTTTTGAGGGTGTTACATGTTTCCCTCTTAAAAAGAATCATCATCCCGATGATTAACTCATTTTAGTCATTGCATTCAGGATAATCAATTTTTATTTACTAACTTAACATATGTTTGCAACAGTATCTGAATTTTAAGTTTCAAAATCAGCATTAAATAGTTGTTTATTCAAAACAAATAAATATCTGCCCAAAACTGGCATACTTATTTTATTATAAAGATAAAATCACAAATAAAATTATCAGTCAACAGAATCAATTCTATTCAAATAGATATGGAAAATTAGTTTTCATATCATCCAGGTTTTCCCAGGTTGCACTTTCTTCATTAAACTGGTCCCATTGGACCTTGCATTGACTTATCTCACAATTTCTCAAATGCAACTGGTGAGTTTCCAGTACTCGTATGGGTTTAACCACAATTATTCCTAGGTCTTGGACCTGCAAGGAATTCCAATTTAACACATGTGATAAATCTGAAACGTATTTCTTAAGCAAAGAAATATGGAAAACATCATGCATTCATGATAAAGCAGGAGGTAATGCTAAGTGGTAAGCTACAGGGTTGATTACTTCAACTATCTCAAAAGGTCCCACATAATGAGGTGATAACTTGGTAGCCTTGCCAAAAGTTATAGAGCTCTTTTTCAGTTTGACCTGAAGAAATACTTTCTCACCAAGTTCAAATTTCATGTCTACCCACTTCAAATCAACATAACTCTTTTGTCTATCTACTGCTTCTTTCAAGCGTTCACGAATCAATTTAACTTGTTGTTCCATTTCAGTAAGGATTTCAGGTCCAATTACCTCTCTATCCTCCATGTTGTCCCAACTAATAGGGGTTCTACATTTTCTTCTGTATAATGCTTCAAACGGTGTCATCTTAAGAGAGGCATGATATGTGTTATTGTATGCAAACTCAACTAGTGGAAGGTACTCTTCCCACTTGTACTGCTGATCCATACAATACATTCGTAACATATCCTCTAAAACTTGATTAACTCTTTCAGTCTATCCATCCATTTTCGGATGATACGCAGAACTGAAATTCAGCTTAGTTCCTAAAGCTGCATTAAGCATTTGCCAAAATCTTGACGTCATTCTAGGATCTCTATCCAAAATGATTAATTCAGGTACTCCATGTAATCTAAAATTTCATGTACAAATCTTTTAGCTAACACAGGAGAATCATCCTTCAGATTTCCAGCAATAAAATGTGCTACCTTTGTTAGTTTATCCACAACTACTAAAATAACATCATGTTTATTTCTTGACATAGGCAACCCTTGTACAAAGTCCATGCTTATCACTTGCCATTTGTACTGCGGTATGCTATGAGGATACAATAAACTGGCTGGGTGCATATGTTCCACTTTAACACGTTGACATTCAAGGCAATGTGTCACAAAATCTATTACATCCTTTTTCATTCCCTTCTAGAAATATTGTTGTTTTATATCAGCAAGCATTTTTGTAATACCAGGGTGTCCAGAAAAAGGTGAATTGTGGAATTCTACTAACAATTTCTTTCTCAAATCATTTAGCGAAGGTACAAATACTCTATTTTTCAAATCGTAAGATTCCTTCATTATCAAAGTGAAAACCTTTATACCTCAAATCACTAGGATCTGCAGCAAGCACTGTCTTTACTTGCTGAAAATAAGAATCAGATTCCATAACACTTTTTACTTCATCCTTAAATTGAGTTCTCAATGTTATAAGAGCATAAATGTGCTTCCTACGACTTAGAGCATCAGCCACTCTATTTTCTTTACCCTTGATATAATTGATGTCAAAATCATATTGAGACAAAAACTCTAACCACCTTCGTTGTCTTGCATTAAGGTTTGGCTGAGTGAAGATATATTTCAGCCCAAGATGATCAGTTTTCAATTCAAAAGGTTTACCAAGCAGGTAATGCCTCCAAACTTGCAATGCATGAACAATGGACAACAAGCTCTAAATTATGTGGAGCATAATTCAACTCATGTAACTTAAGTTTTCTACTTTCGTAAGCTATGACATGACCATTTTGTAACAAAATACCTCCTAGACCTTCACCAGATGCATCAGTTACCACCATAAAATCTCCATTAGGATCTGGTACTGCAAGAATAGGTGCTGAAGTTAACTGTTCCTTCAAAGTTTTGAATGCAATTTCACATTTCTCATTCCAAACAAACTTTTTATCCTTCTTCTGTAAAGAAGTTATTGGTGCAGCCACCTTAGAGAAGTCTTTTACAAATTTTCTATAGTAGCCCACAAGTCCCATGAAGCTTCTAACTTCATGTACATTCTTTGGTGCAGGCCACTCAGTTATAGCTACAATATTTGAAGGATCTACAACAATTCCATTCTTACTTATTACATGTCCCAAATAGTGTACTTTTGTGTCATAGAAAGAACATTTAGACAGCTTACCAAATAACCGTCTCTTTCTTAATATTTCCAAAACTATCTTCAAATGCTCATGGTGTTCCTCAATACTTTTAGAATATATGAGAATGTCATCCAAGAATACGAGCACAAATTTTTCCAAGTATTCTTGAAATATATTATTCATTAAATTCATAAATGTTGCAGGTGCATTAGTTAATCCAAAAGGTAAAACAATGAACTCATAATGTCCATACCTTGTCCTGAAAGTTGTTTTATGAATATCCTCATCCTTAATCCATAATTGATGATATCCAGATCGAATATCTATCTTAGAATATACCAATGCTCCACGCATCTGATCAAATAAATCATCAATCCTAGGGAGTGGGTATCTATTCTTGATTGTTGCTTTGTTTAACATTCTGTAATCAATGCACAATCTAAGTGTTCCATCCTTCTTTTTCACAAAAATTACAGGTGCTCCCCAAGGTGAAACACTTGGTCTAATCAAACCTTTAGAAAAAATTCCTGCAACTGAGCCTTAAGCTCTACTAATTATGTAGTAGTCATTCGATATGGTGCTTTAGAAATAGGTTCAGTTCCAGGCTTGATCTCAATCATGAAATCAAACTCCCTTTTGGGTGGAAGACCTGGAAATTCTTCTGGAAATATGTCACTGAAGTCTCGTAACAGTGGATATCATTCCATAATATTGTTGTTCTCTTCAGTTGTTTCAGAAATTTTTACTGCATATAAGGTACATCCTTTGTTTTTGGCCTTTTTAAGTTGCATAGCTGACAGTTTTCTAACAGAAATCTCACATTTCACACCCTGAATCTCTACTGTTTTCTGCAGGTCATCTAAATAACTAATGTGTTTTTCAAAATAGTCCACTTTAGCCTTATGTTCTGCTAACCAATTAACACCTATGATTACATCATAAGACCCCAAAGGTGCAACATAAAGATCAAATTCAGTGGAAAAGTTAGGTAAATCAAGGACTGCTCCAAAAAGACACATACTAACTGTATGAACAACATTGTTTCCATACTGTACAGTCCATGTTTTATCCATGTTTCCAGCTTTTCTCTTTAGTTTGGATGCTAATTTACTAGAAATAAAACATTCAGTAGCTCTGGTATCAAAAATAATAGTTACAGGTAAACCAAATAACTTACCCAGAACTTCTATAGGCATGGCCTGTTTCTCAGCCCGCTTGTCAGCTACTACAGCGTGTATCTTGTGCTGCTGAGTACGATCATCCTTTTTCAAAGGGCACTAATTTGCATAATGATCTTTTCCACAGTTATAACAGCCTCCTACAGGTCCCTTCCTAGGCTCGGGTTTATTTCCAGCCTTAGAGTTATCGTTCTGACCCCCATAGGACTTATGTCCATTATTATTGTTCTTAGCAAAGTTGTTCCATGCATTACCAAAAAACTTGTTTGTTGCTGCTTTCTTATTAGTATCAGATGAAATCTTACTTTTCATTCCAAATTTCTTCCATGGTCCTTTCTTAGGTGCAAGAGATGATGAAGAGGAGTTGGGATTTTTCTTCCTTACTTCCTCCTTATGAGCAGAAATTGCTTTCAATTTTTGTTCCTGCCTTATGGCCTTTTCAACAACCCCTTCCATCATGGTTGGGCTATGAACATCCACCTCTCCTCCTATAACGGGATTCAATCCCATGATGAATTTCCATATCCTGAACTTCTCATCTGTTTGGTACTGAGGTACATACTTAAGGAGTTTCGTAAACCGCTCCTAGTACTCAGTTACCATTAGCTTCCCTTGAGCTAAGTTTTGAAATTCAGTCATTTTCTGATCATAGTAAAGTTGTGGTAGCCAACGTTGCCTAAAGTAACCTTTAAATTGATCCTAGGTGATATTAGTTTCATCAATGTTTAACTCAGCCTTACGACTATCCCACCATGAAGATGCTTCATGAGAAAGCTGATATGCTCCCCATATCACCTTTGTTTCTTCTGAGAAATTCCTTATTGCAAAGTATTTCTCCATTTCATGGAGACAGTTCTCAGCTCCATCTCCTAATGTGGTGTCATCAAACTTAGGTGGACTTATCCTTTTTATATCATTAGTGAGTTCAACTGCCAGCCTAGCCTTTTTGTTTTCAGGCTGAACAGGTATGTTCACATTGTTATTATCAACACCTACATTGGCGTTGTCCCCAGGAGGTGGCTGATTGTTGTTGTCAGCATCTTCTTCCTCCTCATTTCCCATTACTTGTTGTTCAAGTACAGCCAAATGATCTCTTGTGTCCAACAGGGCAGCAAGGATCTCATCAAGTTTCTAGGTAGTTACTGCTCCTTCCTCAGGTGGAGGGTTATTTGCAACATTTCCTCTTGTTCTAACCATTTTCTGTTACAAGAAAATTTAAGTTTCATCAGATTATGGACACAATAGGTCCAAGAGTTGCAACCTTCAGCTCTGATACCAAGATGTAACATTCCCATTTTAAGACTTTAGAAACAAGGGAATTTTTTTTTACATAATGTTCACTATTCTAAATAAAGCATTATTTAGAACAAACATTCCATGCCAATCAATCTCACACAGATAACCATATGTAGCTGTAAATGACTCGGTGATCCACCGATCTATTCATTTCATAACTCTAAGTATTGAATACTTATTGTATACTTGGTTTTTCCTACCCTAAACCGAGTACTGAGTGATCTGTTAAAAGAACATATCTAAATATTTGTTACCAATATTCATCTGATATCATGTTGCTTTAAACTTGGTGACATAGGACAATGCAACCAACAGCTTGCGATACTTTGGCCAAATATTTACAACATACTATGTATGTCACTATTCCTAGACGACATACTCATCATTTTGGAATACGTCCTTCACCTCACTCCTCTGTTATCATGAATGGTCTTTACTGACTACTGTCAGTCCACTTGCCCAAAGTTTAACCCTAGCCCTGGTTAGAAACATAAATCATTATAGGAAGATGCTCACAATGACTTAGGGTATATGGGCATACTCGGTTGACCTAAGTCAACCGGGTGTGCCAAGGTACCCTGAGCCATTGAGAGCTACTACCTATCCTAAACATGCCACTAACTTGACCTAGAGAGAAACTAAGTTCAAGTCCTTATTGTGTGTAGATCTAGATGATCAATGCAGAAGGGTGTTTCCACATGTCAACTGTAATGTTGTATCCTCGAGAAAACCCTAGTCTTCTCGAAGGTACAATCCTGCAGTTGGCATGTGCCAGCATCCTACAGAAACTACCTCATCACGATGTACATACCCCAAGGAGGTTATTAATGTTTAATTATTTTGGATTATAAAATAGATTACAACATCTATGCTAGCCCTAATCCAAACACTCCTTAAGTCCTTGTTCTATACTTGAATCAATTAAGCATTAAAGAAATCCCTTTAACTCATGATTTCTTTTAATGTTCATTTATTTAGTTTAACAATAGTTGACCAAAATAGGACAGCAATATCATAAGTTCCATTAAATATAACTTAATCATTCAGAGAAGGTGTAGCAACCAAATAGGTTCAACTAGTGGTAGACTTTATAAGAAATGAAGTCTAACGATTAACGATCATATCACCATTCTTTGGGTTACATTTCATTTAGTGAGGAAGAACCTTCCTCTACTTGATTAAGTGTTAGGGTTTTTCAAACCCTTCCTATCTTTCACAAACTCTAAAGTTCTATCGCATATTCATTACACATTCCAATACTATATTAGAATTGTTTAGATAAGATTGTTAACTTATGCAACTTAACAAGCTGCATCTTAATAAGGGAATCCAATATATTTCCCTTTATCCAACTGATCAAGTTTATCCAAATTTAATCATATAGTAGATATGAAAAATAACATCAAGATAGGATTTCCATCTTATTCATAAACAAAATATAGTTTACACAACCAATACAAGTAAATCTCCAACATTCAATTCCTCATTAAAAACTTATTCAATTACAAGACTAGGTATTTCAGGCATGTTGTATAACAAACAACCTTCATTCCAAAAAGAATACAACTTTTATTTTTCAATACAATTCAAGAATGAATCGAAACTCTTTATATAAGGTTCAAAATTAAATAACCCAATACAACATGAAAGTTCATGTCTTCTTTAATCACTTACGATGTCCATCTACAAAATTGCTAGCACGGGTCAGTTCAATGAACTGAGCATGATAAGCACTAAGCATTAAAGTAAAGTGCATTCCACTAATTGCTTCATTAAACAACTTTTCTTTCATGAAACAATTGGAAAACATCATGCAGATAATCATAAGTAATAACATCTAGAAAGAAGTACAATTAAGAAATCTGGATTTACTTTTAAGAAAGGAACATTTTATAATCTGCAACATCAGAATTATACCACAAGACTTAATTGATCCTATCAATCACTTTTAAATAGTCAACAAGTCTTATCATTAAATTATTTCATAAATTCATAAGGATAGAAGGACACATTTAACTTTTCCCAATTTGTAAGGAGTTAGTTACAACATATCTGATATTAGTATGATTCATCTTTCCATACAGACAAAGAAGAAAATCAAATAATGAGAAGTTTGATCAATGAACTTATCAGTCAACAAAAAAAGGATCTCAAACCAACAAGGACCCCAAACCATATTTAATTTCATTTATACTATGAAATGAAATCCATCATCTAATACAAACTTAGAAATTCTTAAGCTAGTTCCCAAAGGAGAATTCAAAACTGAATGCACAGTCAAAGCAAGCACATAACCAACTTCCATGCAAACCTTCCAATGAAGACCTATTCTCATTCACCTAGCTCAAATCCAACATCAAATCTCAGAAGAATTACACAGTACAGTCCCAAACTGTAGAATGCCCCCAAGAGAGTATAATTCTTTCTCTTTAATACATGGTGGTTCAACAATGAAACAATAATGGAGTAAAAGTCCTCCAATCGAAAAAGATTAAAAAGTCACAACAACTCTCAACTCGAAAACTAAATTCCATTACCAGCCTTAACAACAAACTACAAATGAGAAGGCAATTCAAAATCCCAAGCAAGATCCACATTACCAACATCTAGATAAGTGATACTGTAACCTTTCAAACCACATACAAAATAATAGGTTTAAAATTTAGCATTCTACAAAAACCCATGACTCAGATGGAAGAAATAATTAAATAATTTGATAAGACAAGTTCTGTCCTACCTTCTTCCAACTCGACTGAACAAAATAACCACAAACCCCTCTAGTTCCTTTTAAAATCATAAGACATGTAGGGATCGTTTAGCATAAAGGAATAAAAATGAAATAATAGAAGTTCCCATAAACCTCTTTCATCAATACGACTGTCCCAAAGCAAGCCGTTATTCCAATTCATTTATTTCAAAAGAATTAAACAGTCAAGTTCAAGAACACAATGTGGTCTTACATGCCAAAATCATACAACCGTTCATTCTTAAAAATCAAAACAAAGGAGCCCTCGAAAGAAGTTACACAGTCCAACATCTAACCAAACAAAACTCACAAGGCTCCCTTCCAGCAGATAGTATTAAAAAGAGACAAAAGCTTTACAGTATTTAATACCCACTAAACTTCTACTCATAATACCTGTACAAGGTTAAACACGTTGAATCCAATACGAGATCTTAAATGACCAACAATGGAAAAACATGTACCAAGTCAAAAATGAGTTTTAAACACAAGTTCAAACAACACAAGCTTAAATACGAGTTAATAATGAAACTCGAGGCCCTAATAAAATCTCGGAATAAACATCATCATTCATTTATGGGTTCAAGCATTTATGTTCTTCCTAAGGGATAATAAAGCTTTGGTTCAGAGCTCTGAGTATATAATAGAACACAACAACTTGACAACAAGTTCAGTATTCAAGAACTAAATAGTGGTACAGTTGTTGAATACGAAGATTCAACCAATCGGTTCAAAACTTCACATAGTTCCTACACAGTCCCAAAACAAACACAGGGTCTCAACAGAACTCAAAACGAATCTCGAAGCTTCAATATGAGTTTAGAGAAACTACGAAGTCCCACTTCAACTCATGAAACACATGACTGAACAGAGATTCGGAACCGAACAAGTAACTAGCTAGCTCTTTCCACATTAATTTTGAATGCAAGAAAAACAAAGCATCGAATACAAACTACAAGCTTCAAATACAATTAACATAACCTCTAGTTCAAGTTATAGAGTTTTGAAAACAACTTCGCATGCAAACCTCTGACAACTGGTTCAGAGAAAGTTCCCAAGAACTACTATTAACAGCCAAGGATTCACATTCCAAAACCCACATAATTTTCAAGAATACATGCAAGTAAATAACCAGATACATCATGCAAATATAATTTTCCAGTGAGGAGAATTGTTTTAATGAATCATTTAGAAGAAAGCAAGAAATCTTAATGGGTAGAGCCTATCATACCTGATAGTGCCTCTGCCAATTCAAGAAGACTTCCAGCCGAGTTTCCAAGACCTCTTCTTCTCCAAGTAAGATCAAAAATAATCTTTTTCCACAGTGCCTCTTATACATTCCTCAAACCGAAAAATAGATCAAAGAATTCAAAAATAGCCACTAAGTGCAGATTAAACCGATGGTTCAAAAAACCAGATAGCTCCATGTAGAGTAAAAATCATGAAGCATGCAAAGAAAACAACCCCCAACAAATCTGCTAGCATGCCTTCCAAGATGGCTTGCTCACCAAACCTGAGGCATATTAATGACATTAATTCCAAATTTCCCACTTATCTTTCCTTGCCACCACCATTCATAGTTGGCGAGACCTAATTGCACTTCAAAATGCATTTCCAAACTTAGCGATGCCTCAACATAGGTTCCTCTAAACTTTCACTAACCCCTACCACACTGGTAGTACTTTCATGCATTCAAAACCAAATCAAAATCAAATCTCAATAAAAATATTAGGAACCACAGCTTAGTTTCCCCACTTTCCAATGGCCCATAGGTCCCCTTTCATATCCCATTAGTTTAGGATAGATAGAATTTTCTTAGGTTAGATCCTAGGTTAGTTTAAATATATAACCTTAGGATATAACCCCCAATAATAAATTTCCACCTTAGGATAGGATGTAGATTTAACCAAAAACAATAGGTTTAGAAATAACTTAGCATCCCCTAGGTTATTTCCTTTCAAGCTAACAACTTAGGTTAGAATGTCATCCCACGTAAAGTGGTGTAGTAGTAGTTAGGTAAATTACCTGAGTCCCGTATCTATTAGGGTAGACCGTATAGGTAAAGGGTACATAATAATTTCTTTTTCTCAAGAATCCAAAAGTAGGGTTTCTATTTCCCTTAACGCCATTAAGTGTTCTACAAGGGTCGATCAAGAAGAGCCAAGCACAACACAAAACATAATGCAAGCACTATTTTCAAGATGATAAAGAATTTGCAATAACTACAAGTTCAGTCCGTTAAGTATTTTAATCAATGTATGTCAGTTTTTCATTCTATTTAGAGAAGAATTTTTAAAACATACCTTGGATCAATGGAATTGATCCAAGGATGAGTCCAATTGCGAAAGGTAAGTTGCAACTCTTAAAACCAGATTGCAGCTTATCCAATGAGAAGTGAAATAGATTATTGCAAGCAACAACATACCATCCCTATGATCAAAGAGCATAAATGATTTATCCATATCAAGCATGATCTTCAGTAGTCAAATTGACGAATCAGGAGAAATGTGACATTGATGTCAGCTGATGAATGATATCTTGACCTCTGCTATGTTAATACTGAAACAAAATGCACCTACAAAAACATCAGAATCCCTCTCCGAAAGGGGTATGAATGCACATATTTATAGATCACTAGCGATCGGGCAAATCGCCGATGATTTCATGAAATTCTAGCTAAGTTAGTTAAGTGGGTGATTTTTTCCAATCCCGAACTAGAGATGGCATATTTTTAAGTAGTTAAAGTGGGAGGAGGGTAAATTTGGTTAGGATTAGTGGAGTTAGTCCCCTTTTTTGAAATATTTAGTTAGTGTTTTTAAAATGTTTAGTTAGTTAGGAGTAAGTTAGTGTATTTTTTTAGGAAGGTGGTTTTGGAGGCGTTTAGGTGGTTAATGAGGTGTCATAGTGAGGTTTCTTAGTTAACGTAGCAAGGTGTAAAGGGGGAGTTATTTAAATTAATTAAATAATTTAGATGTGAGGGGTGTGCGATTAATTAATTAACTAAAGATGATTTAAGAGGGCGTAATGTCGTAAATGTATCACTTTCCATTGTGAGTGCGTCTCAATCGAGGGATGTACATTTTTGGTGTCTAAAATACCATCAAGGAAAACATAGCTATTAGCACATTGAAGGAATGACCTCCTACAATTTTTGGATAGGTCAGAGGGAATTTTAGATTGAGAAAGATAGTCGAAGATCTCTGTATACCAAATATTAGATTGGTTGCTTTCGATAAGATTGATATTAGGCATCTTGTTGGTATCGGAAGGTTGATCGATACGATGAACAACAACAAAGAGTTTGGATTCTCCATTGTCTAAGGGATGAGGGATGCAAGGAATGTCATGGTGTCTGTGAAGCGGTTAGATGAGTGAGAAATGGTTCGGATAGTATATTGATCGAAAGCCTTGAGGAGAAAATTGACGATGGCCTTGTATTTTTGAAGGACCTCATTTTTACATTGATAGATTCCCTTGATTTAATTTATGATAAGTTGGGAATGACCATAGATATCGAGGATTTGGACATCGAGCATGATAGTAGTTTAGAGGCTTGAGATAAGGGCTTCATACTCATCCATGTTATTAGTACACTCAAAGTTGAGTTTGTAGGTAATGAGAATAAGAGTTTCCCAAGGTGGAATAATGATAACGTCAAGACCTCCTCCTTGCCAAAATTTAGATCCATCAAATAATAATGTCATTTTAAGGGGAGAATACTCATTATCAATGGTGTTGATGGATTCATCTGGAAATTTTTTGTAAGGGAGTTGATTATTAAGAAGAGGGGCGTCAACGAGCTAGTTAGCGATAGCTTGGCCCTTGATTGATTTTTGGGAGATGAATTCTAAGTCAAACTCAATCGCGATCATGAGCCATCAAGTGATGTGATCATTTTGGTAGGGTTTTAAATACATGATTTAAAAAGGGTTGAATCTAGTGATGACGTATGTTTTGTGATTGAGAAGATAGTGTTGAAGCTTAGAAGTGGGGAAGTAGAAAGCACAACACAGTTTTTAGCTTCGGTGTAGCGGGTTTTGTAGTCGTGAATAATGTGACTGATATGATAGATAAATTTCTCTCTATCTTACTCATCGCAGTGTGCTAACATGACACCTAGAACATGGTTTATGGTAGAGATGTAGAGATAAAATGGCTCTCCCTCGCATGGAGGCATGAGCATAGGTGGTGATATAAGATTTTCTTAAGTTCATCAAAGGATTTTTGGCAATTGGCATCCCGTTTGAAGTGGTGTCTTATCCAAGAATCTAATGGAAAGGTTGGAAATGATTAGAAAGTTGCAAGATGAAGCCAGAGGACTAATTGAAGTCAGACCTTGGAGACTCCAAACTTGCTTAATATTTATAGGAGAGAGGCACCTTAAGGATGGATTTGATCTTGGTAGGGTAAAAGTTCAATACCACTAATACAAATGATGAAACCAAGGAGCTTTACAGTTAGAACTCCAAACACACACTTAGATGGATTAAGACAAAGAAAGTATCAGATAAGATGTACATGAAGTGGATTTCAAGGACAGTTAATATGGTCCTGTCGATTGCTTGGATTTACCCAAGAGGTCATCGATATAACCCTATATGATTTTGTGGATGATATCGTGGAAGATATAGGTCATGACATGTTGATAGGTGGCCCCTAAATTTTTCAGACCAAAGGGCATAACGCAATAATAGAATGTTCCCCAAGGGGTGATGAAGGATGTCTTATGTTGGTCTTTTGGTGTGATACAAAATTGATTGTAACAAAAAAACCATCCATAAGAGAAAGCATCTTGTGGCTAGTGGTTAGGTTACCAAGTTACTCAATGTTAGGAAGGGGGAAATCATCTTTGGGACAAGAAAGATTTAAGTCTCGAAATTTGGTTCAGATACAAAGCTTCCCAGAGGATTTAGAAATGGGAATGATGTTAGAAACCCATTATAGATAATCGATGGGTGGGATGAAGTTGGTAGAAGGAAGACATTAAAATTTTTCTTTAACAAGGAGGGATACTTGAGGATGCATACAACACAAATTTTAATTAATTGGTTTGGCATTAGGGATGGTGAAAATTTTATGGAAGACAATGCTAGGGTAAAGGCCTTACATGTTGGTGTATGACCATGCAAAGGCCTGGCTATGCTTGGAGAGGAAAGAGGTGAAGGCTTCTAGCTCTCATGGATAAAGAGATTGGTTGAATTTGAAGATGTGGGGCTCTTGAAAATTCCCTATGTTGATGTTGATGGTGGATTCATTGAGGAGGGTGGATGTATTATGAGGTAAGGCCTTATGAAGATGAAATTATTATACCCCCATATAAGAAATAATGGATTCATCATCACTGCATTGAAGAATGTTGATGGTAGAGGAATTCCCCTTTACCATGTTGGGAGAATTTAAGAGGAAGAGAACTGGTTTTTCCTTTAACTTATATGGTGACTGGTCCTAAAGTGATCACGAAGATTTAAAAAATTTAAGAGAAAGGGACATTGTGTTTTCTATGTCCATGGGGTCATCAGATGGAAAAGGAGGTGATGGATCCATGTGCATGGGGGATTTAGAGGAAGTAGGCGTGAGAGAGTTAGTGGGATGTTATTTAAATCCCAATATGAATTTCTCTTGGGGTTTGTGGGATTGGTCAAGGATAATATCATGCATGCCTTGTTCATAACGTCAAACACAATGGGGGAGATAGGTGTAGGTGAAGGATTTTTTACAGAGGAAATTGAAGCCGTTGGTGTATAACTTGGTGTGGGGTTAGATTTCTGTGTGGGAACAAGGGTAATGAGTGCCACCATAGATAAGATTGGTTTTTAGGGGAGGTGGAATGAAGTAAATGATATCCTTGACATTAGGTTGATACATATGATATTTTTTGGGTATATCGAGTTGATTGGGTGTGGGAAGAGCATTAAGGGTGAGGAGTTGATACTCTCCCAGTGAGAGACGTTGCATCACAGTGTTGAGAGATTCATCATTAAGAAACTTGGATGTAGGTACATATAAACTAGTAGATGCCTTAGAAGATTAATCTTGGCTAGGAATAAGCACATAATTTGGTCGGTAGGTCATGTGGCATGCTTTTAAGGGAGGAAGATCAGCAAGGAGTGTGTTGATTTTTTGTTCATGTTTGTACTTAATGAAATGATGAAGAGTGGATGGGACGCATTGCATAACATAGATCCATGGGCGTACGAGTAAGATGTTATTTTGGAAATACCCCTTAACAACCTAGAAGAGTTCATGGAGGAGTTTTTCACCAATGTGGATGGGGAGGATAAATGTTCCTAAAACAGGGGCAACATTATCATTAAAAGCTTGAAGAATTACATGCAACTGGGTGAAAATGGTGTCTTGAAGCTTGAGTTGGTTAAAGGTATGGGATGAGATGATGTTGATTCTAACACCATTTTCAATCATAGATCATCAGATGAAGGTCTCATTGATGCAAATGAAGATGAAAAGGGGAAGATCATTATCTTCAGTTAGAAAGTTAGGGATTTTAGAATTGTCAAAGGAGATGGCGACAAAAGCTTTAAGATCACCAATGAGGACCGTGAAAGGTTGAGGTTCATCAGTGATAATTGGGATACACTGCAAGGCTTTGATGAGAACTTGTTAATGATTAGGGGAGCTTTGGATAAGTTCATAGAGAGACATTTTGATAGGGGCTTGATGTAATTGCTTCACAATACTTTGTCCAATGCCAATAGGATTTTGGGTTTATAGAGCAGCTAGGATGGATACCTTAGGCTTTGATAAAGAGGGAGATGGATGGGGCTTGTTAGAAGGAACAACGTCGATAACTCTTGGTTTTTTTAGGTGGATGGTTGAGAATCGTGGGGGTGAGAGCAATTGGTAATATGGACAAAATTTATGAAAAGGGGGAGATCTTCTTTGGAAGAGGTAGAGTTCAATGGTGGGATTGCGACAAAGGATGTGGATAGAGGACTGGATTTAAAGGCCTTGTAAGTTGCAGATTTGATTTGAAGAGTATGTTTGGATGTAGGTGAGCTAGTGGATGGAAGAGGGTGGTATTCTTTGATGAGAAGGTCATCCTATTCTACGAGGTTGTTGATGAGGGTTGTAATAGTCATACAATGCTCTGTGTCATGTCTAGGGACATGATGATAAGCACAAACAAAATTATAATGAAACCATGTTGGTTTCCACCCACACAAATAGAAGGATTTGATAGGGGAAGGGTAATTGTGGATGTATGGATGAGGTGATGAAGGATTTCGGTATAAGACCCAAAAAGGGGTTTTAAAAGAGTGGTTTGCATAGGTTGTGGATTGATTTGGTTTAGGAGTGGTGCATGAAGAAAAAAATGGTGCCTTACTCTTATGGGGTTTTGTAGAGGCCTTAGATTCTGCTTTGGATTTGGAAGGAGGAGTGGATAATTTTGATTCAGATTTGGTGAGGATGGGAGATTCAGATGAAGGACATGGTCCCAAAATGGATAGAGGAGGCCCTAATATGGATGATTGGACATTGAGTTATTTTTATTGATGGAGCTTTGAATGGGGAAGCTTTTGTTTCTTGTGCGGATGAGTAAGATATTTTTGGATGAGGATGCCAAGGTTCTTAGATTTTTGCTATGAAGTTTTTCTCTTGGAAGGGACCATGATGATTTCAACAATGAGGTTGTCTTTGGAGGTAGGATCAGATGGTTTTGATGTAGGTTGTGTCAGAGATGTGAGGATTGAGAATGACAATGGTTTTTGGACAACATGATTGGTAAGATCAGAAGAGGATGCAGATTGTGTGGAATTTGGAGGTGTTGATATAGAAGTGATTGTACGTGTTAGAGATGAGGATGGGATTAGAACATCATTTGCAATTGAATCAAGGGGGAGTTTGCTTGGTAAAGGATTTAAGGGAAGATGTGGATGTGGACGTAGATTTAGATGTCGATGTGGGTATAGATATAGCTGTGGATGTGGTTATAGAAGTAGATGTAGATGTAGGCATGGATGTATAGGTAGATGTTGAGATAGATGTGGGGATGGATGTGGGTATAGTAGATGTAGGTATATTAGATGTGGGTGTAGTAAATGTGGGTGTAGTAGATGTGTGTATAATGGATGTGGGTATAATAGATGTAGATATGGGTGTAGATGCTATTATGATTATAGATGTAGGCATAGATGCTGAAGTAGACATGGGTGTAATAGATGAGGGTATAATAGACGAGGGCATAATGGATGTGGGTGGTAATGCTGAAACTTGACTTAGAGTATTGATTGCATTGGTGTCAGGAACTTGAGATGAGAGAGGATTAGATTGGTTGTTTGGTGGATGATTAGGGAAGGGCTTCTTTAAGACATCTAATGGTTGGTTAGGAGGAGCATTTGGGTTATCTAATTGAAGGTCCCCATGATCGATAATTCATTGTACTAGGTCCTTGAAGGTACAAAACTTTTCAATATCATGACCATAGACATGATGATGTTTACAATAATAGTACTTGTAGTATCATATGGGTTTGGGCTGTGACACACTATTGTTGAAGACCAAGCTGATTGAGAGCACTCCTTTTTGTCTGGGAAGGACTACCTGAGAAGCAAAGCAAGACCACAAGATAGAATTAAAAGCATAGGTTGGTGGATTTCCTAGCAAAAGCTAGATCCAAGAAGCAGGGCACTTCCTTGAAGGCTTGTCAATCCATATTTTAAAACAAATTAATGCTGATAAATAACATGAAAGAGAGAGTCCTACTGTAGTTGTATAATTTAGGTATCTCACACAAACAAAGTAATTCAAATCTAATCTAAATAGTGAATACAAGATTAAATTTAAAGAGGGTGGTGAGTATCAAGGTTTACAGGTGAGGCAGGGGGTAGTATGGAGGTCTAGGTGAAGTTATGGGAGGTTTTGAGGAGTTTTGGGTGGGTGAATGAGCTTGCTGGTCTAGGGGAAAATGCTAGACATAGAGACCGATGCCAGTTGGGGAACTGATGTCGGTCACTGGTTTTAGCCGGGATCAGTTGGCTAACCGATCACAATAGGGGAAATTAGGTGCCAAAGGTGAAAATGAGTTGGTTTGGGCTATTTGTGATTGCACATAGTACTGGGAAGGTTTAGGAAGGGTGTTGGGATTTAGGTGAAGGCTCAATAAGGGTGAAAGAGGTGGTTGGAAAGGAAGGGAGGTTCAAATTGGTAGGGTATTGGGTAGATGGGTGACATATGGTATTTGGGTGAGAGGAAGGAGGTACAAAATAAGACAATAAGAGATTAAGACCAAAGCTAAGAAACTAACAACCTGGTTAAGATACTTATATGAAGATTGAAGATTAGATAGATGGCAGTGGTTGATGGGTGCTTAGAGGAGAAATGGGTCTGAGATCCAGTGCCACAACAACGAAGCCTGAGTGCTTCCTATGTGAACAATCTGAGGCTATGGACTAAGAGGTTGATTGTTGGTGAAGAACTTGAATGCTCTAGTGTTGTGTTTGATCATCAGGAATGTTGATTTAATGCCCAAGATGCAAGATGAAAATGAATACCAAAATCAAACCAAGAAGAACCCAGTGAAAGATTTGAAAATCCTTATTTAAAGGAACTGATGGTGGTTCCTTGACCGATGTTGCCAAGGAATAACTGGCATTGGTTAGGGAGAAATAGTCAATTTTTCTCAAAATAGCCTGTTTCCTCCCTTTTTGGCATGGATCAAGAATGGATTATGGGTTAGGAGTCTTGATTCTCATTAAACATGGGAAATTGATGGGAGAGGTAGTTGGAAATAAATATTAGGGTTAGAAAGAGTGTCAGTTAGTTAGGGGAAATGATGACTTAGTCTTACGGGGTTAAGGGTAGTGATGACTTAGCCTTAGGTGTTAAATGGCCTTGGAATGGGTCCAAGCTGAGGTAGTAATTAACCTAATATTGATGATTAAATTAATAAAAATGTGTGAAAGGGGTCATGGTAAGGGAGTATATATGATTGAAGGGGCTTAGAGGGTTGTGACCCAATTTTGGGTGTCTACATTTTCCCCTTTTTTTTGTGTAGCTTGTACTAATAAGCGATGATGACAGAAACAAGAAGTAGATTTCCCTAGATAAGGGTGGAGGTGATCCCCCTCAAACAAAGAACTATTGTAGTGGAAGGCCAAATCAGTGATGGGTTTGATAAGGTGGTAGGTGATGAAAAAAGGGTAAGGTGTAGGTGTAGGCAATACTGATGATGGAGTGATCTAAAGGTGAAGATAGTCAAACACACACATGTGCTCTAAATGCAACAAGGCACAAGGTTTAAGAGCACACACACTCTACATTTTCAAAGGTTGATAGTTTATTCAAATAAGGGTGATGTGGTCCAGTATCGAAGGTATAGGATGTGATCCTAGAAACATAATGGGTCTAGGTGCAGGAATGGGTATAGGTGTGTTCCAAAACACCAAAAAGTCTTGTCTGGTCAAGAGAAACATCACAAAATAAGGCAAGAAAAGGTCGGTGGAAAAAACAACACTGGTAGCATTATCGCATGATAGAGCGAGTAAGCGAGTTCAATTGTCAAATAGATGAGGTCGGGTCAGCAAGGGTATATAGGTGAGGTAAATGTGCCCCTAAGTATCCTTAGGGAGGTGGTGAGGTGGTGATGTGAGTATATAGGGATGCTCTAGGGCTGTAATAATAAGAAAAATGCACACTATAACAAAGATTAGGTCAAATGAGGCTGATTTGGTTATATGCAAGGTGATCGATGCCGGTTCAGGGAAACTGATACCTGGTAGGGTGACCGATGTTGGTCACCTAGGGCATGACCCGATCGACATCGGTTGCCAAAATGATAAGTCAAAACAAAAAACCCACCCCAAAAGTGCTCATTTTCTCATTGGTTAATTTGGAAATGATTGGTGGAGAGCATATTGGTGAGGAAAGTGACATAAAGGCTCAGATGAGTGTTTTGGCGAGAGATTAGTGGTTGGAGGAGTGAGTTCAGGGGCCCACTTGTAGCCACTTGATTGAATGTGATTTTTTGAGAGCTTGGAGAGCTATTTGATATGGTAGAGGTAGGGGAAAGAGCAGGGGGTGCTCCAGTGTAGCCGCCAGAGATCCCAACACGGAGGCGCTGACGAGTAGAGGTAGGATTCAAGCTTGAATTTTAGTTTTTTTGAAGAATAGGCTAAAAAAATGAAAATTTTGTTTTTTTTTGAAATTTGATTGAAATGGGGGTGAAATTGGGTTATGGGAGGGTGAAAGTAGGTTAATTAGGGGTCAAAATGAATTTTGGGAAATTTGCGGTGATTTGGGTGGGTAAAATTAGGTGTTTTGTCAATTTTTTGCATTGGGGGGATGTGGGGGTTTGGCCTTGGGGCCGAACCAGTAACCGATGTTGGTCGGTTATCGGTCATCATCGGTGAGTGAACCAATGACGACTGGCAATGGGGGCTAGCATTAATAGGGTGACCGATGCTGGTTGCTCAGGGAATGGGTAAGTTTTAAGAAAATTGTGTTTTGGGATGTTGAAGGTATGTTTAAGTTAGATGGGGTGTCAAAGCTAGGTCTAAGGCAAGTGTAGGCTAGGTAAGGTGTCCAAAAGAACATTGAGGGGAGGTTTTAGGTAAATGATGATGCAATAGGATGAGTTTGGGAGGGATAGGGAAGGGTAGGTCAAATAGGTGAAATGGTGGTAAGAATATGACTTTGGGAGGTAGGTTAGGTAAAGGTGGATGGTCTAGGTAAGGCAAGGTAGAAAATAGGCTAAGTCGAGTGTTGAATAGAAAGTTGAAAGGGTAAATGATTAACTTGTGTGAATGTTGATGATGTAGGCTAGGTAGTAGATGACGATGAGGGACCGATTGCCACCCTTGTTAGTATAGATGAGACCTACCATTTCAGAGGAGGAGTGGGAGCACATGAGGGCAGTTGGGCTAGGTGTGGTGAGGAGATATAGGAGGATTTCCTGAGATCACATCATGATGGTAGCCCTCATCGATAGATGGGACCTGGCTACCAACACCTTCCATCTGCCAATGGGAGAGATGACCATCACACTATAGGATGTGTATAGGATTCTATAGCTTCCGATCATTGGGGAGCCATTATATGAAGTTTCGTTGTCAGATGTGGTGGGTCATATGGCTATGGTGTTTGGGCCGGCCAAGACAGAGCTGAAATCATAATGTGAGTATTCAGTTATGGTGCAATGTATGTGGTGTATCCGCATAGGAGACTCATCTGTCAGTGTTGATGATGGTTGGCATCAGTTGTTTTTTCCCTTCCAGACTCAGAGGGTGGGAGGTTTCCATGGGCCTTGATGGGAGTCCTAGAGGACATGGTGTTTGATAAGGTTTGTTTTGCATGGGCACTAGCATACTTGGTTAGTTTGTACATGGAGCTTTGGGCTTACAGGAGGATACAACAAGATGGTCTCTATTGTACATATCTGTTACACTGTTAGGCATATGAGCACATTGTGTGCCTTCATCTGCTTGGTCTACCATGAAAGGGGTGGGAGGTGGGTGTATATAGGTAGGATATAGGAGGTGGTTACGGATTGGAGAACATGCAATGGTGGATGGGGTGACTCATAACATATTATTAGAGGGTACTAGATAGCCTGTCACTAGTAGAGATTCTATGGAGGCCATACCTCATATATCCAAAGTTCATAGGCATGGAGGAGGAGTTAGAGGGTCTACAACTATTGAGATGGATCTAGGGATGCAAGACTGATGAGAAGGAGTGCATACCTATAGATTAGGTCAGATGATAGTTCAGCTTACAACAGGGTGTGCCCCCACCATTCCCACAGTACCGTCGAGATGATGTGGAGATGCCATTACCTCTTCCACAGCCTACACCACCAATAGGAGTGGAGGAGTAGGTAGCGGATGAGACTATAGATGATGTTGGGTGCACGACTGGGTATAGGCAGTGGTGGACAACATAGTTACAGGCAGCACCAGCCAGGCTAGGACCGCCTGATTTGGCCATAATTATCAGTGAGAGAGACATGTTATGGGTGTAGGTTACAAGACTGTAGGCCCAGGTGATTGATTTATAAGCACATGAGGCCACATTATAGACACAACTAGGTGGCACATAGGCACAGGCTGGTGATGAGGGGATAGGTTACAAGACTGCAGGCCTAGGTGACTGCTTTACAGGCACATGTGGCCCCATTATAGACACAGTTAGAAGTAGCACATGAACATGCCAATGCCAGGGGACATGTGGATGCCCCTCCTTCACCTCCGAGGGAAGATTATGGGACACAAATATAGGGACATGGTCCATTATTATAGGCACATGTACCAGGATAGGGTCCACAGCCTCAGGTACAGGGACAGGGACCACTACCACTGGGACAAAGTCCATATATAGGTAGTAGAGAAATGCCACCACCACAGGTGATATCATGGACTGATACAAAGAGGTTGTGCCTGAGGCTAGATATTATGAGGATCAGATTATAGAGTTTGGTCTCCCTATTTCCAGCTATGCTACTTACAAAGCTCAACAAGTAGCCAGTCAGAGGTCCAGCTCATGGACCCATAGTGCTAGTAGTTCAGGGAGCCACCATACTCATGGGCATGGCCAGTAGGAGGTGACCAGTGGATAGATATAGAGGCTAGGTGAGGGGATGAGAGAGAGTGGAAGAGGCACCGGGCCCTCCCAGGGATGATGAGATGATTGAGATTGTTTTTATTTTTTATTTTATGACTTATATATACCAGCCTACATGCCAAAGAGGTGAGTTATACATGAGAGTTTTTGAGAGACTTATTTATATCTATTATGTATACAATGTATTGACACATAAACTTTCTAGTATATAGATGATGCTATTTATATCTGATATATTTTGGTTTCATTTCCATTGTATTGTTATCATGGAAATTAGATGTAGGTATGATTGATGATGTTGTGTTTTGGTTTCATTTCCATTGTATTGATATTATGGAAATTAGATGTGTAAACATGTTGTTGATGTATGGTTTGGGCCATGTTTAATTTCCAATGTATTGATATTATGGAAACTAGATGTAGGCATGGTTGTTGTATGGTTTGGTTTGGTTTAATTTCCAATGTATTGATATTATGGAAATTAGATGTAGGCATGGTTGATGGTGTTGTGGTTTGGTTTATTTAATTATTGATATTATGGAAACTAGATGTATAGGCATGGTTGATGATGTTGGTTTGGTTTGGTTTAATTTCCAATGTATTGATATTATGGAAATTAGATGTATGGTTGAGGCCAATGTATTGATGTTATGGAAATCATAGATGTTGGCATGGTTTGGGATTGTTTAATTTCCAATGTTATTGATATTATGGAAACTAGATGTAGGCATGATTAGGTTTGGTAGGGTTTAATTTCCAATGTATTTATATTATGGAAAAATAGGATGGAAAGATAAGAAAAGAAAAATGGAGGGGAAAATAATGTCCGAGCTAACCTCTGAAGACCCCATGCCTTTAAAGTGCTATCTACATAGC
The DNA here is from genome assembly GCA_019776745.2 of Taxus chinensis. Taxonomy (NCBI): domain Eukaryota; kingdom Viridiplantae; phylum Streptophyta; class Pinopsida; order Cupressales; family Taxaceae; genus Taxus; species Taxus chinensis. The sequence continues at coordinate 212,295,491 of CM034153.1, read as the reverse complement.
CCTTGCAAAAAAGGCCTATGGTTGATGTAGTTCTCCCATAAGATAGGGAAGAATAAGATGGTGGTAGGTAAATTGGGTAGGATTGGGTAAGGTAGATTGGGTAAGATGGATAGTGGTAAGATAGGTTGGGTAAGGTAATTGGTTGTGGTAGATTGTTGGGTAAGGTAAGTTGGGTAAGATATGATTATTTGATTTAATGTCCAATGTATGATGGTATTATGGGAACTAGATGATGGGTATAGGTGTGGGTGAGACAAGAATAGAACCAAGATATCCGATATCAATGGTCTTGTCCTGTTGAAGAAGCAACAAGTAGACAGAGGGGAACCAAAAAGAATGAAATGTTCCATAGTTAGCAAGGACCATAACGGCCATACCCAATAGGATTATGAACATAAACCCTTTGAGGCATTACATGATTGATAGGTCTATGGTTGAAAGAAGTTGCATGATCACAAAGTGTTGCATGAGTGCCCACGTCCCTTGAGTAGATAGGAGAAAATAAAAGAGGGTAGGGTGGAGTGGTTTGTTTAGCGTAACCTTGTTGTGGGACAACATGCCCCTTCTGCAAGATACCCAAAACCAGCATAGGAAATTCCATGACCAAAAGTTTGTATTTTTCATGATTTTTTTTCTTTTACATTTTACTTTTTGCATTCATAGACTGATTGATGTGGGAAGTCTATATTGGTATGAATAATAGTGTCTCCTTGAGGTCTTCGTGAAGTTAATCGATGCAGGAAGCTCCAAGACATACTTTTTTTTAACAAATATAGATTAGTCTTCTTTTTTTATAGACTAAGTACAACATGTGGCTAGATTTTTATAGTTGTCCTTTGAGGGAGAAGTCTACTTATAACAACAATAGAGAGACATAGATGTTCATTTGAGGGAATCATCTATTTGTGAGAAGTTTGACTCAAGGAGTAGAATTTTTGTTATCCCAAAATTTTTGCATTATTTTGGACTTGTAGTCATGGACAAGACTATAAAGGAGTATAGGCCTCTTTTATGAAGGAAAAACCATAACACGATAAAGGTTAGCTATGAAAGAGGGGTTTCAAGTGACGAACAACCATGGGATTCCATCCTGAAAAGGATGAAAAGTATCCATGAGAATCATGCCATGAGTAGAGCCATGGTACTCATATTCAAGATAAGGTTGAATGGTGATAGATAATCACACAATTATGTTTAAGTCATTGGTCCTTAAAAGAGGTAGGTGGAAGGAGAGGTTCACTCAAGGGACGAGCATATATGAGACATAAAGTGATGTAGTACTTTATTTAACAATAGAATGGTCGAAGATGCAAGGCATTAAGGGGCTCAGGTTTGGGTTTACCCTCAAGAGAAGATAAATGATAAGTTCCTGATCCATAGGTATGGGTGACAATATAAGGTCCAAGCCAATTAGGAGAAAACTTTCCTCATTTACTTTTCTCCATTTTGGTTACATGTTGATTTTCCTTCAGGAAAAGATCACCGATCTTGAATGTTCGTTCTTGAACGCATTTTTCATAGGCACACTTAATGCACTTTTGGTAGATTTGGAGGTGGTCTAGAGCATTTAAATGACGTTCATCTAGTAGCTCAAGTTGTGCCAAATGTTCTTGGTGAAAATCATCATCAGAGAGGATATCTTTAAGAGATATATGAAGAGATGGAATTTGGATTTTGAGAGGTAGGATGGCCTCTATACCGTAGACCAAAGAGAAAGGTGTGGCAGTGGTAGAGGTGTGAATGTTGGTATGATAAGCCCATAAGGTGAAAGGAATGTGTGTGTGCCAATCCTTACCAGATTCATCAACCACTTTCATAAGAATTTTGTTGAGAGTTTTGTTAGAAGATTTGGCTTGACCATTTTCTTGTGGGTAATATGGTGAAGAGAAACTGAGTTGAATACCAAAGTTGTCACACAGTTGGTGTAGGGTTTTGTTTTTGAATTGTTTTCCATTGTCAGTGATGAGGTGATGAGGAACACCAAAGTGACAAATGATATGGTGGTTGATAAATTCAACTATTTTCTTGGATTTGGTAGAAATGAGAGGGATGGATTCCACCCATTTAGTGTAATATTCAGTCATCATGATGATCCAACAATGAAATTGTGAGGAATGAGGGTTGATCTCTCCAATGAGATCCAAACCCCATTGAGAGAAGGGCCAAAAGTCTCTGATGACTTGTAAGGCGTGACTAGGAGTATGATGAAGGTTAGTATGTTTCTGACACTTCACACAACATTTAACATAGTCACAATAGTCTTGGTTAAGGGTTGGCCAGTAGTAGCCGAGTCGAAGGATACACTTTGCAACAATGAGGCCACTAAAATGTCCCCCACAAATCCCATCATGAATTTCTTTGATGGTGTATGGGATTTCAGAACTAGTGAGGCACCGTAGGAGGATACCATCAAAGCCATTTTGTAGAGAAGACCTCCCATGATGATGTAATGAGAGAGAATGTTTAGGAAGGCTCATCATCAATTATGAGTGAGATCCAGAGGTTGGATTGAAAGCAAGAGGTAGTGACTGAACTACTTATACCAAATGTTCACGTGGGTCAGTATCAATGCTACCCAAAAATTAAGGTTATGATAATATAAGAAGGTGACTACAACCGTTATATTGTGACAAATATTTTTGAGTCTGAAGGTGAGGAAAGTATTTGAGAAGCAAGACAAGCCATGGTATATACGAATTTGTTAGTGGATCGTGGAGTGGCTTGAATGAGGTAGTGATCAAACATGGTCAAAAGTAGGTGGACATGATGTTTATACTTTCAAAGCTCATCATTACGACACTGGTACAAACCATTGATTTGGTTCACAACCAGTTGAGAGTCACCAAATATGTTAATGGATTTAACATCTAGGGAAATGGTAGTTTGAAGACCTAACACAAGAGCTTCATACTCGACTATGTTATTGGTGTAGTTGAAGTCTTGTTTAAAGGATAGTGGCATGGGATCACCATCAAGAGGAATGAGGATGAACCCCGCACCTCCCCATGGTGACATTTGGATCCATCAAAGAATAATGTCATTTGATAAACAATATCATCAATGGAGAGGGTGGTGATAGATTCATCGGGAAAATTAAAAATTTGAGGATTGATTCCTAGGAAGAGGAGCATCTAGAAGTTGATCCGTGATGGTTTGTCCTTTGAAAAAATTTTGATGAATGGACTCCAACACCAAGGCTACAAGATGTATGAGCCAACACGTGGTGCGTTGATGTTGGTAAGGTTTGGAATACATGTAATGAAGAGGGTCAATGTTGGTAATGAAAATGTTTTGTGATTAAGAAGGTAGTGGTGAAGTTTGGTGGCCACGAAGACTAGGGCTAAGAAAATATTTTCAGCATGAGTGTACCGAGTTTCGTAGTCTAGAAGAGTATGGATTATGTAATAAACCACTTGTTCCCTATGTTTCTCATCATGATGAGTGAGCATGACACCCAAGGAATGGTCAGTAGTAGAAATGTAAAGGTAAAAAGGTTGATCATCTTTAGGTGGAATGAGCACAGGAGGATGAAGAAGTTAGTTCTTCAATGCTTCAAAGCTTTGTGACACTCATCATTCCAATGGAAAGAAACATCCTTTTTAAGGAGGTGGTGAAATGGTTGGCATCAGTCTGAAAGTTGAGAGATGAAGCATCAGATGGATTGTAATTTTCCTTGCAAGCTATGAAGCTGTTGAAGGTTAGTAGGTGGAGGCATGTCAAGAATTTCCTTGATCTTAGCGGGATCAACTTCGATACCCCACAAAGAGATGATGAAACCAAGGAGCTTACCTAAGAGAACTATGAAAAACACTTCTTTGGTTGAAGGTGAATAAAATATTGGATAAGGCGGTCCAAGATAACTTTAAGAACGGTCAGGTGTTCGGCGCGATGCTTGGACTTACCAAGAAGGTCATCTACATAGTCTTCCAATATGTCATGCAAGATTTCATGGAAGATGTAAGTCATACCATGTTGATAGGTAACACCATAGCATTTTTTCAAGCCAAAGGGCATGACGCGATAGTAGAAGGTCCCCCAAGGGGTTATGAAGGTGGTTTTGTGTTGATCTTCTGGAGTGACTAATATCTGATTATAACCTAAAAACCCATCCATAAGAGATAACATCTCATGGCTGGCTGTAAAGATCAACTAGTTGGTCAATGCTTGGTAGAGGAAAGTCATCTTTTGGATAGGAAAGGTTAAGGTCATGAAAAGTCAGTGAATAGATGTATGAAGTCCCCCAGTCACTTCCGTGATAGGAAAAATGTTAGAGATCCATTGTGGATAGTCAATAGGTAGGATGAAGGAAACAAAGAGAAGGCACTGAAGTTCTTCTTTCACAAGAAGAGAAATATGAGGATGTATTTTATGCAGCTTCTGTTTCACTGGTTTGGCATCAAGGGTTAGTTATGATATTTTGAAGCAAGATATTAGGGTCAATACCTGACATATCACTATAAGACCAAGAAAATGCTTTGCTATGATTGTGAAGAAAAGAGGTGAAAGATTCTTGTTCTGTGGAGTCTAAAGATTGGCCTATCTTTAGAATTTGTGGGTCATCCTGAGTGTGAATGTTGATTTCTATGGTAGATTCATTCAACATGGTTTACATGTCAGAGGGTAACAAACCTTTGAATATAAGAATCCTCCACACCTAAATAGGTCAGAATAGAATCATCATCCTGACATTGAACGATGTTTATAGAAGGTGTATCATCATCCAACATGTCAGGATAAAGAAGAGGAAGGGAAGAGGGAACCTCACCATCATGTTGATAGGTCAGAGGTCCCAAGGAGATGGTGTTCATGAAAAAAAAGTTAGGTGGAATGGATTTGGGATCCATAGACTCTGTGGGAGAAGGCGACATGATAGGTGAGGAAGGTGGGGAAGGCTTTTCGTCTTCTACGAGGGTGATTCAAGATTTCTTAAGAGGGGGTTATCTAGGAAATCCAAGACCACAATGGTCTTTGTGTTTATTAGTGGTGCAATGTATGACGGTGTGATGAAATTGTTTGTAATGAACAAATTCTAAGCCTTTCCAGGTGCAACAGTGAAGAAAAGTGAGTGTGAAGCTACATTTGGTGAGGTAGGAGAAGTCAGATGAAAAAGGTTTGGTTTGGAAGGGAGGTTCAATAGAATAAGAGGAAGTGTCAAGCCCCCCATAGGTTAGGTTGGTGTGAAGGTGGGGAGGGCTGTATGGTATGACCTCTCCTATATGATGATCATAATGTGGGTGTTGGTGTAGTTTTCCATACTCCTGAGGAGTAAGGAATGTGTCAATGCTGAGGAGGTGGTATTCTCCAAGTGTAAGGCATTGAAAAATGCCTACCAAGGGGTCTGTGGTTGGTACTTGGGTAGCAGGTATAGATGAGCTATTTGAATCCTAAGAAGATGGGGCATCAGTAGAGGGTGGAATAGGAGGGTTGGTAGGTGGGTTAGATGAGGAAAGTGAAGTGGTAGATGTGGTAGATGCCTTAACTGGTATTAGAACATCATTTGGATGGTAAATCATATTACAGGTTTTGAAGGGGGAGGGATCTTCTGAATGGTGTAAGGTTCCCCTTCATATTCAAATTTGAGGCAATGGTGAAGGGTGGAAGGTACACAAGCCATGGCGTGAATCCAGGGACAACCTAGCAACATGTTATACTGGAAATCTCCTTCGAGAATGTAGAAGAGTTCAGGAATAGTTCAGGGACCCACACAGATGTGGAGGAAAATGGTGCCAAGGGTAGTGGTCATGGCATCATTAAAATATCAAAGCATGACGAGGTTGCTAGACATACAATTAGCTGGTATGCCTATTTTTTTGTAGGCATGAGAAGAGATGATGTTGATGCTAGTGCCCCCATCAATCATAATGCATTTAACATGAATATCATTAATGTAAGTGGAGATGAAAAGAGTGGGATCAGGATCATCAGGTTGTGAAGGGGAAATATCTGATTTGGAGAAATTAATGGAAGTAATCTGATGAGGGGTAATGAGGGTGGAAATAGGTGAAGTGTCATTGGGTGGAACCTCAATGGATTGTAGGACCTCAATGAGGGCTTGATGATGAGAATTGGAATTTTGAATCAAGTCATATAAAGACATCTTCAATGGGGATTGGTGAAGCTGTTTGATCATTGAATGATGTGTAACCCCAAAAGAAGTAGGTGGTGATGACCCAAGGATGGTTATCTTGGTATGGAGGTGCAATTGTAATGGAAGGTGAAGGTGAACTAGAAGGGTTACTAACTTTTTCCTTTCCTTTTTCTTTCATAGGTTGTGACCATGTGGCTACACACACCATGTTAATTTCAAATATAGGAGGAAAAGAGGGTTTTTTAGGCTTACCTTTATCCCTAGGTGGATGTGAAGGAAAATATTGTAGAATGGGTTTGGGACTAGGTTGTGTGGTGATGGGTGAAGAAAGAATGGAATCCTCCTCCAACAGATCATCTTCTTTGAAGAGACCATCAGAATCACAAAGTTGAAGGAGAATATTTTTAAGAGCCTTACAACTCTTGACATCATGCCTTGGTGAGTGATGATAAAAGAAATTTTTTGTGTCATCAAACCCTATTGGTTTAGGTTTGAGAGGATCATAAGGCTTGATAGGTGGAAGTGATACAATAGATGTCTCTTACAACCAAGTAAGGATGTTAGAGTAGAATCCTGCCAAAGGATCACAATGAGAGGTTAAGGTTGTATTGGGAGAAGGGGTATGTGACCTTTGTGAGGGGGGCGAGGTGAGAGATCGCATTGGTGTAACTACTTTTTTGGTAGGTAGTGAAGGTTTGGGTTTAGGTTGTGCCTTCTTGGGTAAAGGCGGAGGATCAAATGTGGTAGGGTGAAGGAGACTTAGAAGGTGTAGGTATCTGAGTAAGCCAAGGTGAAAGTGTGGGTGTTGGAAAGAGTGAGGGTAAAGGTAGTGAAGAAGGTGTGGGTAGAATGGGAGGTGAAGGAAAGGGTATAGGTTTTCACACTTTGGGTTTTCCTTGGTAAAGGGGTAGGTTAACCAAGGTTGAAGGATGTGGGCCCAATATCAATGACAGAGGTGAAGGTGAGTGAGAAGGTGTGGGGGATATGAGGGTGTGAGCCCTAAGAGGTTAGGTCTTCCTTTTAGGTGCTAGAGTAAGTTTTGTGATTGGTGTGAAGAAGTTGACAATTCTAGCTTGACAGGGGGATGTAACAGATTTGGTACATGTAAAACCCCTAAGGTGGTAGTAGGTTTTTGAGCTGATGGAGGCTTGAGTGGAAGGGGTTCTGATGAAGAAGGGGCTAATACCACCAGTTTAGGCTTAATATCCTTAGTCATTTTGAATATATTTGGATATATGGTAGAGGTATCAGGGGAGGACATCTACATTTGTGTGGAAATTGGGTTTCTAAGGTTCCCCCAGAGGGTAGTGTAATCGAATACTCCAAGTGGTCAACCAAATGAGAGAATGGTTTTGGAGTAGATGAAGAGGATGATGACTTAGTGCCAAATCCCATGAAGAGATCTGAGGCTTGCGAGACAAGGAAGGTCTTAGACTCTGACTTGGTGGGTACGAGTGAGGTAAGAAGAGTGATGGGATATTTGAAGACCTTCAGAGAGGTATCACCAATAGGAAGAGTAGATAAAATTGGTCCTTTATGGGTTGAGGAGAAGGAAAAGTGGGTAATGTAGAATCCTCTATGGATATAGAGGATGATAAGGTGGGATCCTCTATAGGTAGAAGAACAAGTAAGGTGGGATCATCTATAGGTAAAGGAAAAAGTGAGGTGGGATCCTCTATGGTATGTAAAATAACAAGTAAAGTGGGTTCCTCTATGGGTAAAGGAACAGTGAGGTGGGTTCTATGGGTAAAGGAGGAGGTTCATGGGTAGAGGAGTTCATGTATTTCCTCAATAGATGTTATAGGAGGATACTGGATAGAAGGATCAGACGTTGTATTGAAGACTGCATGAACCACATGTACATTAGTTTCTTCTTTAGATGTCTCACCAGCTTGAGTTGATGAAGGGGCATGGTTAGGAAAAGGTTTTATGAAAATGTCCAAGTTTGCATTGGGAGGTGCATTAGGTTTGTCAAGGACGAGATCACCAATTTCTAACATTCCTATGTTTTTAAAGGTTTTAAAATTTACGTCACTACATCCTCTTACATGATGGTAATTACATAACTAATTTTCTTTATACCAAGCCAGTGTGGGGTGAGAAGGATAAAAATTAGTATGTGGTTTGATGGGAGGAAAACTGATGGCTCCAGCCTTCAATGAATTTTCTAATATGGAAGAATAAGGCTCCCTAATGGGAGTATAACTCTTTTGTTCACACTGATATTGAAATTTTTTCACCGGCAAGAGATTGGATGGAGGTTTAGATTTATTAGATGGATGAGAAGGGTCATCTTTTAGAAATACCACATTAGTGGATCCTTTTTGCTTGGGATGGTTTTTGGGTGGTTTAGAAGAAGAATCGTTTGATTTGAAGGTGGCATTTTTGTTATGTAGTTTTAGTTTTTCTTCTTCAAGGGTGTGGATCTCAAGCTTCATAGCCATAGTTAAAGCCTCGTCAAACATACAAAACATTTGAACCTAAAGAGTTGAGGAAATGTGTTTGGCACACACCCTTGTAAACAAATCTATGATCTCAAGCTGCGCGGGAGATAAGGAAAGCTGATTGATTAAGCCTCACCACCATGTGATGAAATCAACAATAAACTCATCATCATATTGATGAATATAATATAAATATGTCATAGAGACCTTTTTAGAATGTTTATCAAAAAGTGATCAAGAAAGGTCTGTGCCAATTGATTAAAGGAAAAATCAAGTGTTTGGGAAAAACATTGTACCAGTCTAAGGCAGGTCCCGATAGGGACATGGGAAAGGTACGAAGGAGCAAGGCATCATCATGGCCTATTAGGTAACAAGTGTGTCTAAATGAACACAAGTGCTATTGTGGGTCCTCTTTACTATTGAAGCTATTGAATTTAGGTAGTTCCCATTACATGGGATACATATTAATAGGTATAGAGGGATGGATGAGTTCACTATAAATATCATTGTATGTTAAGATGTTACGGGACCATGAAATTGAGGCCTCAAGCATCTGCATTATATCCATCATCATTTTAATGAGATCCACAATGTGGTTTGATTGAGGGATGACCCTTGAGGTATAAGGTGCCTAATAAGATGAATGGGTCATAAAAGGCACACTAGTATGTGGTGGTTCCGAGTATGTGAATTGAGACGTAGGTATGTAGGAAGTAGTGGACGAGGAGGGAATATACCCCAAATATGCCATTGAGGTGATGGGTTGTATTTGAGGTAAGGTGGAAGTAGGAGGAGCTTGTGGAAAGATCCTCATGGTGATGGGTGGAAGAGTTTGGGGAATAGAGACCACTAAATTCTGAAATGGAGTAGAAGAGGTCAACATGCAACTAACGATTGTGTAGGAATAGGTACATAAGATGCTGATGATGATATAATAGGGGCAGTGGATATGGGTACTACAAATGTCGGGGGGAGAGAAGATGTTAAGGATGTAGAGGTTAGGTGAGAAGTAGGTGGTTGCAAAATAGGAGTAGGCAATGCTAAAGTAGTTTGGGTGGCCACATTGGCATTCCCTGATATGATAGAGATGGTAGAAATAGGGGGCATGGAAGTGAGCATTCCATAAAGAAGATGACTTGATGCGTCATGGGTGGAAGAAGTAGAAAGGTAATGTTGCAAGGCCTTGGTGTTATGATTGAGGAATCTAGTGAATTCCTCATCACCTTCAGGTATGGTCACAAAAGAATTAGGATCCATTGGAGACGAAATGGAAGGAGGTGAAGGGATAAAAGGAAAAGGTATACAAAATGCATGGAAAACAAGAGATTGTGCTTATTGGTGAGTCCAAACCATACGAAAGGATGGAAAACAGGTACTCTGGGCTCTGTAAAAATGACATAAACTTAGAAACAAACTTTTGGAAAATGTATGGAAGGTGAAATTAGCTCGTTGTTTTTGATAGAAAATAAAAAACACAGAGACCGATGTCGGTTGTTGAACTGATGCCGGAAGATAGAATAACTGATGTTGGTTACTGAACTGATGTCAGTAAGAGGAAATGAATGATGTCGGTTGCTAAACCGATGCCTGTAGGGCATATTAGGTCTAAACTAATTAAATTTGAAATTTCTAAGAATTTTTTTAGTCAAAACAAGCTAAGAACTGGGCTATGTAATATTAATTCTAATCTAACACACTCAAATAACTAGAACTAACTAATCGTGATGGCCAAGTGTGAAAAAGAAAGAAAAATGATGAAATACGATCTCACACCTCAAATAGTAGAATACAAGAAAGAAAGTCACAAATCCAACAAGTAAAATATAACAAACACGTTATTCTAGGAATACAATTTTAGTGTTTTGATGGCTTAAGCCTTAGGAATGACTATGAATATATAGAAAGGAGTGGATACAAGGTACCTAGAAGCCAACTATGGATGGTTTCAGGAAAATTTTGGTGAGGGGTGTCCTCGATATACCTTTCAGTACGTGAGGTCCGAGTTCTGATATGACGATCCGACCATAACACCAGTCGGGCCCCACTATCAACTAGTGTTTAAATCCTTGATAGATTCTTCCTAGGATTTGGGGAATGTTTAAGAAATGTGTTGTTTTGTTTGGGTGATTTAGAAGAGTGTGTGCAAGAGTGAACTATGCTTAATTACCAAATCATCAACCGGTCATGACCTCTGTTATATTTGATTGCTAATTAGACTATGTGAGCTAAATGTAAGAATACACAGGTTGTAATGCAGCAATTTTAAACCCAAATAGAAAGATTGAGATTGGATGAAAGTAATAGTGAATAGGAATAGAGTACGACTTTCACTAATGTAAGAAAGAAAGAAGAAAGAATGATTCATTTTAATTTACACTAAATGAAATGTGACTTTTAGAGAAAATAGAAGAAAGAATGTTACCAAGGAGAGATTTAGTGAAGATTTTAGAAAGGAAACAATCATAAATATAATCCTAAATGAATATAAATAACCCAAAAATTATGAGGGTCCCATCAGGCATGCCAAAATGTTTCACCCCATAGGAGTACCGTATGAAAAAATGATTTAAAAAGGTAAAGGTAAGGTATGTGAGGAATACCTAGAGGCCATGAAGAGGTTGTGCGTCGTTGTTGAATACCAAGCTAATTGAGAGAACTCATTTTTTTCTAGGAAGGACTACCTGAGAAGAAAAGTAAGACCACAAGATATAATTAAAATCATCGGTTGGTGGATTGCCTAACAAAAGCTAGACTCGGGAAGCAGGGTGCTTCCTTAAAGGCTATCAATCCACGTTTTAAAACAAATTAATGATGATAAATAACATGAAAGAGAGAGTCTTAATGTAGTTGTATAATTTGGGTATCTCACACAAGCATAATAATTCAAATCTAATCTAAATAGTGAATACAAGATTAAATTTAAAGAGGTATCAGGTATCAAGCTCTATAGGTGAGGTAGGGTGTAGTATGGAGGCTTGGGTGAAGTTATGGGAGGTTTTGAGGAGTTTTGGGTGGGTGAATGAGCTTGCTAGTTTAGGGGAAAATTCCAGACATAAAGAATGATGCCATCCAGGGTATCGATGCCGGTAACTGGTTATATCCGGGATCAGTTGGCTAACCGATCACAGTAGGTGAAATTGGGTGCTAAAGGTGAAAATGAGTTGGTTTGGGCTCTCTATGATTACACAGAGTGTTGAGAAGGTTTAGGAAGGGTGTTGAAATTTAGGTGAAGGATCAACATGGGTAAAAGAGGTGGTTAGAAAGGGTAGGAGGTTCAGATTGACAGGGTGAGGTGCTACAAAATGTATTCAGGAGAGGAATGAGGTGATCACAAGCTAATAAAATATTCAAAACCAAAGCTAATGAAACCAATGACCTGGTTAAGAATACTTATATGAGATTAAAAGATGATGGCATTTAATGGGTTCTTAGAGGAGAAACAGGTCCAGATCCAATGCCACAACAATAGAGACTGAGTGCTTCCTTGTGTGAATGATCCAAGGCTATTGAGCAAGAGGTTGGTTGCTGGTGAAGAACTTGAATGCTCTAGTGCCGTGTTTTATCGTTAGAGAATAAATTTAATTCCCAAGATGTAAGATCAAAGAATGCCAACCAAAAGAAGAACTTGGGCAAAGAGTTGAATTTTTTTATTTAAAGGAACCGATGGCATTTTCTTGATCGGCACTGACCGAGGAATAACTGGCATTGGTTAGGGAGAAATAGTCATTTTTTCTCAAAATAGCACATTTCTTCCCTTTTTGGCATGGGTCAAGAATGGAAATGGGTTAGGAGTCTCGATTCTCATTTAAACCCATGGGAAATTGATGGGAGAGGTAGTTGGCAATAAATATTTGGTTTAGAAAGAGTCTCAGTTAGTTAGGGGAAGTGATGACTCAGTCTTAGGTGGTTAAGGGGAGTGATGACTTAGCCTTAGGTGTTAAATGGCCTTAGAATGGGTCTAAGGTGAGGTGGAGGGGTGAGGTGGTAATTAACCTAATATTGATAATTAGATTAATAAAAATGTGTGAAATGGGCCATGGTAAGGGGGAATATAATTGAAAGGGGCTTAAAGGATTGTTGCGACCCAATTTTGGATGTCCACAGTTGGCTGAGGAGATATTTGTAGAGGCTCGATTAAGATATGGATGTGGAAGAAGTTCTGACAACAATTTCGTTGGCCGACTTATTGGATTTGTCATTATGGGTGAATGATTTGGTGAATTTAGTCTTATGTTTTTTGGAGTGAAGCTCGACATGGCCTTGCTCAAGGGTGCATAATTCTAACTTAAGATCCATGGTAAAGGCTTCCTCAAAGCTTTAGAAAGATTGAATTTGGAGGGTGGATGAGATATGTTTGGCACATGATCTAGAGAAGAGTTAAATTAGTTCGGTTTGGGGTAATGAGAAGGATAGTTGGTTGATGATGTCACATCACCCAGTTGGTTAATGATGTCACATAATGAGAAGGATTGATTCGTTGTCAAATTGTTTGATGGCGTAGAGATCCATTATGGTTATATTGTGTGTGATATTGAGGGAGAAGTGGTCTAAGAAAATCTGCACAAGTTGCGTGAAAAGAGATGAGGGAATGTTGAGGAATGCCATTATACCAATCCAAGGCAGGTCCAACCAATGACATAGGAAAAGTTTGAAGCATAAGGTCTTGATCATGGGTGATGAGATAACATGAGTTCCTAAAGGATTGAAGGTGTTATTGGGGATCCTCCTTACTATTGAACTTATGAAACTTAGGAAGCTCCTAATTTAATTTAATTTTAATTAAAGCTAAATATTACATAGTCACTACTGAAACAAATAATGTATAAATGCTGAAATATAAGAATGATGCAAGAAAACTAAGATATAATTATCAAATCTTAAGAACAAGATATAGATGAATAGACTTAGCTAATTTACGCGCGATCTAGAACTGATATGGACTGAGAAAATTAATGATTAGGAGGAAAGCAACATCATTATTGATCTCTGTAAATCCTAGAGCTCACAAACAAAGTTGGACAGGGGTGCTTGAGTGTTGATGACCGGATCTGGGCACCTGTGATTGAGCAAAACATCTAGATATTCTTTTTGTTGTGTTACTAGGGTGTCACATTTTTTCTCTATTGATCACCTGTTTTTCACACTATGATTGTAAAAGGTACCTATAACCTAAAAAATATATATTCACTTGCACAATCCCATAAACTGCATCAAACCCCAAAAAGGAAACTACAAAATAGGGAGTCAGACTGTCACCCCGACAGTGAACTTACAACTGATTTTTTCACTACATCTTAGACTCCATGTAGTTCTTGTGAGTGTGTGTAGAAATTATGCCCTAGGATTTCCCTTGTGCAAGTTACACTTAATAGCGGGCTATATTTTCTCTGGAATGCAAATGCGTGGATGGAATAGAATAAAATTCCCCATCCTATGCTGTGTATGCTGTCCCTTTCCCCTTAAATGGATGCTAGATGGATGCTTTTGAGTGCTTTTGGTGCATTTTGGATGCAATCTTAGGTGGTGGTAGTAATGCTTAGTGCCTGGTCCTTTATTTTCAACATATAACTATGCATTTATATAATTACCTTGTTTAAATTTTGTAATTGACAACTGGAAGGAAACCCATAAGTGAAAAAAATTCCCAAAAGATAAAAGAGACCTAAAGGAGCGAGTAATGTAAAATAGGGTCAAGGGTGCTAAGAGGGGAAAAGAGCGCCTGGGTGCTTCTGTTCTGGCTAGGTGCTGGTGTCTGAGGTCATGAAGAAGAAAAATCAGTAAAGTTCCGACTGGGCTGTAGACTGTATAAGACCAAATAGAAAATAAGAGACAAATAAAGGAGGCCAAAGATAGTCATCAATTAGTAGTTTTTTTGCTTAGGAATCATGTAAATGCTAGCATGCTTTTAGGACCTAGAAATATACCCAAGTGCATGATTTTGTGTCTACATTTGCCCCCACTTTATGTTGTTGAGTGAATACTCGATAACATAAAGTATATAGAATATGCGTACTTGATAATCATGTAGAGCATTCGGTAAAGAGTGTGTTGAGTGGAAAAGTGAAGCATGGAATAATGCAAAGTGAAGCGTGGAGACTAGAAAATGAAAGTGACCCTAGGGGTGAAGCATATGCATTGCTTTGTACCTGTTGTTGTGTTTGTATTTGCTATTTTAGTCTACTTCTTGTTGTGTATTAAGGAAGAACCTACAAAAGAAGAGAAATAATGTAGTCAAAGTCATGTATATGATAAATTAGAGAAAAATGTGCTTAAGTATGTAAAAGTGTGTAAAGGAAAGTGTTCACTTGATGTAAAAGAGTGTAAAGTATAGAAAAGTTTCTTGAAAATGTTGTGAAGAGTGATTTTTTGGGTGATGTCACTCCAAATGTGATTTTTGTGTGTGATCTTTTCCAAGTGTGAGTTCTTTGGGTAATCTCACGTGACAGAGAAATAGATTGTAGGAGATTGATTACATGCATGTTGTAACTAAAGGACTACGTGTGTAGCTGTGAAACTACTATGAAGGCTTATGTGAACTATGTTGATTTGAGAAGATGATTTTATTTGACCCTAGGACATTAGTGCCTAGGGGAGGACACAAGCACCTAGGTGCTGGTGTGTGTACTATGATTTTGAACCAAGTTTGGTTCTGGGCCATTATGTGACTGTGTTCCTATTTTTTTCCTTTATTGACTATGTTGTGCTGTAACTTTGAGCAGCTGTAGGGGTGTTTTTTTCACCCAATTTATGCCCCCCTTGTTTGGGGTGCTTGCAACATCGGTAGGAGTGTGTGGACCAAAAGAGAGGACTTAATGCTGATCTAAACTATATCCCTACAGGGGGAGAGGATGTCCATGGTAGAAACCAAGGCACATGTAAAAAAAGTGGACTAAAAATACGCGTTAGTGAAAGCAAAGCATGTATTAGAAAATAATGTATCAAGGAAGTGTGAAAACAAAGTGGGTCATGAAAATTAGGTTTCATATATGGGACATCACTCATAATGTCACAAGACAATTAGGTCCAAAGAGGCCAAAAGGATACAAACAATGATCAAACAAGACGTAAGGCATAACTCGCAAATAATATCATATAATGGCAAATAGTGGAAAAAAAGTGTATCAAACAACCATAGTGGCATATAGTCTTACAAAGTAAATGTTACACATGAAGCACCCGTTATCATGTTAGAAAAGATAAAAATTATGTCAAGGCATGTATGCATCAATAAAAAGTAAATAACAAAATAATAACACTTGTAATGTGTGAGAGAAGGAAATGTAGATGCCCCCGGGAGCCTCGGTGAGACTGGTAAAAGGTATCGTGCCAAACATCATTGCAACGTGTGAAAATTTGTAAGATATCTGCATTCATAACTAGGGACCAAGTGAACATGCATGTGTATATGATGAAGATAATGACATACTGAGTATCTGAATAACATAGTAAGTAAAGTGCATCATGTAAAAAGTATAAGAAAAAAAGAGTACGTGCAACCAAAATATGCAAATATAGTGAATGAGTGTGATGGAATGGTATGCAATGTGTGAAGATGGAAGGAACAACATGCCCCCCAACAGATGTGTGTGAAATGAGGTTCATTTATAAATTCCCCTCAGTAGTCAAGAATGAACCATAGAATAAGAGTGCATCATCAGGAAATGGTTTCAGAATGTGTGATAGAAAGATAGAGCATGAAATATAAAGCATGAAGAGTGAATGTGGATGTGAGGTTCATTTAAAAATTATACCCTCAGTAGTTGAGTATGAAACGTGGAACTAGAGTGCGTCATAGGGTAATGCTGATATGATGAGCATATCAAAGGGTGTGTAATGATGCTTACGAAGTATTAGACACTAAGCACGGGGCATGAAGTGCATGGGATGATAGATACATTTGATATCAATATAGAGGGGGGAAGCTATGTTTCCCCCCAATTATGTGAGTGATGGATATCTATGCAGTGATTTGAGAAGGAACATGCCATGACGGTGGAGATTAAAATGTGTCTTGACCATTAATGTAAGGATTAACTTGTTTGACAAAGAGATTCTAATGTAGAAGTGGAGTAGGGTGGAGAGGAATCTTGAATGGTGTTATCTTATTTCGAATTGATAATGTTGTAGAAGACTTTAGAGGAGGAGGGGATAGATTGATTTTTAGAGGAGGTTGCTTATATGGAGTTGGTAATGCTATAAAAAGCTTGAGAGGAGGAAGGGATGGAATGATTTTCAGAGAAAGTTACTTAGTTCAAATGGGTTGGAGAGGAAACTCTTGACTGACCGAAGAAGGAACATTAGTGATTATGGATTGATGCTCATTAGACATGGATAAATCAAATTTAAGAGCCCAGTGGAATTTAACAAATAGAGATGAGCATGCAACAACATTTTGTGTAGAAAATGAAACGAGACCATAATGATTAAGGTGGTCTATTTTTCATTTTAGAGCATAACAATCATTGTCATTATGTCCATTAATTCAATGATAACTACAATATGGTTGACCTTGGTATTTGGCAAGCCGATAAGGAGGATAGAAATGAGTAGTTGGCAAGTGGACCAATTTATGAGTGAGGAGATGAGGAAGA
This sequence comes from Taxus chinensis, assembly GCA_019776745.2. NCBI lineage: Eukaryota > Viridiplantae > Streptophyta > Pinopsida > Cupressales > Taxaceae > Taxus > Taxus chinensis. Next base: position 212,278,368 of record CM034153.1, on the reverse strand, counting down.
ATATCATGTTTCTTAGCATCAAATCAAACTTGAGTGGTGTGGGTAGTGGAAAGACTTAGGGTTCACTGATATGAGCATATGTAGAAGTCATAAAAGTAGAATGAGAAGCATCCTTGAGATGTTGGATTTTAGATTTTAGAGATGTAATCATGGTTTCCATAGCTTGGATTTTGTCTTGAAATAAACAATGCAAAACTTGAATTGACTCTAAGATGGGTTGATTGGATGGAGGATTAGGAATGATAGAGTCATCATAGAGGTGATCAAATATGACACTTACTTGAGTGGGTGGTGTATTGTGAGGGTAATAAATAGTGTCTTTGGTTTTTAAAAGAACAACCTTGCAAGGTGGATTCATTTAAAGGAGGTAATGTAAAGAGATTTGAGGAATTTGAGGAACCATGAAAAAACATTAGATAGAATAAGAAAAATGAGGATCTTAGTGTATGATGACGAGTAGGGTTCACCAAATGATTTAATTTATTTGAATTAATTAAATCTAAATATTGCAGAGTCATTATTGAAATAAATAATGTATAAATGCTGAAATATAATAATGACACAAGAAAACTAAGATTTAAATATGAAATCCTAAGCACAAGAGATAGATGAAGAGACTTAGCTGATTTACACTCAATATGGAACTGATCTAGACTAGAAAAAGTGATGAACATGATGCAAGAAACGTCATTATTGATCTCTGTAAATCATGGAGCTCACAAACAAGGCTAGACAGGGGCACTTGAGTGCTAATGACCATATCTGGGTGCCCATTACTACGTAAAACCTTTGGATATACTTTTTGTTGTGCCACAATTATTCTTTGTGGATCACCTTTTATTCACACTATGATCATCAAAGGTACCTGTTACCCATAAAAGAGATATTCACAAACATAAGCCCACAAACTGCATCCAACCCAAAAAAAGAAAATGTAGAATGGGGAGTCATACTGACCCCGACGGTGACCCCAAGATTGAACTTATGACTGAGCGCTGCACCACATATCAGAATCCATGTAATTCTTGTGACTGTGTGTAGAAATTGTGCCCTAGGATTTCCCTTGTGCAAGTTGTACTTGATAGTGGGCTATATTTGCTCTAGAATGCAAATGTGTGGATGGAATAAAATAAACTTCCCCTTCCTGTGTTGTGTATGCAGAGTATTTAGTCCTTTTCCCCTTGAATGGATGCTAGATGGATGATTTTAAATGATTTTGGTTCCTTTTGGATGCAAAATTAGGTGGTAGTATTAATTCTTAATGCTTGGTCCTTTATTTTGAACACATAACTATGTATTTATATGATTCTCTTGTTTGAATTTCATAATTGACAATTGGAAGGTCGACCCATAGGTGTAAAATCCACCCAAAAGATAAAAGAGACCCAAAAGGAGTGAGTAAGCTAAAAAAATGGTTAGGGGCACCCAAAGGGGACATGAGTGCCTAAGTGCTTCTATCCTGGTTGGGCTCTAGTGTCTGAGGCCGTGAAATATAAATTAGTAAAGTTCCGAATGGGTTGTAGGTGTAAGACCAAATAGAAATAAGAGACAAATAAAAGAGGCCAAATATAATCGTCAATTACTAGTTTTCTTTTTTAGGTTTCATGTAAATGCTAACATGCTTTTAGGACCTAGAAATGTACCCAAGTGTGTGATTTTGTGTCTACAGATCCCAATGTGGAGGATACAAATCGACGACTACAAATGGATTGATAGGCTCATTTTATATTTTCTCATAGGTGAATGTGCTCTTAGGACCTAAAGTAGCTTCATGTAGGTTTTCCACCCTACACAATAAGGCTTGCATGGGGTCATTAGATGTGTGTGGAAAAGGAGTTGATGGATGAGGTTGTGGATTGTAAGAGATAGATAAATTGGGTTGTGGGTAAGATTGATATTGTTGGGTGTAATTATGATTTTGTGGGGTTGGTTGATAAGAAGGAACATAATTGAAGGTATGTGACTGGGGAGGTTAGAAAATAGGATGTTGGGAATGGATATAGTTGGATGGATAAGATTAGAAGATTGACATTAAGAGATAGGAGGATTAGATTGGGTTTGTGTTGGGTGAGTTGGGATGTGTACATGAAGGGGTTAAAATATTTGAGTGGGTTGATTGGGAAACATGTCTTGAAGTATGCTTCACAGTGGTGGTGGTTGATTCATCTGATTCAACTATGAAGGGTGGGGCTGCGAGGTAAAAACATTTGTATGAACTTGATATGTGAAGAGAGGAATAAAGTTTTAAACATGTTTTTTGAGTGATGGAGGAAGTAGCTTAGAGTTTTGAAGAGTTTGGGTGGGAGAATTGATGATAAGGGTAGCTGAAGAAGGAATAGGGAAAGAAGCTATAGGGATGTTATTGATGCGAGGCATATTAGGTGGGATGGGGACCACAAATTGAGTGGAATGATGGGTTTAGGGGACCATGGTAGAAAACTCATGAGGGCCATGTTCATGTTGGGCTTAAGCCAACTCATTCATGGACCTAGGAAAGAAGACAAAAATTTTGGAAGTAAGAACCTTGGTGGATTCAAAATGCGGGGATAAACATAAAGTTATTGAAGAGGGGGTCCATTGAAGGGGATATTGGTGGATTTACGAGCAATATAATCATGAAGAGTGATGAGATTAATATAAAGGAGTTCTTAAAAGTCCATGTATCTACAATGGATAGTGAGAGGCCCAAATAATCTTAAGGAAGCAATAGATGGGGTGTATTTGGTCTAGAGGGGATGGAATGATGATAGAAAAAGGATTGGTTTTGATATGGGGCTCATGAGGAGGAATCATATACACAATGGGTTGGGAAATTGAAGATGAGGTGACCAAATGTGTGGAATAAATAAGAACGTGAGTAGATGTTTGTTATGAAATATTGTTTGAGATGGGGATGTTATTGGAGGAGGTTAATTGTTCCATTTTCTTGGCTTGGGAATGAGTAACAATAGGCATGAAATAAACAAGCATTGAATTATGCAGATTATTAATGTGAAAAAAAAATCAAGCAACAAAGTTCTGATTATATTTTTTATTTAAGAAATGTGAAGAGGGGAAGAGGCTCAAAGGGAACCTAAAGAAGTGGTCGATCTAAGGATGGTTTTAGGTTGTTTAGGGATGAAGTCCTCGATATGATTAAAGGTACATGAGGGAAAAATATATGATGAATATTGGTATGTGGCTTGAAATATGGACCTACCCTCATTCTTCATGCACCACATTGACAAGTGTGTCAGGCGATTAACTGATATACCAATAGTCAAAAAGTTTGTCAAATGGCTAGAACACCATGGCAGATTCCTTATTGGGTTATGAAATCACAATATGTCCACCTAGTAGGAAATGTTTAGATGTGCTGATTTATTCATGTGGTTTGGTTGTGTGCGAAGAAGTGTGAATGCAAAAGATTACCACCTACTTAAACTATGTGATCAATCAAACATGAAGAGGTGTTCTTTTTTAGATCCAAAGCCAAATGTGATATTTGATGAGAAAAAGTAAGCAAAAGAAGGATGAATGATGCAAAAAGGAGAAAAGAAGTATAAAAAGGAGAATATCTGGATAACAATTTTCCTTTTTCCCAAATTAAATGCACATTTTGTTGACCAAACAAGTAACCCCAAGCACAAAAGTAAACAACTCTAACCTGCAGGGTTACCAGAAAGAGGAAAATATAATGTAGAATAGAAAATGAAAATAAAACAAGGAACTTACCAAAGGAGATAGGTAGGCCCCACTGTGTATACTTGAATTTTTGATGAGTTTTCTACTCCTATTCCAAGTTAATGAAATGTTATGCAAGAAAATAAGAAACTCCAAAATATGGGAGGGTTTAAGGATACCTTTGATGTGTGATGATGTAAGGCAGGCGTAAAGATCATTTCCATGGCGAGCTTAATAACCTACACAACACAAAGGAAAACTAGACAAGAAAATGGTTAATAAATTAAATGGTGGGCTTCTTGAAAAATTCAGTCCTGAGAAGTGATAAAATTCATATGGAGGATTTCAACCCACGTTATTACAATATTGATTGAAAATAATAGATAAATTACATGTAAGAAATAAGTAAAACAAATATATGAAATGATATGTTCAGATAAAGATCTGATAACAATAAATTGAAATAAAAGGATAGAAACATGACAGGGTCGATGGTGATTAAAGACAAACAGAAGAAGTTGATGATGAATTTAGTAGAGTAGATCAATAGATGTAAAAATAGTTGATCTGGAATTGATTTTGAGATGCTGAGGATGTCCTAGATTTGGCATAGAAGCACATGAAATAGAAAGTATGCAAATTGTAGGAAGATAAATAAGAACGTAATGGATGTAGATCAGGTCCATGATGACCAGGGGAATATCTAGGACAATCAATGATAACTAGGGAAAGAAAAGTGAGATATAGGTTGTCAAATAAGTGGATCACAGAGACATAAAGATCTAAATGTTGTCGAGATTGGGTAATATATGGCAGATGGGACATTATACGTGAAATGAAATTGATGTATATTGGGTCGATGATGACCAAGGTAGAATTGATGGTGACAAGGATTGGATTAGGGTTTGAAAATGATTGATATATGCCAAACAAAATATAAGAAATAAACAAGAGTGGATGATGAGGTTGTAGATATCCAAGAGGATGAGTGGGCTTGTAAAGTTAATGAAACAATATAGGGATATAAGCAAACTCCAAAATATTGATTTCTAGAAATGATATGTAAGGGCTCCAAGATGTTGATAACAATTCACAAGAAGAGAAGAAAACAAGAAAATCTCACAAGAAGTTGAATTCTATAAAGCTTGATCCTCTTTGATGAGGGGGTAGTGAAATATTTATAAGGTCGACCATGTTCTGATAGGGTCACTGTTGAATGCAAAGGACTATTGATTTGGTTAATGGGGATGATGCACAACTTGAGACAAGAGGCCTTATTAGGGTTAGATTAGGGTTTCAAGTTTATTTAGTGGATTAGGGTTGCATAGGGATAAAAAAGTGGTTAGAGGGTGGAAAATCATTGAATGATGGTTTTATAAATGATAAATGGGGTGTTTAGGGATGTGATTTAACAAATATTAAAAGTTATAAAACCCTATAATATTTCAGAATCACAACACAAATGGATAAAGCAATGGAGTACATGTATGACCTAAGAAATAAGCAAGTTAAAAATAAAACCCTAGGTGCAAGAGAAGGGATAAAGTACTTAGTTGATTTTGCAATAATACTAAAGATGTACAGAGCTATAAAACCATTATAACAAGAAGGAAAATTGTCGCAACTAAACCTAAAAACTCGTATAGCTATCATAAATGCTGGGACTAGGGTGTCTAGATTAGTTTAGGGGCACCTAGGCATTAGAGATTGGTTATGGGTGCCCACAATTGCAAAAAACATCAGAAACTGATTTTTGTAGTGTAGCAAGATGTTCACCAATACTCACTGATGATCACCTGTAGGTCACTGGAAGATTGTTGAGTTTACATGTAACCTGCAAAATAAAAGACCTCTTGCAAAATCCCAAAACACATAAAATCCTAAAAAGAAAAAGATGCAAATGGGGAATCAGACTGACCCCGACGGTCATCTGACTGAGTGAACTTATAATCAAGCGCTGCACTACATTTCAAACTCCATGTAGTTCTCATGTGTGTGTGTAAGAATTGTGCCCTAGGTGGCTCTTGTGCTAGACACACTTGATAACGAGAAAGTAGCTAGATGTAGCAAATAAAATAGATGTGTGGATGTCAAAATGAACTTCCCATCCTATGTGTGTATTCAGAGAAATGCAATCCCTTGTTCCTTGAGTGAGTGCTAGATGAATGCTTTGATGCTCTTGAAATGCCTTTGGATGCAACCTCAGGTGATAGTAGTAGATGCTTAGAGCTGGGTCCTTTATTATGGTCACATAACTTTATATTTATATGATTCTCTTGGTTGAATTTTTCAATTAACAACTAAAAGGCTGACCCATAAGAAAACAAGATGCCCAAAAGATAAAAGAGGCTCAAAAGGGGCAAGTAAGATACAAAGAGTTTGGGGGCACCTAGAAAGATGGGGGTACCTGAGCACTAGCGTATTGGCTAGGTGTTGGTGTCCAGAGTAATAAAAGATGAAATATTTGAAGCATCAACTAGGCTGTAGGGTGTAAGAGACCAAGAGGAAGACATGAACAAAGATAAAAATGCCAAAGATAGTTATTAATTACTATTTTGCTCACTTAGGAACCATATGAATAGTAGTATGTGATTAGGACTTAGAAATATACCAAAAGTGCATGATTTATTGTCTATAAGATGTGATTAAGGTGATAAACATGTTCAGGGATAATTAAATGTGATTCAGGATGAATAATGAGGGATACAATAATGCTGGGATGTGATATAATTAAGATAGGAAAATAAGAAATTAAGAGGAATAAATGGGGTTTATGAGGGAAATGGGAATTTTTATGGGATAGGGGGTGTAATCACGCATAATGGAAATTAAGGGGAGTGAACATGGGATAGGGGACAAGCAAACCAAAATTTGGTGTTTGTTAATGCAAAATCACAGCACCCCCAAATGAGTTATGGATATGCTTTTCTAAGGCAAGGTCAATTGGTGTGATTTGCATAACATGGGACCATCTCTCAAGCTGTGGGACTTGTGGACTTGAGATGGCCCTCCGGAGAAAGCCAACTTCTTCTTCCTAATCCTAATGCTAAACTACTCCTAAGGAAGGAAATGTGACTATCTACTCCTAATCTAACAATTTCAAGGAGACAGGGAGAGAGAAAGTGCATAAAGAGGGAAATCCTACACTAACAAGGTGATAACACCAAGAAAAGGGAGTGAGATATTTTGTTGAGGGAGAAAGAAACATAAAAATGGAGATGAGGGAGGTCAAATAGAAGTGACATGACCCAGATCTGCAAATCATCCATTAAACTCCATGAAACACGACATCATGCACCTGCAAATGTGAAATACATGCACAAAAAACCAAGACTGAAAGGGAGAGGCACATAGAAACAAAAAAATGATGCAAAGGGTTGAAGAAAAACACAAAACACATTTTTATTGTTCTAGAAGGTGCACAAACCATTACATTTCTAGAATAGAGGCACAAATACATTTGCCAGGCATGGGAGAAGGTTCGCTGCTCAAAAATGGCATCGAGAAACAAATTTGATAGAGTTTCTCTATGCCTAGAATATCTCTCTTTCTCAAATGAGAAGTGTTACAGTATATATAGAAAGAAAAGAGAGAGAAGAGGGAAAATTTGAATCCTGCTCCATCCACCATGAGATACGCATTGAATCCTGCCTTGAAATATTAACCACTGAATATCAATGCCTTCTGTAAATGCACCCACAATATGTCACTTCTGGTTCCCCAACGGATTGAATCAAATCAAATCTGGTAGTTGAAGAGATTGGATTCTACGTTAATGGCCTGGAAGACTCTTCTTTATTTTTCACCTACCAGGGCCACGCAATAGTCTGGCACTCGTTTGGGATTCCCTTTTAATATGGAACATGTGGCATCTAGATTAGAGAAAAAATCAGGCTTGTGGGTCCGCAACTTATATTTTTCCCTTTCCATGAGAATCACAAAATCCAGAAAACTCCTGTAGCCCCACTGCTCTGCTTGGACACATGGAATTGTTTTTTTGGCCCAGGAATGTGCTTCACCTTTTGTCTCCGACTCCCCACTTTGATTGGACTCAGGTCAAAAATTTGACTTTTTCCTTTGCCTCATTCTGGAATGCGAGCTTGTAGGTCCGAAACATTTTCCCTTCATATTTTCCTTATGTGCAGGAGTTGTCTTGACAAAATTTGTAGGGGGTGAATTTGGGATAACAGTGTCTATAGACATGCGCTTCTTGGTTGACCCATTTTGACCATGAAATTTGACCAGCGGTAATAAGAGCATACGTTGTCAAATTCACGCATTCTAACATGTGTTGGAAATCTATCAGGGTGCTCTCCTATAATTAATAGTTTAGGGAAAATTAGGGAACTTATAACCACCCAGAATGTCCTCCAGATAGTCCCATCTACATTTTTTCTGATCTTTCGTCATAGCCATGTCATCTTGCACAACCAATATCTTCTATCCATTTTTCTTATCTCTCCATCCTATAATTTTTTGACGTCATCGAACCTTGTGTGTCTCTACATAGTTGATTCCATTAGCATTTGGGGTAAAATACCATGGAACATCTTCACAATGTCCTCAACTATGTTGTCATCACTATTCAAGAGATATATAATAATATGAATTACATAATTTTTGGAATCAAAGAACTATAAATGGTTTCTTGCTACTCCATCACAACTGAAGAACCATAAAACAATATTCCCATTTCTCATCAATTTACATCTTCCTAGACTCAAATAATTCCATCTATATCTTTTGACACCATCAGCCTCTGTACTCCAACATGAACTATCCCATTTGTATACACAACAACAATAGATTGAAATATGGTAGAAAATCAAACAATTTATCCCAATAAAATTATCAAAAACCTCAAGAATAATGAATATTACACACTCGGAAAAGAGGAACAAGTAATCAATATTTCTCAAGGCATAGGTCCTATGGAAGAAAAAATCCTAAAACCTCACTCAAAACCTACTATTCATGATAATCCTCCCATAAATGGATCCAACCCCAATTAATCCCCAAAAACTCCTTTTCAAACTAGAAATACCAATGTTTCTTCCTCTAGTGGCCTTAATCCAACAATTGATCATAATCTCATGAATATCAAGTTGTTGGCTCAAATGGTCATCATGCAATCGTCTACTACTTATAACATGATTCAAATGTAAAAACATATTTTAAAAAATGGCTCCTTGATCGTCATTAATCCTTATAGGTCCTAATAAACCTACAATACCTCATTTTCCTTTGGATGCTAATGGGAACTCAATCCCTCTTCCTCTAATCCTGAATAAGGTTTTTTTTTAAATTTTACAAAATGAGACCCTAGCTCCCTACATAGATTCTATGGATATAGGGGGATATCTCCTACCATTTCTTATGATGGGTCAATTGATCCAACCATCTATCTTAACCAATACTTATGATATGGCCAATCACCTTACAAATAAATTTGTAGGAGATGATATAGAATGGTATAACCAACTTATTTCATACTCTATTATCAATTTAGAAACTTTAGTAAAAAATTTAGTGAAGGATTTCCAACAACACAACCTTCTTGAAAACACATTTCAAAATTTGTTAACTTGAAATAATCCCCTAATAAATCAGCTCATGATTTCATCAAGCGATGAAATATTCTATCTAATCAGACCAACCATTATCTTGATAATCAAAATCTTTGTCAAATATTCCTTAAGGATCTTGTTCCTAATTTTAGACAATCAAATTTTGTAATTTACCCTTTGACACTATAATTGCAATTGTGATTCTTGGATAAGACAAACACCCACATCTTATCCCCGCTTAGTGTGTGTTGTTATCTATTTTTGAGATTTCTCATTTACTTACACTTATCTGTAAAAAATATTTGGATGTTAATTCATAAGAATAATGCTCAAAATATGCTTTCTATGGTGCAAATTTTAGATTTCATTTACCAAATCCATGTCCAAAACCGTATATTTTGGTCAGGTTGTATAATCTCATTCTGGATGACCTATATGGTCTTGCACCAACATACTTTTGAATTCCATTTTTGATGTAATATCATTTAATGAGTCTTTTCATCTTCTTTGGTTAGCTTTATCAGAATACTTTACACTCAAAACCATGTATAAGGAAGTTAACATTACCTCATTTACTCACTTGGCATTTTCTTGACACACTCATTGTTATCAAAGAGGAATGCACCCAACGGAGAGTGGTATGCCAACTCTCATTCTAATTGACAAAATGGAAACACTCCTAGGCTGTGGGTGAATTATATGTTGGATTAATTCTATAGCAAGGGTTGGTTCCCTTAATGTAGCACCTAAAACTAATTATACTCTTACCACTACTCTATTTGTTGAATCAATGAGGAAAACGGAGAAGGAATTAAGGGAAAATATGAAAAGACGGTGATACACCAAAAAGTTTGAGTATCTAGTCTCGTTTGAGCCACATAGAAAGACCACAGGAACTATACACACTAGACACAACTCACAATGGTTATGTCAAAGTGATAGTGTTTTAGAGAAGGATTTGAAGTTATGATAGAAAAAATAGGGGGAAACAAATGGCCTTGGAAGGAAATTTGGTGGTCTCCACAACAAGATCCTACACAAAAACTTGGTTAAACACAATATATGACTTGTAAAATGACATATACTCATATAAAGGCATGGATAATAAATAGTAAATAAGGGATAGAATAATATCATGAGATAAAATCATTTTAAAGACATGAAATTGCATGATACACAAGTTGTAATAGGGTACACATAGTTCCTTTATTAATCCCAGAGGTGAAATGATTACAATAGACCACTCACTCATATTCTACTCAAAACTCAAAATTACTCCAGAATAATGAACACCAATGTAGAGATAGATTTTACAATGAATTCATGGAGTTATATAGAGAATTAGGGAAAATAAGGGGGAACATAGAATGGACATTCAACTCTGATTTGTTAAATTTAGAAAACATGAGAGTGGTGTATGCCCAAACTACCCTTTTCTCTAGAACAATTCTTCCATACGTCTAGAATGAAAAATATATATCAAAAGATGCCTGTAGGCACCCTCATTTTCTTGAAAATAGACATCCATGCTAAAATTTTAGCAAACTCAGGCTTAGGTATGAGTATGCACATTCATAAATAGAAATTGATGTCCCTTGCATGTCCCTATTGTTTTTGGACTCATGTGCATGGTTTTAAAGATATTTCTTGCATGAAAAATACTAATTGTAGCCATTGAATGATAAACATGGAATCTTGTTACATGATCTTGTCAATTTTAGCTTTTACATGATCCAAATTTGGATTATGGGCTAATAAATTTGCTTAAAATAACAAATTTGGACATTTTTGAGCTTGTTTTACCTCTTTGTCGGGCATGTAAGATTTTTGGGGAACAAAAGGAACTATGAAACAATCCTCATGTTCCTCCAAAAATAGCTTTATCCACTTTAATGTTTCTTTCATCAGGTGAATTAGTGATGCGGGGCATGACTGGAAAACTTGAACTATTCCATTGGTGTCGCTTATGCCCACTTTACTGACTTATCATTCTACCTTTCCCAACTTTGTGAATTTGTCAGCCAATTAGAGTACCCTAGGAACTCATGAATTGTTCCAACCGTGTCACTCATACCTACCTTAACCACATATTTTTCCATGTCTTATATGTCATCTCTATTGGCACTATTGAATGATTGGAGCACAAACGACACTTCTACATAGTTACTTTAGTGCCATTCACCCCACCTTATCTTCCCTGCATTGCCCATCTAATCTGTTGTCTTTTTTGGCCATTTAGGGAGCTCTCTAAACTCATGAATTATTCCAATAGTTTCAATAAATGTTAATTTATTTTTCTGCTTTCGCTGTGCGGAGATGACAGAGTTGTGGGGAAATAAGGGAACAATTGAATTGTTCTTTTTATGCTCTCAATGCCTGATATTCCCAATGATTTATATTTAATAAGGAGGTGGAGAAGGAGAGGTTGTGGGAAAATGAAAGAACATAGGAAATTTTCAAAATGTGTCGTGAACACTTGACATGACCCAAAACCTTTTCAAAACAACCAAAATGGTGAAACGGGGAACATGAGGAACTTAGGAATAGTTCCTCATGTTCCTCCAAATCCCTATATTTCTAAACTTGCCCCAATTTTGAGCAACTCCTTGGTAGTAAAGGCCTGAAAATATGGAGGAATGACTAAAACATCCAAAATTTCCCCCTAAATTGCCAAAAGTTTAAATTTTTCCTGATGACAGGACATTGAAAACTCATTGTCATGTCTTGTCAAAAAAATCAAAATGGCCTGAGGGAGTTTTGGTAAAAATTTTCTAACCTCCATGAGACATTTTCATGCTAGATGTGAGTTCTAGTTGATTTGAATTATCCAATGGGCACATGGTCGTAATAAATTGATGAGAACTATTATTACAAAAAAGTAACACCCTAGGATTTTCTTGTTACAGATCCCTACTTTTTGCTAACATGGGACTTGCAAAGTGAGATCAATGTCCAGAGAAGGCTGGTTCTTCTACCTATTTATAATGCTAAATTACTCATAAGGAAGGAAATGTAACTAGCTAATCATACTCTAACAATCAAGGGACCAGGGAAAGAGAAATGTGCATGATAATGGAAAATACTAAGCTAAAGAGAGGTGATAGCACAAAGAAAAGGGAAAAGAAACTCTAATGAGGGAAAAGAGAGAGGGAAAATAGAGGAGGGGGAGGAAAAATAGAGATGACAAAGACCTAAGACTTCATTCAAAATATATTTTCCATGAAACACAATAAGATGAACCTACAAGTGAGAAATACATGCACAAAATACAACAAAAAGAATGAAGAGGCAAGGAAATGCAAAAAGTATGAGTTAGGGTTAAGAGAAAAACCAAAAAATAAATATTTTATTGCTTTCAAAATATGCACAGATCCTTACATGTGAATAAGAAGGCACAAGAACACATTGCTAAACCCAAATGAAGGTCTACAACTCACTACTACTCAAACAATTTTGATAGAGTTTCTTTACATTTTAGAACATCTTCCCTTCAAAATGAGAGATTTTTACATTATATATCAAAATGGGAGAGATAGAGGGAACTCAAATTTCTTCCTTCAACCACCAACAAGATGCATTAAATAACTGAAAATAGGCATGGTCTCCATGTCAAGGCCATTCCCTCATGGTACTTGTAGAGAGGGAACAAACACCATACATCATAAAAACTTGGTTGTTTAGCAATCTGAAATTGTTCCTCTAATGAAGGATTGTATTTCCGATTTTTCAAATACTTAACCTCTCTTAATTTAAGAAATGCACACGGGTTATCTACCAAGGCCATTCCCCTTATGGTACTTGTAGAAGAAGGAACAAACACTATACCTCATAAAAACTTGGTGGTTGGGAAATATGAAACTGTTCCCTTAATGGCAGATTGTATTTCCATTTTTTTAAATACTTAACCTCACTTAATTTAAGAAATCCACATGGGCTCCCTCCTAAGGCCATTCCCTCATGGTACTTACTTGTAGAAGAAGGAATGGACACAATACTTCATAAAAACTTAACGGTTGGGAAATATGAAACTGTTCTTCTAATGACGAATTGTATTTATGATTTTTTAAATACTTAACCTTGTTTAATTTAAGAAATCCACATGGGATCCCTACTAAGGCCATTTCCTCATGGTAATTTCTTGTAGAAGAAGTAATAGACACCATACCTCATAAAAAACTTGGTCGTTGGGCAATTTGAAACTGCTTCTCCAAATGGAAGATTGTATTTCTGATTTTTCAAATACTTAATCTCACTTAATTTAAGAAATATGCATGGGCTCCCTACCAATGCCATTCCCTCATGATAATTTCTTGTAGAATAAGGAATGGACACTATACCTCATAAAAACTTGGTGGTTGGGCAATCTGAAATTGTTCCTCTAATGGCGGATTGTATTTGCAATTTTTCAAATACTTAACCTCACTTAATTTAAGAAATCTGTATGGACTCCTTGTCAAGGCCATTCCCTCATGGTACTTGCATGTAGAAGAAGGAATGGATACCATACCTCATAAAAAATTGGTGTTTGGGTAATCTGAAACTATTCCTTTAATGACATATTGTATTTCTAATTTTTCAAATACTTAACCTCACTTAATTTAAAAAATCTATTTTTAATGGTGTAGAGGATGTTGAGAGCTTTCCAAAAAGTCCAATTTTGTGAAAATCAAAGTGACAAGGTGAAAGTTATGGCTATTTGAAGTTCAAGGTGCCATACTTCAATAAATGTGAGTGATTGAACTGTTAAATAATGCCTCCATTGGAACTTCAACCCTATAAAACACCTTCAGAAACCTGACACAAACGAAATTGGGGTTTGGGATCAGAATGCAAGCAAAACAATGCATGCATTTGGGTTGCAATATCCTGATGTAGAAGAGTCCCAAAAACCTAAAACAATGGAGATTGTCATAAGTTTGACCTTGATTTACACCTGTTGGCCTTTGAAATACAAAGGGCAGAACTTGGAACCTACAAAACAACCCCTGACTCCTGAAATGGCCTTTGGTAGAAGTTGACCCCTGCGATGCATGTGTTGACCTCCGAAAAACACGGTCAAAATTCATCCACCCTTTTGCACCCTGTCAGGTTTCAGGTTCTGGGAGTCAAGTTGCAATTTGCAAATTAGAACCCGGAACCCAAAATGAACTATTTTCTTTGTATTTTAGGAATCAAGGTTTGATTTATAATTTGCATGCAAATTGCAAGTCAGAACCTGAAACATGAAATGCATAGGGAAGGCTGGATTTCAAGGATCGGGTTGCACGTTGCAATTTGTAATTTGAAACTTGAAACCCAAAATACACTAAATCCTTTGTATTTCGGGGTTTGAGGAGCAATTTGCATGTAAATTACATTTTGATCCCCGAAAGCTGAAATCTGAAATATAAGGGAAATTTTGACACTAAGGCATTTTTCAAGATTTCTCGAATGATTTTTTGGGGGGGGGGCAAAAAACAAGGAGCATGGAACATGGAGATGTACAAAAATTCCCAAAACCTAACATACTAATAATGAATTTCTTAGCCCTAAATGAACAACAAATATTTTCTCAAGTCTGGAATGAAGTTACAGGTTACTAGAATAATCCGAGGGGTTATTTTAGATAGCAAGAACATTTTGTTGCAACCTCTTGAAACCATGTGAAATATTGAAAATACCTCTATACAACAACAAATTATGTTAAAGAACTTATTAGAAAACAAACACACCAATAACGTGCACAAATAACACAAAGAAAAAAATAAGATAACAATGTGCACGAAGCACTTGGAAGAAAATATAACAACCTACTATGTATAAGGGTGAAACATGACCTCAATAACATAGTTTGAGGTATATCCCACTCACTAGGATCGAAAACTCATCAATATTTAACTTGGAGTGTTTAAAAGCATTATATTTTTTGCAATTTTTAGTCAGACATGGCCAACTCTAAACGTAGTCAACCATAGTGTGTCTTCTAGGCTTGGTTCATTTTTCATTCCATTTGAGAATTATGTCTCTTTCCCAAAATGTTCTTGCAACTAATTTATTATCAAAATATCTCTTCACCTGAGCTTGATTAAGTTCCATGGTGGCCATTGCATTGTTTCTATCTTCCTATAACTCCATTAACTCTATAAATCTGATTTCCATTGAATCCTCCTCCACCATTTCCATCTATTTTATGACATCTAGAGCTGGTAATTCATAAGAAATAGGTAACCATGCCTCTCTACCATAGACAATCATGAAAGATGAGTTTCCACTTGAACTCTTAGGTGTAATCATATCATACCATAAGGAAAATTTTAGGTTTGTGTGCCATGATCTTTGGTTTTCCTCCATTGTTCTTTTGATAATCTTGAGAATATTTTGCTAAGCCATTCTCTTTAGGATAGTGTTGTCACTTTGAAATGCACCCTTTGGAGAATGGTGTGATAATTATCCTTTAAATTAAAAAAATGGAAACACTCCTAGGTTATGGGTTACTTGTATGTTGTAGTGAGTCTCCAGAGAGGGTTGGTTCCCTTAGTGCAACACCTAAACTATTCATATTTCTACAACTGCTCTATTCTACCAAAACTGTTAAGGGAAAGTGAGAAGGAAAGAAGAGAAAAATAAAAAAAGAAGGTGAGACACCAGAATTCTTTGAAGATCTCAGACTTATTAGAATCACACAGATGAAGCACAAGAGGCACACACACCATACACTAACTAAGAGTGATTGTATCAAAGTAAAATCATTTCATAGAAGCGTTCGAGCTGAATTGTGACAAGATAAAGAAGGGGAAACAAATGGATCCACAAAATATCTTGCATACAACTGGTTAAACACAATATATGACCTACAAATTGACATTAAACTGCATAAGGGCATTAAGATTAAACTGTTAACACAAGGATAAACATGTATCATGAAGATAAACTCAGTTTTAAAAAAATATATGCACTAAACACAGACTGTAGAAAGGTAAAAATGGTTCTTTTATTTCTCCAAGACGTAGAATAAGCACAAGGAATCAATCATGGCCATGATTTCTCACCTAGAAAACTAAAATACTCCAGAAATATGAATGAAGAAATGAAGATCCTTTTTTATAATTCGGTCTGGAGTTTTATAGAAAGTATGATAAAGAGAAAGAAGGAAAAGGATTAGTCATACAAGTTTGAGTTCTAAAAATAGGAAAACACAAATGACTTGTCCTTTTGTGGAAAAAATATCCCCTGCATGTGAAAAGTGCACGTCCTACTTTTCTACTTCTTAAAAATAGGCATCATGCTTTATTTTAATCCAAATCTACACTTAAAATAAAAATGCTCTACTAAAAATAGGAAAAATAGCTTTTCCTTTTCTTGTGCATGATTTATTATATTATAAAACTTCTAGATTATGAAACAAAATTCCCTTGCATGGTGTAATCTACTTTTAACTTGTCATGTATCATTTGTGCTAAAAATAGAATTCTGTGTTTTGAAAAAAATCAAAACAAAGCATTTCGTGATTACCTCTAGTTTATGTGAACACTTATTTGATTTCCCTTTATTCCAAAAATTTTCACTTGTATTTTGTGTTCTTTTGTTGCATGACTTTTTTTTACTTCATATTAATTTCCCCTTTATGTGGCCTTGCATGCCTTTGTTACGTAGATTTCACTTCCCTTTGTTCCATAGATTTCATGTTACCTTTGCGTCTGTCTTTAAATGTTGTATGGATTTTTCTCTGTTGCGTGCCTTTGCACGTGGAATCATTTTCACTTTACACACAGAAATTCACACTATCACATGTGTGCCCTGGTATCTCTTCTCTCACTTTCCGTAGATTTCTGCAGATTAATTCCCTTGTACCACAAACTTGTCTTACTCTATCGTGCACCTTTGCACACAGACTGTATGTGTCACGCGAGTTTGTCTTGCAAACTATTTGTCTCCTTTCTTGTGTAAAATTCCATGAAGCTTTCCCTTGTCACACAAATTTTTCTCTTTACTTTAATGATGTGTGTGGATTCATGTGTGGGTCTCATTCTCTGTTCCATGGATCGATGTGAGTATTTTCTTTTTTCAAGTGTACCTCCACCTAGATTGACTCATGCTGTTGCATGAATGTGTTTACTTTATTGAGCCGCAACCTTCCACTATTTTATTCACTGAAGTGCATGATTTTTCCCCTAATTTCTATGGACTTCAGTGTGGCTTGTTGGGCGGGTCCATCACGTGGAATATTGTCTCCTTACTTGTGCGACATTCTACGATACTTTCCCTTATCGCGTGATATTTTATGCAGGTTTATTTTTCTTTCCGAAGTGCGCCAATTTTTTTTTATTCTCT
The DNA here is from genome assembly GCA_019776745.2 of Taxus chinensis. NCBI lineage: Eukaryota > Viridiplantae > Streptophyta > Pinopsida > Cupressales > Taxaceae > Taxus > Taxus chinensis. The sequence continues at coordinate 212,260,828 of CM034153.1, read as the reverse complement.
AATCAGACCTTTTCTCACCAACCCAAAATTTACTTAGGTATGTAACCTAAATAAGTGATATGAATAAACATATGATCTTATTTGGATAACAATTTGGTGACTTACGAGGATATCTGTCTGCTAGATGAAAAAAATTTGATAGCCTTGAAGCATCCATTGGGCATGGGAGTCATGTAATAACTACTGTAACTTCTTGGGATCGTAAGAGTACTGAGAATACCTTTAGGAAACAATTACTAATTGTGTAAGAAACACTTATTAGACAACAAAAACACTAGAAAAGTGCACAAGGCACAAGATAAAGGAAACTAAAAACAATAATGTGCATGAAGCACTTAGAGGAAAGTAAACACAACAACCTATAAAAAAGAAGGGTGAAACATGACCTCAATAGAAAATTTTGAGGTATATCTCATTAATTGGGATAGGAAACTCATCACCATTTAGCTTGGAGAGCTGAAAGACATTGTGTTGTTTACAACCTGTAATTGAATATAGATTACTACAGAAACTGTCAAATTTCACGTGTCTACTAGCTTAGTTCTTTCTTCATCCCACTTGAGCATAATGTTTCCTTCTCTAAATGTTCTTGTAGCTGATTTCTTATCAAAATACCTCTTTACTTGCACTTGATGAAGTTCCATTGTCTTCATTTCCTTATTTCTGATTTCTTCCAATTCCATTAACTTTGCAAATCTGATTTCTATCGAATATTCTTCCATCATCTCTATTTATTTAACGAGGTCTAGAGCTGGTACTTCATTAGAAATATGAAACCTTAATTCTGTACCATAGAAAAACATGAAACAAGAATTGCCAATTGATATTTTAGGAGTAATTCTATTAGCCCATAAGGTCGATTTCAATTTTTTATGCCATGGTCTCTGATTTTCTACCATAGTTCTTTGGATGATTCATAGAAGATTATTGTTAGTTGATTTAACCAATCCATTCTCTTATGGGTAATAATAGGAATATGTTGAGAGATGAATACAAAACTTGATTGCCTATGTACAAATATTTGTTCCAAGGAAAGATAATGTGTTGTTTGAAATGATTGTTATGGGAACACCAAATCTTGTGACTAGAATTTAATAAAATCTAAAACTGAAGTCTCATTCGCATCTTTCAAAGCTACTACTTCTGTCCATCTTTGTGAAGTAATATGTAGTTGTGTGAATCCATTTGTTACTTGCACGAGAAGGTGGGTTAATAATGCCAATAAAATCTAATCCCCATTGCATGGTGCTAACTTCCCTCAAACTTTGTTTTATATATTTTACTTTTATATTATAGTTTTCATTATATGGCTCATTGTATGTATATTGTATCAACACAAGGTGCCTATAATCACAATTTACATAGATTATATTTCTTTTTATGGTATTAAGTTGGCACGGGGTGCCAACCTTATGATCTAACTAGCATGGATATGACATAACATGAGGATATATTGTTTCTGTTGATGGATATATGTGATTGATATCATAGGGTTGTGATTTGCATATGCTTTGAATACGATGTTGGAAATGGTTACATTTGAGCATATTTTAAATTATAATGAAAAATGAAATATATGTGTTATTTTTGTTTTTATTCTAAAAATAATAGTAGTAATTTGGTTAATCTAGTTAAGTGGATATGATGTGTGCATTGAGTGTACAGATGATGAACATGTACCTGAAGACTACACAAAAAAAATAAAAAATACTAAAAACACCAAAGAGGATGGAGGGGGACTAACTCCCGTGAATATCCTTAGCCAAAAAAAGTCACCCCGACTTGGATATTTGAGGGTTGGGATTATGTGTATGGTGACAAGTTCTTAATTATTTATTTTGATTACCTTGGCTTATTGATTGATCCTTTCATGAACCTTAACTAATTTTAGTTGTTTAATTAATATTTTTTAAAGTATATTTTAGTATTTTTTTATGGGGGTAGTTGATTTCTATTTTTGGTTGATTTTTACCTTGATGGGGTGGGTGAAACTTTCCATTTTTAGTAAATTTCATATTTTCTATTTGGGGCCATTTTTAAGTGGAGTGTGAGACAAGTAAACCTTGTCCCACACTCCTAAAACTCATCTGTACACATACCCATGGGGTAGGTGTATTGCTTTTAGAATTTTAATCCATTTGGGGCTCATAAATACCCCATAAAGTACATTGGAAAACTTTCCATCTACCCTTAATAATTTTGATGTAAGTTGCTTTTGGAATGACTTGTGAAATGCGTGTTATTTATTTTGAGTTATTAGATTTTTGACCATTTTTACTCTCCATGTATTTTCCTTTAAATTATTTTAAGTGTTGTAATTGAAATTTGAAAATGATTTTGATTTGGCCCATGTGGACACAAATTTGATTTAAAGGATTTTTGGGGATTTGACTTGTCTTAGGAACTTAGGATGTTGCCACTTGGCACCATCCTAAGGGGGTAATCCTTTAATATTTTTCTATTTAAGTGAACTTATTTTTCCATTTTGGGGGGAAGCCTTGGTCTTGGGTTTATGCTGTTGGATAGATTTGGAGTGATTGAAGCTTGGTATTGAAAATAAGACAAGATGAGACCTTTCCTTGTTAAATTATTAATTTTTTTTATTTGTGTTACCATCATTTGATAGGATGTATGTGATTTTGGTTCTCAATTGAGTTGTATGAGGATTTTCCATGTGTTTTCTACTTTGTTTGCACCCATTGTAGGGATATCAAGTGTGTTGTGTGTATGGGGGAAGGTAGATCCATTAAGGAGGCATAAGAATATTTTAAACCAAAGTAAACTTGTTATCTTTGGAGGAACCCAAGGGTCATGGGCTTTGTTCTCATGCAGCGATAAGTGGATATTGTGATAAACTAGGTGGAGGGATAAGTGGCATGCATCTTATTTCATTGGAGGAACCAAAAGATCATGCCCAACCCATTAGTGGAGCGATAAGTGGCTCAAAATTTCTTTATTTCCCCTTGCAACCTTACAAAATCTTGATAGTGTGTGCTCATTTTCAAATGTATTTCCATTTCTCTCTTGAGTCCTCTTGTTCATACATTTGTTTTATTTTCTTGAAACTATTGTGTTGGGAATGTTGGGAAAATTTTGTGATCCAAGTTTTGGTGTTGGCTATGGAGACTTTTTAGGAGTTAGGGGTTTTGTGGGGCAATAGGAAGAGACTTTACCCATTACATGGCTAGGAGGTGTATATCACCTCCACCTCCTTTTTGGTAATTTGGACATGATGTTGGTTGGTGGAAGAAGTTGTGGGAAATAATGATCTTGTATATTTTTTTGTAGCTTGTCAAGTGAAATCAAGTTTGGTGCTTGAAAGCAAGTTGTAATTTGGATGTGGGTTATGTATTCAAAGTGTATCCTTGATCATATCAATGTGTCTCAAATGCTAGAAAATGATGAAAATGCATGGACTTGAGAAATGAAAGTCATAAATGAATAGTTTGTTGCTATGTATAAATGTATATTCGATTTCAAGGAAATGAAAGTTTAATTTTATGGGAAATTAGTATAATGAATCAAATAATATTGCAAGTTTTGGCTATGCCTCTCTCTCTCTCTCTCAAACTATTTGAATTTTGGGTTGTCTATTGATAAAGGTTGAAAATCATTTTGATATTGTTTGATGGAGCATTCCAAAGTTGCTTAACATTTCCGTATGTTTAGGAATAAATAATGCTTAAAAAACAAGAAAAATAAGTTTGTTGGAAAAATGATACATAGTTTTGTAACTTACTTTTGGAAATGCGTCCTAAATTTATATCTCCCATTTTGTTGAAAGTTTGGTTATGGGATATATTTAGAATTAGAGAAGTAGTAATGGTTAGTTCAACAAGAATTTTTCTTCGTTTAAAGGAATGAATGATTTTGGTTAGAAAGTTGTTAAAAATCATGGTTATAATGATTATCAACCACCTTTATCTAAATAGAATCGTTGTGTTGTTAGCCATTGGTTGAGTCAATACTGCCATCAATATATTCCTACAACTTTATCGTGAGCCCAAGATCTTGATGATCTAACATATAAATCATTTGTGGTTATTGAAACCATTATAAAACTATACCCATTTTTTAATATTATAAACTACATTATTTTGCCAATTTATCTACAACGTACCTTCATTAACTAAGTTAATAATTGGAAATATATATGTATATATATGTATATGTATATGTATATATATATATATATATATATGTCTCTCCTCTCTCTCTCTTCCTCTCTCTATCTACTCTGTCCTCTCTGTCTCTTCTGTCTCCTCTCCACTCCCGTTCTACATCTATACATATTACATTACCTTGTCTAATCATATATATGATCTGATATCATATGATTGATCTATATATATGATACTCTATGAATCTACTATCTATATACATATATGTATATATATACACATATACATATATACATACATATGTATGTATGTATATATGTTTATGTATCTACTGACATATATATATATAGTACTGTGTCATATGTATCTATGTATAGGTATATACATAATGTATATGTTATACATATCTATATATGTATATATATATACATACATATACACATATACATATATAAGTATATGTATATGGTATATTTAGATCGATATACTATATATTTTAGTATGATATATACTTATACTATTATATATATATATATATATATCTAGATATATACATATATATGGTGTAGATATACACACACATATCTATATATATACATATATATATAAATATACTATATATATATTATACATCATTATATATATACATACAATATATATATAACATATATACTATATGAATACATATCCTATCTATCTCTCTCCCTCTCTGTCATGTATCCCCTCTCTATCTGTCTCCCTTTCCTCCCTTCTCTCTGTATCCCTTTCTACCTCTCCTATCTCTATGTCTCTCTCTCTATCTCTCTGTCTCTCGCTCGCTCTCTTCCTGTCTCTCCTCTCTCTATCTCTCTTCTCTGTCTCTCTCTCTCTCCTCTGTCTCTCTCTCATCTCTCTCTCTCTCTCTCTCCCAGCTCTGTCTGTCTGTCTCCCTCTCCCTCTCTGTCTCCCTCTCTCTTTCTCTCTTCTACTTGTCTCCCCCTCGCTCTTCTGTCTCCTGTCTCTCTCTCTCTCCCTCTCTCTCTGTCTCTCTGTCTCCCCTCTCCTCTCTGTCTCTCCCTCTCTCTTTCCTCTCTGTCTTCTGTTCCCTGTGCTCCTCTCGCCTCTCTCCCTATCTCGGTCTATATGTCTCTCTGTCTCCCCCTATATCTCTGTCTCTTCTCCTCCCCTCTCTCCCTCTCCTTGTGTCTCCCTTCCCCCCCCCCCCCCCCCCACCCACCTCTCTATCTCTCTCTCTGTCTCCCCCCCCCCCCCCCCCCCCTCTCTCTCTCTCTCCTCCTGTCTCCCTCTCTCTCCCTTCTCCCCTTCTCCAATATATATATATATATATGTATATATGGATATACATATATGTATATATATATATATATATGTATATATATATACACACACACACACAATAATATTAAATAACTTGGATTATAAACAATATTAAGAAAATAATATGTCTATATAAAAAATATATGTAAACTTTTTCTATTTAAACTAAAATCTATTATTAAAAAAAGGTTATTAAAAGAGATGGGAGGGCTTAACCTTACCTATCCCTATGTTAAATTAAATCAATTAAAAAAAGGAAGGTCCACGACCTGCGCAAACCACGATCCTTCCCCCTAACTTCCCACAGGTTTGTGGGAATGACCATGGCCATTTCCCACACCATCCCCTACTCACCCCTCTATAGATGTCACCATCTCCTCCACGGCATTGCCGCCTCCCTCCCCACCCTCCCAGTCATCAAACCTTTCCCTAGGAGATTCAACCCATCCTCTCCCACCATGGCCGACTGTGCACTAAACACAATCGAGCCCCTTCCCCCTCTCTTCCCTTATTGAGTGCCTTTGGCACAATGCCAAGCACTAAAAACACACATCAAGACCTTACTCATATTAATGTTTGAACCTCCATATAGTTGTACCATCTCTAATAAACCTGTAATATATATATATATATATATAATGAAAATGGAGAAACAAGAGAGACAAAATGAAATTAGAAGGATAAGAAAGGAGTTTCCTTAGATGGATTAGGGTTCTTAGATGACCTAGATCCAAGGGAGGAAGTTTTCCCAATATAAGGGCTCACATTATATCCTCCTCCCCACTTTTTGACTAGTTGATCAAAGATGCTATGGGTCCATCCATGGTTTTTTTATTAGGTATTTATTATCATGAAAAATTGATAACATGAAAAAGTTACAATTTTGGTCATGACAACCAAGCCCACACTTAAAATTCCCTTTCCCGGTCAATGTAAACCATTCCTCTGACCATGATCTCAACTGTGTCACCCTCATTAAGGTCGAGAGGAACATGATAATATGACTTTCAAGTGTGTTTCATGTGTAAGGGATATAATTCAAGCTAATTCATGAATTTATATGGATCTAAGAGATGAAAAGTACTCCCAAAATCCCGAGAAGGCCTATTTTCAAGTTTTTTACATTTGGTGAGCACCCACTGGGAACGTATAGGGAAAATTTGAAGCATCTGGGAAGTGTGTGATAAATCTATGTAATAATACAAGTTAGTTTGGGAAAGTTCTGCAAGAAAAATAAGGTTTAGGAACAAGTTATACTAAACATGGTCTTTGGGGGAAAGGTATTGGGAAATGCAAGTTCTAAAAAACTATTCACCTTGTTCAAAGGGTTTAAATATCCCCGTAAAGATTTAGGAGATCATACTCTAGGAATTGGAAAGATAATAGAGCATAATTCATGGTGGAATGTTCAAGGAAAGATTTTGGGAACATTAAAATTTGGAAATTTTTCCGTTAGTGTAGCTCAAGATTCCTCTTACATGGCGAAACTTGATTGAAAGGTTCCAAAAAATCCAGGAAGAGTTTGGAGCCTAATAAAATATGAAATTAAGGTACTTTTAATTCTCTCTATTACCCATAATTTTTCTTGGCTTTGTTTCATCAAAAACTATTCTTTCCACCCAGCTCACTAGTGCATAACTTGAGGAAACATTGAAGATATGAGTATAACTTGATGAATAATTTATTTTCAAGACTTATAAATAGCCCAATTGGATGTTTTGGCCCTTTTCCATGAATATTAATATACTATATGACCAAATTCCATCAATTTTTGACCTCCGGGAAAAGAAACAAGTTTGGTCGGGTGTTTGGGAAAATGCAACCAGACATCTTCATGATTTCAAGCATTTGTAAGATACAACCGGGTGTTTGTAAGGTTTTGGGAATCCAAAGGTTGCAACTGGGTGTGTGGATGATGCAACTGGGTGTCTAAAAAAATACAGTCGTGTGACATAAACTTGAAAATGCAACTGAAAATTCAAAAAATATAGTTGAGTGTCTGCAGTCATCCTCCCTCTCCCTATATTTGAGTTTCTCATTGAAAATGCACTTTCCCTTTACCCTTGTTTTGTAACACTTGGAATATAAAAGGACATGAGTGACGAAGGAACATGAAAAGTCATGAAGGAATGTGGAAGGTCAATAGTCATGAGGGAATGTGGAAGGTCAATGGTCAAGAATGAAGGTGAAAAGGAGTGTGGGGTAGATGAAAGGAAATTTACAATGCTATAAATAGGAACGAATTCTCCATTCTGATGGATTTGAAATTTTAATTTCTCTGTAGAAGTTATGGATTGTTGTTTGTATGTTGATATTTTTATCACCAACACAAGAAATAAAAGTTACATATATTTTATTTCCCTTTCTGATATGTTCTTCTATTTTCTCTCTATTCTACAACTTTACAAGTATAGTGATCAAGGAGGAATTTTTCATCCTTGATTGATGAATCTAAGAAATTTGTGTCTTTAATTTGTTACTCTCACTAAATACTTACATTTTTTCTTTCCTCTAATTAAATTTTCAACTACTCTAGTTATTGTGTGTAAACTCTGATAGTGCTTAATCACAAACAAAAAACATTGCCATTCTTAATTTCTCTCCTTTACCCCTCACCACCTGCAAATTCATCCCTTGTACTCTGTAAAATCACTTTTCCATAGGTTCAGTGAAGTGTTATTGTGTGATTTCCATCCTATTTGGCCACCCAAAATAGTTAGATAGAATTAGGATAGTTAACATTCAATAATGGGAGCCTCCACATACACAAGAAGGAGGGACGTAGCCCCACACTATTGGTGAAAATCCAATAATTTGCCACATGAAAAATTATTTTGCCAATAGGATTTAAACTATACCTATGAAAACTAAGGTCCAAAATTAAAGGGAATGACAATATAATTATAGTCTAGTGATTTGTTAATGCCTCGGTAATATAGACAATAAATCTGAATTATTAGTTCAATTAAAACATAATTAAAGTATTGAACATGATGGAATTTTAATCAAACAATGGAGAATAAGAGGATAACTACTAGCTAGATTAATTGTTAAGTTGATTTATTAAATATAATATTGATAGATGATGGTATGAATGTTATGGGATCTCATTCACTTAAGTACGAATTAATATAAATTAATCCGTATGATAAAGTATGACTATTTATATATGATTATATAGGAATAATAGCATGGTATCTTCTTTGTGACCACTCATAGCTGCCTTGTTTAACCAATACTCTCGTATGGCTATTGGCTTCACCAATTTAACCATCAAATCTTGACATAAAGCACAACATGACCGTATTGAGTGAGGCTCATTGTCGTTCAAACGACAACATCAAAATATTTTGGTAACATAGACTTGTGACACCTCTCATTAATTCTTTCTAAAACTGATAAAAAAATATTCCATAATTATATGTCCAAGTTTAGTTATTTTGTGTGTGTTTTTTTGGGGCATCAAATTTAGTATCAGAGTGTGAGATTGAAACATTAGGACTCTGGGTAATATTTAATTAAATTAATTTATCTTTTAAACTATTTTATTGGTCTTTTAAAACCCCATCGTGGACCTATGTAGGATTACCCGCACACGGGACCTAACAGATCAATCACGGATTGGACCGTCTGCACCACCTGAGAAGAACCAAATGGTTTTAGGGACTTAGATCCCACATGCATTACATGAGGTAGTGAAAACAATCTAAGAGTAGGTTCCAATGAGAGTGGAGGAACATAAAACATGTTCACCCTACCCCTCATAGAAGAGACACGAGTCTCGACCTCCTACTGTAGATAGAGAAGATGCATCACAAAACAGAGAGAGGAATAGGATTCCACCACATCAATGATGAGATAAGAAATAATAATAAAAGGAGAGACCTATATCTATGCCATTGGATGCAATTGATCACATTGGGGACATTTTGAGACTCCATCCACCCACTTACTCTGGAGACATTGTTGGATTCTAGGTTGAGGCATGGTTGGTGAGATTGACCAATTATTTCAATATTTTCCCCTAAGTAAGAAATACCAAAGATAATTTAGCTATCTACCTACTTAGATATAGGGCTAGAGTTTGGTGGAGGACAGAGGAGCATAATCTCCTATTAGATACACATACAATCACCTAGGAGTTGTTCGAGGAGAGGTTTAGGTTGAGATATATCCAGATGATTTCTACCATAGTGAGTTGGCGAGTTTCATGATTTGAGACAAGGATATAATACAATGTTATAATATGAGGGGAAACTATTGACCTCCTATAGTATTTGGACTACATGCATGATGAACAGATTCAGATTCACCATTTTGTTTGGGGTTTGAACTTAGATATTAATAGATCGATATATATGCACTATCCACATACCCTCTCTGAGGTGGTGGAGATGGAATGTATCACTGAGGAGAATAGATGAAATACCAAATCCATGGAAAAGGATAGAGTATACATTCAGGATATGTAGAACACTCGATTGAGGGGAGCCACCATTATAGACACCCTGACCCCAACAACAACACCATTAACATTCCCAACCTTATCATGGGGTATAAAGAGATAGGGGAATTGGTTCCCATTTTCAAAGGAATTCTAGAGTCTATAGATGACAAAGAAAACATACTAGGCCATCCTAATCACAATAGACATATAAGATAGGGCCTACATGGTCCAATGTACTAAGTTTCTGAGGTACATGAGAAGTGGACTTGGTCCAGAGACATGGAGGGTACTGTTTTACTTGTGGGGATCCTTCACACCATAAGAAGGAATACTTACAAAATATTGCAGTGAAATAAGGGAAATACCCTACATCTAAGACTATAGTTGGAGATATAGTAAGATATCATAGGGTATATGTGGCAGTAGATAATTGCCAAACACAACACTAGGCCACGATGATTACGGTAGTAGGTAGTTTTAGAGGAGTTCATATTTCTATTTTGTTTGACCCTGGGTCCTATGAATATTTCGCATCACCTAGATTAGTGGATCAATATAAGATGGTGGTAGTTAGGAAGGGTTCAGACTGGGAGGTTGAGTTGGTTACTGGAGCCAATTTACCGGTGAGCACGATGATTAGGGAGTGTGTTGTAGATTTAGGAGCCTTCATCATCATAGTTGACCTACGAGTTCTTCCCCTAGGATCCTACATGAGGTTATTTTTGGTATGGACTAGCTCGCAACACATCAATCCAAGGTAGATTACTACTGTAAGGTCATTAAGTACCACAACAACCTTGGTGCAGAGGAAGTGGTGACAGGGATTCAAAGACCACTTTCTATCCGTATTGTTTTTGCCATACAACTTAAGAGGATTATACAGAAGGGATGTTAGTTTTTTTCCATCACGGTTACTGTCATATATGAGGATGAGTCTATAGGACCATCATCAAATGACCTTCATATCCTTTATGAGTTTGTAGATGTGTTCCCTAGTGAGTTACTAGACATACCACCTTAGAGAGAGATTGAATTCCACACTGAATTAGTACCTGGGGTAGAGCCAATTTCGTGAGAACCTTATAGGATGACCACACCTAAGCTTTGTAAACTCAAGATGCAGTAAGAGGGCCTTCTTGAGATTAGACTGATTTTTCCTAGTGTTTTCCCTTGGGGAGCATTGGTCATATTTTTTAAGAAGAATGACGAGTCTTTGAGGCCTTGCATTGATTACATGCAAATGAATAAGGTAACAATAAAGAATCAATATCCCCTTCCATAAATAGATGGCCTCTTTGACCAAATGTGTGGTGCCACCATATTCTCAAAGATTGATCTAAATTCCAACTATCATCAGTTGAGAATCATGGACGTAGGTATCCATAAGATAATATTTTAGATGAGGTATGACCACTATGAGTTCACAATAGTTCATTTTGGGCTAACCAAATCCTTGACCATATTCATGACTTTTATGAATGGTGTTTTAAAAATTTCCTAGACCATTTTTTCCTTTTGTTTTTGGATGATATATTGATATTATATTGTACAGTGGAGGAGCACGAGGACCATCTTTATCAGGTGTTGCAGTGCTTACAGGAGCACCAATTATGTGGGAACCTTGCTAAGTGTTCCTTCTTTTAGATTGAGGTACAATACCTAGGAAACATAATCTTAGGTGAGGGAATCATTATTCATCCTGCCAAGATTAGAGTAGTTATAGATTATCCCACACCCACTAGTGTTACAGAGGTACAAAATTTTATGGGTTTGACAGGGTACTATCATAGATTTGTACAAAAATTATCCCATGTAGTTCATCCTATCAATTCTCTCCAGTGTAAAGGGAAGAAATTTGAGTGGATAAAAAAGTGTGAGTAGGCCTTTAAGACACTCAAGGAGAAGATCACCACTGCTCCTATTTTAGTAGTTCAAGACACACACTAGGACTTCACAATATGTACAGATGCTTCATTGACAAATTTGGGGCAGTGTTCATGTAAGAGGGCCACGTAATAAATTTTGGGTCACAAAAGGTCAAGGATTATGAGCTGTATTATCCCACTTATAACCTTAATCTCGCGATAGTGGTTCATGCCTAGGTTTGTTGGCACCATTTTCTTACAAGGAGATGCTTTGTGTTAAGAACAAATCACTTGAGCCTCTGACACCTTTTTGCTCAATCTAATCTAAATGCCCACCAACGACATTGTAAGAAACTTATTTGTGAGTATGAAATGGATATCAAACATGTGAAAGGAAAAGAGAATGTAGTTGTGGATACTCTAAGATGAAGGATTCTAGGGAAACTTCCTATAGATAGGTTCTATTTGGATGTTTAGAGGAAGATTGAGGCACAATGAGCCCTTAAGAGATTTCTTTTGGATTATAATCTAGAGGTAGATGGATTGTTGAGACACATAGGACACATCTATGTACCTAGAGAGGGTGACTTGCACCGATTCATATTATTAGAGGCCAATCATGCACCTTATTTAGCCTACCCAGGGGTGAAGAAGATGCATGTAGAGCTATGAGAGCTATATCACTAGACATGGTTGCAAAGAGATATTGCATATTTTGTGGCACATTGTTTGGAGTGCCAAAGAGTTAAGGCTAAACATCAACATCCTACCAATATTCTATATCCACACAACATTCCAGAGTGGTGATTTAACAACAATAAATTTTTTGTAAACCTTATAATATTTCAGAGTCATAACATAATAAATAAAAAATAGAGTACAAATCTTGCCTAAGCAATAAGAAAGTGGAAATTGAAACCCTAGGTGCAAGAGAAGGGATAACATACTTAGCTGATTTAGTAATAAATCCTGAGATATTCCAGACTAGAAAACTGATAAACAAGAGGAGGAAAGTGTTGTAACCAGACTCAAAAATTTTTGCGACCACCAAATCTTCCTAGGATGGGGCACTTGGAGTAGGTCAAGGGCACCTGGGGCATTGGTGACTGATTATGGGTACCCACGACTGTGAAGAAGCTCATAAAATTATTTTTCTTATATCACACCAATGTATCTAACCATCATTGTTGATCTCCTGTGTGTCACAATATGTACATGGAATTCACCTATAACATGTAAAGAGAAAGATCACCTGTGAAACCCCAAAACACATCAAATCCTACAATGAAAAATATGCAAATGAGGAGTCAGACTAACCATGACGGTCACCTAATTGAGTGAACTTACAACATAATGTTGCACTACATTTTAGACTCCATGTAGTTCTCGTGTGTGTGTGAAAGAATCATGTCTTAGATGACTCTTATGCTAGACACACTTGATAATAAACAAGTAGCTAGATATAACAATGTAGATAGATGTGTGGATGTCAAAATGAACTTTCCCTCCTATACGTGTATACAGAAAATATAGTCCCTTTTCCCTTGAGGGAGTGCTAGATGGATGCTTTGATGCTCTTGAAATGCCTTTGGATGCAACCTTAGGTAATAGTATTAGATGCTTAGAGATTGGTATTTCATAATGGTCACATAGCTTTATATTTATATGATTCCCTAGGTTGAATTTCACAATTAAAAAATAAAAGGATAACCCATAAGAAAACAAGATGGCCAAAAGAAAAAGAGGCCCAAAAGGGGTGAGCAAGATGCAAAGAGGTTGGGGGCACCTAAAAGGATGGGGGCACCTGGGCACTGACATCCTGGTTGGGCGCTGGTGTCCAAAGTGATAAAAAAATAAAATAGTAAAACATCAACTCAGTTATAGGGTGTAAGAGGCCAAGAAGAAGACATGAACAAAGACAAAAAGGACAAAGACAACTATTAATTGTTAGTTTTCTCACTTAGGAATCATATGTTTAGTAGTATGTGATTAAGTCCAAGAAATGTACCCAAAGTGCGTGATTTAGTGTCTACAAGTATAAATGGGAGACCATTTCCATGGATTTTATTGTTGGTCTACCCACCTCGACATACCATCATGATGTGATCATGGTCATGGTAGATAAATTGACTAAAGTAACACACTTTTCACTAGTGAAGACAACCTATATGGCTAGAGCTATAACTAAGGTCTACTTGGATGAGATTGTGAGGTTACATTGGATTCCATGCAAAATAATATGTGATCATGATCCTTTGTACACGTCCAACTTTTAGACCACGATACAGGAAACCTTTGGCACACAAATAAATTTTAGCACTACTTACCACCCTCAAATAGATGGTCAAACCGAGTGAGTTAATCAAGTATTAGAAGACATATTTCACATGTATGTAGTGGATCATCATTCCAGTTAGGAGGATTACTTATACTTAGTTGAGTTTTCCTATAACAACAATTATCATATTTCTATTGGTATGGAGCCTTATAAGGAATTATATGGGTGAGAGTGTAAGAATCCTTTGAGTTGGGACCATATTCAGGATAGAGTTTTTGTGAGTCCTGCCAAGGTTGAGGATATGGAGCAACAAGTAGTTCTTATCAAACAATGGCTATAAGAGACACTACACATACAAAATAAGTATACAAATACCCATAGGATTGATCATAGTTTTGAAGTGGGAATAAAGGTGTTATCACGGGTTAAAAAAAAAGAGTCATATCCACTATGGGAAGGGATCTAAGCTAACATCATAGTTCATGGGACCATTTGATATTTTGGAGCAGATTAGACCAGTAGCCTACCACATTACCTTGCCACCTAGATTGTCATGTATCCATAATGTTTTTCATGTTTCTATATTGAGGAGGTATGTACATGATTCTTCTTACGTTCTATATTGGACATCCTTACAGGAGTAGGAGGATGACAATGTGACCTTGGAGCCCATGTGTATTCTAGAGCATAGAACCCTAGGCCTTTGAGGTCACGAGCTTGATTAGGTACGAGTACAATGGGATCAATATGATGAGATTGCTTCCACATGGGAGGACACTTATACATTGGGGGATTAGTACCCTCACTTATTCCAATGACTTCCAAGAGGAAGTCATATTCTAAGGGGAGGGGGATGTAGTGCCCACTTCACTTAGACACTGTTTTATAGATTTTCCTTCCACATTATAGATTGTATTAAATGGTTTATTAAATATAGATTGTATCAACATGAGGTGCTTAGTCTCATAGTTTATATAGACTATGTTTCTTTTTATGACATTGAGTTGGCACAGGGTGCTAAACTTATGATCTTACTAGCATGGATATGACATAACATGAGGATATATTGTTTCTTTTGATGGATATATATGATTGATGTTATAAGGTTGTGATTTACATATAAATTGACTATGATGTTGGAAATGGTTACATTTGAGCATATTTTAAATTATAATGAAAAATGAAATATATGTGTGATTGGTGTTTTTATTTTGAATTTAATATTAGTAATTTTGTTAATCTAGTTGAGAGGATATGTCACATGCATTGAGTGTGAAAATGAAAGACATGTACCTGAAATCTACACGCAAACAATAAACAATACTAAACACACTAAAAAGGATGGAGGGGATTGACTCCCACGAAGATCCATATCCAACACAAGTCACCCAAATTTGGATATTTGAGGGTTGAGATTAGGTGCATGTTGACAAGTATCTTGATTTATTTATTTTGATTACCTTGAATTGTTGATCTGATCCTTCCAAGACCCTTAACTAAATTTTATTTGTTTTAACTAATCTCTTTTGAAGTATATTTTAGTATTTGTTTATGGGGGTATTTGATTTCTACCTTTGGTTGATTTTTACCGTGATAGGGTGGATGAAACTTTCCCTTTTTAGTAAATTTAAAATTTTCTCTTTGGGGTCATTTTTGAGTGGAGTGTGAGACAAGTAGACCTTGCCCCACACTCCCAAAACTACATCCTTACATGTACGCATGGGGTAAGTGTGCTTATTTTAGAGTTTTAATCCATTTGGGGCTCATAAAGACTCTATAAAGGTACCTTGGAAAACTTTCCATCTACCCTTATTAATTTTGATGTAAGTTACTTTTGGAATGACTTGTGAGTTGAGTGTTATTTATTTTGAGTTGTTGGATTTTTGACCATTTTTACTCTCTATGTATTTTCTTGTAAATGCATTTAAGTGTTGTATTTGAACTTGGATTTTGATTTTGATTTGGCCCATATGGGCATGAATTTAATTTAATGGCCTTTTGGGGATTTGATTTGTCTTGGGAACTTAAGATGTTGCATCTTGGCACCATCCTATGGGGGGGGGGTAATCTTTGTATATTTTTCCTTTTGAGTGAGCTTATTTTTCCATTTTGGGAGGAAACCTTGGTCTTCGATTTATGTTGTTAGATTGATTTGGAGTGATTGAAGCTTGGTATTGAAAAGAGGACAAGATGAGAAAGAGGTGGGTACCTTTACTTGTTAAATTATTACAATGTTTTAATTATGTTACCACCATTCAATGGAATATATGTGATTTTGGTGCTCAATTGAGTTGTATGAGGATTTTCCATGTGTTGTCTACTTGATTTTCATCCATTGCGGGGATATCAAGATGTTGTGTGTATGGGGGAAAGTTGAGCCATTAAGGAGGCATAAGTAGATGTTAAACTGAAATAAACTTGTTGTCTTTGGAGGAACCAAAGGGGCTTAGGATTTGTTCTAGTGGAGAGATAAGTGGGTTTTGGGATAAACTAGGTGGAAGGATAAGTGACATGTCTATTATTTCATTTGTGGAACCAAAAACTCATGTTTAACCCCTTAGTGGAGCGAGAAGAGTGGCTTGAAGTGCGTCTAGTTCTCCTTGCAAGCTTACAAAAGCTTGATAGTGTGTGTTTGTTTTGAAATTTATTTCCCTTGCTCTCTTGAGTCATCTTGTTCATAAATTTGTTTGATTTTATTGAATTTTTTTTGTGTTGGGAATGTTGGAAAATTTTTGTGATCTAAGTTTTGATGTTGGCTATGGAGATTTTTTAGGAGTTAGGGGTTTTGTCAGGAAATGAGAAGAGACTTCCCCATTGGATGGATGGGAGGTGAACGTCACATCCATCTCATTTTTGGTCTTTTGGATATGATGTTGGTTGGTGGAAAAAGTTGTGGGAAAGGATGATCTTATATATTTTTTGTACCTTATCATGTGAAATCAAGTTTTATGTTTGAAAGCAAGTTGTAATCCGGATGTGGGTTATGTATTCAAAGTGTATTCTTGATCATCTCAATGTGTCTCAAATGCTAGCAAAGGTTGAAAATTTATGGAATTGAGAAAGGAAATTCATAACCAAATAACTTCTTGTTATGCATAAATGTATATTCAATTTAAAGTAAATGAAAGTTTCATTTTATGGGAAATTAGTATAATGAAAATAATATTGTGAGTTTTGGCTATATTTCTATATAAAATTGTTTGCATTGTGGGTTATCTATTTGATAAAGGTTAAAAAGAATTGTGATATTGTTTAATGGAGCATTCCAAAGTTGTTTAACATTTCCATGTGCTTAGGAATAAATGGTGTTTAAAAAAAATAAAATAAGTTTGTTGGATAAATGTTATTGCTTTGTAACTTACTTTTGGAAATGTGTCCTAAATTTTATATCTCCCCTTTTGTTGAAATTTTAGTTATGGGATATATTTGGAATTAGCAAAGTAGTAATTGCTATTTCAACAAAAAATTCACTTCGTTTAAAGGAATAAATGATTTTGGTTCAAAAATTGTTAAAAATCATGGTTATATTATTAACCACCTTTATATAAATAGAATCTTTGTGTTGTTAGCCATTGGTTGCGTAAATATTTCCATGAATATATTCCTACAAATTTATCATGAGCCCAAGATATTGATAACTCAAAATATAAGTCATTTGTGGTTATTGAAACCATTATGAAATTATACCCAAAAAATTTATTACAAACTACACTATATTACTAATTTATCTACAACGTACCTTCATTGACTAAGTTAATAATTAGAAACCAATGTGTGTGTGTGTGTGTGTGTGTGTGTGTGTGTGTGTGTGTGTGTGTGTGTGTGTGTGTGTGTGTGTGTGTGTGTGTGTGTGTTGGAAGCACAATGGATTGAGAGGGGAGTGAATCAGTTCTAAAAAACTTTATTTTATTTGCCATTCATCATTCATCATCATGTAAACAACCATTCAATAAACCATGCACCATATGTGTGTTTACTTAAGCATATAAACAGCCATACACAAGAGTAAGTCCAATAGAGTACACAAGAACACTAAATATAAGTGAGAAACCCTCAAGGGGAAGAAAAACCACTGAACCTCTATTTATATTACATAAAGCAAAGAGATTTAGTGAAGCACCAACTTCACAATTAGGAATATCTTTTTTTTTTTATGAAGCTTGTTTCTAAGTTTTGTATTTGAAGAACTTGAAATAAATTCCTTATTTATATTTGGAGAGTCTACTTGCATCCTTGCATGAGGTTTGGGGAAAGGATGAGTTGAAATTCCTAGTTTTCTCACTTGAGAAATAGATAAATTGAACTATGTTTGACTGTGGGTTGATCTTACGAGTTTTCTTGATGTCTTTTATATAGTGGTCATGATAATGAGGTCTTTAAATCAGGTGAAGGAGGATGAGAATTTTTTTATTTCAACTATTTTAGGGTTTATTAACACTTCATTTCACATTGCATGTAGGAAATCAAGACCTAGATAACTGTTAATAGTGAGAAGAGGGTTTGTTCATCTTTATGTAAACCATTTAATCAAATAATGTATAAAGAAATTTACTAGTAAGTGTGAAGTAGGTAAAAATTGAATCATTTCTCATGAAACCATTTCTTTGTGATGTATAGTGCCTAGATAAAGTTAAACCCTATTTTGTTGAACCTGTAATAACTTGCTAAACATGATCTTGAAGCACACATGATGAATAAGGTATTCATGATGTTAGAAATTAGGACACTGAGAGGGGGGTGAATCAATTTATTTTCAAATTTTACCTCATAATTTGTTTATTTAATTTTCATCATCAATATCAAACTAGCATCCATAAAAAGAAAAAAAAAGATAACACACAAACATAGAATTAATGTGGGAAACCCAAACTAGGAAAACAACCATTGAAACCAAGAACTCTGCTTATGACCAAATTGTCCTATCTCTGTTACATTGATTTCATGGTTGAGGTTTAACTCAACCAAGCTGCAAATCCAAATTTTGACCAAGAAGCCACTCAGTCTTTGACAAGCTTCAACCTATTTGGAAGCTTCAACTCCCAAGTTTGGTTCAACAAAAACTAACATTTAGTGAGCTTCAACTCATAGGGAAGCTACAACTCCCCACATGCTAAACTTCCACTTATATTTGTTTAAGAATTTTGATCACACTTAGTTTTCTGTCTTATACAACTGATAATGACCCCTAAATTAGCTCAATTTCATCTCAATTATGCTTTAAATCTCTCTCTTTCCTTACTAACTAATCAAATGCAAGGCTAATTTCACAAGGTTCATTCCAAACTTACTTGTCATACTCTCCTTCATTGAATCATAAAACACAAGCTCCTTATCTCAATCTCTTTTCCTTCTAATCACCCTTTCACAGTAGACTAAGGATTCATAGGTTATTTACATCATATAAATTCAATTTCAAACTTCTACACCCTTCAACATGTTCACTATGTAGTCACAGGATTCTCTCAGCCTCAACTATGCCTCTTTATACTCTTTCAATATGCTTCAAATCCCATGGAGTAAGTATTTTCTCATGCGTGTAGTTTTAACATAAATTTATGATTTATTTGTCCTCTCCACACTCTGCTTTTCATAGTCTTTAAATTAAATCCACGCACATTAAAAAAATTCATGCACACCCCACAATCCTATTTTGTATGCACAACAACTACACTCCTATAGAACTTTCACATTATTTTTATATTCAATACTTTGCCCTTCAACTCTATTGCTTGAGTTATCTCACTTAGAGACTGTCTTTTCAAATTCTATACTCTTAAGTTTCTTGTCTCTTTGACTCATTCATTTTTCTTGACCAAGAAAAGGGATCTTCACCTTATTTTATGAGCTAGGTGAGGAGAATATATGTTTATAACTGAAAAATAACCTTTTAGTTCCCTCTTTACTTCGAGAAAGAAGCCAAATTATAGAATTCATGACTTTTGAGTTCATGGTTTCACCAAGGTGACAATCAGTTAGGAAGCTCAACCATTCCACCACTCTTTTGAGGCAACACTGCTAAGCCTTTGAGATACTATAAATATTTCATCAGTCTTCCTTTGATGTTAATTAGTGCATACTATATCATTGAAACCCTTTCTTGAAGGAAAATTACACTTATACAGTCAACTGAGATAGTAAACAAGAATACTGGTTTTCACATTCACCATTGTCACGTGATATTTGAGACTTCAAATCAATTCAAGGATATTCCAATATTGATTAAGCCATTTATTAGCTTTTGGAAGATTTTCTGGAAGATTTGCATGAAGATACTGGACTCAAACAATGAAGAAAAAGCATTTCATATACTTCCCAACATTGTAGCATAGGTAATGTGTTGTCTTCAGTAAAAATGTCAAGGAAATCTCAAGGCATGCTCGATGAAACAACTTAAAACTTAGAAAATATTCAAGGTGACCTCATCATAGAGCTCTATAGAAATTTTCAAGATATTTCATTGGTTAAAACGTGTGTTTCGAGCATTTTGCATTTCCAAAACCTATGCAGAGGGTTCTACCCACTATGCAAGCCCGAGGGGCTTTAAAAATGGATTTATTGAATATTTCTTGATAGAATTAAAAAATTCAACTTCCTATGGAAATGTGCAAACCTTTTCCACCTTTTCAATTCTCTACTTCAACTTCCATCAAGCAAAAACATCACCAACAACTTGAAATTATAGTACACAGTGTAGTGAAAACTGTGACAGTCCATTTATGTCAAGAAGAAACTTTATCTTGAGTCTAGAAAAACATTCCAAATGGTTTAAGAGGAATAATTAAACACAATGTACCTTCTTATAGTGATAAAATATCATTAACATGCTAATAAATCCCAAATTTATATGCCAGACCATACTTGTACAGAGACATACAACTCACAAGATGACCACCATTGTAACGCTTGAAATTACAAGAGCTGAAAAATGAGGATTTTATTTTAAAAAAAAATAAACATAATAACAAATTACACAGCTGTAATTGTACATATTTATTTAATCAAATTCATTAATCAAATTTTCTCTTTTGATCTATCCAATAACATCCATGTGCAGCTAAGAAGGGTGTATCCAAATCTCCACGATCTCCCTTCGTCACTACTTCGAGTGACAATTCTTACTAGCATTTTAGCTCAACCTTTTAAAGGTCATGGGAACTATGTGAAAGTCCTTTGGTCTACCACGAAGCTAGTTTCCCAACTTCGTATTTTGGTATGTGACCATTGTTTACCTCATGTTCAATATTTAAACTTCCCATGATCAAGTAAGTTACAGACAAATTGTTTTTATTTAATTGGAGGACTAGGTGATCAGACAATGCACAATAATCAATTCGTTACTTTGGCCAAAGTTATCCGCCGTGCAGGTTACAGCTAAACTCAAGACAACACACTATTCTTAAGAGTTTTAACTCTTCCGCCACCTCACAACTATCTCTTTCATAGTTATCTAGATCTTTATAGTTTCTTTTAATTTTATTTCCAATTAAACCTATCTTGTAAGAGTTTATATTGACATAGATGCCAAAGGCCAACTAGGATCTTTATGAGATAAGTACATTCGTTATGCAGAAATGTAACTATATTAGCATTCTGCATGTACTTATCCCTTAATATGCCTAAGGTATCTTTTCATCTATTTACCATCCCATTTAGTATCTTTTTTCCTGATGTTTGATTCTTTAACCTTAAATTACCTTTTGACAATGATACTCTTCCATTCTCTATACAACAGGATTTACAATATTATCATATTAATACCAAGTTTACTGAAAGGCCGAATTAAATATATAATAAAACATGTATATTTAATTATTCATTCAATTCGCTACGCCACTAAATAACTTATTTAATTTAGAAATTAAATACAATTTATTGTTACAATAATTTCCCAATTATTGATTTCATACATTGATAACTATTAAATAAATGTATTCAAAAATTTGTGAAAAGTAATATTTCACATCTCAAGTATTCATCATTTATTCATATTGAGATATTACTACACACAAAGTAAACACCTATTTATTAAAAGCATATATTACATATGCCGTTAAGGTGAAATATATAACTGGTATAATAATTCTCACATAGTGAGGTTTGAATATTTACAATGGGTCCAAGATCCCAATAATTCAGCCAAAAATTCAAGGATATCATCCTTTCACCAAATGAAATCCAAGTATCTCATTTAGATCCATGCTACGATAAAACTTCACAAGACATGACTTTCTACACATCCGAATGTATCAGATAATGGTCCTGCAAGACTGAAGTAGTGGTATGATGTCAGTTCAAAATGAAATGTCATGAATATTAACTCTATTTTTTGATGAAATTAATTAATAAAATATGAAAGGATATACATGTTGTTTTATCAACAAGCACATGGTAATACAACTAAAAATGTATTAATACCTGGTTCTATAAAGATACAACTATGGATGCCCACAAATATAACTACCAATTTCTATTTTAGCGATCATGTTTCCCTCTAATCACAAAGGTGAATACATCTATATTCCACCTTCATTCAATAAGCATTTGACATTTAAAATTTCTGCATAACTTTGTAAAAACAATATGATTAAGAAGAGTATTTTTTTAGTCAATGAGAAGATCTACAAATTAGCACAAATATCACCATATTTACATCACTTTAACAAGTTCTATCTGGTAAGCAAACATCCCAACCAACAATATAGCAACACCATGGTTACATCATTTAAACATACTCTTTTTAGTAAAAGAACAACTAATAATTTCTTTCATAAGATATCATTATTTTAAACCCAATCATGTCTCAAATTACTCCTTGGTACATCTCGGTCAAGATTTCCTGGATTTCATGCCCTTATCAAGACAAGTAATTTCTTTTTCACTATCTTACAAGAATCTAAGTCATATTGCCAGGCTTGAAGTTATAGGTTAAATGCCATTTTTTGGTAAATATTCACACATAACAAGACACCCTCATTTATACATGAACCAATTTAGTGGTCCATAATAATGAAATTTTCTGAAAAATGTAGCTCCATGCAAGAGCTTTAACACCCACAAATTATCATTCAAAATATCTCAATAAATTAAAAATCAGATGTGCATATAACAACCAAGAATAAAAATATAAAACCACAACTAGTTGCATACCCATATTGATTTGGTTACCCAAATCAATTCCTTTATGAAAATAGATTTATATACCCAAATCCATTTGTTTACAGGTTAAAACACACAACCAAATTTCAGTTTAACAAAATGAAAACACACAAGCACAAATATATTTTAAATACACAAATTCACAAAACATTTTCCTTCTTCCTGTATAGGAAAAACCAAACACTTTTCCTTTTGGGTATAATTTATTATAATGTAGAGAAGGAATTTTTAACCTTTATTTTACTTTATTTTTGCTGATCAAAATTCAAAAACCCCATATACGTATTTTCTCGGTTAGGTTAAAACAACATAAAGAAAACTAAAAAGAATACCGAATCCATTAATTTCATTTTCATACTTCATATCCAAACAATTATATAAAAATTTGTCCATAATTTCCTTGATTGCCATTAAAAACAAAATGTGTATTTCCTCATTTTTTTACAAATAATGTAGTAGAGAAAGGAGAAGATATTCATGCCTAAAGTAAACCAAAAATTAGAAACCTTCTACTCTTCCCACTCCAACAAGTTGAATCCTTCTTTCCTCCAAAACTCACGTAGGTATTCCAGAAGGGGAAAATGAAAATAGACAAAGGAAAAATAATAGAAAAATATGATGAAAGTACTATAGTTGGGCAGCATATTGAATAATTTTTGGATTTCCCATTCCTGGTACGTGTGTTAGTGCATGCCGCACAATTATGCCATGTGAAGGTGTTTCACATTATAAAACCAATAAATTTCAATAACTAAATAAAACTTTTGGCTTACATGCCAAATCCCTCTAATATATATATATATATATATATATATATATAATTAATATTTCATAATATTTCATTTTTTTTTTTACTTTAGTTGTTACCTAGCTTAATAGTTAAGTTAAAATTAACCTTCATAATAAAAGTCCACATATTTCCAACAATATATTACCATAAAAATTAGTTAAATTTCTAGGTTTATATAAAACATTCCAATGCAAAAATAACCAAGTCCTTAAATAATAATTCGAATATTCTCATAAAGCTGGCTTGATATAGGATTGTAAAATAAAATAGAGACAATAATAATCATAGTCATGTAAAAGTCAAACAAAACAAAAGATGACCAAACCAATTAAAATAAAGTAACCGGAATACAAATAACCGAAAGATTCACAATCGTTTTTCAACCATTTTACCTATGATTAAGGCCTAATCATGTTTCAGGAAGGATTGTCAAGGTGGGTGCAGGGTTATTCCTTCCACAGTGTTATGCCCCGTAGCAGAAGTTGTGGGTCATGATACGACGAACCAAATGAATTTTACACCCTATGATGATCTCGTCTAATCATGTTTAGACTTAACCATAGTTAATTTAACTTACAAGAAGTTTTGGGATGTTACATACTCCACCCCTTCGAATAATCATTGTTTCAATGATTTCAGGATGAATAGATAAACTAACCCATTATTCATTTTTTGCATAAATATATTTCAAATCAACTTATAATTTATAGCAATATTATTTCAGCTGAATCATAAAGGTCACATCAACCCTTGTACATATATAAAATTAGTCATATAATCTGTAGAAAAAATACATTACTGCCTAAACGACAAGATTTTCCGGGTTCATTAATGAAATATTCAATAGTAACTATTAATCAAAAAGTATCTTAGTCCCAATATTCAGTTGTAAGCTTATCTACATAATTTTCTTATCTACCACTTTTACATAATAATTGAATTTAGTACTTTAACAAAACATGATCATTAAAATCAGTCAAACAGATGCATAAAAGTAGTTTGGATATCTTCTAGATTCTCCCAAGTGGCACTTTCTTATAAATATTGGTCCCACTGGACCCTACATTGTGAAACATCACAGTTTCTCAAGTGCAACTTCTGGGTCTCTAGTATCCTTATAGGATCAACCGCGATTACCTCTAGATCCATAACTTGTAATAAATCCCAATTAAGTACATGTGTTAAATCAGGTACATATTTCTTAAGAAAGGATACATAAAATACATTGTGTAGCCTGGATAAAGCGGGACGTAGTGCTAGCTTGTAGGCTATTGGTCCAATGACCTCTAGGACTTCAAATGGTCCTAAAAACCTAGGATATATTTTGGCTGACTTGCCAAACAAAATTAAACTCTTTTTAGGTTTGACCCTAAGAAAAACTTTATCTCCAATGTTAAACTTTTTGTCAATTCTTTTTAAATCTGCATAACTTTTTTGCCTATTTGTTGCTTCTTTTAATCTTTCTTGGATTAATTTTACCTATTTTTTCCATTTCCGAAAGCATTTATGGTCCAATCAGTACCCTATCTTCAAGATTATCCAAACTTATAGGTGTTCTACGCATACAACCATATAAGGCCTCAAAACGAGCCATCTGAATGGAGTAATGGTAAGTGTTATTATAGGAAAATTCAACCCAGGGAAGATACTCTTCCCATTTGTATTGCTGATCCATGCAATACATTCTTAGTAAATCTTTTAACACTTGATTTACTCTTTTGGTTTGACCATTAGTTTACCGATGGTAGGTAGAACTTACGTTCAGTTTTGTCCCTAAGGCAACATACAAAGTCTTCCAAAATCTAGAAGTTATCCTTGAGTCCCTGTTTGAAATTATTACTTCTGGAACTTCATGTAATCGGAAAAATACTTGTACAAACCTTTTTTCTAGTATGGGTGAATTATCCATTAAATTACCTACTATAAAATGTGCCACTTTAGTTAACTTGTCTATAAATACAAGTATAACATCATGTTTATTTTGGGGAATAGGTAGACCTTGGATAATATCCATACTTATAACTTGCCACTTATATCCTGGCACGTTGTGAGGATATAATAGTCCTGTTGGATGTAAATGTTCATCATGTTCTTCCTCATTCTTGGAGTATATTAATATATCATCGAGAAATATAAGTACAAATTGGTCTAAGTATTCCTTAAAAACACTATTCATCAAGTTTATGAAAATGATAGGTGCATTTGTTAGACCGAAAGGAAAAACTGTAAACTCGTAATGCCCACAACTTGTTCTAAAAGTGGTTTTATGGATATGTTAATCCTTGATTCACAGTTGATGATAACTGGATCTAAGATCAATCTTCGAAAACACTTTTGTGCCCCCCATTTGATCAAATAGATCATCAATTCACAGCAGCGGGTATCGATTCTTCACTATTACCTTGTTGAGTATTTGGTAATTAATATAAAGTCTGAGGGTCCCATCCTTATTTTTCACAAAGATAACCATGCACCCCATGGTGATATACTTGGTCTAATTAGACCCAAGGATAACTATTCATGTAATTGAGCTTTCAACTCAACTAATTTAGTTGTTTTCATTCTATATGGTGCCTTGGAGATTGGTTTTGTTGCTGGTTTGACCTCTATTGTGAAGTCAAATTCACGCTTAGGTGGAAGTCTGGGAAACTCATTTGGAAACACATCTGAAAATTCCATTAGGATGGAAAATTCTTCAATTTCAGGCTTAATTTCCTATCCCAAATTTGTTATTTTTATAGCATATAGATTAAATCCCTTCTGCTTTACCTATTTTAGATGCATAGCAGAAATCTGCCTAGTGACAAACTCTCTTTTAACACCTTGAACACTTGCTATTTTTTGTTGATCATCGCAATAGGTTACACTTTTCCCTAAGAAATCCAAGGTTGCATTATGTTGACTTAACCAATTTATACCTATGACAACATCATAGGATCCAAGACGTGCCACATATAGGTTTAATCTTGTCATGAACTCAGGTAATTCTAGTGGTGCCTCAAACAAACACTGATTCACTCTGTGTACAACATTATTTGCATATTGTACAGTCTAAGTGTATTCCATGTACCTAGCTCTTATTTTTAGTTTATTATCAAATTTAGATGAAACAAAACATTCTGTTGAACTGAAATCAAGTAAAACGGAAACAAGTTCTCCCAAAAGCTTACCTGAAGTTTCTATTGGATTCGCTTGCTTTTCCACTTGCTTATTATGGACTGTAGCATAAATATTATGTTGTTTCCCCTCTTTATTTACTATGGTAAATCCCTTCTTCTGGTTATTACATTGCCCTCTTTACAGATAGTTGTTAGCAAAATGATCACCACCGTACTTAAAACGTCCTCCCAATGGTCTTTTTCTCTCAATCTTATTCTGGCTGAAACTTGTTCCTTATTGCCCATTTTTATTTTTATTCACAAACAGTTCTACCTAATATTCCTCATTTATTGACAGGCCTGAACTTGTTGTTTCCTTTTTTCCATACTAGTTTACTTGCGGTTGATGTTTTAAAATTATGATTTTCCTTCTATTTTCCTTTTTAGAGGCATAAATACTTCGCAACTTTAGTTCTTGCTTGATATCTTTTTCAAAAATTGATCCCATCAAGGTAGGTCCATGAACATCTACCTCACCACCAATATTAGGATTCAATCCCATTATAAATTTTCTCACTCTAAAATTCTCATCCTATTGATACAAAGGAACATATTTCAGCAATCGAGTGAAAAGTTCTCAATATTTTGTAACTAATTACTTTCCTTGAGTCATATTTTGGAATTTTACCATCTTTTGGTCAAAGTATAGCTGAGTTAGCCATCTTTGATGGAAATATGCCTTGAACTGCTCCCACATGATCATATATGAATCAATTTCTAGTTCCATTTTCTTGTTATCCCACCAGGAAGATGCTTCATGGGACAATTGGTAGGCTCCCCATACTATTTTTGTCTCCTCTGAAAAGTACCTAATCTCAAAATACTTTTCCATTTCAGAGAGCTAATTTTTAGCACCATCCCCAAGAGTTGTACCATCAAATTTAGGTGGGGAAAATAAGAAGGGTTCATTTTAAGACCCCCTCTCTAAAAAATTAGTTTAGAATCGGTGGCGAATCTCCAAAATCAACTTTCAAATCAATGGTGAATTTCTGAAAAAAGTTTTGTGGTAAAGGTGATTTGGCAAGACACAATTTTCTTAGATGAGGTACAATGATAAGAAACGTTGGAGAAATACATGCATAAGTTAATTTAACATATAAATAGTAGGTGAATTCACCCATATAAATGACTAATCAGTGGAAACTTTAAATGAATCGGGTGGGAGAAACTACTGAAAATTAGCCATTTCCAACTTTACAATATCCCTAATATTCATGAGTAAGAAAATTCACCACTAAAATTTTCCCTGTACTATTTTAATGTCCCTTTCTAACTCCATAGCCAAACTTCTCACCCTTTCATGCACATCCTTTGGTTGCTATGACTTATATCAGTGGAAACTTTAAATGAATCGGGTGGGAGCCGACTGCTGAAAATTAGCCATTTCCAATTTCCAAAATCCCTAATATTCATGAGTTTAAGAAAATTCACCACTAAAATTTTCCCTGTACTATTTTAATGTCCCTTTCTAACTCCATAGCCAACCTTAATTTCTTATTTTCCCTTTCATTTTGGTGCTTAGGTTGATCATCATATTGCTCATCACCTTGATTCTCATCTGTACGATCCTCATTCTCTTCACCACCCTGATCTTGTTCTTCTAAGGCAACAACTCGGTTTTATGTGTCATTCCAAAGGTTGAGGATTTCTTCTAACTTAGCAGTCGTATTATCTGGCACGTAATCAATATTTACCCCACTGCCACTTTCCTTACTAGCTCTTGTTGCTGGCCTAGCCATAGTTTTCTATTTTATAAAAGAGGATACTTTTATTAGAATGTCTATCCCATTAATGTCCAAGTGTCTTAGCCTCTGGCTCTGATACAAAAATGTAACGCTAAAATTACAAGAGTTGAAAAATTTGGATTTTTTTAACACAAACATAATAACAAATTACACAGATGCAATCATACAAATTTATTTAATCAAATTCATTAAACAATTTTTCTCTTTTGTTCTATCTGATAACATTCATGTAAGCCATGTGTAGCTTAGAAGGGTGTATCCAAATCTCCACAATCTCCCTTTGTCACTACTTCCAATGACAATGCTTACTAGCATTTTGGCTCAACCTTTTAAACGTCATGGGAACTATGTGAAAGTCCTTGGAACTACCACGAAGCTAGTTTCCCGACTTCGTAAACTGGTATCTTACCATTTCGTACCTCATCTTCAGTATTTCAACTTCCCATGATTAGGTTACAGACAATGTTTTTTATTTAATTGGAGGACTAGGTGATCAAACAATGCACAACCATCAATGCATTACTTTGGCCAAAGTTATCCGCCATGCTGGTTATGGATAAACTCAAGACATCACACTAGTATTATGAGTTTTAAGTCTTCCGCCACCTCACAAATATCCCTTTCATAGTTATCTAGATCTTTATAGTTTGTTTTTAATTCATTTCCAATTAAACCTATCTTGTAAGAGTTTATATTGAGATAGATGCCAAAGGCCAACTAGAATATTTATGAGATAAGTACATTCGTTATGCAGAAATGTAACTATATCAGCATTCCACATGTACTTATCCCTTAATATGCCTAATGGATCTTTCCATCTACTTACCATCCCATTTAGTCTTTTTTTCCTGATGTTTGATTCTTTGACCTTAAATTGCCTTTTTACAACGATAC
Organism: Taxus chinensis; assembly: GCA_019776745.2. NCBI lineage: Eukaryota > Viridiplantae > Streptophyta > Pinopsida > Cupressales > Taxaceae > Taxus > Taxus chinensis. The sequence goes on along the minus strand of CM034153.1, from coordinate 212,231,057 downwards.
TCTTCCATTCTCTATATAGAAGGATTTACAATCTTATCATATTAATACCAAGTTTACCAAAAGTCCGAATTAAATATATATTAAAACGTGTATATTTAATTATTCCTTCGATTAGCTACGCCACTAAATAGATTATTTAATTTAGAAATTAAATACAATTTATTATTACAATAATTTCCCAATTATCGGCTTCATACATTGATACCTACTAAATAAATGTATTCAACAATTTGTGAAAAGTAAGATTTCATGACTCAAGTATTCATAATTTACTCATATTGAGATATTATTACACACAAAGTAAACATATCTTTATTAAAATCATATATTACATATGCCATTAAGGTGAAATATATAACCGGTATAATAATTCTCACATAGTGATGTTTGAATATTTACAATGGGTCCAAGATCCTAATAATTTAGCTCAAAAATTCAAGGATATCATCCTTTCACCAAATGAAATCAGAGTATGTCATTTAGATCCATGATACAATAAAACTTCACAAGACATGAGTTTCCGCACATTCGAATGTAACGGTTAATGGTCATGAAAGAATGGAGTAGTGGTATTCATGATGTCAGTTCAAAATGAATTAGCATGAATATTGACTCCATTTTCTGATGCAATTAATTAATAAAATATGAAAGGATATACATGTTGTTTTATTAACAAGCACATGGTAATACAACTGAAAATGTATTACTACCTGGTCTCTATAAAGATACAACTATGGATGAACACAAATAGAAAAACCAATTTCTATTTCATTGATCATGTTTTCCTCTAATCAAAAAGGTCAATACATCTGTATACCAGCTTCAATCAATAAGCATTTGACATTTAAAATTTCTACATAACTTCGTAAAAACTATATGATTATGAACAATATTTTTTTTAGTCAATGAGCAAATCTACAAATTAGCACAAATATCACCATATTTACACCACTTTAACATGTTCTATCTGGTAAAAAAAGAGCCCAACCAACAATATAGAAACACCATGGTTACATCATTTAAACATACTCTTTTTTAGTAAAAGAACAAGTAATAATTTATTTCATAAGATATCATTATTTCAAATCCAATCATGCCTCCAATTAATCCTTGGTGCATCTCGGTCAGGATGTCCTAGCTTTCATTCCCTTACCAAGACAAATAATTTATTTTTCAAAGTCTTACAAGAATCCAATTCATAATGCCAGGCTAGAAGTTACAGGCTAAATGCCATTTTTTTGTAATTATTCACACATAACAAGACACCCTCATTTTTACATGAACCGATTTAGTGGTCCATAATAATAAAATTTTCTAGAAAATGCAGCCCCATGCAAGAGATTTAACACCCACAAAGTATCATTCAAAATATCTCAATAAATTAAAAATCAGACATGCATATAACAACCAAGAAGAAAAATACAAAACCCCAACCGGTTGCATACCCATATCGATTGAATTACCCAAATCGATTCCTTTATGCAAATCGATTTGTATACCCAAATGGATTTGTTTACAGAAAACACACAACCAAATTTCAGTTTAACAAAATGAAAAATCACAAGCACAAATCAATTTTTAACACACAAATTCAAAAAATAAATTTTCTTCTTCTTGTATAGGAAAAACCCAACTCTTTTCCTTTTGGGTATAATATATTATAATGCAGAGAAGGAATTTTTAACCTTTCTTTTACTTTAAATTTGTTGATCAAAACCAAAAACCCCATCTACTTATTTTTTTGGGTTAGGTTAAAACCACACAAAGAAAACTAAATAGAATACAAGATCCATCAGTTTCCTTTTCATACTTCATCTCCAAACAATTAAATGAAAATATGTCCACAATTTCGTTGATTTCCATTAAAAATAGAATGTGTATTTCCTCATGTTTTTACAAAGAATGCAGTAGAGAAAGCAGAAGATATTCATACCTGAAGTAAACCCAGAATCAGCAACCTTCTACTCTTCCTGCTCCAACAAGTTGAATCCTTCTTTCCTCCAAAATTCACACAGGTATTCCAGAAGGGGAGAATGAAAATAGAAAAAGGAAAAATAATAGAAAAATATAATGAAAGAACTATAGTTGGGTGGCATATTGAAGAATTTTTGGGCTTCCCAATGCTGGTACGTGTTTTAGTGCATGTTGCACACTTGTGCCATGTGAAGGTGTTTCAGTTAATGAAACCCATAAATTTAAATAACTATATAAAAATTTTGGCTTACATGCCAAATCACTCCAATAGTTGAATTTCAAGGTTTACATAAAACATTCTGAAAATCACCAAGTCCGTAAATAATAATTTGAATATTCTCATAAAGCTAGCTTGATATAGCATTGTCAAATAAAACAGAGACAATTATCATCGCGTTCATGTAAAATTCAAATCAAACAAAAGAAGACCAAACTGATTAAAATATAATAAATGGAATACAAATAACCGAAAGATTCACTATCATTTATGAACCATTTTACCTATGATTAAGGCCTAATCATATTTAAGGAAGGATCGTTAAGGTGGGTACGGGGTTATTTGTTCCACAGTTTCATACTCCACAGCAGAAGCTATGGGTCATGCTATGACAAACTAAATGAATTTTACACCCAATGATGATCTCGTCTAATCATGTTTAGACTTAATCGTAGTTAATTTAACTTACAAGAAATTTTGGGATGTTACAACCATTGAACTTCACAATCTTCAATTGATACCTTTGCATGATCCAACATCTTGAAGGTATATATTTTGATATGAAGACCACCTTGACCCTTCCAATATACTGAAATCATGCATTGAAGATAAAGACCATATACTGCAATTCAGAAAACACACTCCATGAATGGGCTCATAAAGCAACTTAAGGTCACTGAAGAATTTTGCTTCACCTTGCTTCACAAGAGAATTTTTTGAGATTTAATTAATTTACCAAGGAATAAGAGAGGGAGTTAATTCCTTTTTTAATATCAATCTTTTGACTTAACCAAAATCTTCAAAACTGTCTCTTTCACACCTCATACATGTAGGCACATAGTTTGCTCATGCTGAGAGGTTTTGCACTGACCCTGTCATACTTAAAGATCATTGAAAACCCAAAGAATATGAAAACATCATTAATGAACTATGAAAATATTTAGATTTTCTCATCCAAGTGATTTGAAGTTAAACAAACAAATTTTTCTATCAGTGATTCAAGATGGTGCTTGGGAGAGAGAAAAACATGGCTTGAAAAATGATCATAACTTCTCTGTTAGTTTCCAAAATTACCTCAAAATTTTTGCAACATTTTAGGCTTGGAATTATATCCAAAAATTCATTCTATGATTTATATAAAGAAGGATTATTATTTTTTCTTTGATTCTAAGAAGACAGGGTGCTAAATTTACATTCCTCAATAAACTAGTTTTAAAAAAACATGCATAAATTTCACATCTTCAAAACTTGATATTATTTAACATGAAGAACTAAAAGACACCCCTATACACTCTTCATAGGCTGGTCAGCCATATATTTTCATGAATAGATCATACCTATCTCATTTTCCTCAGCATACACTGTCATTTCTCAAAGTCAATTTCGGTGAACTTTTGAATTTTGCCTCCAGGATATAAACCGACCCTTACGATTTCTTATACATGCCTTAGATAATGTTCCTGAGATCCTCCCATGATTTCTTGATATTTCCATGCCCTAAAATGAGATATTACACTTCATTAGGATTTAGAACTGGGCCTAAATAAGCAAGTTACCACTATGATTCCCAACATTTGACTTGTTACTCACTCCAAGAGATTTTTCCCATGCTATAAACATCTTTTATGACCTGTAGAACATTTTTTCCAAGCTTACCAACCATATACATGGCTCCAGTGGTATCCTACCTCACTAACCAAGCTTGAAAACTCCTGAAACCATCCTGGAATCAACCTAAAAATTATTTTGTGAGCTCCAACCACCATTAAGAAGGAACTACCAATCAACCTTCATGTCCCTTACAAATCCTCACTTCACCACTCACTCTTTTTCCATCAATGCCACCTGACATCAATGCCAACACCAATGCACCAAGGTTCAATACTTAATAGAACATGATCAGTAAGGAGGTAGAAATAGTCGTGGACGCCAAATACAAGGTCTTGAAATAAAGAGATTATCATTTTATAAGGTTTTTCCTTCTCTTGGATTAGATACAAAGTCGATAGTTAGGGTTTTAATGGAAAAATAGATTTGAAGCCTTGAAATAGTGAATTTTTATCTAAAACTCATAAGATAATATGATACTAGACCATTTAAGAGGATTTTGAAAGAATTTTATGATACAAAGGGTGAAATTTGAAGATATTCATGACAGTCCAGTAGTAGGGAAATGTACATAGTCAAGACCTAATCAAGAAAGTCATTTTACAAAGGAAGAAGTCTTTAAATTTGGAATACAACATTGACACTTTTAACACATGTAAAACCCTAAAATGAGTGCTAAAAAATGTTTAGTTTTTTTTAAAACCCTATGCATGAGAAGATATGACTGATAATGCTTATGAGTGGGGCTAGAAGGAACTAGTGGAGTTAGGAGAGGAAAAGTGAAAAAAAGAAGAGAATATTAAGAGTTAGCCCATAAAATTTAGACCTCACCATGTTAGCCCTAAAGGGTATTCAAAGATATTTATAGTTTGTTTTGGGTGTCTACCAATCCTCCCAATCATGAACATGTCAGAAGCAAGATCTTAAAAACAATTGAAGGGAAATATTGAGAAACTTAGGTGGAAAATGAGATGTTGATATTTTAAAATTCAATTGATGTTTTTTCTAACATTATTTGTGAGGGATAATCAAGGTAAGAATTTGGAGAAGAGCCATAGAAGGATAAAGAGTAAAATTTCTTATGTTTTTAGGTTAAGAGCTAGAAAAGAGTAATAATGGAGTAAACGTAAGTGTAAATGGAGTTTTCTTGGAAAACGACCAATTTTATTGTTGATTTAAAATTATTCAAGGTGCATGGATTTTTGAAAAACAAATGATAGTGATTGAACAAGTCCTTTAAGGTGAAAAAGGTCATTTATTGCATTGTTTAGCCATTTTTAGGCTTCTTTAAAAGATCCTCCTTTGCAGAGTTGTGAGTAAGGGTGATATTTCAAATCTCTAAAATGATTTAATTATTGATGAAATATGTATTGATTTGCATCAAAATTTCATTATCAAGATTAGGATCTCATGATTCTTGATGACCCATAACCCTTTTCCCATTGCAGAGCGTTGGTTAGACACTATCAAAAATATCATGACTTCCCTTCTACAGAACTTGTTGTTGAACTTGAATTAGAAGCCATTGCCTCTCATGTCCATCCTAATACATTTCAACCCAATGTAGTTGGTTCATCCACCTCTGCATATCTATTTCCTACATGAGAGTCAAATTTTAAAATCCTTAACACCAGATGCAGAGAGTATGACCTCCAATAGGCCTTCCTTGTGTATAAACTCACACTATCATTAAGAACACATCAAAGGAACAAATTTTGGTCACAAATAACACATGAGAAAACTAACCTCAATTTTTTTTTACCTAGCGGCATCTTAGAAGATAAACATTTGGATAGTACTTACACATTCCAATCTGATTAGAAGATGGTCTCCTGTTATCAATACCTAGACTATGTTATCCATAAAGTATGATGTATGCCATGGGATACCAAGGTTATGGATGTAGATTACTTGAACATGGTATGCAAGAACCTCTAATTGCACATAATAAGATGGATAGATATGTAATTGGTACAAATCCTTATGGCGCACCACCTATAGAAGCTGATGCCACATCTTCTAAGTGTGAAGGTATATTTTCTAAATATGACACTAAACTAAGGTCTCCTTGTAGTCTCCACAAAGACCTTACCATTATGAATATATTTTTTGATACCTCCATTTTAACCTTACCCCCTTATACCATTGAAATTGAGCTTATACACCATTCCCTTGACGATTGGGACCAAAAAAATCACATACCAATCAATCTATTTAAGAATGACGAAGCAATCATAGAGCTCATAAGGCTATTTGATAAAAATACCATTGGGGATCATAAGAAGGGATTATCCATAAACCTTGATAGATATGCCTATTTTGGGCACGAGGCTAAGTTCTATGGTCAGGAAAAGGAGAAAGATGCAAAAACATCTTAAGAAAACAAAAGAATACAAAATCTATTTGTATAGTGAAAACCTCTTTGAGGAATTTGTGGAAAAATAATATCAAACATAAAAAAATGGATTATATAAGTGACCATTCTGTTGGTAAAAATATTGCTGAGACACCAATAAAATAAGAACTCGATCTCCCTCTCGATCCTATGTGTATGGAAGATGGTTCTAAGTTATTGGTTGAGGAAACTATTGATGTTAACATCAAAATATAGGAATAACCTAATATTTTCAAGTTAGGATATTCTCTTAATCTATAAGAACAAAAAATGTTTACTATTCTCCTCAAAGAGTTTGCTGATGTTTTTTCTTGGTTCTATGCAGACATGTCAGGCTTAGATCCTTCCTTGGGTTTACATAATTTAGTTGTTCATGAATAAACTAAGTTAATTAAAGAAAATATCCATAAAATGCATCCACATGTAACACTCCTCATCAAAGAAGAGATTGATAAATTGTTAGTAGTAGGGTTTATTACACCTATTGACTATTCATAGTGGATCTCCAATATAGTGGTTGTTTGTAAGAAACTAATCAGAATAAGGATTTGTATAGATTTTAGGGATATTATCAAGGCATGTCCTAAAGATGATTTCCCTCCTCTCAACATCTTCATGATTGTGGATTCTACCACCAGTAATGAAATGTTATCCTTCATGGATGAATTTTCTAGATACAATCAAATCAATATGGCTGAAGAGGACCAACATAAAACTACCTTCACAAATCCTTGACAAAATTTCTATTATCGGGTCATGATTTTTGGCCTTTAGAATTTAGGGGATACATATCAGCTTACCATGACAATTATATTTCATGATATGTTACATGAAATCATATAATATTTTGTGGATGATATTCTAGACAAATCCAAAACATGAGAAAAACATCCATAGATACTTCATCATATTTTTGAGTGGTTGTGAGAGTATAAAATCATGTTAAACTTAAATAAATTTGTGTTCGGTGTTATATCAGGAAAATGATTGGGATTCATTATCTATAGAAGAGGAATTAAAGTGGATCTAAAAAAGGTTACAACTATCAGTGAAATGCCTCCTCCTATAATCCTCAAACAAATTCACAGTTTGCAAGTTAAAATCCAGGTTATCCACAAATTCATCTCTCAGCTTGTTGATAAGTGTCATTCCTTCACCCATCTCATTAAAAAGGATGTTTATTTCCAATGGGTTTCTGAATGCTAATAAGCCTTTTAAAAATTAAAACAATACTTATCTAATCCACTTATTTTAATCCACCTACCCCAAGAAAACCCCTTTTGCTATACATTTCAGCTACCTAGTTTCCTTTAGGTGTGTTTTTAGCACAATATGATGCACAACATAAAGAGAGAGTCATATATTATCTTAGCCTTACTTTGATATCCCATGAGCTAAATTACCCATAGATTGAAAATACATGTTTAGTTGTCATCTTTTCATTTCAAAAGATTCACCATTACTTGTTGAATAATAAAACCAAACTCATATCCAAAGTTTACCCGCTTAAGTATCTCCTATCTAAACCTGATTTAACTAGGAGGATGACCAACTTGATGATTTTACTAAGTGAATTTGACATTTATTATGTCAATAAAAAATAAATTAAAGGACAAGTGCTCTTTGAACAACTGATGGAAGCACCACTACTAGGAATTGACCCATTGAGTCTTGACTTACATGATGCATCTATCTTATTTGTTGAAGAGTCCACTACTTGGAAAATATACTTTGATAGGTCTTTCACCTTTCATGGCTCTAGTACAGGAGTCATTCTCATCACCCTTATCGGTGATCTTACTCCACTCAATTTTAGAATTGGTTTTCCTTGCACTAATAATATTATGGAATATGAAGCCCTTATTGCTTGATCCGAAAATAATCAGATTATTACGACCTGATCTCGGACCCTTATAGGCTTTAATTATTTGCCGATGATTTTCTCCTTTTAAGTAATCAATTTAAAAATTAATGCAAGACAATAAGATAATTGCACAAAGATTGATTACGGAGTTCGGCAATTGCCTACGTCTCCGGGTTCGTAGTCGAACCGTTCCACTAGTCAAAACTTGTAAGTTACAATAGTACTTTCACAAGAAAACCTAATGGAATTTTACTTGCCTATCAGTACACCAAACCTTCGGACGACAAGGGTGAAAAATAGCACCTGAATTCCACCTTCTTGATGCACAATCTCCTTCGGCTGTGATCGGCCTTCCCGACGCAAACAATGCGAAGCTAGCACTCCGGTCGACAATCCAGGATTTGCAAGTAATTGGTGTGGCTCAATGGGCCTTATTGGGTAGTTTACAATTTACTCCTAATCACAAATATTTCATCTAATATTGCCTAAAATAATAGGCCAATAGACAATACTTGTTGACACATCCCACAAATAAGCTTAACAAATAATAAGCTCGGGCGTGTGTCCACCTTTTCCGTGCTCTAGCAATGAGCTTCTCCGTGGCTTCGGTGTGTAATGTGTGTCCATTACAATAGAATGGGTTCCCTATTTATACAAAAAATAGGGCCCTTAAAAAAATGCATTAAAAATTATCCTAAGGCTAATAATAGCCTCATCCCGTAGCATGTGTAATGGGATTAAAATGGATTGCATTTTAAAATGGGTTAAAAATCCCATGTAGGGCGGCATTTGCTGAAATGGGATTAAATCCCAAATTTGGCGCGGCATTTCATGTTTTAATGGGATTAATACCCATTTTAGCCGCTTAGGATTTTAAATAGGATAAAAATCCCATACGAGCGGCTACGGAGAGGGGAATATTGTTTAAGGCTTTAATTAAGCCTTTCCACGCACTTTGAAGTTTGGAGCATAACCGCCCCCTACCACCTTGTTCAATTTCCTTCTTCCACGTGGCAAGGCTTAATGCCTCCCAAACAACCACTTCACCACCCACGTGCTTAGCAATAACATGGTTTAATACTAATGTTTTAAACATTAATATATATATGTGGCATTTGAAAAGTGGCCTTACCAAGTAATTATAATTTCGACCCATACAATGTGGCCTAGAAATAAATTAACTCGGTAATCCTGTAGTCCACTTGTCGTCTCCCGATAGGCAAGTCGAGCGAATTGACGAGTGTTGGCAAGCCACGTGTCACAGTGCGATTTGTTCCAATATTGACTAGTTGACCAGAGTTGACTTTCCCGTTGACCGAACTTTGACCGAACATATCTAGAGCTCCCGATGTCCGTTTGTCGCGTTCTCACAGTCATTGGAAAGCTCTCGAGATGAACTTCTACAATGACACCATTTAGAGATGTTTAGGGAACTTTCAAAAATGATCCCCTGATCACACCTCCCCACTGAGAAAAGCTTTTTGTCCCAAAAAGCTTCCATACTGTCTTGAATCTGAAAACTTTGCTGCCACCTCGGAAGTGCTGCTGTAGTAGACCCTTGGGTCTTCTCCTCCAACCTTCTCACTTTGAAAACTCTGCTCCGATCCTGGGACTTGTGGGTTATGGGCCCATGATGCTTCCACTGCGCCACTCTAATATCTGAAGAAGACCTCCATGCCTCTGCTTTATGGTGCTAAGTTTCTGAATGAAACCTCAACGCTCATTTTGTGCAGTGCTAAGCTTCTTGATATCTGACAACAAGGATCTTCTTTTACTCTATAACATAGCTCCTGGCTCCGAGTTGATTCCGTAGAATCTGAACTAGTTTGAAGGAACTCCATGTTACGTAGAGCTTTGATTGATTCGATGTTAATGATGGACAATGCCTTGTCCCTTTACAGACCTCAACGCCTCCGATGCATGATGCTAAGCCTCTTTCAAGACCTCGAGCCTCTGATGCACAATGCTAAGTCTGTGTAGACCTCAACGCCTCTGATGCATGATGTTAAGCCTCTTTCAAGACCTCGAGCCTCCAATGCACGATGCTAAGTCTCTGTAGACCTCAATGCCTTCGATACATGATGCTAAGGCTTTTTCAAGACCTCAAGCCTCCGATGTATGATGCTAAGTCTATTGATCAGCTACCATTCGTATGTGTGGTCGCAATGCCTTGACACCGAATGATGTTCCGAGCTGATCCTTTTAGAGCTCCTCTTGTTGACATACAATATCAGGTACCATTCTGCTGCACGGTCGCAATGCCTCTACACAGAATGAAGTTCTGACCTGACGTCAATGCCAACGGTGATTCAGCTACCATTCTACTACACGGTCACAATGCCTCTACACAGAATGAAGTTCCGAGCTGATCTCTGCGAACTCTAATGTCTGGTCCTGGGTTGACTTGTCAACTAGTGGTGGAGTAGAAACTTCCTCTGCCTTTGCAATAGGCCTCCATTCCATCTTTGGCTTGCCATTACTCTGATGGCAAGATGGATGTAGTTTCTAGCAATTTTCCACCCGATGCCCATTCCTTTGGAAATGAGCACAAAAATTCCTCTTAATCTCGTTCTTCTGGGATGAGGAAATCTTTCTGCCATTTCTCGACTCTGCATGACAAGATTGGTCTTTCTGATTTGCCGTGTTCCTGACGAACGAAATCAACTTCTTCTGATTAATACCCATTTTAGCTGCTTAGGATTTTAAATAGGATAAAAATCCCATACGAGCAGCTACAGAGAGGGGAATATTGTTTAAGGCTTTAATTAAGCCTTTCCACGCACTTTGAAGTTTGGAGCATAACCGCCCCCTACCACCTTGTTCAATTTCCTTCTTCCACGTGGCAAGGCTTAATGCCTCCCAAACAACCGCTTCACCACCCATGTGCTTAGAAATAACATGGTTTAATACTAATGTTTTAAACATTAATATATATATGTGGCATTTGAAAAGTGGCCTTACCAAGTAATTATAATTTCGACCCATACAATGTGGCCTAGAAATAAATTAACTCGGTAATCCTGTAGTCCACTTGTCATCTCCCGATAGGCAAGTCGAGCGAATTGACGAGTGTTGGCAAGCCACGTGTCACAGTGCGATTTGGTCCAATATTGACCAGTTGACTAGAGTTGACTTTCCCGTTGACTGAACTTTGACCGAACATATCTAGAGCTCCTGATGTCCGTTTGTCACGTTCTCACAGTCGTTGGAAAGCTCTCGAGATGAACTTCTGCACTGACACTATTTAGATATGTTTAGGGAACTTTTAGAAATGATCCCCTGATCATTGCTAGTATGAAATTCACCATTAGATGGGATATCAAACAAGTTCAGGTTATAGATGACTCACAATTGATTATAAAATAGGTTATAGATGAGTACAATGTAAAATATGAAAATATTATTCCCTATAAATTTATGGTAGATAGTATGAAGGAATATTTTATTTGTATTGCCTTCCAACAGATCCCATAGTTGTAAAATAATTCTACAGATTCTATGCCAACTATTGGATCTATTTTTCACCTACCTCTAGATAGAAGTGAATTATAGTTCCTTTTTAAACATCTTACGATACCTATTTGGTATGTTAATTTGTTGGTCCCTTTTCCCCTTGATATGTGGACATTTACAATTACTTACAAGATGGTACCTTATCACCTGACATTTCTTACTCCCAAAAACACAACCTTATCCAACAAAGAACACATTATATCCTCCTTGGGGGAACTCTCTATCGTCAAGGATATGATGGGACCTTATTACGATGTGTGAATTTAGAAGAGTCTATCTAATCTACCAAAAAGGTGCATGAAGGCATATGTGGTTCTCATACTAGTGGAATGGTTTTGAATTTTTTTTTACATGTGGTTTATTACTGGTGTACTATGGAAACAAATTATTTTTAATACATGTGAAAATGTGTCTTGTGCTAAAAACATGAAAACTTGATTCATGTATCCTCTCAATCCTTGCAGCATATCACTACACTATGACCATTTTTAAAATGGGGGCTCGATATCATAGGGAAGCTCACACCTACTTCATCTGATGACCATAAGCATATCATCACCATAACTGAATACTTTACCAAATGGGTGGAGGATGTCCCTCTCACTTATGTAACTAGTGTTGAGATATATAAATTCATCATGAACCACATCATTTGTCGTTATGGCATTCCTTCTGCTATTATCTCTGGCAATGGTAAATATTTCAAAAAAAAAAGCAAGTGAATAACCTTAGTCAATGCTTTAAAATATGTCAAAAATGGTCTACCCCTATTACCCTCAAAGTAATGAAAAAGATGAGGCCACTAATAAAATGCTTGTTCACATCATGGAGAAGCTAGTTAGTAAAACATGTCGTAATTGAAATTTCTAGATTCATCCTTCCTTATGGGCTTATTGTACTTCCATATGCACACCTACAATAGACACATTATATATCAATAATTTGATGTTAATTATCTTGTTATTAAATAAAATTAGTTCAATACTGCCAAGGAATGAGAGAAGAAAGGAAAATTTTCACCTAACTGGTTAGGGCCATACATTCTGGTGCCTAAATTTGGTTCAAGAGCTTATAGGCTCACTCACCCTAATGGTATAGAAATTTGGGATCCTATGAATTCCATGCACCTCAAATGCTTCTATAAATAAGCTCATAGGCTCAAAAAATTAAAAAAAATCGAAAAAATCAAAAACCAAAAAATAAGAAATAAAAAATGAAAAAAGTCAAAAACAAAAAAATGGCAAAGATAAATAAATTCATCCAATGGTGGAAACCACACAATTGTGGCACCTTGGGTAAGTCCTTTGGTGAAAACCAATTTTTAGCACTATGGGAGGATTTTTTTGTTCACAAGAACATAGTACTTGGGAGCATGACCACTCCTTAGCTTTTCTGTGGCTTGTGTTCATAATCTTGTTGAACTTGTCCCTCTAGCTTGATTTGACTTGTCCTATTATTTTATATTCACATGGGAATATTTACTTGTATATTCTAACGTCTCACTAGGGGGAATATTAGTGTGTTATTATTTTGTACATAGTTTCAGAAAATCTATAAAATATAAAAACATTTAGAGAACCTAGAAAATCCAAAAACATCACAAAAGCTAGAAAATCCAAAAACATTGGTAAAACATAGAAAATCTAGAAACATCGTAAACCCTAGAAAATCTAAAAACATTGGTAAAACCTAGAAAATCTAAAAACATTGCAAAACCTAGAAAACCTAAAAACATTGGTAAAACATAGAAAATCCAAAAACATCACAAAACCTAGAAAATCTAAAAACATTGGAAAAACCTAGAAAATACAAAAATAATATCTAATGTAAAAACACTAAAAATCAAAATCTATACTACAAAACATCCTACATTGGCACTCACTAGTTATAACACACAACATGTGGATAATCTTGTGATATTATTACACCAATAAGCTTACCTGCTTGCTATGTCTATATTTCTAGGATATATCATTTCTCAAGGAATAACCATAGTGCATGTTTGCTTCTATCAAGACTTATACGTCCTCTCTCCATTACCTTGTGTGTATCCTCACTCGGGGCATCATCTTAACTCTTTTCTTATAGCTATAACATTTGGGTACTGAATCCAGATGAAATAAAGCATTGGTACAATTTTCTTAAGCATTGCTTGTTTGAGTGTATTTTGTTGTACTTATTTTCTTGTTTGGTTACTTGTTTGTTTACTTTTTCATATTTCCTCACTTTCATATTTTTCTTTGAGTCAGTCTTGTAGCATATTAAAAATATTGGTACCATGTCTTCTCATGTCATTCTACCTTATAGTTGTATGCTTGCATCAAATAAGAGGTATTTCAAGCTATAAGAGTGCACAATCTATAACATGGTTTTTCCATCCCCCCTGCTCATCCCATTGATCCATCTGGATGTTGTCTAAATAAATCCAAATTATAACTAAAATTTCTTCTAACCAACCCATTCCATTCCTCTACTCTACCAAGCACGATAGGTAGGTGATGTAATCAAAAACCATAATCCATAAATTCAAACAACGAGCGACTCAACCAAGCTCAAACCCCAAAGTCTACAATGGGGAAATGTTCCCGAATAGTCCAACATATCAATCAAAACACATCAATGTAGTTGGACCATATCTAATAGATAACACAACACATATAACATCATTGTATACTCATTATATCTAATATACTCATCTATATCATCACATCCATCCAAGCATCATAATAAAATGCTCTACATCTATCATGAACTAATCAATGTCAAAACATCATAATCAAACTTGGAACATACACATAGAAAAAATCTAAAAATTATCATATCTATATATGGGGATTCTAAAAGGCACTTGATTTTACAAAAATGGTCTCAAAATTGTATGATATATCTCATCATGATATGATAAAAAATTATCATGTTGGAATAACTCTCCCCTCAACATGACTCTCCCATGGTGCTAGATTACCAAATGGACCTGACAATGGTGAGTTTCACCTCAGTCCTCCTACTGGTGCTTAGACTGATGAACCTAGTGGTTACATCACTGAAGGATTACCCAATGAGTCCTGTGATTTAGATGATGCTGATGGCCTCTGTGAATGGCTTGTTAGTGACCTCTAAGAATAGATCACAACCATTTGATCTTATAGGACGACCATCGCATACAAGGTTTTATAATATATTGCCTCTCCTTATAATCTTGTGATACAATCTAGCATGTTTGTCACACCATGAGCTCCCAATACTGCTTGAGCTATATATCACTACCTACGCAGATGCTGCTCCATTGATCTAGTAGTGTCCCTATCAATGTGAGATGTATCTCACTCTACTATGAGGTCGTCCCTCTCTCAATAGAGGGCATCATGCTCTATAGTGAGGTTTTCTCTTTCCTTATGTGTCACATCTCACTGTGATATTGGGATATACTTTCATCGTGGCCACTAATGTGATGCCTGGGGATAGCTGTACTATAGTCACTCTGGGAGCCCCTCATCAACCTCCTCCATCTCCACCATCTCCTCATGAGGATGTCCCCTAACCATTCCATCAACATGTTGGGTCTGCACTCATATTCATTATGACCCCATATTCATATTCATGTTGGGTAAGCACTACTTGTTACACCTTCCTTACTACATGTACCTACTACTACTAGGGCCTTGTTAACTATACCATCTATGCATTACTGACCCTCAGCCAACCCTCTACTTGTTATTATGACAACATGTACTATAAAATTTCGATGTGTTATGCCTTGTTCCACATAGGGATGTCATCATTAACGCACTATAACCACTTCCTCAAGCACACTTACAGGTCTCTACCTCGGAATAGTCAACCTAATTATATAAAACTATTGATACCCAACCCTATAATCGCTAGTGGTCCATGGATGGATTATCTCTCTCTGCATACACCATACTATAACATCCAATGTGGCCCAATCTACTGCTGCGGTAGTTGTGTCAATAGTAGGAACCCATAGTCGTATCTCTTGAGTAACATGTACAAACACATGACGTGTTGTAGGAACCCCTTGCATGTACTCAAACTGTTTAAAGACCCTATCTATCTTATATCTCTCTACAAAAAAGTATATATATCCAATTAGGCAGCACATTGTCCTCACATAAGCTAACTCCACATATGTCTCAGTCTAGGATCACATAACTAGATATGGCCTCTAGGTGCTATCTACAAGCACAATCTCATTGATCACCCATTTTTATGCTATTAATTCACCATAGCCATGTCGGCCCTTTCCTAAGTAGATCCCTTTCCTAAGTAGATCCAGCAAAATACTTGTGGACCTATCCACCTGTATCCCCATGCAAAAATAGAGCGCCACTCCGACATATCCGCGATCAATCCCATGTACTCAATAACTAAGTATTGCTCACTCTTTTGAGGAAACAATATGCCACTGAAAAGAGCCATCAACACAAGAGGAAAATCCTAAATCATATCTTGGTAGAAAATATTTACTAGTGCCATTTGGGAATATCCAATCATCATGACACTGATGCTACATAGAAAAAACAAAAATCTCCCAAAATATTCCATTCATGAATATTTATTGTCTCAAATATCTTCTTGCAGAACTCTGGGACTCCCAATATCTCATGTAGTCATAGAAAATCATGTTTAGGCTTAGCCAATTTTACAAAACCTTGTGAAATTCATCATTAACACTAATTAAAGCTATTTTTTGTAATTTTTCTATAAGTCATGGAAAAACTGCTACGTATTGAACCAAAACCACTGTTTCTTGGCAAGGACACCACTACATGGGGTAGATCCACTAAAATTTTGTAAATCCACTGTAACATAAGGAAAATTGTTGTTTTAGAAAATCTACTAACAAATCCAAACTACCACTTGTGAACATGAGTTTGTCATTCTAGGATATGTTTCCATTCCTTATAGTGAAGTCACTGATACCTGGGAAAATCCACCAAAATTGCTACAAAAATTCCACACTATAACACAAAACCACTGAAATTGACAAATGTCAATTTCAATGGCCTTTCACGAAAAGTGATTTTTCAAATTTATTATGACCCAGGTGAAAATTTTCCAAAAAGAAAAATAAACTACAAAACATCACCTACCCAAGCCTCATTTCTGTGCGTCCATCAGTACTCCAAAAATCACTCCACATAGTGTAATAACTTTGGGGCCGTTATCTCTATTCTCCGTGATCATCCATAGTTCTTTTCTACTGATTGAGAGGGTGAGAATGACTTGTTTTTACCCCTCTCCCTAATATAACCCTTACAATGATGGTTTTGACCATCGTGATGTCCTCTCGGATGCCACGATGGGATTTTCTTCTATCGTGATTTTTTCTCTCTTCTTTTTGAGTGTCCATCACCTTATTATATCACCCCATCGATTCTCAAGGGGGCATTGTCCGTCCTATTAATTTTTCTTCTACCCATGCAAAATAAAATTGTCTACTAATCTTTGAAATGGTGTTGCTCATGCTACATCACATCAAAGAGGGGAAAATTTAGACACCTAATTTACACCACATAATTTTAATATTAAAATTATAGCAATTTCTCTTTTTCCGCTCGTCACACTATAATTAACAACCCTCTGCTAAATAGATAATTCCCCCAGTTTAGATGTAAATTAACATCACTCTATTAGTTAAAATATCTATTTAATTAATTGATTACCCTTTTTAATCAATTAATCCCCTTTTCAAAATATTCTATTTAATTAGTAAACCCTATTATTAATTAAATACTACTCTCAGATCCCTCTTATTCCACTAATTTCCCTCTACTTCTAAAAAACTTCTATAAGCTAAACATGGCCTATTAATTAATCCCAATTGATTAATTAAGCCTCCTCAAACTCCCATGGATCATTAATTCTAATTAATATATTCTAAATCATGCTTATCCACTCATAATTCTACATCTCTATTATCCCACATTCATTAGAAGTTATGATTTTCTCAAAATGGAAAGTTATATAAACAATGTAGTACCTTCTTACCAAACTACACCATGTCCTTGTAAGACATTTATACTCATTTCTCAAGAGAGAATTTCTATAATTGGAAGGATTCCTAAATTGAGAAGATTCAACGTGGATTTTGTGTCATTTTTAGGAGGTATCTTCCTTTACCCATCTCCTTGATCATTTGTGGTTGAATTCCGTTCGGTTTGTAAGGAATACCCACATATCAAAAACACATCCACCAAATGAAGGGATGTTTGCATTATTTTTTTAACATTTGTGTGAGTTATTTAGATTCTTACTCACATGATTTATCTTGATGTATTTTTTAGAGGAATTAGGATAGGATTTACTTGGTGTTAAGTCCTTTGTTAATTTTTCTAAATTCCTTAGCATGCATACAATAAACTCCAACATTTTTTGGGATACTATGATGCTTTACTAATAAAATCCAGAGCTCAATAGGGAGTTTGAAATATCTTCTTTGAAAAAATATCTATGAAATTTCATGTCTTTCAAGTGTCTACAGGGAATTCATGGCATTCATACGGACACCTAAGACCAAGTAGAGTTTGGAAGTGAAAATAAGGCAATTTTAAGACCGTTGTATAAATATCACGATTATGAAACTTTATAGGATCTCTAAAGTCGATGAATGTTTTCTAAAACCACGAGATGTAATATATAAATTTTTAGGTATAAAATCAATCATCTTTGTCATTTGCAAACAAGAGAAGTAAAAAATGTCATCTCCAGCTACAAGCACAAATAGGGAAACAAAGAAGATTGTCACGAAAATATCAACCTTACAATCACTTATGGATATCATCCTCTCTTATATATGGTATTCAGACTCAAAAGAAGTATTATAATTTTTTTTGGGATCCATCCAAGGTCATCTTGAGAACTAAAATCATGACCAAATTTAAGACTTGTTTGTATTTAGGTTTGTGGATAGTTTTAGGGCTATCACAAAATATCATGCTTTCTAGTCATTCCCAAGCTTCCCCAAATTTTTATAGGATATTAACACCTCCAAGATGATATATAAAATTTTTAGGTCCTAATTAAATCATACTTGACAATTGCAAACAAGGGAAGTAAAAAAATTGTCATCTCCAACTATAGGTAAAAACACGACAATGAGGAAGAATGTCAAAGAAATATTTACCTTATAATCAATTTGAGGGTCATCCTTTTTTCCAAACGACCTTAATATGCCAAATAATTCTTATACTAATTTTTGGAGCCAACTAAGGTCATCTTGAGCATCAAAATCATGAAAGAATTTAAGACTGGTTAACATCTCAATTTTTGGGAAGTTTTCAGATTGTCATGAATATCTCAAGCTTATTATCCTTTCTAGGGATCTTCCCAATTGATAAAATATTTTAATATCCCCATGATTATATCTTCCAAATTTTAGATCTATAATCATTCATCTTCAACCTTAAATGCTTTCAAGGTCTTTAAGCATTATAATACATTTAAGAGCTTTCCATCACCTCTAGAAGTGTGCAAACACCTTATTGACCCATTATTTTAGATTTTATCATCTTAGGGTTCTTGATATCTTTCCCACATTCTTGATTGCTTGTCCTTACCATAATAAACCCTACCACACCTTCCTTACTCAAGTTCGAAGACTCAAAATATCATTAGGCATATAAATATTCAAAACAAGGTTTCTTGACTATTATGTCAGCTTCCTCAAGGACTGTTAACTAAGTTATATACTTTCCAATGGATATATGAATTATTTCATGCCTTTCACACCTTTACTAGGTTTATCTCCATGTTACAAAACCTCTTCACACCCTTTTTGAATAAGGCTAATGATTTAACAAAATTAAATATAAGATAAGGAAATTTATGATTAGATAGATAAAACAATAAATAAGAAAGATAAAACAAAATAAATACAAACAAGAGTGATAGATAGGGTTTTGAGAATGACTCAAATGTATATGTAATTCTGAACCGATCATGGATTCGAGACTAATCTAGAAGGGTAGATTTTGGGTTGTGCAAGCTTTGTGTTTGAAACTATGATATGGAAATTGATAGGAAAAAACTGTCTGAAATGGGATGGGGTTGTGCAGGAGCTAGTATCTATTTTGGGTGTTGGCATATATAGAATAGCTTAGGATCTAAATCTTTCTTTGTCACTTCTTATTCACTGTTGGTCACATCAGGTTCATTATACTCCTAATTTATTGCACATGTACGTACAAAAAAACCCTAACAACCTACAAAATACCCAAGTGCACATTATATGAATAAAAAATATGCATATGCTTGAGTCATAATGACCTCGATGGTCACCCTAATGTGATTGTCACTGAGCGTTGCGCTATATTTTAGAATCCATATAGTTCTAGTGTGTGTGTGTGTGATTGAAATATTGTCTCTTAAGCTAGGATTCCCTAGAGCTAGTCACACAAAGAATAACAAGAAACAAATACTTTATGCCAATGTAAATGTGTGGTATGAAATTTAGAATAAACACTCCTATACAATGAATTATGCAGTCCCAAAATGCAATCCGATAAAAATATTAGCTCCTTATAATAATATGTGCCTCTTAAATGATTTCCCCCTTAATGAGGTTAAATAAGACATGTGTATAGAATTACTTTGCTTACGTTTTGTCATTAACAAGTGAAAGGCCAACCAAGGGTGATAAAATAAGACAAGAAAGAAGTAACATTTGAAAGATAAAAAAAAGAGATAAGGAGGACAAAGGTGCATAGAGGAGACAATAACACCCAAGCGCTCCTGTCTCTAATGGGCTATCCTATACAAGGTACACAAAAGTAAAGATAATGAAATCAGAGCTAAGTAGGATGCTGATTGGTATGTAAAAATATAAGTTGTCAATAAAAAACAATAAGTAATAAATATGAAAAGTATAAAAACAAGGGAAAATCAAAGTGAAAAGGTTGTTAATGACTAGTTCTCTTGCTTAGGAATCATGCATATAAATGAAGTATTTAGAGGTTAGATGTACATAGTAAGTGCATGATTTAGTGACTACATTTTCACATAATTTATGTTGTTGAATACGGATTTAGTAGCATAAATCAGAAAATAAAAACATACCTTAGAGTGTCAAATGAAGATTATACCCAATAGCATGCCAAATGAGTGTTGTAGCATGTCGAATGGAATAATGCAAAATATGTATCATGAAATTATAAGGATAGGGGATGATAAGTATCCTAGGGGTGGCCTTTATGTGTATGGAGTGATAATGATGTGTGATTTTAGTTCCTTAGAGTTTCTCTTTTTCCAGAGCGTGCTTGAGATTTTTCTTCATGGTTGTTTGTGCGATTTTCCTTTATTGGGATAAGATAGGACCTATAAAAGAAAACAAATGTAGTCTATGCTTTAGGTAAATGCAATTGAAATTTAACATAGAAAATATGTAAAAATGGAAATGCGTATTGGAAAAGTTAAACTAAGGGGTTAGAGTACATCTGAAATGTTAAAAGAAGAAGGGGATAGAAATTTGTTCCTGCTTATAAAATTTATGCTTAGGATCTGGTTGGGAGAGTAAAGAGTGATCAATTCTCAACCTAATTTGATCATACTAAGGATTTGGGCATCTTATCACAAATCTAGGGATTTGAGTGTCTCAACGCTAAACCTCAGATTTAGGTGTCCTGTTATCACTAAGGGAAAGTGTAATAGGAGAAAAATCTATTTTTTCCTCCAATAATTAACGTTTCCCCATGGATAAGTGCTACTATAGATGATCACAAACCCAATTTCTAACTTTCCTCATGTGACACATTACTTTAGGAATATTGTTGTCTTACATATGCCCTAGGTTTCATTCCCTTATTTGGTTCCTTCTTTAGTTCCTACTTTGGTTCCTAAGTAAGTAGTTAGTTCATGTTAGTAATTGATTGTAATATGAAATTGGATGTGTAACTGCTAAAGTTGGAGAAAAATTTGATTGTGCAACCGTTGAAACTACTCTATAACTGATTTTGTCCCCAGGACAAGAGTATTTATGTGGAACAATAGTGTCAAGGAATTATTTTATGTTACAGGAGCTTCTGTCCTGTTGTCATGCTAAATGTATAACATGTAAAATTGAAAATTTTGGCCATGACAACTAAGCCTCCAATTGAAAATTTTCTCTCCCAGTCACTGTAAACCCTTCCTTTAGTCATCCTTTCCTCAATTTCATCATTTTTTGGCTCAGAGGAACATGCTAATAATATTTTCAAGCATGTTTAATGTGCAGAGATGTATGCATAAGGTTATTGAATAAGTCACTAATATTAAAGGAGAAACAACTATCTTCAAAGGTCTATAAAGGGCCATTTCTTACTGTTTTGCAACTAATGAACACCTTGTGGAAGATGACAGGGAAGATTCAAGCCATATGGGAGTTGTGTAGGAGATTAATGAAATTTTACAAGGTAGTTTAGGGATTTGTTTTGGAATAAATTGATGTGAAGAATAACTTGAGTAAGACAGGGCCATTTTAGGTGCAGGGAATGCTTTATTCCAACAATGAAAGCTGACTTGTTTGGATGATTCTAGGAGTTTTGGGAGGATTTGTAATATCATAAAACACTAAATGGAAAGGTCTTGGAATCATCCACATGATGGAAACATAATTTTTTTCCTATGTCTTCAATATTTTATATGATATTTCAAGTCAATGTTATTGCTCCTTTGAGCTGAAAGGGTGAATAGTGCCAAAATTTAAATTTTAGGTAGAATTGGATCTTGAAAATGGATGGTATAATTTAAATTTATGATTTGGAGTCAAAATAATTTAAGGTTTGAACCCAAAACACTATTTAATGATCCTTGGGTAGAAAAAAATACTCTCAGTGTCCTCAAATACACTCGACAGGTGACATCAACATTTCAAAAAAGGATACACTTTGCCAAAGATGTCTTGTTCCAGACATGCGAATGTTTGTTTTTCATCATTGAAATTTTACCATTGTTCAACATTATCAGGGACTTTGGGGTGGTATACCATCTCCACTTTATAGTTTCCTTGTCTGAATATAGACAGTGGTCTATCTGGATTCAATAGTGCAACTGTGACCGCCAAAGAGTCTGCCTTGGAATTTTGATTTGTAGTCTAGGTAATTAATAATAATAATAATAATAATAATAAAACATTTCAAAAAAGGATTGGTTAGAATTTTTTACCCTTAGTGCCTCCTTAGATTATCCCTGAGGTAAAAAGGGGACAAGAGGGATACAAAATTGTCACCCTCATCATTTCAAGAGTTTTGATCACTGAAAACTTGAGTTAAGGTGTTAGGCGAAGCATATGGAGGAGTTAAGTTGTTAGCCCCCATTCCCATTATGGATTTCCCCCTTGGTGCATTTTCAATAATATTCTATCCCCTTGTATTTTACCCAAGGTAAAAGTGGGAAAAATGGAACACATAAGTGTGCTCACCCATGAAACCCTTCCTCTCGCAACTTGTTATGATCAACTTCTACACCTAGGAAACATCAAACTTGTAAATTGTTTATCTCCACGCCCCCTCTGTATAACCAGACCCCCCATGGAACATTTTATCACCCATACTATATCATTTGATTTCATAAGGTGAAAAGTGGATAAAGGAAACACAAAAGTGTGCCCCATTCTTCAATTCATCTCTTAGTCAAGTGAAAACCCATATCTAGCTCCTAGTGACTACTTTCAGCTCCCTAAATTTCATTCTCATTAAACTAGAATCTGCGACTTATCACCATCTAGTGAAAACCACACTTCTATGTCTAATTTTTCCCCCTTACACCTCTTGCACCGGTGTAACTCCATGTCAACCATCTTCCAGCCATACTTAAGTTGCCATGTTAAGTAGTGGGGTAAAATTTACAAGTGAAAAGACTAACTCTCTCTTAAAAAAATAAATCATTTTTCAAAATCCAAGATGTTGTGTTTCCCTCCCAAATCCTCCATTTTCATTAGTTATGATATTGAGTTTCTTCCAAACAGCCATACTCCCAAAAGTGAAAATTGTTCATATCTCTAAAATGGTGCACTTGATTTCCACCAAATTTTGTCAGTGCACTCTTCCCAAATACACCTTCAAGATAATTATAATAACATTTCCATTGATGTGTAATTTTCATAATCCATTTGAAAATTTCATCCCGGGAAGATGCCTTGATAGTTCTATAGTGTTTTAACGAATAAAAATCCTCAAAAATTAGAGTAGACGGCCCTGAAGTAAAACCTGAACTTTTGAAACTAGTTTTGTTTCAATTTGATACCTAGAAGACCTCCATCTAAAAATAGTAACTATAAAAAATATTCATGTTTCAAAATATAGTAAGTTTCCAAAAATGGTAAACTCTCATTATCCTTGTTACTCCAAACAAGTAAAAACCATCAAAAAGTGAAAATTGGGAAAATGTACTAAAAATGGCCATCCTAGTCAGGAAATGTTAAAATTAGTAAGTCTTGAAATCATGATTAGATCACTTATATCAACTCACATTCCACATATCTCACTACTTTTTTCCAAAATTTCAAGGAAAAGAAATTTTCTCATGGTTCAAACATGAAAGAAAACTCTCATAGACTCTAAAAAACATAGTCTATTTCAGTTCATCCTAGCATGTCTTTAGATGGGGTCATAATGTTTAAGATATGAAAACAATGATAGGAAAGTGATATAAAACATGGTCTATAAAGGTGAGCCTCAATTCTCAATCATCTTCTTAGGATCTGGCCTGGGAATGTGTTTGATGAGTATGAAGGTGAATGCAAAATGTTTTCTTTCCTCATTTGTAGAAGAAGAGATTCTTAATAAGGAAAGGGTGAATAAAAGGTACTTAGAGCTCCTACGATTGATTCCATCTACGAAGAAGATATATTCATAACTAAATTAAATTGTGAAACGCCAAGAAGTCGCGAGGAGGAAGTCTATGATCTCCACATTCCAACTATGACCTTGGGTTTAAATCACTTTTTAAGAGGAGGGACATCATGTGAATCACAACATGGCAAGGAATATGTGATAATCAACCAGTGTGTGTAAAATATTTTCACTTTAACCATAGGATATCGAGGTACCCAATAAAATCACGTTTTCATGATAAAAAATTCATCACAGGTCCACACAGTGCAATGTCTCACAGTAATGTTTTTGAACACTCATTTAATGCTTTAGGGTGTGCCCTCAACTCACATAAGAAGGATATTGCAACCACAATTGTTAGTCAATCAAAATATGGAACTTAGTGAAGGACATACAGAAGGTTTGCGTAGAAGAGCAGAACACATTAAATAATGCGGGAGGATTGGAAAGTAATCACGCACTGAGGACATATTTACTACAAACAATTACCTAGAAGAAGTCTATTGTTATCACACTTGCATTTGTGGCTATTACTGTAAGGGCACGTGGCTAATAATAAAATGTGACCTATTTTGGGATTAGATAAGTGGTGAAGGGAAATTCCCCACCCTTATAAAAATGTAGTAAACTATGTAGCATAGATATACATAGATAGTATGTAAGAACTGGGTTATTGTGGGGTTATGCTACCAAATCTGATGCACACATATACTATGGTATTATCTATTGTAATAATCTTATGTGTATTCATACTATTTAATGTAATTGAGTGTATTGGGTGAAACAAAGTATCAAATCCCGAGTATAATTGATTCTTTCATGCTTCATTTCATCATGGTTATCATTTAAGTATGTTATTCTCTAGATATAGATCTGAATATGCACTGTAGAACGATATATTAGTCATGGATTTTAATGATTTAAGTCTTCATCATGCTAACATCTAGCAACAGTAACCCTAAAGAGGGGCCTGGTACCTTTGTGTGTTTCGGGTGAGCGTTCAGTCTAAGCTAGTGATCTGTCAGCGCGCCTGGGATTTTGCTGGTAAATTCTAGGCTACATCAACAATGTTTATGTCCAACATAAGGTTAAAGGATTTCTTTACTAAGGGAGTTATTATTCTATCTTGAAAATGACCTATTTTAATGAGTAGATGAGCAAGAATGTGTCTGAGCATCTTGAAGTTCATTCCATTCAGAAAGGTGATATCTTTTTGACAGAGGTGAATTTTGAATCCAAGGAGAGTAAGGTGACAATATTCATATTTTTACCTCAACCATTGTGTTCAAAAGTATCATCATGTTTTCATGATCAGGTAACCATACCATGTTCACATGGTATAATTCACTTGTTATTATTTTTGAATACTCATTCAATGCTTTGGAATAAGTACGTATCTCATAGGAGGAAGCATTTTTAATCACCATGTTCTAGTTCAACAGGAGGTCAGAGGAAAGAATAATAATCATGAAGCGTTTCCTCAAAATCCATTAGAAAATGATTCTTAATCAGTAGGAGCTTCCTTGTCTTTGGATCATCACTTTCTCTCTCCTTTTGTCTCCTATATGTCTCTTTCTAACACTATATTCCTTCATTGAGAATGTAATTTTTCACTCTTTCATCATATTCAATTAAGTGACTTAATTTTGCATTGCAAAATCCCATTTTCAAAAATACGAAAAGGACTTAGTTTCATTCCTAGGAAATTTGAAAAGTCACATAGTGGTGAGATGAGGAGAGGAAGAGATAATTTGTAAGCTATAAATTGGAATGTCTTCTCCATTCCAAAGGGTTGGTAATTGTTGATTGTTGTAAGTTATTGGATTTCACTATTACTGTACGAAATAAAATCTACCTTTCTTCTATCTCCTTGATTATATTACTCCTTTCTTTCTACTTTCCAACTTTGCAAGCATTACAATCTTGTACAACCAAGAATAAATTTTGTGTCCTTACTTAATGGACCTATAGAAATTTATGTCTCTTATTTATTAATATTGTTATTTCTTACATTTTTTTGTTCTTATATAGAATGTTAACCTACTCTAGTTACGATTAGTGAGAACATGATAGTTCCTAATCATAACATTAACCCTCTCTCCCTATTTTTTCTACTCCTCTTTACCTCTCTTCAAATAAAATTCCTCCCTTGTACATTGTATAAGTACTTTGCCATATGTTTAGTGGAATATTTTTGTGTGATCCTCAACCTAACGACCACCCCACATTTTTAGTTATTTTACATTCAATAATGGGAGCCTCCCCATACCTAAGATGGAGGGGCTTAGCCCCATGACCTTTGGTGAAAAATAATAATTTTCACTATAAAAAAATATTTCACAAACATGTCCATGTTGATTTTTATGGCCAAGTTTGTTTTTATACCTTTTCTATAGCTTATTTTTATTTTGTTCTTATTGCATGTATTTCAATAACTACTTTTGGTGACTACTGGGAGGGTGAAAAGTTTCACTTGATGTTTTCCCTCACTCATTTAGGATGCGTGAGATGAAAAAATGTGAATCGATCCCAAATGAGGAAGTATGAAATTGACATGTACATTTGATATAGGAATCATGTAGGGGAATATGGATTACACATGGTGGGTACCATAACAAAAGCAAAACAAGGGGAAAATTCTAGCATATAAGTGTTAATGACAAAAAAGGAAATACACACTAAAATATAAACTAGTAAAGGCATATAGGAAAACAAAAAACAAGGACTCAACAAGTATATGATTACATACATGTGACACCAATCAGTCTGTCACAATACAATCGGATCCATCAAGTCTTGTGTAAACAAGATATCAAACAAACATAAGGCATAGCCCACAAATAGTGACAAATAAAGTACAAAATAATCAGTTCAACATGATTGGAGGGAATCCTAGAAGGAAAATGCTACACATGAAGCACCCATTAGCATGTTAATAAAGATAAATAGTATATGATAATTAATATCTAAGTATAGGAATGAACATGTGTAATATTGTAATGATAGAACCTAATAATAAGTGAGAAAAGGTATTTCCCCTGGGAGCCACAGTGGGACTGGTAATGGATAGGACCAAGCATCATACATCATGGAACAACCTGTAAGTGGTTTGAATTCACCTCAAGATACCATGTGAACACACATGTGTTTTTGAAAAATTATAAAGCCTACTATGAACCATAGTAACATGATAAGAAAATGTGCAACAAAGAGTAATATAAGAAAGGAAGAATGTATCTAATCAAAATCTAAGCTAATGTTTTTGGATTTTCAATTGAAAATATCTTAAAAACCAGCTAAAAGGGAGGAATAAGATGCCCTCAGGTGTGTGTGTGCAAAGTGAGGTCTGAAACCCTCAACATTAAGGTATGAACTAGGAATAAGAGTGCGTCATCGGGTGGTGTGGGGGAATTAAGATACCCTCAAGTGTGAATGGAAAAATGATCTATGAAATGAGAGTACTAGGAAAGGGTCCAAAATCAACTAATGTAAAGGAACTACACATGTGAACATTATCTAGGGGCCGATGGTCACAAGAGAGTGCATGAGGCCAAGTATATGATATAGATATAGATCGACAATTTGGAGAAATAGATCGTGAAATATGTCTAGATGGATCTTGTGAATCATGTTACCAATGTGAAGAGTTTCCCTTATGAGGTGGGCTATGGGATCTATAGATGCAAAGAGGCTTATGATTAGTAGCCATTTGTGAAGGAAACTAAGGTGGATGTGCAAAAGGTTTTATAAGATGAACAATTTCTCCAGATACCATATGAGAAGTCAAGGCTAAGGATCCATCATGAATAAGAGAAGATGCACTAGGAGTAGGAGAAAATAAATATGGGATGGATGTAGGAGCCAAGGAAAATGTTGTCCATGGTCTATAAAGGTAAAAAAAATTAACCCTTGTGAATCATGAAGCAAGGACCTAGTGTCATGTGAAAGTAGAGTCATGCATGCAGAGAAAATAGAATAGGTGGAACATTGAGAAGCATAAAGAGATAATAGAGAATGATGACAATATAGTGAAGGTAAAACCCTATAGAGTACAAGATCCCAATGGCATGAGTAGGAAGTGTATAAGAAATAAGAGTGTGTATATTTTCTCCAGATGTAACGTTGGGATCATTGGCAATAATGGAACGAGTAACTATGAACATAAGGATCAAGATGTGAGTCAAAATATGTGTAGCATATGTAATACTAGGAGGATACTTAGTAGCAATGGAAAGAAATAGGTGAAATTTGTGAAGATTAAAAGAATTAAATTAGTAACTAGCCCCTATGATCATAAACAAAAATGTAGAAAGAGGGGAATGGATGGCCCCATGAATGTAACAAGATAATATGTAGCCATAGTAAATGAATCATGCATAGGATCTTGGAAAGTGATAGCATTAAGAATCATTGTAAAATCAATACATGATACTCTAACTTGTGATGGCGAAGGTGTGGAAAGTGATGTAACATTGGAATCAATAAGCATATGATCATTAAATGTACATTGAGAGTGATACATATTGGGAGGTATACCATGGGTGTTGATAGAAAATGTATCATGTAAATCAGTAGCACTGTAGTCCATTGGAGGAGAAGAATGATGTGAAATATAAGTAGTAACTTCAGTATCATGTATGAGATGGATATCACAAGGATTAGAAACATGAATTATGGAATCTATACTATCATTATTTATGGAATAATATGTGGAAAAGGAATTGTGTGTTATGGCATGAGTAGAAAGAGTTACATTCATAGTATGTAACCAAGGACGGCCTAGAAGGATATTATAATTGAGACTATGAGGCATGAAATGAAATAGAACATATAGAGTGAAAGGGCTTATAGTAATGGGTAGAGTGATTTCTCCCAACACTTTCTTAGGGGTGTTATCAAAGCCATGAATATATAGAGTAAATGGATTCAGATCAACAACAGAAAGGCCTATTCGATGGAGAAAGGAAAATCCAAATTTCACCCCCCAGAGTTAATTTGATAACATGCATCAGAGTTTTTAGTTCCAAGCAAGTAGATTGATTCAGGGGAAAATCGTAAAATTGGCTAAGTCCTGCTCAAGGCCACCTTTGGGACAGTTGGAACAATTATACGCGGAAGGCGCGGATCGGCCGAAAAGCCTCCAGGCGGCCCAAACAGAAAAGGGACATCTGGGACAAATGGACGCGAAATGCCCGGATCGGCCGAAAGAAAGAAAATTTGTCCAAGTCCTTTACTGGGAGCAAGCGGGACAAGAGTGCGCGGAGGACGCGAACCGGCCGAATCGGGCGAACCGGAAGAATTTGTCCCAGACAGCACTGGGACATTTGGGACAAATGGACGTGAAGGATGCGAACCGGCCGGATCGGCCGAAACAGGAAACTTCAGCACAAGGACAAGTGGGACAAAGGGGCGCGCGGGACGCGGATAGCCGAAGGAGCCGAAAGCCAATCAGATCACGCCACGTGTCACCGGCAGAAAAGGGACGAGGAAGCCCATTTCGGGCGGATCAGAGGATTCTGTCCCGCAAAGCACTGGGACATCCGGGACAAAAGGATGCGGTGGACGTGAAAATCCGGCAGGCCCGTGGACAAATCACAGCATGACACGTGTCGCCAAGGAAAAAGGTCCAAAAGGTCAAAGGGGCGAGTTTTCGAGCACTGATCCGAACCAATGAAATAGTGCCACGTGTCCAAGTTTAAGGGGCCCATAAGAAAAGCCCGTGAAAAGGTGGAGAGAGAAAATTGCTCAGCGAACCAGAGCCTGCCACGTGTCATCCAGATGGCAGAGCACGGGAAAAGAAATTTAAAAATCCGTTTTCGCCTGTTTTGTGCCCTAAATCTTCAGACCTTCGTATCTTTCGATCCAGAGCTCGGATTTGCACGTTCTTTATATCAACGGAAAGCTGTTGAAATTCTCTACATGATTCTGGGATCAATCTCACATTTTGGTGTAGTTTGGAGGGAGAAAATTAAGAAAACGTCTCTGACGCGTGGTGATAGACAGAAGTAATGCTTCAACAACCAACTTTAATGCAGCAGACAGCTCGCCGCTCCTGTTAGACAGCCCGCCGTTTTGCTAGGATCCACCGCTTCTGTCATAATGAGATGATTTTAAATGGTACCAAGAAGTGGTTGGGGCAGATTCTGGATTTCCTCTCTCTTCCCTCTCTCATTTCTTGATATATATTGTAAAGAAGAGCTCCTTTAAGGGGTCGGACATTTTTGTTTTGCATCCTCCCTTATTCCCTCGCTTGCCAGAGAATTTGTGGAGCTTTCAAACCTCCCATATGGGTTGTAATGCCAGTCTTTTTGCCTCTTGGCCACTGCAATGTACTGTATCGACTCTTGAGCAATAATATATGTGTTGTGATTGACTCTTAACCCTCTCATGTATTCATTGCTGTCATTTTGATCTCTTATTGCAGTTTGGTTACCTGTGCATGGTGTTTGTATTGCATCTATGTGGTCTGTGTTAAATTTGCAAAACGAATGTCTAACATTCCTCGGTGCATCACCTTTGTAGTTTAGGTTTTATTCTATGCATTTTCTTACCCTGTCTCCTTGGCAAGTTAGATTAGGTTTTAGCAAACCCTCTGCATTTTTTGTGTGCATCTGAACAGAGGAATAGGAACCAGCCTTCTCTGGAGAATCTTTTCTCATCTTTACAAGTCCCACGCTTGGAGAAAGGATTCCATGTTGTGCAATCACACTGGATGCCTGAACATCAACCTAGAAGCCTGATTTGCATCCAGGGGTGCTGTGAGTCTGCAACAACAGTTTTGGCACGCCCGGTGGGACTTAGAGGTCTCATTTTTATTGCAGCAAAGTTGATATGCATCTGCTGCAGTTTTCTTGCTTATAAGAGCTATTATCTGCATATCTGGTGACTCCAAGGGGAAGAATCGACTGGTTTCAGTAGTGCAGGCCTGAAAACTCATGAGAAGAATCACCACAAGGTCAAGAGTTGGAGAAGAAGAAGTGTTGTTTGAATACCTGCAGTTATCTCCAAGAAGAAGGCAAAGAGGAAGAAGGATTCAGAAGGTCTCCATCTCCACCAAACAGAACTCTCTCAACTCCTCCACCTGACAGGCCTTTCATTCAGTATACAAGGGTTTTAAGACCGATTAGAATGGCTCAGAACAATCCCTACGTCAACTTCACAGGCAGCAGCCCACTTGCTCTCAATGCACAGCATCCAGTTCCTATTGCAGCCTTGAAGAACATTCCCTACTTCACCGGAGAAAATCAGACTACTCCAGGTGATCATGTTAAAGATATTGCTAACCTTTGTGCAATCCATGAAATCAATGAAATGCAAGTGGCTGTCAAGTTACTGGCATCTTCCTTCAAGGGTAAAGCATTACAATGGTTTAGGAGCCTTGGAGCTGGTTCTATCACAAACTGGAATCAGCTGTGTATTGCACTTCACGAGCAATTTGGAGAGAAGGGAGACAACTTGTCTCTTTTGGAGCAGCTGACAACTATCAAGAGAGCCTCCAACGAGCAGCTGACTGACTTCAACTTCAGATTTCAAAGGTCTTGGGATAGGATTCCAGTGGCAGTCAGGCCAACAGCAGAAGGTGCTTTTCTATATTACCTTAAAGCTTTGAATTCTGATATTTCTATGTTAATTCAGTCCATGGGAGGCACAACAATCCCTATGGCTTATAGCATTGCCATTAGAGCCGAAAACTGTCTTATTCAAGCTGGTAAACTGGCTCCTAGGCCTCCCATGCCCTTGTATCCAAACTTAGAAAATCCAAGCACTAGTCAAGCACCCACTTTGGCTCCTGTTCCCACTCCTAGAAATCAGAGTTCAAATGAAGCTTCCACTTCATCTCCAAGTGCTTCAAATGAACTCCAAGAGGTCATGAAACAGTTGCAAAATTTGGGAAATGAGCTGGTTACTATTAAGAGGCAACAAGCCCAAGGTTTCAGACCTTCCTATCAACCTCAAGCTCAGCCTAATAGGCAGCCATACCAACCACAAAGACCACCTAATCCAGTTGCAAATGTGAATCAAACAAGGCCTCCCTCTAATAGACCATTCCAGCCCTATAATCCAAATGCTATATCTGCCTCTAAGGCATTAGTGCCAACACAGAACAACATTGCTCAGGAATATGACTGGTGCTTTCCATGCAACGAGCCTCATAACCAATCCATGTGTTTCAATGGTGCTCTCAATCAAGCACTGATGGTGACAACTACTGGTGTGGAGGGCGAGGGCAGTCAAGGAAACAGTCAACAACAAGAAACATTCCAACAGCAATCAGCCCCAAATGACACCACGTTGGTGAACTGGCAAGCGGAAGATTTCTGTGGCATGAATCAGGCTGTCTCTCAAGGTGTTGCAGCCAACACAAGGTCAAAGAGGAGAAATTTGGGTGAAGAACAGCCATTAGCCCTAGCCAATCCACAACCTTCCACGGCTCCACAAATGATTGGCAAGCAAAGTCCAGTTTCAAGTGCACAAGGACAGCCAAGAACAGCCCCTAGGCCAACTCAAATGCCAGCTGTTGCTGCCCACGTGCAAGGGGTGAATGTACAAACCAAGGGACAACAAAAGGATACTTCATCCCCATTCAGTATCATTGAACAGATGAAGAAGACTAACGTCAATATATCAATGTGGGAATCCCTATCCATCCCAGGACAAAGAGATCTGCTGCAAGCTGCCATGAAGGATTGGACAACTTCGAATCAGCAGGTTCAGATGCAAGACAAAGTGCTTACAAATGCTGCCCAGCCTGAAGGAAGCCATGGAGGGCAACAAGGTAAAATGTTGAAGCCCCCTCCTTTCTATGTTTCATTAATCATTGGGGATAAACTAGTACACAATTGCATGATTGATTCCGGGGCAAGTAGCTCAGTGATGCCCAAGCAAATAGCTGATCAGCTGGGTCTCCAATATGAAGTAATATCTAAAGGGGTAGTGCAATTGGATGGGACAGCAATAGCAACAGTTGGAGTGATTAAAAACTTGAGTCTTACCTTGCATGCATGTCCAAATGTTGTTGTCTTACAAGATATATCAATCATAGACCTTCCACCACTCTTTGCCCTTTGCTTGTCAAGGGACTTCACAGCCAAGATTGGGGGGTATTTGTCTGCTGATTGGTCTCACATGCTGTTTAGAACAAGGTATGGAACTAAGGCTACAATTAGGTCTGAACCTATTGCAAACTTCCATATTGAGCCTTACACTCCAAGTCAGATTAATGCCAATTGCTCAGCATTTGATCAAGAAGATCACCCTAGTACTGATGAGGCTGACACCAAGGTTGGAAGTATCCCGGACCTAACTCTTGATGAATGGGCAAAACAAGATACATGCTTTTGATCCCTATCAAGAAGTAGAAGAATCTGAGCTGGGAGTCTATTGTATACACGAAGAAAATCAACCTGTTCCTAGCATCACCAAGCCAAGCCATAATGATGACAATGAGGTATGGCAGCTGTTTTTTGACGGATCAAGGAGTAGGCAAGGCGCAGGAGGTGGAGCCATGCTTGTTTCACCTCAAGGCATCAAATATTATTCAGCTTTTCGTTTCCAGTTTTCTTGTTCAAACAACACAGCTGAATATGAGGCCTTGATTCATGGACTTCATTGGGCTAGGAAAAAAGGGATAAATAACTTGCAGGTGTTCGGGGATAGCGAGCTAATCGTCAACCAAGTTAGAGGACAACATGCTACAAAGAACGACTTGCTGAGGAGCTACAAGAATAGGGTATGGGACCTCATTGAGGATTTCGAAGCTTTCAACATTGTGTCCATACCCAGGAAGAAAAATGAAGCCGCGGATAGGCTCGCAGCAGTTGGAGCAACGTTTGATGTGGTTGACAACATCAAAAGGGAAAAAACACAGCCACATATCCATGTGATTGTGAGGCCAGCAGTTCCAGATAATAACACCAGCTGGCAGGTGTTTGAAAACGATCAACAGATCGTCAATTTTTTACAAGAAGAGGCTGAATTCTCAGCTAGGAATCAGGACAGACTAGAGCAGCAGTATGGGGATCAAGTAGTGCAGCTGCGGACAAACAAGCTTCCCAAGGGTTTAGTAACGTTGGAGTCTATCTTCAACCCTAACGACCAGTTCCGTAAAGAAAAGGCTAACATACAGGTCAAGAGGGAAGATTCAGAGCCAATTCCGGTTGGGGAAGGCAAAACACTTCAAATTGGTAAAGTGGCCACTGAGCAGGAGAAATCAGATTTCATACAGCTTTGTCAAGAATTTCCAGATGTCTTCGCTTGGAGCTATGAAGACTTGAGAGGATTCAATCCGAATTTGGCACAACATACCATAGAATTGGATCCAGATGCTAAGCCCATCAGGCAGAAGCAGAGACCTGTTAACCCTCACATTGAGCCTCTAATGAAGAAAGAGCTAAATAAGCTAATAGAGGCAAGCATTATATTCCCGATCAAGCACTCAAGCTGGGTTGCTAACTTGGTTCCGGTCAGGAAGAAAAGCGGAGAAATCAGGTTGTGTGTGGACTTCCGAGACCTCAATAGAGCATCTCTCAAAGATCATTACCCGCTTCCTTCAATGGAACAAATATTGCAAGTAGTATCTGGTTCAGAGAGATTCTCTCTCCTAGATGGCTACTCAGGGTATAATCAGGTGATGGTGAAAGAAGAAGACCAATTCAAGACAGCCTTCACAACTAAATGGGGCACATATGCTTACAAGAAGATGCCATTTGGGCTGTCCAACGCTGGTGCTACCTTTCAAAGGGCAATGGACATGGCATTCAAAGGCTTGATCAACAAGATAGTGCTGATATATCTAGATGATATCACTGTCTTCTCAAAGAATGCAGCAGACCATCTCTTTCACCTCAGGCAAGTGTTTCAGAGGTGTAGAAAGTTCGGAGTATCTTTGAACCCCAAGAAGTGCATCTTTCTTGCACATGAAGGAAAGCTCCTTGGCCATGTTGTCTCGAAAGAGGGACTGGCAATTGATCCAGAGAGGGTTGAAGCCATAAGAGCACTGCCATTGCCAAGTCACAAGAAGGCTCTTCAAAGTTTCTTGGGAAGGATCAATTTTGTCCGCAGGTTTATCCCAGATTTTGCAGCCCTTGTCAAGCCCATCACCAAAATGTTAAAGAAGAGCATGGCTTTTAAGTGGACAGCAGAAGGCAAGGAGAGTTTTGAAGCAATCAAAGAAGCTATCTCTCAAGCACCAACTCTCATCAACCCAGACTTCTCCAAGGATTTCATCCTCTATGCATTTGGAGGTGATGACACTATTTCTGCCATTCTGGTACAGCAGAACAAAGATAATGATGAGCAGCCGATTGCCTTTTTTAGCCAGAGCCTAGATGACTGCGAGGTGAGGTACTCTTTTATTGAAAAGCATGTACTTGCAGTAATCAGAAGCTTGAAGAAATTCAAGCATTTAGTCTCAAACAACAAGGTCCAGTTGCTGGTCTCACATGCTGGAGTTAAGGACTTCCTCCTCAACAAGGATTTGAATGAGAAAAGGGCAGGTTGGATCACCCGTGTCATGGAGTATGACATTGAGATCAAGATCACCAAGCTGGTAAGAGGGAAAGGACTGTGTGAGCAGCTGGTTTTAGGGAAGCAAAAGGAAGTATGCAACGAAGAAGAGGCTGTTTTGACAGTCCAGGACAGCCATGAGCCAAGCGGCAATCATGAAGAAGACAATGCTTCCCCCATTCCTTGCTGGACCCAAGGTATTATGCACTTCCTAGGTACAGGCCAGTGCCCCCCAGAGATGAACAAGACCCAAAGGAGATACTTCAGATTACAGGCTGTCCCGTATGCCATTGTTGATGGAGTTTTGTTCAAGAAAGATGTAAATGGAGTGCTGCTGAGATGCATTAGCACAGGTCAGATTCAAAGGGTATTGGAAGAGTTTCATGGTGGACCAGCTGGTGGCCATTTTGCGCCAAGAGTGACAGCTCTAAAAATTATGAAGGCTGGTTATTATTGGCCTAAAATCTTCAGCGATTGCTACGCATGGATCAAGAGGTGTAAGAATTGTGCATTCTTCACAGGAAAAGAGAAGTTTGCTGCCCTTCCATTGCATCCAATCTCAGTTGACCAGCCATTCATGCAATGGGGTTTGGACTTCATTGGAGTCATTAATCCCAATTCAAGCCAAGGGCATAAATGGATTTTGACAGCCACAGACTACTTCACCAAATGGACAGAAGCAGTAGCACTCAAAGAGGCAAATGAGTCTAGCATCTTAGACTTTTATGAGGGAATAACAACCAGATTTGGTGTACCTACCACAATAATCTCTGATAATGCATTGGCATTCATTGGATCTAAGGTGACTGAGTGGGCTGTCAAGAACGGTATTTACCTAAGCACTTCATCGAACTATTACCCTCAGGGTAATGGCCAGGCCGAGTCTACAAACAAGAACTTGTTGAGGATCATTAGGAGAACTCTTGATGAGAATCAGAGGTCTTGGCATACCAAGTTGAAATCAGCCTTATGGGCTGATAGGATCACTCCCAAAAGATCCACAGGTAACTCTCCATTCAGGCTTGTCTATGGAAGAGAGGCAATCTTGCCCATGTCACTTGAGTTGCCAACATTGGAACTCATGAAGCAGCTGGAGTTACTTGAATTTGAGCCCATGGAGGTGAGGTATGCAGAGTTGATGGAGCTGCAGGAGATCAGAAATCAGGCATCCCAAGCAATGGAAAAGGATCAAGCTTTGATCAAGAAGACCTTTGATAGGAAGGCCAAAGATAGATCTTTTCAAGTTGGAGATCTAGTGTTGAAATGGGATGTGGACAGGGCAAAACCGGGAAGGCATTCAAAATTTGATGCCATTTGGAGTGGCCCATACATGGTCACGAAGTGCAAGAGCAGCAATGCTTTCCAATTGGCCTCATTGGACGGTGAAGAACTGCAGATTCCAGTAAATGGAATCTATCTCAAACATTGCTACTGAAAATAAAAGGTTCACCCTTGTAAATATTAGCCTAGATTTCAATTCCTCTAAGTGCGTATGCACATTGTCTTGTTGTAGTTAGGTTTCAGTTTCCCTAAGTGCTTTGGCGCAGGTTTTGTCACTCCTAGATTGAGTTTTTTACAGTTCAGCGTGCTCTCGTAGAGGGAGTTGCAGCATCAGGCTCATTTCAGGTTATTGCTTATGACTCCATGCCCAACGGATCGCTAAAAGGCCACTGATCTTCTACCTAGCAGGCAGGTGACCCCGAAAAGTCACCAAATTGTTATCCAAATTTCACCCCCCAGAGTTAATTTGATAACATGCATCAGAGTTTTTAGTTCCAAGCAAGTAGATTGATTCAGGGGAAAATCGTAAAATTGGCTAAGTCCTGCTCAAGGCCACCTTTGGGACAGTTGGAACAATTATACGCGGAAGGCACGGATCGGCCGAAAAGCCTCCAGGCGGCCCAAACAGAAAAGGGACATCTGGGACAAATGGACGCGAAATGCCCGGATCGGCCGAAAGAAAGAAAATTTGTCCAAGTCCTTTACTGGGAGCAAGCGGGACAAGAGTGCACGGAGGACGCGAACCGGCCGAATCGGGGCGAACCGGAAGAATTTGTCCCAGACAGCACTGGGACATTTGGGACAAATGGACGCGAAGGACGCGAACCGGCCGGATCGGCCGAAATAGGAAACTTCAGCACAAGGACAAGTGGGACAAAGGGGCGCGTGGGACGCGGATAGCCGAAGGAGCCGAAAGCCAATCAGATCACGCCACGTGTCACCGGCAGAAAAGGGACGAGGAAGCCCATTTCGGGTGGATCGGAGGATTCTGTCCCGCGAAGCACTGGGACATCTGGGACAAAAGGACGCGGTGGACGTGAAAATCCGGCAGGCCCGTGGACAAATCACAGCATGACACGTGTCGCCAAGGAAAAAGGTCCAAAAGGTCAAAGGGGCGAGTTTTCGAGCACTGATCCGAACCAATGAAATAGTGCCACGTGTCCAAGTTTAAGGGGCCCATAAGAAAATCCCGTGAAAAGGTGGAGAGAGAAAATTACTCAGCGAACCAGAGCCTGCCACGTGTCATCCAGATGGCAGAGCGCGGGAAAAGAAATTTAAAAATCCGTTTTCACCTGTTTTGTGCCCTAAATCTTCAGACCTTCGTATCTTTCGATCCAGAGCTCAGATTTGCACGTTCTTTATATCAACGGAAAGCTGTTGAAATTCTCTACATGATTCTGGGATCAATCTCACATTTTGGTGTAGTTTGGAGGGAGAAAATTAAGAAAACGTCTCTGACGCGTGGTGATAGACAGAAGTAATGCTTCAACAACCAACTTTAATGCAGCAGACAGCTCGCCGCTCCTGTTAGACAGCCCGCCATTTTGCTAGGATCCACCGCTTCTGTCATAATGAGATGATTTTAAATGCTACCAAGAAGTGGTTGGGGTAGATTCTGGATTTCCTCTCTCTTCCCTCTCTCATTTCTTGATATATATTGTAAAGAAGAGCTCCTTTAAGGGGTCGGACATTTTTGTTTTGCATCCTCCCTTATTCCCTCGCTTGCCAGAGAATTTGTGGAGCTTTCAAACCTCCCATATGGGTTGTAATGCCAGTATTTTTTCCTCTTGGCCACTGCAATGTACTGTATCGACTCTTGAGCAATAATATATGTGTTGTGATTGACTCTTAACCCTCTCATGTATTCATTGCTGTCATTTTGATCTCTTATTGCAGTTTGGTTACCTGTGCATGGTGTTTGTATTGCATCTATGTGGTCTGTGTTAAATTTGCAAAACGAATGTCTAACATTCCTCGGTGCATCACCTTTGTAGTTTAGGTTTTATTCTATGCATTTTCTTACCCTGTCTCCTTGGCAAGTTAGATTAGGTTTTAGCAAACCCTCTGCATTTTTTGTGTGCATCTGAACAGAGGAATAGGAACCAGCCTTCTCTGGAGAATCTTTTCTCATCTTTACAAGTCCCACGCTTGGAGAAAGGATTCCATGTTGTGCAATCACACTGGATGCCTGAACATCAACCTAGAAGCCTGATTTGTTTTTGTTAAAAATTTAAAAAATGAAAAATAAAATCAAAGTAAATTTAAAATAGAGCCGTTAGGCTTGCATTACGAAACACAAAGTGATTTAAAAATTAGGAGCCCTAGAAAGTGACCCAAAGGGTAGGATGAAGCATGAAACCCTAGGAATTTTTTTGCAGATTTGATTTATGATTGGTTATAAATGAAAATCAGGTTTGGATCTAAAGATAAAATGAGGATATGAACTCTAATACAAATAGGGTTTGGGAGTGGAGAAAAATGGATCCATTAAGAGCATGCAAGGGATCAGGTTCACCAAATTATTTAATAATATCAAATCTAAGAAAAGGACACTATTGATCAGATAGATAAAAAATAAATAAGCCAGATCAAATAAAGGAAATGTAAGAAAGAGTAATAGATAGGGTTTAGATAATGAATCAAATTGTATTTTTAGGTTTGAACCAATTATTGAGAGGAGAATGATATGGACGGGTAGATTTTGGGTTGTGCAAGCTCTGTGTTTGAAACTGTGATATGGAAACTGACATAACAAAATCACATAGAATGGGACTGGGATACCCAGGTGCTAGTGTCCATTCTAGGTGCCCCATCTATATAATATCTTAAGATCTAGTTCTTTATTTGTCATTTATTTCTTCTTGTTCCTTCTTATTTGTTGTAGGTCACGTCAGGTTCACTATACTCCTGCTCTGTTGCACCTATACCTACAAAAAACCCAAACTACTTGCATAATACTCAAGCACCCATTAGATGAATAAAAATATGCATGTTCTTGAGTCATAATTACCTCGATGATCACCCGAAAGTGATTGTCATCGAGCAATCCACTGCATTTTAGAATCCATGTATTTTTAGTGTGTGAGATTGAAATAGTGTCCCTTGAGCTAGGATTCCATATTGCCATTCCCATAAAGAATAGTTCACTACAACTACTTTTTCCCAATTTACAAATGTATGGTATGCAATTAAGAATAAATCCTCCTGTGTAACAAAGTACAGTCCCAAAATGTAGTCCTTGGTGTAGTAGATAGAAAATATTAGCTCCTTGTAATAATATGTGCCTCTTGAATGCTTTCCCCCTTAATAAGGTTAAATAAGACATGTATATATACGATTCCTTTTCTTAATTTTCATTATTAACAACTAAAATGTTGACTAAGTGTGATAAAAGAAGATAAGAAAGAAGTAACTATTGATGGCGAATCACAACACCCTTGAATGTTTGCAACTTGATGGGTTGAGACTCTCAGTGTGATTGCATAACATGGAGCTTTTCCCAAGTGTGGGACCTTGTGAATGAAGCTCTCCGGATGAAGGTCGGTTCCTATTCATCTGTTTAGATGCACACATAAAAATGTAGAGGGTTTACTCAAAAACCTAATCTAACTTGCCAAGGAGACAGGGTAAGAAGATGCATAAAAATAAACCTAAACTAACAAAGGTGATGCACCGAGGAATGAAGAAACACCTGTCTTGCCAATAAACACAAACCATTAAAATGCAATGCAAGATCATGCAAAGATAACCAGATTTACAGTGAAAGATCAAGAGGATGAAAAATGAACACAGAGAGGGTTGAGAATCATCCACATAAATGCATTATTTTATCCAAAGACTGACAGAATACACTACAAAATGCCAGGAGGAAAAGTTTCATTATAGTTTTAAATGGGAGGTTTGAACTCCACAAATTCACCTGCCAAAGAGAAGAAGGGAGGGGCAAAACAAGAATGTCCAACCTTTAGAAAGAAGCACCTCCTTACAATTTATAAGAAGAATGAGAGAGGGAAGAGAGAGGAAATTTAAATCTACCCTAACCACCTCCAGAATGCATTTAATTCATCTCATTATGGCAGTAGGTGAGAACCCTAGTAAACCCAAAAAGTGGCGAATTATATTTTACATTTTTGAAGAACTTGTTCTCACCTAATTAAATATATCCATTTTTAGTTGGATAGAGGACCTTGTAAGATTTCCAAAAAGTCCAACCTTGCGTGAATCCGAGCTCCCTGTGAAAAGTTATGGCCATTTGAATATCTGTGTCAGGGTTTACTTCCTGTCAAGGTGTCAACACTCAAAATGTTGCGCCTCCTGAAGATGCGCCTCGACGCAACTTTTTTCATGTTGACATCTTCTTACCTACACCATAGACCCATCTATTTTCATGTCAAAACCTTATGATGTGTGCCTCCAACCTGTGCCATGGGCGTGACTTTTTTCATGTCGACATCTTCTTACCTGCGCCATAGGTGCATCCATTTTCATGTCGACACCTTCTGATGTATGCCTCCAACCTGCGCCATGGGTGTGACTTTTTTCATGTCGACATCTTCTTACCTATGCCATAGGCACATCTATTTTCATGTCGACATCTTTTGATGTGTGCCCCCAAATTGTGCTAGGGCACGAATTTTCACATGTCGACACCTTCTGCTTTGTACCTCCAACCTGCGCCAGGGCGCGAATTTTCACATGTCAACACCTTGAGCTTTGTGCCTCCAACCTGCGCCAGGGCATGAATTTTCACATGTCGACACCTTGAGTTTCCTTGATTTCCATATCCTTCTGTTATCTATATTTACCTGGGGGGAGATATATACAACAATTTGGTGACTCAACGGGATCACCTGCCTGCTAGGTAGAAGATTAGTGGCCTTTTAGAAATCCATTGGGCATGGAGTCATAAGCAATAACTTGAAACCAACCTGATATCTGATCCCAATCTTGATACCATAACTCATTCTCCAAGAGCATGCTGAACTGTAGAAATTCAATCTGAGAGCAACAAAACTTGTGCCAAAGAACTTAGGGAAATTGAAACCTAACTACAACAAGACAATGTGCATCCACACTTAGAGGAATTAAAATCTAGGCTAATATTTACAAGGGTAAACCTTTTCCTTTTAGTAGCAATGTTTAAGATAGATTTCATTAACTGGAATAGGGAGTTCTTCTCCATCCAATGTAGACAATTGGAAGGCATTACTACTTTTACATCCCGTGACCATGTAGGGGCCACTCCAAATGGCATCAAACTTGGAATGCCTTCCTGGTTTTGCCCGATCTGCATCCCATTTCAGAACTAGGTCCCCTTCCTGGAAGGTCTTTGCTCTTGCCTTCTTATCAAACCATCTTTTTACTAAGGCCTGATCTTTCTCAATTGTCTGAACTGCATGTTCTCTGATTTCTTCCAATTCCATCAACTCTACATACTTGGCTTCCATTGGTTCGAACTCAGAAAACTCCAACTGCTTCATGAGCTCCAATGTAGGTAATTCTAATGATATAGGCAATACTGCCTCTTTCCCATAGACCAACTTGTAGGGAGAATTACTAGTAGACCTCTTTGGTGTCATTCTGTCAGCCCATAATGCTGATTTTAGCTTGGTATGCCATGTCCTTTGGTTTTCATCCAGAGTCCTTCTGATGATCCTTAGCAAATTCTTGTTCGTGGACTCTGCCTGTCCATTACCCTGTAGGTAATAATTTGAAGAGGTGCTCAAATAGATTCCATTCTTGACAGCCCATTCTGTAATCTTGGAACCTATGAATGCCAATGCATTGTTTGATATGATAGTGGCCGGCACACCAAACCTGGTCACTATTCCTTCATAAAAGTCTAGTATGTTAGACTCATTTGCTTCTTTGAGCACTACTGCTTCGGTCCACTTGGTGAAATAGTCCGTTGCCATGAGAATCCACTTGTGGCCTTGGCTTGAGTTTGGATTGATGACCCCGATGAAGTCCAATCCCCATTGCATAAATGGTTGGTCGACCAAAATTGGGTGCAATGGAAGTGCTGCTAGTCTTTCTTTGCCTGTGAAGAGTGCACATTTCTTGCACTTTCTTATCCATGTATAACAGTCACTGAACACTGTGGGCCAATAATACCCTGCCTTCATTATCTTGAGAGCTATTACCCGTGGGGCGAAATGTCCTCCAGAATCTCCATCATGAAAATCTTGTAACACCCTCTCAATTTGACCTATCCCAATGCACCTCAATAGAACTCCATTGATGTCTTTCTTGAA
This sequence comes from Taxus chinensis, assembly GCA_019776745.2. NCBI lineage: Eukaryota > Viridiplantae > Streptophyta > Pinopsida > Cupressales > Taxaceae > Taxus > Taxus chinensis. The sequence goes on along the minus strand of CM034153.1, from coordinate 212,187,616 downwards.
CAAAACACCATCAACAAGCACATATGGAATGGCTTGTAATCTGAAGTATCTCCTTTTTGCTTTGCTCAATTCTGGAGGGCATAGGCCTGCCTGTAGGAAATGTATCATATTCTGAGTCCAACAAGGAGCAGGCACGTCATCATTTTCCTGTTCTTGACCATCCTGTAGAACCAAGACAGTCTCTTTTTCATCACCTGCTTCAACTTGCTGACTCAAAGCTAGTTGTTCACATAGTCCTTTTCCATGTACTAGTTTTGTGACCTTGATCTCGATGTCATATTCCATGACACGGGTTATCCATCCTGGACGTTTCTCATTTAGATCCTTGTTTAGAAGGAAGTCCTTGACTCCCGCATGAGAGACCAACAATTGGATCTTGTTGTTTGAGACTAGGTGCTTGAATTTCTTTAAGCTCCTAATCACTGCAAGGACATGATTTTTAATGAAAGAGTACCTTGTTTCGTATTCCTCCAGGACCTTGACTGAAGAAAGCAACTGGTTGTTCTAATCCCTCTTTGTTTTGTTGTACCAAGATTGTAGAAATTATGTCTCCACCACCGAAGGCATATAGCATGAAGTCCTTGGAGAAGTCTGGATTGACGAGAGTCGGAGCTTGAGATATAGCCTCTTTTATTGCCTCAAAACTTGCCTTGCCTTCAGCTGTCCACTTAAATACCATGCTCTTCTTCAACATCAGCGTTATTGGCTTCACGAGAGTGGAAAAATTTGGCACAAATCTATGGACAAAATTGATCCTTCCTAAGAAGCTTTGAAGAGCCTTCTTGTGACTTGGCAATGGCAATGCTCGAATTGCTTCAACTCTTTCTGGGTCAATCATCAACCCCTCCTTTGAAACAATATGGCCTAGAAGTTTTCCTTCGTGAGCCAAGAATATGCATTTTTTGGGATTCAAAGATACCCCAAATCTTCTACACCTCTGAAATACCTGTCTCAGATGAAAGAGGTGATCTCCTGCATTTTTGGAGAATACAGTGATGTCGTCAAGATATATCAGAACTATTTTATTGATCAATCCCTTGAATGCCATATCCATTGCCCTTTGGAAAGTGGCTCCAACATTTGATAGTCCAAATGGCATCTTCTTGTAGGCATAGGTGCCCCATTTGGTGGTGAAAGCCGTCTTGAACTGGTCATCTTCTTTCACCATTACCTGATTATACCCTGAGTAGCCATCTAGGAGAGAGAATCTCTCCGAACCGGATACTACTTGCAATATTTGTTCCATTGAAGGAAGTGGGTAATGGTCTTTGAGAGATGCCCTGTTAAGGTCTTAGAAATCCACACACAACCTGATTTCTCCACTCTTCTTCCTGACTGGAACCAAGTTTGCAACCCAGCTTGAGTGCTTGATCGGGAATATAATGCTTGCCTCTATTAGCTTGTTTAGCTCTTTCTTCATTAGAGGCTCAATGTGAGGGTTGACTGGTCTCTGCTTCTGCCTGATGGGCTTAGCATCTGGATCCAATTCTATGGTATGTTGTGCCAACTTTGGATTGAATCCTCTCAAGTCCTCATAGCTCCAAGTGAAGACATCTGAAATTCTTGGCAAAGCTGTATGAAATCTGATTTCTCCTGCTCAATGGCCACTTTACCAATTTGAAGTGTTTTGCCATCCCCAACCAGAATTGGCTCTGAATCTTCTCTCTTGACCTGTATGTTAGCCTTTTCCTTACAGAACTGGTCGTTAGGGTTGAAGATAGACTCCAATGTTACTAAACCCTTAGGAAGCTTGTTTGTCCACAGCTGCACTACTTGATCCCCGTACTGCTGCTCTAGTCTGTCCTGATTCCTAGCTGAGAATTCAGCCTCTTCTTGTAAAAAATTGACGATCTGTTGATCATTCTCAAACACCTACCAGCTTGTGTTATTATCTGGAACTGCTGGCCTCACAATCACATGCATATGTGGTTGTGTTTTTTCCCTTCTGATGTTGTCAACCACATCAAACGTTGCTCCAACTACTGCGAGCCTATCTGCGGCTTCATTTTTCTTTCTGGGTATGGACACGATGTTGAAAGCTTTGAAGTCCTCAACGAGGTCCCATACCCTATTCTTGTAGTTCTTCAGAAGGTCATTCTTTGTAGCATGTTGTCCCCTGACTTGGTTGATGATTAGCTCGCTATCCCCGAACACCTGCAAGTTCTTTATGCCCTTTTTCTTGGCCCAATGAAGTCCATGAATCAAGGCCTCATATTCAGCTGTGTTGTTTGAACAGGAAAACTAGAAACAAAAGCTGAATAATATTTGATGCCTTGAGGTGAAACAAGCATAACTCCTCCTCCTGCACCTTGCCTACTCCTTGATCCATCGAAAAATAACTGCCATACCTCATTGTCATCCTTATGGTTTGGTTTGGTGATGCTAGGAATAGGCTGGTTTTCTTCATGTATGCAATAGACTCCTAGCTCAGATTCTTCTACTTCTTGGTAGGGATCAAAAGCATGTACCTTGCTCACCCATTCATCAAGAGTCAAATCTGGGATGCTTCCAACTTTGGTGTCAGCTTCATCTGTGCTTGGATAATCTTCTTGATCAAATGCTGAACAGTTGGCATTGATTTGGCTTGGAGTATGAGGCTCAATATGAAAGTTTGCAATTGGTTCAGATCTGATTGTGACCTTAGTACCATATCTTGTTCTGAACAACATGTGTGACCAATCAGTAGATAAGTATCCTCCGATTTTAGCTATGAAATCCCTTGATAAGAATAGGGAAAAGAGTGTTGGAAAATCTATCACTGACACATCTTGCAAAACAGTAATGTTGGGGCATGCATGCAAGGTAAGATTCAAACCTTTAATCACTCCCACCATTGCCACTGTTGTCCCATCCAATTGCACTACCCCCTTTGATATGACTTCATATTGGAGACCCAGCTAATCAGCTATTTGCTTGGGCATGACAGAACTACTTGCCCCAGAATCAATCATGCAATTGTGTACTAGTTTATCCCCAATGATTAATGAAACATAGAATGGAGGGGGTTTCAAAACTTTACCTTGTTGTCCTCCATGATTCCCTTTAGGCTGAGCAGCATTTGTGAGGGCATTCTCTTGCATATGGACCTGCTGGTTCGAAGTTGACCAATTCTTCATGGCAGCTTGTAGAAGATCTCTTTGGCCTGGGATGGATAAAGATTCCCACATTGATATATTCACATTTGTCTTCTTCATTTGATCAATGATGCTAAATGGGGATGAAAGATCTCTTTGTTGTCCTTTAGCCTACACATTCCTTTCTTGTGCATGGGCAGCAACAACTGGCATTTGAGTTGGTTTAGAAGGTGGTTTGGGCTGTCCTTGCATGTTTGGAGCTATATTTTGCTTACCAACACCTTGTGGAGTGATGGAAGGTTGTAGATCACTTGGAGCCAATGACTGCCCTTCACCAATATTCCTCTTCTTTGATCTTGTGTTAGCTGCTACACTCTGAGAAATTGTTTGATTCATGCCACAAAAATCCTCAGCTTGCCAATTCACAAGTGCGGTATCATTTGGAGCTGTGTTTTGTTGAGATGTCCCTTGTTGCTGATTTGTTTCTTGACTCACTTCACCCTCTACATCAGTAGTTGTCACCATCAAGGCTTGGTTCAAAGCACCATTGAAGCACATAGATTGGTTGTGAGGTTCATTGCATGGGAAACACCAATCATACTCTTGAGCTATGTTGTTTTACACTGGCACTAATGCTTTAGAAGTAGATGCAACATTGGGGTTATAGGGCTGAAATGGTCTATTAGCGGGAGGCCTTACTTGGCTTTGATTTGCAGCTGGATTGGGTGGCCTATTGGGCTGGTATGGTGGCCTATTAGGCTGAGCTTGAGGCTGATAAGAAGGTCTAAAGCTTTGGGCCTGCTGCCTCTTGAGTGTAACCAGCTCATTTCCCAAATTTTGCAATTGTTTCATGACCTCTTGGAGTTCATTTGAAGCACTAGAGGATGAAGTAGAAGTTTCATTTGAACTTTGATTTCTAGGAGTGGGAATAGGAGCCAAAGTGGGTGCTTGACTAGTGCTTGGATTTTCTAAGTTTGGATACAAGGGCATGGGAGGCCTAGGAGCCAGCTTACCAGCTTGAATAAGACAGTTTTTAGCCCTAATGGCAATGCTATAAGCAGCAGGTAAGGTTGTGCCTCCCATAGATTGAATTAACATAGAAATATCAGAATTCAAAGCTTTAAGATAATATAGAAAAGCACCTTCAGCTGTTGGCCTAACGGCCACTAGAATTCTATCCCAAGACCTTTGAAATCTGAAGTTGAAGTCAGTCAGCTGCTCATTGGGAGCTCTCTTGATAGTTGTCAATTGTTCTAGTAGAGACAAATTGTCTCCCTTTTCTCCAAACTGCTCATGGAGAACTATGCATAACTGATTCCAATTTTGGATAGAACCAGCTCCAAGGCTCCTAAACCATTGCAATGCCTTCCCTTTGAATGAAGATGCCAACAATTTGACAGCAACATCCATTTCATTTATCTCATGGATTGCACAAATGTTAGCAATGTCTTTGACATGATCACCAGGAGTGGTATGATTTTCTCTAGTGAAAAATGGAATGTTCTTCAATGCTGCAATTGGAACTGGATTCTGTGCATTGAGGGCAAGTGGGCTGCTGCCAGTGAAGTTGACAAAAGGGTTTTGTTGTGCCATTCTGATTGGCCTGAGAACCCTTGTTGATTGGATGAAAGGTCTACCAGGTGGAGGGGTTGATAAAGTCCTGTTAGGTGGAGATGGTGATCTTTGTGGTCTTCTTCCTCTCCTTCCTCTTCCTGGTGATAGTTGCAAGTGGAAAAATAGCCCCTCTTCTCGAGTATCAGACCTAGTTCAAATTCTTCTCATATGCCTGGGCAACTTTTGCTGCTACACTGCTGAATTCTATCCCTTCGGAGTCGCCAGATGTGTTAGATAACAAGCCTCAAAAGGCTAGATTCTGCCAAGTTACACACCAAACCTGACAATATTAAAAATAGAATTTAAAAATTTGAAGGACCCGAAAGATACAGTTCTTCAATTCAGTTATCGGGTCTTGTTGTGCAGCTACTAATCCCTGAAAGGTATAGGTGAAACTTAGGTCATGCAAGGCAACTTACAAAACCTGAAACACACTGTGTTGGAACTTGGGACATGCTCAACACCTGGGAAAACCCAAAATACTAAAAACTATGAAATTTTGAAAGTCAAAATCTCAAAAATATAAGAATACCCTTTTGAATATTATCCCCCGATCTATCAACTGGTGAAATTTTGACTTGTTTTGAGCAAGTTAAGCCCTTGAAAATCAATTTCAAAGTTCATCCTGGAAGGTGAAAAAAATATGAAATTGTAAAACCTGCAATTTCTAAGTCCAAATTTCTTGAAAATTCCTTCAAATCTTGTGGAATGACCTCTTGGTCCCACCGGGCATGCCAAAACTATTGATGGTGAATCACAGTACCCCTGAATGTCTGCAACTCGATGGGTTGAGACTCTCAGTGTGATTGCATAACATGGAGCTTTTCCCAAGTGTGGGACCTTGTGAATCGGGAAAGCTCTCCGGATGAAGGCCGGTTCCTATTCCTCTGTTTAGATGCACACATAAAAATGTAGAGGGTTTACTCAAAAACCTAATCTAACTTGCCAAGGAGACAGGGTAAGAAGATGCATAAAAATAAACCTAAACTAACAAAGGTGATGCACCGAGGAATGAAGAAACACCTGTCTTGCCAATAAACACAAACCATTAAAATGCAATGCAAGATCATGCACAGATAACCAGATTTGTAGTGAAAGATCAAGAGGATGCAAATGAACATAGAGAGGGTTGAGAATCATCCACAGACATGCATTATTTGCTCCAAAGATTGACACAATACACTACAAAATGCCAAGAGGCAAAGTTACATTACAGTTTTAAATGGGAGGTTTGAACTCCACAAATTCACCTGCCAAAGAGAAGAAGGGAGGGGCAAAACAAGAATGTCCAACCTTTAGAAAGAAGCCCCTCCTTACAATTTATAGGAAGAATGAGAGAGGGAAGAGAGAGGAAATCCAAATCTACCCCAACCACCTCCAGACTGCATTTAATTCATCTCATTATGGCAGTAGGTGAGAACCCTAGCAAACCCAAAAAGTGGCGAATTATATTTTACATTTTTGAAGAACTTTTTCTCACCCAATTAAAGATATCCAGTTGTAGTTGGATAGAGGACCTCGTAATCTTTCTGAAAAGTCCAACCTTGCGTGAATCCGAGCTCCTTGTGAAAAGTTATGGCCATTTGAATATCTGCGTCAGGGTTTGCTTCCTGGGGTGTCAACGCTCAAAATGTTACGCCTCCTGAAGATGCACCTCGGCACATCTTTTTTCATGTCTACATCTTCTTACCTATGCCATAGGTGCATCCATTTTCATGTCGAAACCTTCTGATGTGCACCTCCAACTTGCGCCATGGGCGCGACTTTTTTCATGTCGACATCTTCTTACCTGCGCCATAGGCGCATCCATTTTCATGTCGACACCTTCTGATGTGTGCCTCCAACCTACGCCATGGGTGTGACTTTTTTTATGTTGACATCTTCTTACCTGTTCACTTAGATGCACATCCATTTTTGTGTCGACATCTTTTTATATGCGCCCTTAAACTGCGCTAGGGTGTAATTTTTCACATGTCGACACCTTCTACTTTACGCCTCCAACCTGCGCCAGGGCGCGAATTTTAACATGTCGACACATTGAGCTTTGCATCTCTAACCTGCGCCAAGGCAAAAATTTTCACAAGTCAACACCTTGAGTTTCCTTGATTTCCATATCCTTTTGTTGTCTATATTTACCCAGGGGAGATATATACAACACAGAGCTAAGTAGGATGTCAGTTGGTATGCAAAACTATAAGTTTTCAATAAAAAACAACAAACAATAAAGATGAAAAGGATAAAAACAATGTTAAATCAAAGTGAAAGGGCTATTAATGACTAGTTCTCTCACTTAGGAATCATGCATATGAATTAAGTATTTAAAATCTATATGTACATAGTAAGTACATGATTTAGTGAATACAACTAAAATATTCCAACATCATCATGCACAAAAGACTTCTTGACTGTAATATAAAGTCTCAAAACAAGACATAATGTCTATATCATATGACTTACCTTCCCCTTTCTTACTTGGATGCCTTCTAAAATAGGCTTACCAACTCTTATCAAGGTTTAAAAACATTTATTGAGTCTTAAGACACCTTTTTAATAAGTATCCTTCATGTAATTTCCACCTCACAAAGCAACATGCTTCAAAAACAAGATTATAGACTATCAAAACAAAACAATTTTGAGAAAAAATCTTTTCATACCTCAAAACACCCTTATTACTCTTCAAATCACTCAATAACCTTATGCAACCTTCTCAATGAGTTCCATTCATTATATTTTCCTCTTTATATAATTTCAAGACATTTCATCCAAATATTACATCGATAATTGAGGAGTAATTTTATAGAAGTTATGAAGAAATTGAGAGAAAAATGAGTAGACATGGAGAAAAATTGTTTTCTCATTCTATAGGTTTAGTTTTATTTTGGTAAATTTATTGTGACACAGGGAAACAAGACTAATATTTAGTCCTAAAACCCTGCATACTATATAAATCTTCATTCGATTTTGTTTCAGATTTTTTTTTTACTGATTCATAAGTGAACTGACATTGATTAGTGTATTGATATTATGATTAAGTCGTGATATTTATATTTGGATATCACATGATGAATAAGAAGGTATTGGAAAGAGAGTCTAAGTTAGAAGGTGATAATGGTGACAAAGATGTAGGCTTTTACACTCTTCCTATAAGTCAATTTTTATAATTATTCCCAAGATTTAAGCCTTAACATTGTAAAATTTACTATTTTATTATAACTTACTTAAACAGTGGTGATGTAGAGGTATAGAGGTGTTATTTCAAATGATAAAATTTGGTTAGAAATACATAAAACTTAAGTTGAATGTCTTCAAAACAGGGTACCAAGGGTTTGAACCCTTTTTAGTGCTCCACAAAAGTCAATGTGAGAATATTAAGAATCAATGAGTTAGATTAAGCTTTAAAATACAATCTTTAAAATGAAAATGAGTATATAAACCATATTCAAGCTAGTAAATCCTATTTTTTTCTAGATTCCGCCTCAATGATAGTATTGAGGGTTTAAGACCTTACTCTACCTTTTACAAGGTTTCAATGCACATTCTAAGGATTAAATGAGATGGAAAAATTTGAAATACAATCCGAAAAACATCTATAACCATTCAATTGTCCTTAAGGGACAATAAACTAAGTTGTAATTCCAAAAAATCTTTTCACTGGACTGTGAAAATAAGGATTAGGGTTTTAGTGTATTTTCCACTATTCTTAGTCTCTATAATAACTCTTCAATAAGTGTTTGAAGTGTAAAAACATAACATTTAATCCTTGTTGTTATTTTTACCCTTTCACGTAGATCATCTCCCTTATGACTCCACGCAAGGATACATGTCTCTGATGTTTTCCTAATAAACTTCGGTGCTCTCCCAATAATCTCTTACATTGCCTTAATAAAATTTGGCACTCTCCTAAAAAATATCACCACTCATGTGATAGACTCTGGAGCTCAATAGGGAGTTAAAAGTAACACTATATATATAACACCAAATTTGGTGTTAAAAGTAACACCAAATTTGGTGTTATATGCCACAACCAATTTTAGTGTCACACAATAACTACCACACAACTAACACTAGTGGTGTTGAATCATAATTTGGTGTTTTGTGCCTGAATTTTAGTATTTCTTTAGTGTTATATTATCTAAAATTCTTGTAGTGGAATTAAGTACAATGATTGTGTAACATTACTAATTTCAGAGGTTTACATCTATGTGCATAAGGGGATTACATGGATGCCTTGGATAAATGACAAATCATGTCAGAAGTTGAAAAAAGGGCAATGAATACCAACTAACCACCGATATGTGTCACTAAATGAGGTGAGATAAATAAGATGAGATGTTCGAAAATAATTTGATGATGACTAATTGGTATATATCAAATCAAATCCCAAATATGTTGAGGTAGAAGGATAAATAAATGGATGATAGGGTAGCTTAAAGATTTAGTGTGAAATATTAAAATTGGGAAAGCAAGAATAGATCTCGTTGTAAACTATTATCCAAAAAAATTGAGATAGTTTGAGAAAAGACATATATATTAGGTAGAGAGCTAGTAGATTGATATGAAAACATGAGGTGGATGAGAGAAAAAAGCTAGAGAAATTTTATGGCAAACTTGTCAAGGATATGAGAGAATACACCAAAGTTTATCTAAGGTCTGTAAGCTCCAAAGTTGAGCACCATTATTGTTAATGTAAAAAAGACTAAAATTAATATAACCCCATTTTTTTATTGGATATATTTTTTACTTTGTGTTAAAACATTTTTTTTAGGATTTATCATTGAAAGGAAAAAGATTGGGAGGATAATTTATAAATTTGTGAGAGAAGGATAGAAAAATGCCAAATGTGAGGTAGCTGATGGACTATTGTTCTCCACTATGAGAAAAGTGGGTAGATAACATCATACAATATGAACCACATACCCATGAGAGTAAAAATGACTAGGGGAGTCATGTTATTACATACATAAGTAATGATGGTGACAAAATGAGTTGGTATAAATAGTGTATTAGAAACAATAGTAGCACAACTGTTGATGTAAATTATGAGTGAGATCAAATTTATAAGGGATAAACCAAAATTTCCAGAGGAGGATTGAAAAAAATGTCTCATGGATCAGAAACCTCAAATATTTTATGGAGGAACCATATGCTATATAGGCATGGTGAAAAATGGACCATTTATTAGGAGGAATAGATACCATATGTTTAGGTTTAATGCTCTTCTAGGAGGTATGATACATGAGATATGGGGCATAAGATAAATGTGCAAAAGAATAGAAGGATACTTAACATATATAGGGATAATTTCATGCAGATTGTGTAAATAGTTTATAATGGATGGAGGAGTGAAGAAGGAGTCTCTTTGTGTGAAGAGACTAATGATTGTTGCTCATAGGGTGTTGTAATTCTTAGATAGAAGGGACATTGAGTGGTTAAATTCCATAGAACGTAGAGGAGCAAAAGTGAACACATAAAAATTACATGGGGAAGAAAGAATGACGATAAAAAAATGTAGAGAGTACCAAAAGGAGATAAAGGTGTTGAATATTGTGAAGAAAGAGTCACAAAAGGAAAGGTGAAAAATATTTTTACAAAAGGTGTAAAACTAAGGAAAAATGTTGTTTATTGGTGGTGGATAGTGGAAACACATAAAAACTGGTATCAAAGGAGATGGTGTGAAATTTGAGGCTGGAGCACAGAATGTATGTCAATCCATATAGAGTGAGATAGATGGTGTAAGGTCAAGAATAAATTATGCAATAATAATGTGAAGTGGAGATGATGATCATAGGGTTTAATGATCACATGTTATAAGAAATCATAATGATGGAAGCTTGTCATGTCTTGTTAGGGAGACCATGGCAGTATGGATGAGAAATGATCTATGATGGAAGAGAAAATATAGTGAGAGTAAAAAGGATGGTAATAGTTTTAATCTGTTACCATTGCAGTAAGAAGGCATAAAACACCAAAGCTACATGCTAATGTGTAACAAAGAAAAAACTGAACACAAAGAACACACAATTAAGTCAAAGAGTATTGCATAGCCAAAACTAGATGATAGGGACATATCAGATGATGGGTATAACATGAAAAAAGAATATGGATTTAGCTAAGAGTGCACAATCATGAAGAGGGTAATGCAAGGAGGAAAATACTAAAGGGTACACTTCATCTTGATGATAATGTGAAATAACATTGTGCCTAAGGAAGATGAGGATAAGGGAGAAGATGAGAATGTTAAGGAGGACATCCTGAGATCACAGTTATAGGTGATAGAGTAGGATTGGTTTCATATATGCAAGGACTAGAATGTGTAATTGAGTGATGAAGAGTGTGTAGAAGAAAAATATCTTTAGGAAGAACAAATAGAAACTAAATTTGCACTGAAGGAAACTAAGGATAAGAAAGTGGAGAAGAAAAATGAGACATTGTGCAATGAGGAAAGTGTAAGAGGATGATAAGAAATCCAACAAGGAATAAATATGAAAGAGTGGGAAAGAAATGGTGAGTATAATAGTCATGACAAAGTAGTGAAGGATTTTGTATTATTTCATGATGGAGAAAGTGTAAGAGGATAAGTGGAGAAGAAAGGGATCCATGTAGATCTCAAAAGAAAGTTCAAGGAGGATGCTTCCAATAAAGATGTCCGTGGTAGAAAGGAAGGGATACCAAAGAAAGACAAAGAGACAACTATTATAACTACATTCGAGACCTAATACAAAGGGTTGAATGCACAAGGAGAAATAAAACGTGCTGAAATAATACAAGGAGAGATGTGTGTAGAAGAATATAAGGATGAAACACATAAAAAATATGGTTATAGATCCATAAGAGGACGGAATGAATTATACAAATGGGATTATTGTGACCTGATATTATGCAAGTAAGGGAGAGAAAAAGTATCAAAATGGGGAGAAGACATATGGATTTTAAACCAACAGGGTTTAGAAAGGAATTTTTATGGCCCAATAGAGGTCAAATAAAGGACATAAGAAATAGGAACATGCATAACAAATTCTCAAAATATGGGAATGGAAAATGTGCATGATGAAATGGATGTGTAGAAGAGTGGAGCCTAATGATGATTTGGGAATAAGTAAGAATAAGATAAAAAATAATTAGGAGGAGGTGCATGGACAAGGGTGAATTAGAACTTTTAGAGAAGGGGAAACAAAGAAACTTGGAGGAGGTGGTTAGTCTATGATGGGTCTAATCACATATATGTAGAAGGCATTACAGGAAAGTCATGAAACAAAGGTGATAAAAATTTGGAAAAGGATAAGGAACAAACACACAAGTTTGAAGTAAGCTCATTCAATAAGGAATTTGATACTACCATATCTTATAGTATGAAGGGTGGTTATATCACTCACTCCATCCACTTGAGATAGTGCTCAAATTTCAAGTACCTTAAATGGATTATGTAGGAGCATCCAATATTTAACACGATATTTCATCACAATTGTGGCTAAGAAATACTTGCACATGGAGGTTAAATAAGCACCGAGGGAATAACGAGAACCCAACATGATAGTTGGTGAATGTAAAAAATTATTTGAATGGTTTACACAATAATAATAAATGCACAGTGAGTACAAAAAGGAGGAAATGTAGGTGCATTAAGGAGGATTAGATGGATTACATGAAGATGAGTGTACAAAGGTTAGGTGAAATGTATGTTTAGAGTTTTGTGGGAGTGAAGTGAGGTGTATTTTGTGGAAGTAAGTGTATTAATTTTGTAAAATATTGAGTGCAAATTCTAAGATGTGTGCTCAAGGGGATTGTGTAAGTGACTTGGTTAAATGAAAAATCATTTTAGAAGGTGAAACTGGTAAAAAGGCTAAGTTATGGTCTTTTATAGAAATAGGGATCGAAAATGGAGTAATTTAGTGCATGGATAAGGAAATGTGAAGGTCATTTTGCTCATGGGAACTCATTAAATCAACATTGTGATGATCGGTTATAACGAGTGCCTGAAGAACTTAGAGGTCATAGTGAGGTGTGGGAATTATGGGATTACAGGGAACACCAAGACGCATAAAACAAAGGGACAAAGAGAACAAGTTATGTCCGAGTGGCCAATCCCTTCATAGGATCTGAAAGCAAGGCTTATGGGTTGGAAAGAAGTTCAGGGAACCAATACTCAAGTGGAAAACTTCTTTTAGTTCCAATATTTATTAAAAAACCTGCACAAAGGAAAAATCAAAGCAATGCGGTGAATAATGTTATGCGGGGAATTGAGGCTAGAAAGGAATAGTTCCCTTGGTTCCAAAAACTCCTGTAAAATCCACAATGAAGGTTTCAAGAATGAAATGCATGGAAAAATGAAATGCGAGGAACTAAAGCTTGCAGAGAACAAAGGCCAAATATGAATTAGTTCCACTGGGATTCATAAAATCCAATCAAAACTACAAATAGTGTATTACAGGTGCATCAAGGAATCAATGAACATGAGGAATAAAGGAATTGTTCATCCCATTCCTCCAAAGTCTACAATAGCTGCACAAAGCCAAAAATGTTCAAAAATTGACTAACTATTGAAAGTTTTAGCACTCTTTAACATCATAGAGGTAAGAAAATCCAAGGTAATGATGTGGTCACTTAGCCAAATACTCAATTTTTTTTTTCAAAAATGCCACATTTTTGGATAGGTGATAATAGCTAGATCTTTCTGGGGATTGACTTGACTTGACATAGAGTGAAATCAAGACAAAGGAAAGAACCTCAAAATCTCTTGGTTAATATGACCAGTGCATATATCCATTAGTAAAATACACAAAGCAAGACCATACAAAGGAACCAAAGACACAAAACACAAACACACAAACCTAAAACAAAGAATGTCTAATACTATATGAAAAACTATATACAAGGGACTATCATCCATCTAAGACTTGAAAAATTTCAGATATTGACCACTATATGGAAATGGAAGATAAGTTTCATCCATATAGGATAAAATAGTAATAGTTTTCACCAAAAAAGTTACAAATCTTAAAAGGACCAAGCCAGAGTGATTCAAACTTACTATGACTTATGTGAGGTTCACGTATTTTGTCCCAGAGTAGGAAAATGTCTCTAACTTGAAAATCATGAGAATTGGTCTTTTTTGTCAAAATGTTGTTTGACTCTTTACTAGTGGGATGAGATGCAATCAACAAAAACTTTGCTCATCCAACTTCTACAAATACACGATTCTCTTCTCCATGGCATCCTTGAACTACTCATCCTCAATTTCTTTGGTCAAGTGCAAGTCTTATAGCTCACAAGGTAATTAGAAATTGAGATTTCATTCCTTAGACTAGTTGAAATGGTGACATCCTAATGGATCTTTTTGGTGTTATGTAGTTAGCTTAAACAAAATCATATAACTTCTTGTGTTAGTTTCTTTGAGATTCATCCCTTAATTTCTTGATAATGGTCACTAGGTTCTTATTGGTTGATTCAACCTACCTATTTCCCTATGGATAGTAGTCTAAATAATTTTCAAGGGGAATCCAATATCCCTAATAGAAATCAATAAGTTAATGAGAAGATAAATTAGGGGCATTATTTGTCACAATCTTGTTTGGGACCTTGAATCTAACCAATATATTTTCCTTGATGAAATCAAAGACAAATCCAGAAGTGATTTTATTAATGGGAATGGATTCTACCCACTTCGTGATAATATTTGGAAGTTAAGACACGAGTATGAATTCCACTTAAATTGGGATTGAGAGTTCCAATAAAATCTAGCCCCCACCACTGGAAATGTTCTTCAATTACCACTAGTTTCAGAGCCAAAGTTGCCAACTTAGGTCTGCTAACAAAGGTTTGAAAGGATTCACACTTAGAGACCCACTTGGTTGCATCTTTGAACAAGGTTTGCCAACAATATACTCCACAAAGAATATTATGAGATGGTACTAAAGAGGAAAAATGGCCTCCACATACCTAGTCATGAAAGGCTCTCAACAACCTCTTCTTTTGTTCATTGTCTACACATCTTAAGAAATGGCCATGAAATACTTTCTTGAAAAGATAATTATCCCAAAGGACATATTGAGCAGCTATGAGTTTGATGGCTCTCTTTTATTTAGCACTGAGATGTGCCAAATAGTATCCATATGTAATAAAATGGGAAATGTCAGAGTACCACGCATCCATAGAACTTAGAAAAATAATTGTAGGTATTTTAGCCATTTCTTTTCCATTTGAATCTCCATTTGAAATTTCAGAAATCAACTAGCACATACCCTTACCTCGAACAAGTTTGGTTGGCTTGATGTCAAGATCACAGTCCTAAAACTTAGCCACCAAGTTTCCTTGTTTCAAGCCAAACTCTTGCCCTGTGAGAATGGACTTCATTGTTGTATCCGGTTAAAACACAATGGAATGTGAATCAAGAATACAAAACCGAATCTATTTTATAGCCTTTACTATAACAAAAGCATGCTTTTCCAGTTGGGAGTAATTCAACTCATGAGATTTCAACCCATAGGTCATAAAGGAAATGGGTACTTCACATCCCTGAAAGTTATTTTGGACTAGGATAGCTTAGAAGGTGTGTTTTGAGGCATAACAATAAATTATGAAATCCTTGTCAAAATCAGGACAAACCAAGACTAATGTTCTTGCAATTACTCTTTTGATTTATTTAAAGGCCTTCTTTCCTTCTGCACTCCAATGAAAGGAATAATTTTCCTTCATTATTTGAGTTGTGCTCATAGTCAACTCAAAAAAATATGGAGTGAATATCCTTAGGAAGTTTATTTTGCCAAAGGAGGAGTGAACACCCTTCTTGCTCATAGGAAGAGATATCTTTTGAATGGCTTGAACCTGATTCAGATAAATTTTTTATTTTCTCATAGGAGGAAATTTTTCATGCACAACATCCAGATCCCGCCCATCAGAAGGAGGTTTACCAAGAAAAATTGAGGTACTCAGGAATATTCAGGGTAAAATACAATATGTAAAGGAGAAATCATGGAAGATGGAGCAAAAGAAAGCATTAGAAATGGTCCAAATTGACATGGATGACTTAAGAGAAGTATGAAAAATGTTGCGCCAAGAAATACATCATTTCATTGTTAGGGGAATTGGTTAAAAGGAAACACTCCAAGTGTAAGTATTAAGACTAGATGGAAGATCCTGCATGCAAAAATTCCCCCTCATAGCCTAGATTATGACAAGGAAATCACTATGAATGTTGTTGTGGATGGGTGGTTATTGAGTAATATATTGATTGATACAGGAAATGGAAGTCAATGTTCTTACCTTAGATGCATGGGTACAAATGGGGAGACCCCCATTGCATAGCCATCCTCTAATGTATTGTTCATGGCTAATCAGACTAAGGTCACTCCCATCAGAGTTTTAAAAGATGCATCCATTACCATATAAGGAGCCAAGTTCACAAGAGATTTTGAGGTTTTACTGCTGGAAGAGTCAGATAGCTTCCTAGCTCTATTGGGGTGTCCTTGGTGCTATGAAAATAATGTTGATATTTGGTTCAATAAGGTTATATCAGTTTTGAAAACAAGGAGGAAAGAGTTATTATGCCTTTATCAGATGGAAAATTTGTGCCCTATGCTGAGCCTTTGAGTGAAGGAGACCTGAATAGGATCTATGTACGCACCATCCAGGATCTAGAGGTGCTTGAGCCATATAAAGAAGGAATCATTTAGTGGGAGGATACACAGTCTATCAATGATACTATAAGTGTTGCTTGTGATAACTGGGCTCATAACACTTATGAGTTGGTGGGGCATGAAGTAAAGAGTCTATTAGCTAGGGATTGCAAACTGTGTTATATTAGGAGAATAGGTAACAACTCGGTACCTTGTTACACTAGAGAAGGAGATCCTATGGTGTTCCTATGCTCCATGGAAGAACGATGGATAGACCCACTGGAGAGAAGGAATATGCTACCATATACCTTAGGTGGATAGCAACGCGCTGGTGGGTAGTCCACAAGGATAATCTTGTAGGATGGAATGAACTTTGTATTGATCTTACTACTAGGTTCTTTAGGAGAAATGCACCTGCTCAAATTTGTAATTATCATGGTAATCAACCTATTTAGCACCACGTTCAGAAGTGTGAGAGACTCTGGACAGAGGGACAGGAAGCTTTACCACCTTCGCTCTAGGTGCACAAGTTTTATTCCACTTTACAAGGCTGAGCATGTGCTTGGTATGTATATGCAGAAATTCCATAGAGAGACTAGAAATTGGTAGGATTTAATCACAGGAATGACTTAGACGTTTGACTTATTCTCTACCAACCCTTTGGTGGAAGAAGCATTGAAAGTCATAAAGCACTTAACTATGGGAGATAATGCCAAGGCTGAAGAACTCCTTTAGGAGTTATTGGATGAAGGAAACTTAGGAGCATGTTTTGTTGAAGAAACAGAGGCCGATGCCACACTACTTCAGCACACTTTCCTTGAGAAAGAAAAAGGAAAAATTGGTCTACTTAGTGGTTGATGAAGAAGTAAAAAATCTGGATGTAAACCATTCAACAGGTAGGCGTGAGGTGTTGGAAAGTGCAGATAAGACCACACACACCTATCATGAACCTATGAAGACAAATAAAGTGAATATTGGATCATATGCTAAGCCTAAGGAGGCCATCATTGGAGACTATTGGTCAGACTCTGAAGTGGAAAAAAATATAGAGTTATTATGGGATTATCATGATTTATTCCCTCGGGGGTACCATGAACTTAAAGGCGTGCATGAATAATTAGGGGAGATGAGGATAAATACTAAAGAGTGTGCACACCCAGTAAGAAAGAGACCTTATAGGATGAACCCCAACTTGCACGAAAAGGTCAAGGAAGAGATTGAAAAGATGTTGAAATCTGGAATCATCAAGCCCCTCATGAGTCAGAATGGTTTAGTCTAATGGTGATCAATATCAAGAAGGATGGTCAGATTAGGATTTGTGTGGACTACATGGAGCTGAATGTTGCATGTGTGACTGATCCCTTTCCTACATTATTCACTGAGGAAATACTAGAAGGCATTGCAGGGCACGAAATCTATTCATTTATATATGGGTTCTATGGGTATCATCAGGTTAGGATTGGCTAGAAGAATAAATAAAAGACTAGTTTTACTACTGAATGGGGTAGCTTCTCCTACAGTATGATGCCTTTTGGTATGAAAAATGTGCCTATTGTATTTTCATGCATAGTTGTTCAAGCTTTCAAGGAATTTATTCATAACTTCTTGCACTTTATTTAGATGATTGGACGGTGTATGGATTAGTTAAAGATCATTGTGATAATTTGTGCTTAATGTTTGAAAGATGTAGATAGTTGAGTATCTATTTGAACATCAAGAAGTGCATATTTGATACACCATTTGGAATACTATTAGGACACATAATCTACAAGGAAGGTTTATTAGTTGAACCAACTAAGGTTGTAGTCATTATAGGCTTGAAAGGGCCTATTAGTCAGAGTGAGGTGTGTGGATTCTTGGGTCACATGGGGTATTATAGAAAATTCATAAAGGGATATGTCAAGGTTTCCACACCTTTGGAGGAGTTACTGAAAGGAAAGGTATGTTTTACTGGGGGGAACCGCAACAACACACATTTGAGACATTAAAGGAGAAACTTACTACCATGCCTATTCTATGTTTTCCTTCGTGGGACCAACCATTTCATATACATGTGGATGCCTCTGGCATGACCATTGGAGCGGTATTGGCTTAGCCTGGAGATGGTATTATAGATCATCCTATCTTTTTGATAGTAGAAATTTGAATCCTGTAGAACAGAATTACACAACTACAGAGCGTAAAGCTTTGTCAATGATCTATGCACTACATAAATTCAAACAATACATACTAGCTACACCATTTGTATTTTATACATATCACATGGCATTGAATTATTTGGTAAACAAGCCCGTTTTACAAGGGCGCATATGTATATGGGTACTCTTATTTCAAGAATTTTATTTCATAGTTGTGGTAAAACTAGGGTAAAGTAATTCTAGACTAGACCATTTATCCAGAATAAAGTTAGGAGAAGAAGCATAGGCCATTGAAGATACCATTCCCATGCACAGTTATACAGGTTACAACAAGCGCCATTGGAATTAGAGGACATGGTTGTATTTCTAAAAATAGGTATGACACTATAAGGAATGAAATACTTGGAAGAGAAACAACTTGCTATACGCACAACACCCTATATGTTGATTAGCAGTGACCTGTACAAATTAGGCTGAGATGAAGTATTGCGCCGTTGTGTACTGGAACATGAGCACACAAATATAATGGAGGAAGCTCATGGTGGTATTATAGGTGGCCATTATGTAGGTGATGCCACTGCTCGCATGATTCTACTCACTAGATTATGGTGGGAGACCATGTATAAATATTTTAAGGATTATTGCAAGGCTTTTGATCAATGTCAGCGTCTAGGGAAACCAGGTCAATGAGATGAAATGCCTCTAAGACCTATTGCTAGTGCAATACCATTTGAAAAATGGGCTATAGATTTTATGGGTCCTATTTCACTAGTCACGCGCAGGGCTGGATCGCGCTATATAATTACTTGCACATATTATTAGATAAGGTGGGAAGAAGCAACACCCACAAATTATTATACATTGGATACAATAGCCAAGTTTCTATGGGAAAATATTATTACAAGGTATGTATTTCCATTGATTCTGACCAGTGATAAGGGCACACATTTTCTTAATGAGATAATCAGAATTTTATTGGATGAATTCATGATTGTACACCATAAGACTACACCCTATCATCCTCAGGATAATGGAATTGCCGAGGCTTTCAACAAAAAATTGAGCCAGACATTGACAAAAATATGTGATGTTGGAAGAAAGGATACGATGATAAAGTATCTACAGTACTTTGGGCATATCAAACAACATATAAAAGGTTGAACAAAGCCACACCATTTTAGTTAGTGTTTGGCATAGAAACAATTCTTCATATGGAATTCATGTTACCATCTTTGCATATTGCATGCGTTGGAGGTCTAGCTGATGAGAAAGCATTAGAAGAATGGATTTAAAATTTAATCAAGATGGATGAGCGAGGAGCCATAGAACGTTGGAGTAAAAAACAAGAAAAGGCCAGCAGAAAGCATGGAAAGACAGGCACATCAGGGATAAAAAGTTTGATATTGGAAAGATGGTGCTCCTTTATGATTCTAAGTTTTTGCACCATCCAGGAAAACTCAAGGTACATTGGTTGGGGCCGTATGCTATCACTCACATCCTTGAAGTAGGTGCTTGTCATTTAGAGGTGCTTGATGGAATACGGTTACCAGGGTACTTCAATGAGAGTAGGTTGAAGCCCTACTATAAATAAGTCTTCTTGGTGTTTGTAATAAGGTAGTATTGCCATTTAGACTAGGTTTTCAATTCTATATTTCCTTAATGTATTTCCTTCTTCATCGCTATGCTTTATCAATTTAGTTGGTGTTTTTGTGTAATAAGCATGTTTGCGCACCAAAAGCTAATTACTATTTGAAGAATTTTTATGCGTAGAGGACTGCACATACCCTTAGTGTGGGGTAGGTTATTGATATCTAGGTACATGACTATTGAAAATAAGTCCACATGAAAGGAACACAATGCTACGGGTGCTATTAAAGTTGGATAATTGAAAAAAATTACTTCTAGAAATGAGGACCATAAGTGGAGATGAATGAAGAAACAAGTATAACGAGAGGTAAGCAGGGGCCATGGGAACTACCAAGGGAAGGTACAATGATGAGGTACTCAGGTGCATGGAGGCATGCTGAAGAGAAGTCTGTGGCTAGAAGGTAGGAAGGCACGCTAGAAGGTTATAGCTTGGGTGTGAAGATGTACCACAGAAAGAATGAAAATGGTCAATTAATGAGAGGATTATTGGTAGGTGAAGATGCAATAAATGCACTATTTTTTTTGAAAATCTATATAAGGATGGGATGCGAGTTCATTCTTAGCATTGCAATCATGATAATTTGAAAGAGCCAAGTGTGACCGAGATGTGAGAAGAGTATTCAGGTATGAAGAGTGTGAATTGAGACGAGATGAGAAAATTTGTGCGCAGAGGAAGCTTGTGTCCCTAGTTGCAAAGGGTTTGAGAAAATTAATGCGTTACAAAAGAGCTAGGGCACGTAATTTCAACTAGGGAATGTTGAATTGAGCTAGGGTTTGGGTTTCCACATTGCAGGAGATAAAAGGTGAGTATTTGAAGTTAGAAGATTACAGGTTACAAATGGCACCGAAGAAAGCACCCATAACAAGAGTAAAAGGAAAGAAGAAAGTGGAAGTAGAGGTTGAAATGAATTCTAAGAGTAATTTCTTAGAAATGTAGTATTTGGAGGGTGTGATTGTGGGTCAGGAATGGGATTCCCACATCTAGAAGAGTAAGATTAGTGAGTACAACCATCGTACAACTAGAAATAAGGAGTTGGATGTGTTATTAAACAAAAATATGAATAAGCAGAAAACAGAAGAAATTTCAGTGTATGACGACACTGGGGAGAAGTTGTTAAAGAAAATTGGAGTTTACCAGTTGTATGAGCTCCCCTAATTTGGGAAATATGAACCATTGTATCACTGGTTGATGAGAAGGGTACATGAAGATTTCTTCTACTTTGTAGGACAGAGGGTAGGATCACAACCACATTGATCTCAACAGTAACAAGGTTGAAAGGCACATGTGTAGATCTAAACGGTGATTTAATTGATAAATCCACAATCCTAGAGACAAGGAAGGAGTTGGGGTACACTAAGGGTCCGTGTGACATGGACATTGATAAATTAAAGAAGTACCCAATCATACAAGCAACTGCACACTTAGTGATAAAGTTGAATGACCAAGAAAGATGGTCACAAGTAAACACAATGTGGCTTCACATTATGAAGAAGATGTCACATGGAGTGATTTAAAACATCTCCAATTACATCACAGAGACTATCATTGAAGAATCGTGCACTGGAGAGAAGATCAGTTTCGGGGTTGTTCTATTGTCTCTGGTGTTTATGGAAATCGAGGTGCTCGATGGGCCAAAAGAGAAAATATGGGAATACCCTATGGAGAAAAATTCACCTACGAAAATATTTGGCAAGTACTTGTGCGAAGGATCAATGAGCGGACCAGTCAAGTAGAGGGCAGAGAAGTGGGATGATAGACTCCGTGTAATGTTCGAAGAAGAGTGACACATACCCAAGGAGTTACCTTCAGTGGTGGGTAAGACAGTACAGTTTGTAGTCTACCAGCATTTTTATATTTGCATGATTTATGATGAAGGACAGGGCTTTGAGCCCATGGTGCAAATTACCATATGCCTTCATAACATGATATTTCTAGGCATTATTTCACTAGTTTTTAGATGCGTACCACCTAAGATTCATCACAGATACGGTAGATTGTGACTACCACACTCTAAGAAAGACATATGTATATCCAGGATGGACTGCCTACATTGAGAGGCTTATCTCAGATATATTAAACATGAAGCCAGTAAGCTTGGCTGTTAGAGATGTTGGAGCAATGCTTATGTATCTTCAACTCAAGCCCAAGATGGAGAAGAAGAAGTATGTGGAGAATGAGTTTGCGCTACCAAGGCGGCCAAAAGGTAAGAATAAAATGGAAAATTTTCCAGAACCTAAGCCCACAAAGAAAATACAAGTAGATGATGAAGAAGAGGAGCATGTAGATAGTGGTGGTTTGGAGCATTGAGGCAGAATGTAACCTTCAGATAAGGTAGAAATGGAGTTCACTACTATGCCACCTCAGGAGTAGGAAGGAGAAGATGAGGATTTTGATGCAATGTAAGGAGAGCACCGTTTCAAAAGAATATCCAAGAGAATAAGAACCTAAGATGATACTCCATAATCAGTACACAGATCACCTCGAATCTCTCCATAGAAGGAGACAACTGAGAAGAGAAGATGGAAGTTGAAACTGAATGAGGAAAAATATTCTGAGGAGAGTGCGCACGAATCCCCTACACCTATAAAGAATGTCGAAGAGCCAAATGGTGAAGAAATGAAGGATGGGGAAGGAGGAGAAAATGTGGAAGATGAGATAGTGGAAGAGACTGCTCAGGGTATAGAAGAACAAGCTCCAAATATTGACGCTCAAGTTACTAAGGGGCTAAGATTAAAAAGAACAAGTGGAGAATATGTTACACCAATCGTGGGCTATGCTGAGGACATAGGTAAAATTATCTGCGCCCTTTTTCAAAGCACAATGACACCAAAGGAGTTGTATGGGTGGGAGCTGATGGATGAAGATATGGCAACCATGAGCACAAGGAAGTAGTTGTCATGGTCTATGCACATGCACATAGACGAGCCAAACATTGATGTATGTGAAGAGTCATGTGTATCAAGGAGGTTGAAGAAGACACTGTATGCCAGGCACATAACAATAAATCTTATTGTTATGTCAGATGAAAAAGTGAGCAATGCTTTAGTGAAATTCTCAAAAGATGTGGCACGAAGAAATATGGATAAGGCTATAAAAATTAGGGCGCTAAGAGAATAACTCAAAACTAAGGATGTAGAAATAGTGCGCCTAAGGAAAGAAAAAGACTTTGCACAGAAGAAGAACACTATTTTCATCAACATGGTAGAGGAAATTGGGGACAATATCATGAAAGAAAAGCCACACTTAGAGCCTAAGGTACCCAAAACATTTCCTTCGACAATTCATTATGTAAGTACCTTGGTGGAATTAGTGCTTGAAGATGGACCTCTGCGCATGTCAGTGCCAAAGAATCTTGAGCAGGAGGCAGAGCGGGAAAAGGCTTCGGTGATGAGGAAGATTGCATCATATGAGGCATTGTTCTAGAGCTTGCAAGAGGAACTGAAGAAAGTAGATCAAACGCTGAATATTTGTACAGCCCCAGAAGCCGTTATAAGAACCGGGACCATTTTTGAAGACAATAAATTCCTGAGGGCTATGAAGGATGAGACATTGGGCCATAAAGAATGCTTAGCACTTTTCAAGAAGAAGTGCGAAGCCCTTACAGAAGCACAAGAACCAAAAAAGGAAAGGCTAGATGAACTTGGGAAACTCATAGCGCAAAATATGGACTTATTAGAAGGAAGAATGAATGCAATGTCGAACATTGTTTTGGTCTTGCAGAATGAGAAAGGAGAGATTGTGAAAGATGAGATAGAGTCAATTGCAGTGGATATCCCATAAAAAGGTAGAGGCCATGCTCAATGATTTGAAGAATTTAGAGGTGGAAATAAAAGAATAATATCTAGAATTGATTCCTCAGGTTGAAGTAGATGATGTTGCAGGGTAAATTCATTCTTTTATTCATCAAAAGTATTTCTATTCTTCTAGTCATATTCTTTGATTCATTTTGGAAACAAACCATTCTCGGGGTGACAATGCAACTAGTTTGGGGTAATGTTGGTTAGTCAAAATATGGTACTTAGTGAAGGACATACAGAAGGTTTGCATAGAAGAGAAGAACACATTCATTAGTGTGAGAGGATTGGAAAGGAATCACGCACTGAGGACAAAGATAGATTCGGGAATTAGCCATTTTCATGATGATGAGCTATTTTTAGAGATAGCATGCTGAACACAAAAACTAGTTAAAGACTTACGTGACACGCATTGGATATTTTTGGAGGATCAGATATGAAGCACTTTACATGGATACAGGCTGAGAATAGATTTACTACTGACAGTTAACTAGAAGAAGTCTATTGTTAGCACACTTGCATGTGTGGCTATTATTGTAATGGTGCGTGGCTAATAATAGCATGTGACCTATTTTGGGATTAGATAAGTGGTGAAGGGAAAGTCCCCACCCTTATAAAAATGTAGTGAACTATGTAGCATAGATATACAGAGATCATATGTAAGAACTGGGTTATTGTGAGGTTATGCTGCCAAATATGATGCACACATAAATTATGGTATTATCTATTGTAATAAGCTTATGTGTATTCATCATGTTTAATGTAATGGAGTGTATTGGTTGAAACAAAGTATCAAATCCTGAGTATAATTAATTCTTGCATGCTTGATTTCATCATGGTTATCATTTAAGTTTGTTATTCTCTAGATCTAGATCTGAATATGAATTGTATAATGATATATTAGTCATGGATTTGAATGCTTTAAATCTTCATCATGCTAACATCCTGCAACAACAACCCTAAAGAGGGGCTTGGTACCTTTACACACTTCAGGTGAGCACTTAGTCTAGGCTGAGTGATGTGCCAGCACGCCTGGGCTTTTACTGGTAAATTCTAGGCTGCATTAACAATGTTTATGTCCAACATGAGGTTAAAGTATTTTTTTACTAAGGGAGTAATTATTGTATCTTTAAAATGTCCTATTTCAATGAGTAGATGAGAAAGAATGTGTTTGAGCATCCTGAATTTGATTCCATTCAAAAAGGTGACATATTTTTCATGGAGGTGAATTTTGAATCCAATGAGAGTAAGGTGACAATATTCATATTTTGACCTCAACCATTGTGTTCAAAAGGATCATCATGTTTTCATGATCAGGTAACCATATCATGTTCACATGGTATAATTCACTTACTAGTGTTTTTTAACACTCATT
The DNA here is from genome assembly GCA_019776745.2 of Taxus chinensis. NCBI lineage: Eukaryota > Viridiplantae > Streptophyta > Pinopsida > Cupressales > Taxaceae > Taxus > Taxus chinensis. The sequence goes on along the minus strand of CM034153.1, from coordinate 212,162,361 downwards.
CAATGCTTTGGAATAAGTGCATATCTCATAGGAGGAAGCATTTGCAATCACCATGTTCTAGTTCAACAGGAGGTCAGAGGAAAGAATACTAATCATGAAGCAATTCTTCAAAATCCATTAGAAAAAGATTCTTAATCAGTAGGAGCTTCCTCGTCTTTGGATCATCACTTCTCTCTCTCTCCTTCTCTCTCCTCCCCGTCTCTTTCTAACATTATATTCCTTCATCAAGAATGTAATTTTTCACTCTTTCATCATATTCAATTAAGTGACTTAATTTTGCATTGTAAAATCCTGTTTTCAAAAATAAGAAAAGGACTTAGTTTCATTCCTAGGAAATTTGAAAAGTCACATGGTGGTGAGATGAGGAGAGGAAGAGATAATTTGTAAGCTATAAATTGGAATGTCTTCTCCATTCCAAAGGGTTGGTAATTGTTGATTGTTGTAAGTTATTAGATTTCACTACTACTTTAGGAAAAAAAATGTACCTTTCTTATATTACTCCATTGTTTCTACTTTCCAACTTTGCAAGCATTACAATCATGTACAACCAAGAATAAACTTTGTGTCCTTACTTAATGGATCTATAGAAATTTATGTCACTTATTTATTAATATTTTTATTTCTTACATTTTTGTGTTCTTTTTATTGAATGTTAACCTACTCTAGTTACTATTAGTGAGAATATGATACTTCCTACTCATAACATTAACCCTCTCTCCCTATTTTTTCTACTCCTCTTTACCTCTCTTCAAATAAAATTCCTCCCTTGTACATTGTATAAGTACTTTGCCACATGTTTAGTGGAATATTTTTGTGTGATCCTCAACCTAACAACTACCCCACAATTTTAGTTATTTTACATTCAATAATGGGAGCCTCCCCATACCCAAGATGGAGGGGCTTAGCCCCATGACCTTTGGTGAAAAATAATAATTTTCACTATAAAACATTATTTCACAAACATGTCCATGTTGAGTTTTATGGCCAAGTTTGTTTTTTATCCCTTTTTTGTAGCTTATTTTTATTTTGTTCTTTTTGCATGTATTTCTGTAACTACTTTCGGTGACTATTGTGAGGGTGAAAATTTTCACTCGATGTTTTCCCTCAGTCATTTAGGGTGTGTGAGATGAAAAACTATGAATGGATCCCAATAGAGGAAGTATGAACCTGACGTGTACATCTGATATAGGAGTCATGTAGGGGAATATGGATTACACATGGTAGGTACCATAACAAAAGCAAAACAAGGGGAAAATGCTAGCATATAAGTGTTAATGACAAGCAAGGCAATACACACTGAAATATCAACTAGTAAAGGCATATAGGAAAACAAAAAACAAGTACTCAACAAGTAGATGATTACATACATGGGACACCAATCAATATGTTACAATACAATCAGAGTCGTCAAGTCTTGTGTAAACAAGATATCAAACAAACATGGGGCATAACTCAAAAATAGTGACAAACAAAGTATAATAACATCAATTAACCATGATTGGAAGGAGTCCTAGAAGGAAAATACTACACATGAAGCACCCGTTAGCATGTTAAGAAAGATAAATAGTATACGATAATTAATATCTAAGTATAGGAATGAACATGCGTAATATTGTAATGATAGGACCTGATAATAAATGAGAAAAGGTATTTCCCCTGGGAGCCTCAATGGGACTGGTAATGGATAGGACCAAGCATCATACATCATGGAACAACTCGTAATAAGAAAATGATAAAGCCTACTATGAACCATAGTAACATGATAAGAAAATGTGCAACAAAGAGTAATATAAGAAAGGAAGAATGTATCCAATCAAAATCTAAGCTAATGTTTTTGGATCTTCAATTGAAAATATCTAAAAAACTAGCTAAAAGGGAGGAATAAGATGCCCCCAGGTGTGTGTGTGCAAAGTGAGGTATGAAACCCTCAACATTAAGGTATGAACCAGTAAGAAGAGTGCGTCATCGGGTGGTGTGGGGGAATTAAGATACCCTCAAGTGTGAATGGAAAAATGATCTATGTAATGAGAGTACTAGGAAAGGGTCTAAAATCAACTAATGTAAAGGAACTACACATGTGAACATTATCTAGGGGCCGATGGCCACAAGAGAGTGCATGAGGCCAAGTATATGAGATAGGTCTAGATCAAGAATTTGGAGAAATAGAGTGTGAAATATGTCTAGATGGATCATGTTACCAATGTGAAGAGTTTCCCCTATGAGGTGGGCTATGGGATCTATAGATGAAAAAAGGCTTATGATTAGTAGCCATGTGTGTAGGAAGCTAAGGTGGATGTGCAAAAGGTGTTATAGGAGGAACAAGGGCTCCAGATACCATATGAAATGTCAAGGCTAAGGATCCATCATGAATAGGAGAAGATGCATTAGGAGTAGGAGAAAATAAATATGGGATGGATGGAGGAGCTAGGGAAAAAGTTTTCCATGGTCTATAAAGGTAAAAAAAATTAACCCGTCTGAATCATGAGGCAAGGACCTAATGTCATGTGAAAGTAGATTCATGCATGCAGAGAAACTAGAATAGGTGGAACATTGAGAAGGATAAGAGATAATAGAGAATGATGAAAATATAGTGAATGGAAAACCCTATAGAGTACAAGATCCCAATAGCATGAGTAAGAAGTGTATAAGAAATTAGAGTGTGTCTATTTTCTCTAGATGTAACTTTGGGATCGTTGGCAATAATGGAAGGAGTAACTACAAACATAAGGATCAAGATGTGAGTCAAAATATGTGCAGCATATGTAATACTAGGAGGATCATTAGTAGCAACGGAAAGAAATAGGTGAAATTTGTGAAGATTAGAAGCAATAAATTAGTAACTAGCCCCTATGATCATAAACAAAAATGTAAAAAGAGGGGAATGGATGAACCCATAAATGTAACAAGATAATATGTAGCCATAGTAAATGAATCATGCATAGGATCTTGTAAAGTGAGAGCATTAGGAATCATTGTAAAATCAATGCCTGGTACTCTAACTTGTGATGAGGTAGGTGTAGAAAGTGATGTAACATTGGAATCAATAAGCATATGATCATTAAAAGTGCATTGAGAGTGATACATACTGGGAGGTATACCATGGGTGTTAATAGAAAATGTATCATGTAAATCAGTAGCACTGTAGTCCATCGGAGGAGAAGAATGATGTGAAATATAAGTAGTAGCTTCAGTATCATGTATGAGATGGATATCACAAGGATTAACAACATGAAGTGTGGAATCTATACTAGCATTATTTATGGAAGAATATGTGGCAAAGGAATTGTGTGCTATGACACGAGTAGAAAGAGTTGCATTCATAGTATGTAACTAAGGACGACGTAGAAGGATATTATAATTGAGATTATGAGGCCTAAAATGAAATAGAACATACAGAGTAAAAGGGATTACAGTAATGGGTAGATTGATTTCTCCCAACACTTGCTTAGGGGTGTTATTAAAGCCATGAATATATAGAGTTGATGGAGTCAGATCAGCAACAGAAAGGCCTATTTGATAGAGAAAGGAAATGTTGCATATATTAAGACTAGATCCATTATAAAACAACACGCTTAACAAGAAATTTATGAATTTTAATTTAAATATAAAATTGAGAATCATTATCATCAAATCTATGTTAAGCCATAAAATAATCTGACACAAGCAATCCAGATAGATAAATGTATTTTTATTGAAACTGATGTTGATTTAAAAATGACAATTGTTAAATGAATAAATCAACCATCGTATAATGAATAAAATGACCATATTTCAAAATAGAATTTGAATTTAAAAAAAGAAAAATACATATTTTTTATGTTATGAATTGAAAGAAAAACCTCAAAGAGATTTGGCAAAAATTATATATCTATACGTTATGCCTTAATTTGTAAAATTGGTAAGTTTGGATTTCAGAAAACTGGGCTCAAAATTATGGAAAACAAAAAGAGGTTTTTGTTAAAAATGTAAAAATGTAAAATAAACTCAAAGTAAATTGAAAATAGATCCGTTATGCTTGTAATATGAAACACAAAGTGATTTAAATATTAGGATCCCTAGAAAGTGACCCAAAGGGTAGGATGAAGCATGAAACCCTAGGAAGTTTTTTACAGATTTGATATATGATTGGTTATAAATGAAAATCAAGTTTGGATCTAAAGATAATATGGGGATATGAACTCTAATAAAATTAGGATTTGGGTGTGAAGGAAAATGAATCCATTAAGAGCATGCAAGGGATCGGGTTCACTAAATGATTTAAAAATATTAAATCTAAGAAAATGACATTGTTGATCAGATAGATAAAAATAAATAAGCAAGATCAAACAAAGGAAGTGTAAGAAAGAGTAATAGATAGGGTTTAGAGAATGAATCAACTTGTATTTGTAGGTCTGAACCAATTCTGGACAGAAAAATGATATGGAAGGGTATATTTTGGGTTGTGCAAGCTCTTTGTTTGAAACTATGATATGGAAATTGACAGAACAAAACCACCTAGAATGGGATTGGGATACCCAGGTGCTAGTGTCCATTCTAGGTGCCCCATCTACAGAATAACTCAGGATATAGCTCTTTATTTTTCACTTATTTTTTCTTCTTTTTTCTTCTTACTTTTTGTAGGTCACGTTAGGTTCATTGTACTCCTATGTTGTTGCACTTGTACCTATAAAAACACTAACTACTTACATAATACTCACGCACACATTAGATGAATGAAAATATGCATATTCTTGAGTCATAATTATCTCGATGGTCACCCCAATGTGATTGTCATCGAGCGCTCCACTACATTTTAGACTCCATGTATTTCTAGTGTGTGTGATTGAAATAGTGTCCCTTGAGCTAGAATTCCCTAGTGCCATTCACATAAAGAATAGTTCACTATAACTACTTTTTCCCAATTTGCAAATGTATGGTATGGAATTCAGAATAAACCCTCCTATGCAACAAAGCGCAATCCTAAAATGTAGTCCTTGGTGTAGTAGATAGAAAATATTAGCTCTTTCTAATAATATGTGCCTCTTGAATGCTTTCCCCTTTAATAAGGTTAAATAAGACATGTATATATACGATTCCTTTTCTTAAGTTTCATCATTAACAAATGAAATGTCAATTAAGGGTGATAAAAGAAGACAAGAAAGAAGTAACATTTGAAAGATAAAAAAGTGATAAGGAGGAAAAATGTGTCTAGAGGGGACAGTAATACCCAGGCGCTCTTATCCCTAACGCATGTTCTTGTACAGTGTACTCAAAAAATCAAACAGTGAAATCATAGCTAAGTAGGATGTCAGTTGGTATGTAAAACTATAAGCTGTCAATCAAAAACAACAAACAATAAAGATGAAAAGGATAAAACAATGTTAAATCAAAGTGAAAAGGCTATTAATGACTAGTTCTCTCACTTAGGAATCATGCATATGAATGAAGTATTTAAAAGCTATATGTACATAGTAAGTACGTGATTTAGTGAATAAAACTAAAATATTCCAACATCATCATGCACAAAAGACTTCTTAACTATAATATAAAGTCTCAAAACAAGACATAATGTCTATATCATATGACTTACCTTCCCCTTCTTACTTGGATGCCTTCTAAAATAGGCTTACCAACTCTTATCAAGGTTTAAATTTTTTTATTGAATCTTAAAACACCTTTTTAATAAGTATCCTTCATGTACTTTCCACCTCACAAAACAACATGCTTGTAAAACATGATTATAGACTATCAAAGCAAAACAATTTTGAGGAAAAATATTTTCATACCTCAAAACACCCTTATTATTCTTCAAATCACTCAAGAACCTTTTTTGGACCTTATGTAACCTTCTCAATGAGTTCCATTCATTATATTTTCCTCTTTATATAATTTCAAGACAGTTCATCCAAATATTACATCAATAACTGAGGAGTAATTTTATAGAAGTTATGAATAAATTGAGAGAAAAATGAGTAGACTTGGAGAAAAATTGTTTTTTCATTCTATAGGTTTAGTTTTATTTTGGTAAATTTATTGTTACACAGGGAAACAAGAATGATATTTCGTCCTAAAACCCTGCATACTATATAAATCTTCATTCGATTTTGTTTCAGATTATTTTTGTTTCTTACTGATTCATAAGTGAACTGACATTGATTAGTGTATTGATATTATGATTGAGCCATGATATTTATATTTGGATATTATAGGATGAATATGAAGGTAATGGAGAGGGTGGTGAAGATCTAAATACATTTGGAAAAGAGTTAAAGAAGCTATTGGAAATACAGTCTAAGTTAGAAGGTGATAATGGTGACAAAGATGTATGCTTTTCCACTCTTCCTATAAGTCAATTTTGATCAATTTCCCCAAGAGTTAAGCCTTAACATTGTGAATTTTACTATTTTATTACGACTTACTCAAATAGTGGTGATGTAGAGGTATCGAGGTGTTTTTTCAAATGACAATTTTTTGTTAGAAACACATAAAACTTAAGTTGACTGTCTTGAAAATAGGGTACCAAGGGTTTGAACCCTTTTTAGCACTCTACAAAAGTCAATATAAAAATATTAGGACTCAATGAGTTAGATTAAGCTTTAAAATACAATATTTAAAATGAAAATGAGTATATAAACCATATTCAAGCTAGTAAATCCTATTTTTTGCTAGATTATGCCTCAATGACAATTTTGAGGGTTTAAGACCTTACTCTACCTTTACAAGGTTTCAATGCACATTTTAAGGCTTAAATGAGATGGAAAAATTTGAAACACAATATGAACAACATCTATAACCTTTCAATTGCCCTTAAGGGACAATAAAATAAGTTGTAATTCCTAAAAATGTATTCATTGGACTGTGAAAATAAGGATTAGGGTTTTAGTGTCTTTTCCACTATTCTAAGCTTCTATTATCACTCTTCACTAAGTGTTTGAAGTGTCAAAATAGAATATTTAATCCTTTTTTTTTATTTTTACCCTTTCAAGTAGATCATCTCCCTTATGCCTCCATGTAAGGATATAGGTCTCTGACATTTTCATGATAAACTTCAGTGCTCTCATAGTAATCTCTAACATTGCCTTGATAAAATTTGGCACTCTCCTAACAAATATCACCACTCCTATGATAAACTTTGGAGCTCAATAGGGAGTCATGTGGTCCTTTCTCATGTCACCTCTAATGTTTTCTAGTTTGAAAGGTCAAAATTGGTGCCTCTAAAAGGAAAACTAGACAATAAGACTTGTAACCTTTAAAGGAGTGTGCTCTGGCACTCCTCTAGTGGACTCTTGTAGTCTCTGAAGCTAGAAAGGGAATTTATGGAGCCAGACATGGAATCTTCACATCTATACTCGTAACCTTTAGTGCTTAATAAGAGGTCTTCTAAGATAAATAACTCAATTACAAAGATTTTGGAACTTATCTAACAAAAAATTTAAGTTCGAAAATGGTGTTTGTGGCAGTTTAATTATGTTTTGTGGAGGTTAAAAGTTTCAATTGCAACCTGATTTGAGTATAAATGATGAATATGTATTATGAGAGGTATGGCAAGGTCAAAAAAAGTTTACAAGCTCCATTATTTAATGTATAACATGCTTGGATCAATTTGATGGATTAGTGATATTTTTTTAAGACTCCATGCCAAATGGAATTAACAAGGCTATTGGTTTCTTAAACATAATAAGAAAGTGTCCCCTAGATATCGCTATAAATGTTTCCATTTTGAACCTTTCAAGAAGTTTGTCTCCCTTATTCCTCTATTCAGGGATACAGGTCTTCAATGCTCTCCTGATAAAATTTTATGCTCTCCCAATAATCTCTGATGCTGTCCCAATAAAGTCTGGTGCTGTCCTGATAAATATTAGTGCTCCTATGATAAACTCCATAGCTCAATAGAGAGTCATCTTGATTCTTTCTCAAGTCACCTCTAATTTTTTAAGGTTTGAAAGATAAAAAAATTTCCTCCAAAAGGAAAATTAGACAAGAAGACGTGGTGCAACCTTTGAAGGAGTGTGATATGACACTCCTCTAATAGACTCTAATGGTCTCCAGAGCTAGACAATGAATCTTTTGAGCTAGATAGGGAATATATGGAGCTATATAGGGAATCTCCAAATTTAGATAGGTCATATTTAGAGCTATACTGGAAACCTTTGATGTTGAATAAGAGGTCTTATGAGATAAATAAATCAATTTTAAAGCCGTTGGAGCTTACCTAAAGCAAAAAACAAGTGCTAAAATGGTATTTAAGGCAGTTCAATCAAATTTTGTGGAGGCTAAAAGTGCTGATTGTATCCTGATTTGAGTATAAATTATAAACATGTATTATGGGAGGATTTTCAAGGTCAAACAAAGTTTATAAGATCTTTTATTGAATGTCAAACATGCTTGGATCAGCTGGATGGATTAGTGATATGTTTGTAACAATCCATACTGAATGAAAGAAATAAGGCTACTATTTTCTTACACTTAGCAAGTAGGTGTCACCCTAGAGGTCACCATAAATTTTTCCATTTTATCCTTTCAAATAGATCATATCCCTTATGCCTCAATGCAAGGGATATAGGTCTCCAAAACTCTCTTGATCAACTTCAGTGCTCTTCCGATAATATTTGGTGCTCTCCTAATAAACTTTGGCCCTCTCTTGATAAATAGCGACACTCCTATAATAAAATTTGGATCTCAATGGGGAGTCATGTTGGTACTTTATCAAGTCACCTCTAATGTTTTAAGGTTTGAAAGATAAAAAAGGGTGTCTCCAAAAGTCATGATGACTTACTTTCAGAAAGGTTGATATTTACGAAGTTGTAAAGATTCAAAGGTGCATCTAAAATGATAAAAAGGAATCACAAAATATAAACCATCATGAAGAGGTGTATTGAATGGAAAATATATCCCTTTTTTAATGGATCCACTTGATTCTAGGTGATTCATTACATTGGTAATACCACAAAGGACTAATGAGAGTTTGGAGGTGAAAACAAGAAATTTTAGGGTTTTCATAAAAATACTACTCTTCCCAGCCTCTCCAAGGATTATCTTAATTTATTTAGTCTCTTAAGACCCCCAATACAATATATAATTTTTGTTAGGTCCTAAATCAATTATCGTGGGCATTTTCAAGCTAGAAAGGTGGAAAAATTGTCATCTCTAGCTATAGGCGAAAACATGGCAATGAGGAGGACATAAAAAGAAATATTGAAATACAATAAATTCCATGGGGTAATAATTTATTCTACATGATATTTATACACCAAATAAGTATTATAAAAATTTTGGGATCCAATCAAGGTTATATTGGGCATCAAAATTATGACAAAATTTAGGACTAGTTGGCATCTTGGTTTGTGGGTAATTTTAGGAATGTCATGAATATATCAAGATTCCCAAATTTTTTATGGATCATACTAGTTTATTAAAGATATTAATACCCACATGATGATATATTCCAAGTTTCACATCCATATTCATCTTCAACCTCAACCTCTTTTTAGAAGTCAAAACTACTATGGAAAACTAGGTCATTTTAAGGAGTGATATGATGTTTTGGGCTCATTAAGCATCATGCAAACACATCATATATTTAAACCATATCCTAAGGCATGGAAATAAAATAATAAGACCAAGAGGTTAAATTTTTAGAAGTTTTGGGATCATTAAATGCAATATCAAGCCCAAGTACTGCCTAAAAAAAATACAAAAAAAAATTCTAAACAATTCAAAGACTCATAAATCATTATTTAGATAATAAATCCCAAAAACAAGGTAGGAAACTATCAAAAAAGGGTGTAAATGAGTAAAAAGGGCTAATTCCCTCAAATAATTTTATTTCTTCCTCATGAAATTAGTTTAACTCCTCCTTTATTCTTTATTGCTCATGAAATTACAATGCCTTATCCCAGAATTTTGAATATACCATTACATCTCTTCATGAACCAAAAAAACCCTTTACATATGGGATTTAACACCTACCTATACCTCTCATTTTCTCTCACTCAATATCTCCTCTCTCATTTAAAAAGTGAGAGATTTCATTCACACAAGCCAAAACATATACAGTTTGTTAATTAACTCCTTGTTTTCATTCAAATATACATGGTTTTCATCATTACAAGACCACATATCCTCTTATAAGATGATAATTAAAACCTATAAGGTATATTATTTATTATAATGAATGTTTATAGTTGTAAATTTCCTTTCCCAGGTGGTCATCTCCATGAAACCTTGATCCTGACATCTAAAACTTTACAAATGCTTGTTTATTCTTCTCTAGTGCTACTTTTAAGAGCTCATAGTATTCCGCCACTCTCTCTCTTCTTATTACAATGTACCAAATATTTTATGCCATGAATAGATGGTGGGGAATATCTAAAAGATATTTCCCTCTCAAACTCTCTTTTTGAAATTTTAAGAGCACAGTTTCCCACCTAGAGCTCTTTTTGGAAAGTTTTTATGAATACTTTTTTAAAAAATGGTCCTATTAAGGTAACTTGAAAAATTTATGGAGGCATGTAGAGGGGAAATCCTTCTTGACTAACCTTATGGTTTTTCAATCCACATTACTACTAGAGAAAGGAAATTCCATCACTCTTAGTCAAGAAAAATGTTTCTCTTGAGATATTTTCCTCAATTTCTTAACTAATGATCTTGGGGCTCTTGTGAACCTATCCAACCTTCCCACAACTATGAATGAGATCTAAAATGACCTATGTTCATGATAGTTCATATTTCCCTAAAAATTCCCCTAGGAAGATAGATTTACCCCAATTTCTCTTACAAATTTGAAGTCCTTACACTATATCTCTTTTGACCAAACTTTCAAATATTGATCTATGGTTATTTTAGATCATTCTAAAATAAGCGATATCCTATTTAGAGGTACCAAACTCAAGTTATGCATAACATTCCTCAAGGGGATAAAAATATATTCTAAGAATATAAAATTACACTTTGTTAGAGTGAATGGAGGACTTCCACAAGGATTCTCCTTACCAATTTTTTACTAATGATCTAGGGTTAGTTTCAGTCATTATCCAACAAATAGAACACTTAAACATGGTTTATAATTCAATTTATTTAAAACAGTTCAGGTGTCAAAATAGGCTCCGAGGAATACTAAATTTCTCTCACGTTCCTTGATCACACGAATGACTTACACTAAGTTTATTTTCTCTACAACCTTAACTTATGAACCTAGGATATAATATTCCATTTTATCATAAATGGAATCCTCTGAATTTGTCTCAAGCAAAAGTTATATATGGTAGTTTACAAGGGGGTTTTGAATTGACTCAAATCTAGATTGTATGTTCTTAAAAAACCATAAAAATATTATAATGGTATACTTAACACTTGGATGGATCTGAAACAAGGATACAATTCTTCATACAATTAGTACGTTTAACATGATATAACTCATTTAGTATTGATCATTGATTTAAAATATTATCTTAAAGAAGATCATATACCAGTCATCTTTATAATACTTGTTCATTTGAATCCTTTGTTAGGGGTTAAGGAAGTTATAATTAATTAGGGATAACAAGTATTTCCTCCTTCATCCCTATATTAAAATTATCTTACTAGGGGATGTTAGTATATAGGGTATACTCACACAAATTCTAAGCCACACATAAACATAATTTTCTTCACTTTTTCTACTTATTGTCTCTTATTATCCCAAGATCAAGGGTTGTGGTTTATTATTATCCATAAGTGATTAGTGTTCAGTGGGTCACATTCAGTTCTTGGCGCTCCATGTGATCTCATATGATTGATTATTTGATTAACCTCTCTTGAATTTTGATAAGTATAGCCAAAAGGATATGGTTGGTCATGTGAGAGGAAATTAGACTTCTCATGTGAATTTTATCATTGAGAACTTTTTACTATAGTATTAAAAAGGTTCCCTTGTACCTCTTTGAAACTATACTCTTTGTCTTGTGAGAATAGTTTATATGTAATATTGGATATTGATACCAATAGATAATGTCAAATAAATTTACAAATCATTTATCTTTGGGTGAGGAATTTCAATTTAGGGGGATTCTACAATTTACCAGAAGACATTATATATATAGGCTAATCATGATAGAAGGCGTAGAAGTTAAATATATTGAAGAGTGGGAGAAAATTAATTCATTGGTAATAGAAAAAGGTTATGTTGTTTATTTCTAAAGATATTTTTTTACAGTATATGATGATAATATCAAAATTTATATGAGACTGATATTATTCATCGTGATTAGAAAGGAAGTTTGAGTTGTAGTTACATGGGCACAAGTGAAGAGACTCCTTTTGAAGATAGACTTATAAGAGATTATGCAAGAACCTTGCAAGGAAAGTGAAACTATAAATCATGTGAGAAGAGAAATTCCATTTTTGTTCTACTTATGTAAGATTACCCATACTTAAAATAAATCAGACTATGTGTGCTTCAAAATTTATTATCTACAAGTAATTTTCCATGCATCTTGGTAGAAGTGCTCCAAATTTCTGAGAAAGCATATTAGATCCTTGTATTCTATTATTCTAAAATAATTTCAAGTGGACGGATAACATTTAACATATTAATTTGATGGCCCATTCTAGTGTGTTTAGTTTTATGTAAAAACTATGTTTTCATTATATGCATCCTCATAGTAGGGTTGGGATAGAATAATCTAAAGGATTAGGTGCATGTTGAAGTTTGATTGTGATTGAACATACACATTCATATATTGAGTATGAATAGATCTAAATACATATTGCATATTTATATAGATCTATTTTGTTCATGTTTAAAAGTGGTTTTATTCAATATTTTCCATATAGTAAACAAACATGTAATATATATACATTATATGGATAATATGATATGACTATATGTGTGTGTGTGTGTGTGTGTGTGTGTGTGTGTGTGTGTGTGTGTGTGTGTGTGTGTGTGTGTGTGTGTGTGTGTGTGTGTATAATTATGATAATATATACACTATATAGGTGTGTGTGAATGAATAAGTCTTTATTACTTAATAATATATATACATGTATACGTTCAAATATCGATATTGGTATTCAATACTCAATTTCTGAAATGGAGTATTTCTTTAGAATCAATAAGTTAAGGACAAATTCACCCCAAAAAAGCACACACCCAAAAATATATAGTCTACCAAGATGCTTATATGTATATGGATAGTTTATTATATAACCCATTTATGAGAGTGACTTTGGGATGTGATTCAAAAGAGTAAGTGTTTAACTACTCCCTCAACTTAATTAGTACACATTTTTTTATAAATCACCGATCCAAATGGCTCTAGATAGAACCTATAATAGGGTCTAGAAAGATAAGTAATTTTTTTTGGTTGTATCCTTTTTTTAGTTCACTACGATTTTTATTAGTCATAATTTCAAGTTACCTTGGTAGGAACCTTATACCCTTATTGTCATCTTAGAAAATACTTTTTGTTCCACAAGGAATTGTAATGTGATTTTATGGTATTGTGGGTCTGTTCATTAGCTCTTATTTATGGCGTAACATTTTGTGTAATGTGGGTAGTGAAAATGTCTTTCTAATGTTTTTTTTACATATTCTGTGTTAATGCCAAAAATCAAATTTATGAAGGATATTTAGGTGATAAAAATGTTTTTATAATGTTTTTTTTCATATTCTCTATTAATGCCAAAAATCAAATTTTAAATTTAGATTTGTTTTATAATCTCAGGAGGATGACACTGCACATAGCAGGATTAAGAACAAAGAGATATTTTTGGGAAGAGTATGAGTGCTAGCACAAATCCATAAAATCCCTGGTCTAATATATTTCCCTTCATGATAGTAATTTTAATGTTTTATTCCCCTGGTGATGTATTTTTAGATGCCTCCTTGGCTCTATGGATGTGTTATTCCTTGACCATTCCTTCCTTTCTAGCCTAGTATTGTATAATAACAAGTTTATTGATAATATCATGTCACCCTTGAATGTAATTTTGTCTATATGTGGAAACAAACACTTATTGTTTATGTTAAGAACAAATTACATTAGTTGCTGGTTGAAGCCCTAAGTGTTTTCTATTACATGTAGGTAGCTAGAGTTACTAGATTATCGATAGAGTAATCTCTAGAACTCAAAGGCCTAATTGACTTGTTTGTAAGTTGCATAATCAATGATACACATTATTTTTTCTTTAATTAGACAACTCTCATTTAAGATTTTTATCAATAAAACCATTGATCAATAAGTGGGGTTTACTTTAAGACTTTAAATGGTTATTAGAATAGGTTATTGTACTTGTCCAACTATAATTTTTTTGAAGTTGAAAACATGATCCACATCTAAGCTATATTTGTGTATTGATAATGTTAATGGTAAATTTAAAGCAATATAAAACACAATAAAAAAGATGTTGAAAGTAGAGAAACATGGATGTGATCCCTAAGCAAGAGTGAAAATAAAAAATTTAACATTTCATAGGCATGCAATCATTATCAAAATTAATTTGAATGGATTTTGTAAAATATCCCAATAGTTTCTTAAGATGATCAAACTTCCTGTGTTCAGATTGTATATTTTATTTTTTCCAACTTTTAATTTTGAAACTGAGTTTCTAGAATATGAATTTTTTTTTCATATTATGTTGTGTAGAAATCCGTGCTTTGTATATTTATATATTAAATTTGTATTCTTACATTTTTGAACATTATTTTGAGGATGCAAAACATTTGGATAGTAAAATTTTTCATTAATCATGTAATATATTTTCCTTATGCAATGCCTCTTTATGCACGAAAAGGGCCTAGAATGGAAAACAATAGTTTTAGTATGAGAAAATGAGGAGGTCATACCACTTATGGATGATGATTTTATGGCAGAATCAATCCCACTAGAAATTAATTCCAATGACATCATATGCAAAGATAATATTATTGGAATTGAAGGAGGAAATGAAAGTAATCCAAATAGAGATGACATCTCATCATTAGGACCTCTTATCTTAGAATATCAAGAAAACATTTAAAATACACCACACAGAGAAGGAATCAAAGAAGCGGTATGTACCACAGGGGAAATCTAAGAATGTGGGTTTTGGAAAGAAGATTGATTTCCTGATTAGGACTTATATTTCAAAATCAATTTGATTTCCTATTAGAATATTTCATTTACCAATTGTTCATGTCTATATTGAGTGGAATGACTTCAATAATGCATACCTCTCATTTCAATCCCTTTCTAATATTATTTTTTATTGTTAGAAGCCACTTATGTATGTGGATTTTATTCAAGCTAAACATTTTGTTCTTATAAGTTTTTCTAGCTTAAATTACATTTTAACTTTAAGTGTTCACACCTATAAAAGACTACAATGTGGGTCATTTTTTAATATTTTCCAATTTTATTCAATTTTTATAAGGCCAAGGGAGAGGGCCTTTAGGAACTTGACCATTAGTTCGAGGAGTAGGAGGGAATCAACTTGCAAAAAGAGATCCTTTAGGATCTTGTTAATTGGTTGCAAGAACCATCCACATAAGGTGTTTTAAGATCATTTAGTTAATGTATTATACCTGTTATATCTTCTTAAACCATGATTTATCTCTAGTTATAATAAATTTATTTTTCTCTTAGGCATCCACAATAAGTACATCTAGTAATAAAATAGATTTCAATACAAACCAACCCTGAACGAGCATATAACATGAAATCATAAGAGTTCTCCTCTTTAATATTATGCCCCTATAGCCTTTTTATTTTATACCATCTCAATGAAATGGGTTAAATGATATTTACACATGATTTTTTTTTCTAAAAGAAGCATTATAAAAATTATGATCCAATTTGTTGTTTATGCCATGGATATTTCTTCCCTTTTTAAAAAATAAATGTGTATAACACTAAACAAAAACACTAAAATTTAGGCATAAAACACCAATTTGTGATTCAACACCATTGGTGTTAGCTGCGTGGTAGTTTTTATGTACCACTAGAATCTAAAACCAAAATTAGTTATGACATATAACACTATATACATAACACCAAATTTGGTGTTATATATAGTGTTATATGCCACAACCAATTTTAGTGTTACACAATAACTACCACACAACTAACACTAGTGGTTTTGAATCATAATTTGGTGTTTTGTGCCTGAATTTTAGTATTTTTTTAGTGTTATATTATCTGAAATTATTGAAGTGGAATTAAGTGCAATGATTGTGTAACATTACTAAGTGTAGAGGTTTACATCTATGTGCATAAAGGGATTACATGGATGCCTTGGCTAAATGACAAAGCATGTCAGAAGTTGAAAAAAAGGGTAATGAATACCAACTAACCATCGATGCGTGTCACTAAAGGAGGTGAGATAAATAAGATGAGATGTTCGAAAATATTTTGATGAATGACTAATTAGTATATATCAAATCAAATCCCAAAGATGATGAGGTAGAAGGACAAATAAATGGATAATAGGGTATCTTAAATATTTAGTGAGAAAAATTCAAATTGGAAAAGCAAGAATAGATCCCGTTGTAAACTGTTATCCAAAAAAATTGAGATAGTTTGAGAAAAGACATATATATTAGGTAGAGAGCTAGTAGAGAGATATGAAAACATGAGGTGGATGAGAGAAAGAATCCAGAGAAAATTTGTGGCAAACCTGTCAAGGATACGAGGGAATACACCAAAGATTATATAAGGTCTATAAGCTCCAAAGTTGAGCACCATTATTGTAAATGCCAAAAAAGATTAAAATTAATATAACCCCATTTTTTATTGGATATATTTTTTACTTTGTGTTAGAATATTTTTGTCAGGATTTATCATTGAAAGGAAAAAAATTGGGAGGAGACGTTATAGATTTGTGAGAGAAGGATAAAAAAATTCCAAATGTGAGGTAGCTAATGGACTATTGTTCTCCACTATGAGAAAAGTGGGTAGAGAATATCATACAATATGAACCACATACCCATGAGAGTAAAAATGACTAGGGGAGTCATGTTATTACATACATAAGTAATGATGGTGCCAAAATGAGTTGGTATAAATAGTGTATTAGAAAAAATAGTAGTATAAGTGTTGAAGTAAATTATGAGCAAGATCAAATTTATAAGGGATAGACCAAAATTTCTAGAGGAGGATCAAAGAAAATGTCTCATGGATCAGAAACCTTAAAGATTTGATGGAGGAACCATGTATGCTATATATGCATGGTGAAAAAGGACCATTTATTAGGAGGAATAGATACCATATGTTTAGGTTTCATGCTCTTCTAGGAGGTATGATACATGAGAGATGGGGCATAAGAGAAATGTGTAAAATAATAGAAGGATTCTTCACATAGATAGGGAGGATTTCATGGGGATTGTGCAAATAGTTTATAATGGATAGATGAGTGAAGAAGGAGTATCTTTATGTGAAGAGACCAATGATTGTTTCTCACAGGGTGTTGTAATTCCTAGATAGAGGGGACATCGAGTGTTTAAATTCCCTAGAATGTAGAGTAACAAAAGTGAACACATAAAAAGTACACAGGGAAGAAAGAATGACGATAAAAAATGTAGAGAGTATCAAAAGGAGATAAAGGTATTGAATATTATGAAGAAAGAGTCAGAAAAGGAGAGGTGGAAAATATTTTTACAAAAGGTGTAAAACTAAGGCAAAATGTTGTTTATTGGTGGTGGATAGTGGAAACACATACAAATTGGTAGCAAAGGAGATGGTCTGAAAGTTGGGGCTGGAGCAAAGAATGTATGTCAATCCATACATAGTGAGATGGATGGTGTAAGGTCAAGAAGACATTATGCAATAACAATGTGAAGTGGAGATGATGATCATAGGGTTTAATGATCACATGTTATAAGAAATCATAATGATGGAAACTTGTCACGTCTTGTTAGGGATACCATGGCAATATGGATGAGAAATGATCTATGATGGAAGAGAAAACATAGTGAGAGTAAAAAAGGATGGTAATAATTTTCATCTGTTACCATTGCAGTAAGAAGGCATAAAACACCAAAGCTACATGTCAATGTGTAATGAAGAAAAAAATGAACACGGAGAACACATAACAAAGTAGAAGAGTATTGTATAGCCACAAGTAGAAGATAGGGACATATTAGATAGTGAGTATTACATGAAAAAAGAATATGGATTTAGCTAAGAGTGCGCAATCATTAAGAGGATAATGCAAGGAGGAAAATACTAGAGGGTACACTTCATCTTAATGAAAATTTAAAAGAATATTGTGCCTAAGGAAGATGAGGATAAGGGAGAAGATGAGAATGTCAAGGAGGACATCCTGAGATCACAGTTATAGGTGATAGAGTAGGATTGGTTTCATATATGCAAGGACTAGAATGTGTAATTAAGTGATGAAGAGTGTGTAGAAGAAAAAAATATTTAGGAAGAACAAATAGAAACTAAATTTTCATTGAAGGAAACTAAGGATAAGAAAGTGGAGAAGAAAAATGAGACATTTTGCAATGATGAAAGTGTAATAGGATGATAAGAGATCCAACAAGGAATAAATATGAAAGAGTGGGAAAGAAATGGTGAGTGCAATAGTCATGAGAAAGTAGTGAAGGATTTTTTATTATTGCATGATGGAGAAAGTGTAAGAGGATAAGTGGAGAAAAAGGGGATCCATGTAGATCTCAAAATAACATTCAAGGAGGATGCTTCCAATAAAGATGTGCGTAGTAGAAAGGAAGAGATACCAAAGAAAGACAAAGAGACAAGGATTATAACTACAATAGAGACTTAATACAAAGGGTTGAATGCACAAGGAGAAAGAAAATGTGTGTGAAGAATACAAGGAGAGATGCATGTAGAAGAATATAAGGATGAAACACATAAAAATATGGTTATAGATCCATAAGAGGATGACATGAATTATATAAATGGGATTGTTGTGACCTAATATTATGCAAGTAAGGGAGACAACAAGTATCAAAATTGGGAGAAGACATATGGATTGTGAACCAATAGGGTTTAGAAAGGAATTTTTATGGCCTAATAGAGGTCAAAGAAAGGACATAAGAAATAGGAACATGCATAAAAAATTCTAAAAATATGGGAATGGAAAATGTGCATGAGGAAATGGATGTGTAGAAGAGTGGAGCCTAATGATGATTTGGGATTATGTAAGGATAAGATAAAAAAATATTTAGGAGGAGGTGGATGGAAAAGGGTGAATTATAACTTGTAGAGAAGGAGAAACAAAGAAACTTGGAGAAGGTGGTCATTCTATGGTGGGTCTCAGCCCACATATATGTAGAAGGCATTATAGGAAAGTCATGAAACAAAGGTGATAACAAGTTGGAAAAGGATAAGGAACAAACACACAAGTTTGAAGTAAGCTCATTGGATAAGGAATTTGATACTACCATATCTTGAAGTATGAAGGGTGGTTATACCACTCACTCCATCCACTTGAGATAGTGCTCAAGTTTCAAGTACCTTAAATGGCTTATGTAGGAGCATCCAATATTTAACACAATCTTTTATCACAATTGTGGCTAAGAAATGGGTGCACATGAAGGTTAAATAAGCACCGAGGGAATAAGGAGGACCCAACATGATAGTAGGTGAATGCAAAAAATTATGTGAATGGTTTACACAATAATAAACAATACACAGTGAGTACAAAAATGAGGAAATGTAGGTGCATTAAGGAGGATCAAATGGATTACATGAAGATGAGTGTGTAAAGATTAGGTGAAATGTAAGTGCAGATTTTGGTAGGAGTTCAAAGTGAGGTGTATTTTGTGGAAGTAAGTGTAATGATTGCATAAAATTATTGAGTACAAATTCTAGGACTAGTGTGCTCAAGGGGATTGCGTAAATGACTTGGCTAAATGAAAAATCATGTTAGAAGGTGAAAAATGGTAAAAAAGGATAAGTTATGGTCTTTTATAGAAATAGGGCTCGAAAATGGAGTAATTTACTGCATGGATAAGGCAATGCGGAGGTCAGTTGGCTCGCGGGAACTCATTAACTCAACATTGTGCTTATCGGTTATAATGGGTGCTTGAGGAACTCAGAGGTCATAGTGAGGTGTGGGAATTATGGGATTGTGGGGAACACGAAGATCCATAGAACAAAGGGACTAAGAGAACAAGTTATGTCTGAGTGGCCAATCCCTACATAGGCTCTGAAAGAAAGGCTTACGGGTTAGAATGGAGTGCAGGGAACCAATACTCAAGTGGAACACTTCTTTTGGTTCCAACATTTGCTGAAAAACCCACACAAAGGGAAAATCAAAGAAATGCGGTTAATGTTATGTGGGGAATCGAGGCTAGGAAGGAATAGTTTGTTTGGTTCCAAAATATCCTATAAAATCCATAATGAAGGATTCAATAAGGAAATTCATGGACCAATGAAATGTGAGGAACTAAAGCTTGAGAAGAAAAAAGGCCATATATGAACTAGTTCCACTTGGATTCATAAAAGCCTATTAACACTACAAATAGTGTATTACAGGTGCATCAGGGAATCATAGAATAGGAGGAATAAATGAATTGTTCATCCGGGTCCTCCAAAGTCTACAATAGCTGCACAAAGCCAAAAATGTTCAAAAACAACTAAATGTTGAAATTTTTAGCACTCTTTAACATCACAGAGGTAAGAAAATCAAAGGTAATGTGGTCACTTAGCCAAATACTAATTTTTTTTCAAAAATTCCACATTTTTGGATAGGTGACAATAGTTGGCTCTTTTTGGGGCTTGACTTGACTTGACATAGAGTGAAAGAAAGACAAAGCAAAGAACATCTGAATCTCTTGGTTAATAGGACCAGTGCATATATCCGTTAGGAAAATACACAAAAAAAGACCATACAAAAGAAACAGAGACACAAAACACAAACACACAAAACTAAAACAAAGAATGTACAAGACTATATACAAAATAATATACAAGGGGCTATCATCCATCTAAGACTTAAAAAAAATTTAGATATTAACCACTATATGGAAATGGAAGAGAAGTTTCATCCACATAGGATAAATAGTAAGAGTTTTCACCAACAAAGTTACAAATCTTAAAAGGACCAAGCCAAAGTGATTCAAACTTACCATGACTTATGTGAGGTTCACATCTTTTGTCCCAGAGTAGGAAAATGTCTCTAACTTAAAAATCACGAGACTTGGTCTTTTTTTCAAAACATTGTTTGACACTTTATTGGTGGGATGAGATGCGTTCAACAAAACCTTTCCTCATCTACATTCTACAGATACATGATTCTCTTTTCCATGGCATCCTTGAACAACTCATCCTAAATTCATTTGGTCAAGTGCAAGGTTGGTAACTAGAAATTGAGCTTCCATCCCATAGACTAGTTGAAATCGTTACATCCTAATGGCTCTTTTTGGTGTTATGCGGTTAGCCTAAGAAGAATCATACAACTTCTTGTGTCAGTTTATTTGAGATTCATCCCTTAGCTTCTTGATAATGGCCACTAGGTTCTTATTGGTTGATTCAACCTTCCTATTTCCCTACGGATAGTAGTCTGAAGAATGTGCAAGGGAAATCCAATTTCCTTAATAGAAATAAATAAGTTCATGAGAAGATAAATTAGGGGCACTATATGTCACAATATTGTTTGGGACCTTGAATCTAACCAATATATTTTCCTTGATGAAATCACAAACAACTTTGGAAGTGGTTTTCTTAATGGGAATGGCTTCTACCCACTTTGTGAAGTAATCAGTGGAAGTTAAGACATGAGTATGACTTCCACTTAAATTAGGATTGAGAGTTCTGTCGACACTAAAAGTTTCCTCCGTAATTTCTATTTCATTAATGTATGTATTAGAAATAGGATGTTGTTAAGTATAATTAGTAGTAGCGTCCGATAGAAGATAACGACACTACTAGTACAACGCCGGCAATAATGTATAGTTTAGTAATAGTCAAAAGTACAATAGGAATGTTGTGGTAAAAAGTAAATATTTATCGTAAGTGGTCTGGTAATGTTAAAATGTCAAAGTTGGGGTAAGTAGAGAAGTAGGTTCTACATGAATAGGAATTAGAAATATTATATTGGTAATAAGGATAAGGAGCGAGGTCATAAATATTTTATGTATTTTATTTGTAAAAAGTCTAAAAATGTGGAACCCATGTGAAATGATAAGGTTTATCTTATCTTAAAAGATAAGCTTACATGTACAGATAAGAGTTAAGGTATGGAATATGATTCGTCAGATTAGATTTCTTATCCTATCTTAGAGATAAGATGGATAAGCCTGGAAATTCTATAAATAAAGAGGCCACCCCCCTCATTTAGCATAGAAAGAAGTAGTAAGAAATATTGTATGAGAAAGTGTTTAAAGGAAGCCATCATTTTGAAGGTGTGTTAAAGAAGTCATTAAGAGGTGTAATTGTGAAGTTTCTCCCATAGTATTAGTGGAAGGCAAGTGAAGTCAGTAACACTTGAAGTACCTCATGGGTGAGATTGTAACAATTTCATGTTAATATTATAATTTACACTGATATTTCAGATTTATCATCATTCCTTCTTATCATAGTCTATGGTATTCTTGTGTTCTATTTGTTGTTGTGTTTCCATATTCCATCCACCAAACTAAAATCTATGCATTAGTAAATAATCATAGCACGAGGAGTTCCCGGTAAAGAATTATCATAGTGTCGGATTGGTGATGACATTTTGGTTCCGTTGCCGGGACCATTCCTCGTTGGTGGATTTTCTAGAGAGATATTCCCACTTAGTCAAATATTAGTTGGAGGGTAACCTTGTTTTTACTGTGCATAGTAGTTACCATGGTAAAGTCACTTTTTTCTGTGAATAGTATTTACCACAGTAAAGTCACTTTTTACCATGAATAGTATTTACCACAGTAACTTCACTTTTTACGGTGAATAGTGTTTACCATAGTAAAGTCAGTTTTTACCGCAGTAAGTCAAGTTTTACCATAGTTTACCATGGTCATTTCTATTTTCTATTATAGTGATTCTAATTATTTATGCACATAAGTCTTGTTGATTGTACTTGTGGGTTGGTATTTCATTGTGGTTACTTTTGAAAATGAGGAAGATTCCTATTTTTTCAGCCCAATCTAATGAAGATGCTTCCTCTTTCATTCAAGAGTTTAAACGATCTTGTATTTGTAATAGCCTTATAAGAAGGGAACAATGGACTGAATTTTTTCCTACCTTTTTGGATGGTTCAGCCCTTAGGTGGTTTGAAACACTAGGTGATAATGTAAAAAACTCATGGGATTTATTATCTGAAAGTTTTATTGAAGAATTTGGAGAACAACAGAAATATAAAGATCTCATGATTGATATCACAAAGCTATCCCAAGGAGAGAAGAAGAAGATAAGGGATTATCATGCTCGTGTTTTAGAGCTAAGGAGGAAGCTCGATGCCCAGATCTGGAAGGAAGGATTAGCGGATGGGTTGATGAATGGCATGGATAAACTCCTCTATAAGCACTTCATTCTTGGGATGAAGCCAGAGATCAGACAACGATTAAAGTATGACCACCCAGCTACCATTGAACAAGCAAAGGAGATTGCAAGAAGGAAAGAAGAAAGCATGGAAGAGGATCCCAAAGAAAGTGTTGCTAAAGTAGAGCCTACACCAACACCTTTGGTCCAAAATCCACAACCACTCTCGGTGAGCACAAATATTTCTCCTAATAGATCTACTGAGTATGAAGATCTGCTCAAGAAGATGGGTCAGTTAACTATTAATCTTCTTTAAGGAAAAGAATTTAGTTCTTAGGGAGGAGATAGAGGTCCAAAAAGAAATATTTCTGAAGTTGTATGTTATGGTTTTTATAAAAAGCGTCATTATAAGTATAATTTTCCAGATAGAGCTTCTACATCTGGTACAAGAGATAATGATAAAGGAAAATCACCTGTGAATTCTTTTGATGTAGTAGATAAGAGCATAAATAATGAAGTAGATGTGTTTGTAACAAAAAGAAAGAAAGAAAAAGATAATTAAGATGGAAATGATCCTAAGAAGATGAAAGAAGAAACTAGTAAGAAACATAGGAGAAGAAAGTTGGGTGTGTAGGATTTTTTGATTTCACAAAGACAAGGACCATACTTCATCTTAGAAGATCTGTCCAAAAGGCCTGCAAATATTACATATGGTCAACTCTTGGCTATGTCTTCTAAGAAGAGGCGGGAGCTGCGAAGTGGACTCAATGCTCAACAAAGGAAGGAGATTGAGGTCCCTATTTTGGAGGCAGAGGTAGATCCCTATGCTCCACAAGCTGAGGTATTATGTAATGGTATTTCAATTCATGATGTCTTAGTTGATGGAGGTGCTACAGTTAATGTAATGACCGAGTCTGTAATGAATATGTTGGGTTTAAAAATTGACCGTCCCTCAACACTTATGTTAAGGTCATCTAAACCAGAAGGTGTAGTTTCAAATGTGGCAATATCCATTATGGGTGTTGTATGTGTGGTATACTTTCAGGTGATGAAAAATGGTACTGTTGCGTACCTAATGTTGTTGGGAAGACCATGGCTAAGGAGAATTTATGCAAGAAACTACTGGAATGAAGGCTTCATGACACTTGGACATGGTAGAGAGAGGGTGAAGATAAGCGTGATCCCTTGGACATCATAAGACAGAACCTGTGGATTCAAGTGATGAAATTGATGATTGGACATCCTCTGATTACTCTAGTACCAGTGAAGTGGACACAGAAGATGAAAAAAGTGAGGTTGATGTTTCAGTCATGGATATCCTTCCAGTCACACCTACTCATAAACCCATAAAATTATCTAAAGAAGAAATTGATGATCGTCTCCAACAAATAAAGATTGGTGATACTGTGATGGAGAGTGAGAAGGAATCATACCTCCAGCTTTTTCGAAGGTACATACACCTACTCACTTATGATTACAAGGAACTCCGTCAAGTAAGTTGGGTAGAACATTCTATTGAGCTGGTAGATGGTGCTAAGCCCATAAAGCAAATGCCATATAGAATGAATCCTAATTTTTCCAAGACTGTAAAAGAAGAAATAAATAAATTTCTTGATGCAGGATTCATATTTGTTGCGGAGAATTCAAAATGGGTTTCTCCCATTGTAATCTCAATAAAAAATAATGGGAAGCTACGCATTTGTGTTGATTTTAGGAAGCTCAATAAGGCAACAAAGAAGGATCATTACCCTCTTTCATTCTAGGATTAGATCTTGGACGAAGTAGCTGACCAAAAGTGTTATAGTTTTGCTGATGGATATAGCGAATACAACCAAGTTTGTATAGCAGAGAAAGATCAGCTGAAGACCACATTCACCACTCCTCGGGGAACATTTTCTTATAGAGTTATGGCTTTTGGGTTGTGTAATGCTCCGGCAATGTTCCAGCGTTTGATGAATAGGGTGTTCGAACCATACATTGGGAACTTCATCAGAGTATTTCTGGATGATTTTTACATCTATGGGAGAAAGAAGGACCACCTGCACCAGATGGAGACAGCATTTCAAAGGTTAGATGAAGCACAAGCCTCACTAAACCCTACAAAGTGTGTATTTGGATGTTCTAAAGGTGTTTTGTTATGGCATGTTATATCTAGAGATGGTATTGGTACTTATCCTGATAAAGTTTCAAAAATCAAAGAGTTACCATTTCCTGTGAATAGAAGTAAGTTGAGATCATTTTTAGGCCATGTGGGTTACTATAGAAGGTTCATCAAGAATTTCTTAAAGATTGCACAGCCACTAACCCAGTTCTTGAAGAAGGATGTTACTTATGAACTAGGAAATAAGGCGCATGAAGCTTTTAAACAACTGAAGGAAGCTCTGGTGTCTTCACCTATTTTAAAGAATCTAGATTGGAGCAAGCCATTCATTGTGTACATTGATGTCTCAAATGCAACACTAGGAAGTACTCTGACCCAAAAGGATGAAAATGGGAATGAACATCCAGTTTACTTTAGGAGTAGACAAATGAGCAGTGCTGAGGTAAATTATATTGTAACTAAAAAAGAGGCTCTAGCTATCATTTTTGCTGTAAAGAAGTTCAGAAATTACTTGCTAGGGCAGAAATTTATAGTTGTAAGAGATCATTAGGATCTAAAATATATTGTCAATAAGCCTAACCCATCAGGGAGGGTAGCAAGATGGATAATTTTGCTACAATAATTTGAATTTGATATTATAGATAGGCCAGGAAAGAAGCATGTCAATGCAGATGCACTCTCTCGAGCCTATGATGGTTTAGGTTCATCTTGTGATGATGATGATTTCCCCAGTATGCAACATTGTTATCCCTTGACATAATTCCTAGTGAATACATAGATATTTGGAATTATCTGAATGAATTCAAGTTTCTTGATGGTGCCAATATAAAGACTAAGAGGAAGATTACTTAAGCCAGTCGTCCATATTCTATTCTGCATGGAGTATAATTTTGAATAGGACCTGATGGACAGTACAAGAGGGCAGTTGGAAGTGATCAAGGGAAGGAGCTGATAGAAGAATTCCACAATGGTACATGTGGAGGGAACTTCTCTTGACAACTTACAACAAGAAGGATCTTTGATGCAGGTTATCACTGGCCCACTCTTTTATCAAGATTGTTATAATTATTGTAAGACATGTGATATTTGTCAAACACATGGTAACCATAAGACTTCATCAGCTCCATTATGCCCTATTCTTCCACTTGGTCCCTTTGAAAAGTGTGGAATAGACATTGTAGGTCCACTTCCAACTACCCCATGCCAAAATAAGTATATTGTAGTTGCCACAGATTATTTAACCAAGTGGGTTGAAGCTCGGCCATTGAAAACAACTTCCATGGATGAAGTGAAAAGGTTCATCTATGAACGCATTATCACTAGATTTGGTTGTCCATTAGAAATTGTAACAGATCAAGGAAGCCACTTCATTAATGAGGTGGTAGAATCTCTAGTCAATAAGTTTTCTATTAAGCACAGGAAGGCAACAACGTACAAGCCAAGCACAAATGGACAGGTGGAACAAAAAAATTTTGTGTTATGTCAAATTCTAGCAAAAGATGCAGCCTTGCAGGTATATAAGTGGGATAAAAGGATTCATGTAACATTGTTGGCATATAGGGCAACATCAAAGTCAGCAACATGATACTCCCTATTTCAGTTGGCTTATGGCATTGATCCAATTCTTCCTATTGAGTTTGATATTCCCACTGTGAGAGTTATGAAAAATGAAAGGATGAATGAAAGTGATTCAGTAAAAGAGAGGTTGGTACATCTTCATTTGCTAGAGGAAATGAGGGAAATAGTGAAGGATACAAGTTATAAGAAGAAAATGAAGCAGAAGGAATACTTTGATCAAAAGATCCATTGGTCTCCATTTCATGTGAATGACTTGGTCCTAGTATATGATTCAAGATACAAAAAAAGAAGACAGAGAAATTTTTTTTTCCAAAATGGATGGGGCCCTACAAAATAGTAGTTGTGCATGAAAATGGTACGTACCGACTGGAGGAATTGGATGGCATTCCCATTACAAAATGGGTCAACCATGACAAGTTGAATATTTTTCAAGCACCATAATAGTCTACTCCGAGGACGGAGTAGAAGCTAGGAAGGGGGAAAATGTCGACACTAAAAGTTTCCTCCCTAATTTCTATTTCATTAATGTATGTATTAGGAATAGGATGTTGTTAAGTATAATTAGTAGTAGCGTTTGATAAAAGATAATGGCACTACCAGTACGACGCCGCCAATAATGTATAGTACAGTAATAGTCAAAAGTACCATAGGAATGTTGTGGTAAAAAATAAATATTTGTCGTAAGTGGTCCGGTAATGTTAGAATGTCAAAGTTGGGGTAAGTGGAGAAGTAGGGTCTACATGATTAGGAATTAGAAATATTATATTGGTAATAAGGACAAGGAGTGAGGTCATAAATATTTTGTGTATTTTATTTGTAAAAAGTCTGAAAATGTGGAACCCATGTGAAATGATAAGGTTTATCTTATCTTAAAAGATAAGCTTACATGTACAAATAATAGTTAAGGTATGGAATATGATTTGTTAGAGTGGATTTCTTATCCTATCTTAGAGATAAGATGGATAAGCCTACAAGTTCTATAAATAAAGAGGCCACCCCCCTCATTTAGCATAGAAAGAAGTAGTGAGAAATATTGTATGAGAAAGTGTGTAAAGGAAGCCATCATTTTGAAGGTGTGTTAAAGAAGCCACTAAGAGGTGTAATTATGAAGTTTCTCCCATAGTATTGGTGGAAGGCAAGTGAAGTCAATAACACTTGAAATACCTCATGGGTGAGATTGTAACAATTTCATATTAATATTATAATTTACACTGATATTTCAGATTTATCATCATTCCTTCTTATCATAGTCTATGGTATTCTTGTGTTCTATTTGTTGTTGTGTTTCCGGATTCCATCCACCAAACTAAAAGTTGTGCATTAGTAAATAATCATAGCATGAGGAGTTCCTGATAAAGAATTATCATAGAACCGGATTGGTGATGACAGTTCCAATAAAATCTAGCCCCCACTACTAGAAATGTTGTCTAATTACCGCTAGTTTCAGAGGCAAACTGGCCAACTTAGGTATGCCAACACAGGTTTGAAAGGATTCACATTTAGATACCCACTTGGTTGCATCTTTGAACAAGGTTCACCAATAGTATCCTCCACAGAGAATATTATGAGATGTTACTGAAGAGGAAAAATTTCCTCCATATGCCTAGTCATGAAAGGCTCTCAGCAACCTCTTCTTCTATTCCTTGTTTACACATCTTAAGAAATGGCCATGAACTCCTTTCTTGAAAAAATAATTGTCCCAAAGGACATATTGAGTAGCTTTGAGTTTGATGGCTCTCTTTTCTTTAGCACTGAGATGTGCCAAATAGTCTCCATATGTGATAAAATGGGAAATGTCAGAGTACCACTCATCCATAGAACTTAGAAAAAGAATTGTAGGTATTTTAGCAATTTCTTTTCCATTTGAATCTCCATTTGAAATTTCAGAAATCAACTGGCACATACCCCCACCTCAAACAAGTTTGGTTGGCTTGATGTCAAGATCACAGTCCTAAACCTTAGGCACCAAGTTTCTTTTTTTCAAACCAAACTCTTGCTTTGTGAGAATGGACTTCATTGTTGTATTAGGTAAAAACACAGTGGAATGTGAATTAAGAATATAAAACCAAAACTATTTTACAACCTTTACTGTAACAAAAACATGCTTTTCCAGCTGGGAGTACTTCAACTCATGAGATTTCAACCCATAGTTCATAAAGGAAATGGGTACTTCACATCCCTTAAAGTTATTTTGGACTAGGATAACTGACAAGGTGTGTTCTGAAGCATAACAATAAATTATGAAATCCTTGTCAAAATCAGGACAAACCAAGACCAATGTTCTTGCAATTACTCTTTTGATTTATTCAAAGATCTTCTTTCCTTCTGAACTCCAATGAAAAGAATACTTTTCCTTCATCAATTAAGCTATGCTCCTAGTCAACTTAGAAAAATATGGAATGAATATCCTTAGGAAGTTTATTTTTACTAAGGATAAGTGAACACAATTCTTGCTCATAGGAAGAGATATCTTTTGAATGGCTTGAACCCACTTTGGATCAATTTTGATTCCATCTTTTTACACGAAGTGTCTGAAAAAATTCCTTTATGTTACACTAAAAATAGACTTTTTGGGGTTCAATGAGATACCATGATATTTACACCTTTGAAGAACTGAATTTAAGTGTTGAAAATGGTCTCCTCTCTTCTTAGAGAAGATAGTGAGATATTCCAAGTAGATCATGATACACTTGTTCTTCAAATCTCCAAAATAAAATCCCATTTCCCTATGAAACATTGTGCCTATGTTGATTAAGTTGAAAGGTATCCTTCGATAAGAAAATGTTCCCTAAGGAGTCGTGAAGGCAATATTTTGTTGGTCCTGAACCTTCACTTCAATCTAATTGTATCCTAAAAACCCATTAAGCATGGATAGCATTTCATAACCAATCAAAATTTGTAGAATTTGATCCATCATGAGAAGTGGATAATTTTCTTTCAAGGAATCTTAATTAAGATTTCTAAAGTCAACACAAATTATTATCTCTCAATTATTCTTCCTTATAGGTACTATGTTTTCAATATAGGCTAAGTGGTGGATAGGAAAACTTATATTAACATTTAGTAGCTTTTGAATTTCTTGATGAATCGTACCTACAATCCTTGGATTGTATTGTCTTTTCTTCTATTGGAAAGGTTGAATACTTGGTTTCAAAGGAATGTAGTGTTGCATTTCTCGTGGTTCAAAAATCTTCAAATAATCATACAAGTAGGAAAGTGCATGCATGTATTTTTTCAAAAATTTGACCATCTTTCTTATTTCTTAACTAGAAAAAAACTTCCCTATGTTGACAAATTTAGGTTCCTCATCACTTCCCAAGTTGATATTTTCATATTCAGATGATTGAATGATATCTTGTGAAAATTTTCCTTTTATACATCTATCATGTTTGTTAAATAGATATTAAATACTAACAAGACCTCTAGGTATTTTGTTACCTTTAAGTTTGATGCATTCATCTTGATCCAATTCTTCTTCAACTCCTTCTTCAGGAACATGGGAGGTAGTAAATTCACGTTAGCCATCCTCACTTCCTTTAAAATACAATTGACTGAAGTTGCCATTCAATTCCAAGAAAGAGATGATATGTTGATCGTCATTAAACACCTTCTAGCTATCTACTTTATCCAGATAATGGGTCTAAATATCATCTCCACCATAAAATTATCTTGATTGAAATATGGATGAGGTATGATTAAAGAACTAGATACTACTAGAGAATTTACTTTCGAGTTGTTGTCTCTTGAAACAACATCGATAAAAAAAGCATCCAAAAATTCAATATAATACCATACCTTGTTCTGGTAATGATTCATCCTTTCATTCTTCACCTGAAATGCACCCCAAAATTGATTTATAATGAGCTCAACATCACCTTATGCATGAAGGTTATTTAATCTCATTTTCTTTGCTGTTGCTAGGCCGAGAAGGAGGGCCTCATACTCATTGGTGTTGTTATTATTAGTAAATTGCAGCTTGTATGAGAATGGGTGGAGTTTACCAGTAGGTGACATGAGTACTACCCTTGATCTAAAACCTATTGTAGATGAATCCCCTTGAGATTCCATATATCATTCAGGTATTCTTGGATAACCTTAGGAGCATTAGATTCAGATTCATACATCACCATGTAGTTCCCATGACCTATGTCTACATACAAGATATGTGCCTTAGGGTCACCCATCTTCTGGATAATATATTCAGGTTGTCTCTTTGGAAACAGTTTTTTCATTTCCCCCTTAACCAAAATCAACATGTGAGACCAATCCATTTGAATTTCACCTCCAACTTCTTTGCAAAAAATTATGCTCAAGAGCATACCATAGGATGGAGGTATAATGGTAACAAGAATAGTGGCTTTGACTTGTTTATTAGGAAATGTAGCAAAAGCCACTTGAGCATCCTTAATCCCTCCAAATAAGGGTACCTCCTTGGTATCCATTGAATAACATGAACCAAAGGGTTGTGTTAGGCTAAGACCAAGTGCATGAGCAGCTTGAGTAGGCATCATGTTATTTGATGCTCCAGAGTCAATAACACAGTTACTGAGTTTGTGTCTGGCTATCAAGAATGTTACATGAAAGGGATACATTTTTTATAGATGTGGAAGGTGTGGAGGCCATTAAATGTTTTGGAGAAGGAGACTTGGGAGTAGGTAAGAGACCTTTAGAAGAAACAGAAGCTTGACTAGGCCTAGCATGCAAAACTTTCACTACTTGAGCAAAGGCTTTAGGATGAGTTTGATAAAGCTCAGCTTCAGAGATTTGAATTTTAGTATTCTTGATATAATCTATGATATCAAAATACCCTGAAGATGATGGGTCTTTTTGGCTAGAAACATTAGGGGCTTTAAGTTTATTATCTTTAGGAGTTGAAGCTATTTTGGACATAGGTGTTGGGGTGTTACTACTTTAGGAATAGATGATGAGGAAGAAGGAACATTATAAGGCATAGAGGAACTTGCCTTTTTAGATGTATAAGGAGTATGTGCCACTCTCTTGGAAATGACTAGAATAACATCCAGGTCTTCTTTACTCTTCTCCTTTTTCTTAGGTTTTACGATGTCTTTCTTCTTACTTAGCTTCTCCCTCATCATGAAAACATAGGATTCACTATTCATCTTAGTGACTATGTCATCATAATCATCATCATCTAATTGATACACAAGATAATTGATTTGAGAATCATCTACTTCTTTAATAAATTCCTTAGATTCCTCTTCAATTTCTTCAATATCTTTTATTGTAACCTCATCTTAAGCCTCTTGGACCTCACATGTTGCATTCACTAGAACCCTTAGAGGGAGAGATTCAATGGAAATATTTGGTTGAACATGAGGAAGACGATTCCTTGTCTGAAATTTCCTTCTAGGGATATCCTTTTATGAAACATTATGAGTAAATTTTTTCTTAATGACAATCATATCATTAGGTAAATTTTGAACCAAATAATCAACAATCGATGAACCTGAAGTGGAATCTTTAGATTTAGGCAGATCCTTTCCTAACTTACCTGACATGATCATGTCATCTTTCACACTTATGTCCATATTTTGATCTTTCTCCAAGTTCAGCAACTGGGATCATCTCAAGGTATAACTTACTTCTAGTAATTAAACATTGATAAATAAGCATTTCAGATTTTGTGGAGTAGGCTGGGTAGTAGCTGGAATCTTATAGACTACTTTGTTAAATTTGGAAAAAAAATCCTGCATTGGTTTGTAGGGCTCCTTCTTCATTTAAGAAATATGGGCCAAAAGTGTGTGAGAATATTCCACTGGTTTAAACTGTGCCTCAAATTGAGTTCTCATGGTATTCTAGCTGGTGATAGTACCAAGTGGAATATGATAGAACCATTTCGTGACATTGTCTTGTAGAGTCTCCACAAACAATATAATGGACGAATTCCCATTCGACTCCAAGAACCCCACATGCAACAAATAAAGATACAAGATGCTGATCTAGATGAACTTTTCCATCACATCTGAACTTTGGAAAATTATTCAGATTCCCCTTGGGAAGATTATGGAGAGGTTTTGTAAGAGCTAGGGACCCAATTTTCTAACCCCAAGGTACTAGTACAACCATTTTGGGGAAAACAACTTGTAGAGGGAGAGCAATTCCAGTTAGAATTAGGGCTTGAGTAGAAAAAATTACTTGTGAATATGAACCGGTCCTTCATCTGGTAGGAGATGTGCTTGTTGAGCTTTTGTTTTTACCCTTCTTCTCTAGAGATAACTGAAATCCTTGTTGCTGCTACAAATGGAAAGCAGGATCTTTAATACCTTGAACCTTATGTCCTCATGTGTATCTTTTCTCAACCAATGTGTACAAGTTTTTGAATTATTCTGAAATATATCTTGTGGGAATCACAATACGTGCCCTATGGTATAAAAAATTTTGGTTGAAAAATTGGTTATGGGAGACAATAAAAATTTTAGGGGACATCAGTCCCTCCTCTTTAATGGGGAGGTTACCTTATTTCAATCAAAATTTGAATCTCTATATATTTACAAATATATAAGTTAACTAAGTTTAAAGAGGATATTGATGCATATAAATGATTCTGTGTTTTTAATACAAAAGATAAACAATGAAATTAGGTTTGAGGAACAACATCATCTTATTTGGGTAAGAGGGATGATTTAGGGATACAAAGTTCAAGCTAACTTATCAGTCATGGATACATGTACCCTCCTTGGTTGTGCAAGATCGCCCACTGACTGCAAAGAGAGAAGGGAAGAAATAATACTTTCAAATAAAGAGAATGCATTTTTTTATTTTAATTGTTCATGAAAAATAAATTCAAGAACATGTGTATTTGTATACATGAAAATCTAGATTACATAAAATGCATATTGATACAAATTTCAACACATTTCATTTCATGGATTAAACACAAAGTTTCCAATTTCACATATATCAAACCATCACATTTAACAGATTACAAGAAAGGGAAATAGAAAGAATTCAAATGAGAGGGAAAAGTATTCTTCTTTATTAATAAAAATTATGTATATTACATGCATGTGCACCAATATCCAACCCTTTGACAAGTGATAATGAAGCCTTACATAGGCTGAGGGGAAGATGTAACTACTTTTCTAGCTAATTATATTTTAATTAAGTGATAATCACCTAATTAATTAATTACATAGTTGGCTGAATTTTACAAATTACTTTTTAAAATAATAAATCCAACTTAAAAATAATACAATTATGAAACATCAAGATTCATAAGAAGAAGGTACATCGATAACAACAACAACATAGACATTTATTTTTAGCACCTGAACTATGAAATTGGTCACAATAGTTGAGATTTATATGCTCTTAAGAATTATTATTTTTGCAAGAGTATCCAACCATCTTCCTAAAGATTAATTCATCTCTTTTACAATCCCTCCATTATGCAAAAGTCCCTTGGTGGTTTCAACAACTACATTGTGCAAATTGGAGATTTCTTCCATCTTATCTTTGCTAATTGAGTCTACTTTGAATAAATCCTCGATCAATGCATTGAATTTTACTTTTATTTCATCAACTGGACTTCTCTCTATAGAATTATCCTTGTATAATTAGCAACGGAGAGCTTGTATGTCAGCGAAGATCTCAACCTTTAATGACTCACCCTTTTGCACCATGTATTTCAACTCAACTACATCTTATTCTAGGACCTTAATTCTCCAATCCACATTGTAAGTCCATTTCTTTGATAGATTATTTTTTGAATCATCAAATTTTTTGTGAGGCAGGATAATTTTATCATCAATTGTACACATGAGATATTGAATGAAATATGCCCACAACTTAAGCTCCTTATTAATGGTGTCAACTGCTACATTGAGTTGATCTTGAGCTGAGGTGATATTATTATACATCTTATATGCTTCATCAATGAATCCCAAATGGGAAACCAAAATTCCTTCTACCCAAGTTTCAACAGATTTGTTAAATGTTGCATGTTTATGCAAATTTTTAATAGCTTTGGCATCTAATCCAACAGTAACAACAATGGGTGGAAGTGAAGAGATATGAGTGGGATCAAGAGGAGTTTTATCATATGAGAGAAAATATTTGATGAATTTTGAGAGAACCTGCACTTGTTCCTCAAGCTGCTCCTGAGTTTTATTTCCTTTCTCTACCTTTTTAATGTCTTTTAAAACCGTTTCCTTGATATTTTTTACTTCTCCTTCTTGGGTAGACTCTCCAAGTGGGATCCTAGTAAGCTCAAAGTCTAGAATAGATATATCTTTTTCATTATTATCTCCTTATGGCTTAGAAATTTCTAGAAATTGTTTTCCTTTAGTATCTGAGACCAAACAAGAAGCTTCTTTATATTTTTTAGGATGACGAGGAGTTATAACCAGAAGGGTAGCTACCACATTAAATCCTAGAACAAAAATATGAGATAAATATTTCCTCTTCTTACTATCAATCATGGGATGAACCCATGTGAATGAATCAATGGAGTGAGGAGCTATAGTAGGGGGTAAAATGATAAAAATTTGAGTACTAAGAGGTTGAGAAGTAGATATTTCAAGAGTAGGAGTTGCAAAAGAAGAACAAGGCAATTTCTAACTTCTAACTTAGGCCTTGAGGAACTAGCTTTTCTTGCATTTGGTTCAATGATTTTTATCTCATATTTTTCATCTTCAACCTCTTCATCACCTTCATCTTCCTCTTATTTTTCATTCTTTTGTTCATCAAGCTCTATTTGTGGTTTATGTCTTTTTTCCTCAACTACATTCCTATCTTGTTCAAAGGGATGTGGTATTTGATTAGCAACAAGGGTGTTAGATATCAAAAGCACCGAGAGGGGGGTGAATCAGTTCTGATCAATTTTACAATATTTAAACCTTCTTGACTAGAAACAAAAATTAAACCATGAGAAAAATAAAGTGCATGCAAGAAGACAAGTACACAGTACACCAAATCTATAGTGGGAAACCCACTTGAAATCCAGGCTTTTTTATTAGGATCACAAATTCCTAGTATATAATGATTTCTAACTTGGTTGATAACCCACACAACCTATGAAACACCTACTTAAAAACCATTTAAGCACCTACTAGAAGGCATCCAAGCACCCACTTAGCAGATTTAGCAAGAAAAAACTTACAAGGAGCACCTACTTTTGTGAACTAAGCACCTAATTATGGAAAATAAAATAACAATGTATAATTTGATCATTTAGTTCCTTTTTTCTTCATTAGCAGATCATGATCCCTTACTAAATCTTGATTCAACAAATCAAAATTCAAATGTTTCTCTTATTTTGCAACATTTTAATTGGGCTTGATTTCACCTCCTTTGTTTTAGTGTCTAAACTCACACAATGTATTTCCTTTTTATCTCAGACCTTTGTTCTTTATCATTCCTCTATTATCCTTTTTATGCCTTTCACTAATGGAACTTTATTGTTCACGATATTGCAATTAAATGACACACTTGACAGTCATAAAAATAGTATATATCTCTATCATATTCTTCTAGCATCATGAGTTCAGTTTTTCAGTCCCACTTTCACTGTCTCAGCTCCATGTATCTTCAACACTTTCAACTACTTTGCAACCTCTCAATAACTACCACTATTATTACTTTTTTGGTTTTTGTATATATAACAGTTATACTTCAAACTCCTTTGTTTTCTATATCATCATCACTGTTTTTTAACTAACAGTCCTCTATTTTTACTTATGTATCTATTTTTCATTATTTTTGTTGTATGTCACACTTTGTATACATGTTATACCTTTTTATTTACTATTCTCATATCACTCATCATACCCTCTAATTCCTTTATGCATGTTCACTATTTTCTCTTTTTGTATTGTTGTCTCTATTTGTTCATATTCACCTCCCACTGTCTTTTATTCAAGAAATTCAAATTACAAGTCCTCCATTTTTTCGAATTCCCTTGTTCTTATTTTAACTCCTCATGTTTCAAGTATGAAACACTTGACATCCTCAAACCATGACTCTTCAACTCCTCCAAAGACCTTGACTATGAGCTCTACACTAAAAGACAACAACAACATTCACCTTTCATATAGAATTTCACTCTTAGAATTCTCTAAGGGTTACAACTTTGATAAAATACCATATTTATGATGTTATAGAGATCCTTCAAGGATCCATTATATCCATATCCTTCAAACAAGATGATTTGAGCAGCATTTTTGAGTAACCCTGCAATACTGACTGTCATTCTTTTAAGAAGTGACAGTCCATTCTTGCTAGCCACACACCATACTAGAAAAATATGATTGATATTATACTTGAATAGACATTTATGACCAATGAGAAGATTTAAATGCTTACTCAAAAAGAGAAAAAATCAAAATTATTTCAAAAACCCTATCTAACTGTTGGAAAACCCGACTGTGCATGATTTTAAATTTTTGCTAGTAAATACTCAGTTGATACATGAAGAAACCATTTAAATTTTTTTACAAATGGAACATGAGGTCTCCACATATATTTTTTCAAAAAAATTCAAAATCTG
Organism: Taxus chinensis; assembly: GCA_019776745.2. NCBI lineage: Eukaryota > Viridiplantae > Streptophyta > Pinopsida > Cupressales > Taxaceae > Taxus > Taxus chinensis. Next base: position 212,124,809 of record CM034153.1, on the reverse strand, counting down.
GTTGGAGAAAACTCTCTATTCGAGAAAAAATATTTTTGGAAAACCTTAGTTCAGGGCATCTATCACAGAGAATCCTGAGAACATGTAAAATTGAATTTCTCTCAAAATTTTAACTTGAATAAAAAATTTCAAGCACCTATGAAGTCATAGGAGTTTATTTCATGTATTCATCCTTTGAGAGTTTGAATTCCTTCATATTTTTCTCTTAGACATCCAAAATTGCAGTGCATGGTTGAAGAAGTTGGTTGTACAGTCACTTTGTTTGAGCAAGAGAACTTAAAAAAAAAATAACTTGAATTATTCTCCAAAGAAATAAATACATTGAGTGTATATATTTGAGCACTATAATATTCAAATTAGGGGATCATCACTAATTTAAACTTAAATTTGTGCCTTAAATGGAAAATAACTCAGTTGCATGTCTGAGTGTGAGCAAGTCAAGATTCCAAGAGTCTAGGACAACATAGTAAGATGAGTTTACACCTAGATATTCACCTATAAACCATTCCAAATGAAAAAATACCTTGCAAATACTTGCAAATAATATTTTATCTCTTTCTATGACCATTTCAACACTTTTGGGTTCTTGTACAAGATCAAAGTTGAGAAGGCAAACTTTCCAATCCAAGACCACTGAAGGGATTACCTAAGAAAATCACCTTGAAATCTTATGCTAGTCAACATATGAGCTTGAACGGATTATTAGAGGTTAAAAATCACTGTTAGTACTCACAAGATTGATTAGAAGAAGAAAAACAACTCATCTTGACCTTAAAGACTCAAGACACGTGCCAAGAAGGAGAATAAGCCTCTATGAATAATGTTCATAACTTTTTCAAAACAAGTCCAATTGATTTGAATTTTTTTACATTACCTCAGGATTGGAGCTTGATACAAAAATTTCTTCTATGATTTATCTAAAGAATCCTTCATATTTTTTCTTGAGTGCCAAGAAGCCAGGAGCCTCAAAATGCATTTTTCAAGAAGGATGTTTTAGAGAAAATTGAATAACTCAAAATACCCATTAAAGAATATGATGAAATTTGACATGAAGCACTACAAAACCTTATAAACATTACATGTGTTTTTTAGCCATATTTTTTCTTGTGAAGTTATGACCAATTCCATTTTCCTTAGCAAACATTATTAGTTCTTAAAGCCACTTTATGTGCATTCTTAAATTTTGACTTCAGGAGCTAAACCGAGCCTTGTTTTAGCTTACACATGCTATAAATAGTATTATTAGGCTTCTCGCATGCTTTCATGACCATGCCATAACCTGTACTAACCCATCACATCTCAATAGGCACTAGAAATTATCCTGAAAGTGTACTACCAATCAACCTTTATGTTACTAACTTATTCACTTCACTAATCAACCCTTTTTTCCATCAATACCACTTGACATCAATGAAAAAACAATTGAAAATGAGTGGATTCCAAAAAACAAACCCCTTTTTCATCGATGGCAACACCTTAGAAACCTACAAACTTTGATGGAAAAAACATTTGTATACCTGATTTATGATTGCAAACTCTATATCTCTCCCCCTTTAACATCATTGAAAAAGGGCTGCACAATTAACACAATGAGAAACATGCAATCAAGAACTGACCTTTAGTATCTTCCCCTTAGATGATGCATGATATGATTCACATGATTTGTCTTGAGCTTAAAACTAAATTTTCTTTTGTATAGGCTCCCCCTGAGATTATAATCCATCTTCTTTTGATTCCCATTTAGTAGCAAACTGATCCATGTGGTCTTCTCCATTTCCTTTCTCTTCCAAGATAATATCAACACTTTATTTTCAGGTAATTTTAATTAAACAAAATGCTAAACCTGCTCACTCCATCAACACTGCTTCTAAATCTATCTTTGTCACCATTGACTCTACTTCCTTGTTGACTTCTACCATACTTTCCACCTCTTGATGAAGAATCATAATCTATCCTTTATGGAAAAAATTGTGGCTATGCATAATTGAACCACTCATATCATGAGATCCACTTTGATCATAACAAAGTATAGATATTAACTTGACACCCTTTATACACCTTTTCATAATCAAGGTTTTAACTTACACGTTGACAACACTTTTTAACAAGGTCTGACCTGAAACCTTCTTGGAAACCTCTAGAATTATCAGTGTGATAAGACACACATAGATGCCATGAATCATGTATTAAAGACCCCATTATAGGTAGAAAATATAACATAGGCTTCTTTAGACTAAAAACATACAAGAAATGAGATCCATGATGACCATTTGCAATATATAGGACATATTTTTCAGCTTCAAGCTCAAAGATTACAAAGAGGCACAATTGACAATACCCTTTACTCTCTATTACGTCTCCATATGACATCATAAAAACATATCCATGATTTTACAACCTTTACAAGACTTAGAGACATGACACATTCTAACCTTTTTCAAAAACATAATAGGTAAGGCCATTAAGACCTCGAAACCATTTACACACACTTTTTGATATAACAGGGAGACATAAGAACATGTATGATCAACTCAGATAAACTACAACATGAGAATACATGTATAGACTTCAAGAGTCCTTCTCTAGTTTTCAAACTTATTGAATTCCTTGAAGTGGATCTACAAAATCCTCAACAACATCTTCATCTTATGTAAGATAAACATAACTTTCCTTTTTCCTTGATATGCCTCACACAAGCAATCAGAGGTCTGAGAAAATCTTACACTTTTTTTCTTTGTAGGTACTAGCCTTCTTGATAAATTGAGCCACTCATAAACCTGAGCAAATATTCTAATGATAGTCTTGGATGCTTCACCTATCTTCATTATTTTATCTTGCACTTTCTTGGAAGAAAATGTCTTGTCTTGATTTGTCTCTGTCTCTTGAGAACATATGTTCACAACACTTCTTCATTCAAATTGTGATCATTAAAAAAAAAATCTCTTCTTGGTTGTCAAGACTTTCTTTTCTTCTGAGGCACCTATAGGACCCCTGATCATATTTAAATTCACTTCAAATCAACGATTCAAACATGGATTTGAATGTGTCAATACGGTTCATGCCTCCCAATCATTCTTGTGAATGTAAACATCCTTCACTCTTGATGAATTTTACACTTTAACATTCTTTCAAAGATTACTTAACACCCTTGAAAATTTGAACATGTCCTTCAAATAATGACTTTACATTATTTTAGAGATTAACAGTCACATACCTTCTTCATAATAGTCCTTACTAACCTCTAGGTCACTATGGATCTCCAATTTATTTGCACCCTATGTGAACAACTTTTGGAATTAGAAACTCTTGAATATTCAAAATAAGCCACTTCCACATGTAGCTCATTGTGTTCCTGATCTTAGATATCTGAAATTCATGATCACACAAGCTTGTTAGACCGCCTTGCTTCTAAAGAGTTTCACATGCATGTATGCATTACTTTTGTATAATATCATACTTAGAGCTCAATGATATGTCAAAAAATTCAAGTCACATGAGTAACCATAGTCCAAAGTTCTAGAAGCCAACAATACTATCTTTTCTATCATATGGACCACTTGATCACCTTCTCATCTAAGTTTAGGGTTTAAGGACAACTATACTTGCTTCAAAATACCATTATAGACTTGTGATATGAAATTAGATATACTAATATCATGTATGCACATGTTATTTGTGATTGAATGTCTTGAAAGTTGTAGTACTTCATGATTGCAGGCCTGGGCTTTTAAATCCCTTTGTTAATGTAACCTCTTCCATCCCATAGATCACCATTTTGCAACATCCTTTGTCTTCCTTAGATTGTAGATGACTTCATCTAGATTCATAATGTATCAAATCTCACTATGACACCTCATAACCTTTTCTCACTTTAGATGAGAACCAAATGGATTCCTTAAGACAAATTTCAACTCAGCCTCGTAGGTCACAAAATATTCTCCTATAATCACTGAGCCCTGTAGATGATCATTATTCCTTCACAACCACCAATTTATCATTAACCATTGTAACACCTAAAGCTTGAATTTACAACCCTTCTCAAGTTAGTGAATAACTCCAAGGATTTCTGAGCACAAAATCTTGATATACTATTTACAGTCTTCAAGAACCCACTTTGAGTCTTTCTTAACACTTTAAGATGATGGAATACTTCTTCATACCTTTGATATATCATCTTCATTGTATAACAGGCCTTGACAATATTTGCATCAAATCACTGATATTAAGACACCAATACAGACAACAAATACTATACAAACTTACACACAAACAATGATATTGTACTTTGACAATTTTAGGATGTCTTGGACTCAGAGGAAAACTACTAGCACTTGAGATTTTAGATCAGTCATTTTCACATGACTAAGTATTCACGTAGAATGATAAAAACCATATTTGAGACCATGTAAACAAGACGTCTACTTCATGGATAAGGATATGACACTCAAGATTTAGATGAGCACATTCAACACACTGAGGGAGATATACACACATGTAGTGCACATGACACATTTCCTAAAAGCACGCACACAACTCATAATAATTCAAGCTATAGAAACAACACTTATATATATTGAGGCCTTAGATGAAAATTTATGATTCTAAGACACCTTCACAACTTCACACTCATCATGGACTCTTCAAAGACATAAGGGATAATATATTTCAGACCTAATCACACTAAAAGAACTCAGACTTTGCAAACTACATACCTCTTTTAATACATCGTGAATGTATACTTCAAAGGCTATGGGGACATGTATTATGAGGTCAAGCCACTAAATTCTCATGACAAAATTATGACACATCACCTGACTCTTTTAGAAACCACTTTCACAAGAGACAAGAGTAATGATATCCTTGGTATTATCATAAAAACATTATGGTCCACAATTTTCCTATCTCATAATTGTATAAGATAGTCATATTTCTTGTTGAATCAAGACATTCTTTTGAAGAAACTAACCTTGACACACTCAGGAACTTCAATTTGATAGATACAACAGCCTTCTTGTATAAACTGTATTAGCATTTTATGATTATAGTAACTCCTCAAGGTCATCAAATGCTTCTTCTATATGAATACACCTCCTAGAAGCCTAGAGAAGGCATACTATGATTCATGAATCATCTCAAAACAATAAGAAATCATCAAAACCATATGATGATTCCATCTTTGATTTTCTTGTCCCCACAACCCTGTTGACCTTCTTAGCTACTTTTCTGGGTAAGATAACCTCATTACATGATCTCTCATCTTCTGTTAGAGTACTTGATAAGCATTCATGTTGTAATTCATACACCTTCTCTACCACTACTTGAGGAAGAAATTTATCATCCTTGGTACTGGATTTGTTTTCTTCTTTCTTTCCTTTGTCATCCTTTGTTGATATCTCATGTACTGTAGTTTCTCCTTATTGTGCCTCTTCCATATCTACCCATGTAACCTTCTTTTTCAATATTTTCTATTTCAACTTCTGACTTTTCTTTCTTGATCCTGTATACAAACTTCATTTCCTTCTTTCCAGGAGTTGCTTGATGCTTGAATGATTTTGTCTCCTTTCTAGAATTTATCTTTATGCTAGAGGATCTATTTTCTTGCCATTTGAAGTTATAGAAATTATGTTGTGCTTAGGTTGTCCATAGTTATAAAAATTATTTGAGAAATGTACAACTTCATGACATGTATAAGATATGACATGATTTATTATTTTTCCTGAGTAATGACTAAAATTGATCACTTGACTTATAGGTTCTTCTAGGAAATGCTTGGCAGTATGACCTTGGCAGTATTTATATAATTGAAACATATTATATTCCTTTCATATTAAGTAGCACAAGATCTCCATGGGTGCTCTTTGTCATAGTTTTTAATGCACTCTTTAGTTCTATGTCCAAATTCATAACATGAGAAATAACACCCATTAAATTTCCTCTCATACCTAGATGCATTTGGTTGTCTGATTACCTTCTTGGACTGTTTGATTTATCCATTTTACTTGGAAAGCCTTGATGTAGGTTCATTGATCGTCAGTATGTTGGGACAACCCTTATCATGCATTTTTTTCTCTAAACATCTTATACATTGCACTTGGATTGAATTAGATTTCAATTCTCTTTTTCTTGCTTATTCCAGATCCTCTCTGAGAGTATTCAAATCAGTATTTAGTCTCTCACATTATTAAATTTTTGCTAGAATAAATGCACAACATACTTCATGATTTATTTCATCAGGATGTCTTTGTTTTATTTACAAATCATCAAGTTGGTTAGCTACTTGTTCCAGTTCAATCTTCAGGGTCTTTACTTCATTGTCAAGTTCTAGGCAATCATTCTCCTTTTGTTTTAGAGCTCTTGAAACATTTTATACAAATGAATCCACTTCATTTAGTTCTTCACCATGGTAAGATTCCATGTGATTAATCTCATTATTCAGACCTTCTATCAAATATTAAGCAATCTCATACTTTCTCTTTAAGATTGATTTAACTCAATAATTCATGATTGTGTCTTCAAGATCACCTCCAAACTATTAGGATTAACTCTGGAGGACCATGCTTTGATACCAATTTTTGGATATCACAAGCACTAAGAGAGGTGGGTGAATCAATGTTGATCAATTTTACAATATTTAAATGTTCTTGACTAGAAATAAAAATTAAACCATGAGAAAAAATAAAGTGCATGCAAGAAGACAAGTACACAGTACACCAAATTTATAGTGGGAAACCCATAGGTGGAGAAAGCCCACTTGAAATCAAGTATTTTTTATTAAGAACACCAATTCCCAGTATGCAATGATTTCTACCTTGGTTGAGAACCCACACAAACTATGAAGAACCTACTTCAAAACCCTTCAAGCACCCACTTAGCAGATTTATCAAGCAACAACTTGTAAGGAACACCTACTCATGTGAACTAAGCACCCATGTAGAAAAATAAAATGAAAATTTACAATTTTATCATTTAGTTCCTTGTTGCTTCATCAAAAAATCATGATCCCTTTTTGAATATTCATTCAAAAAATCAAAATTCACTTGTTTCTATGATTTTGCAATATTTTCTTGGCCTCTATTTCACATCCTTTTTTTTAGTGTCTAAACTCACACAATGTATTACCTTTTGATCTCATACATGTTATTTATCATTCCTCTATTATCATTTTCATACCTTTCACTAATGAAACTCTATTGTTCACAATATTGCAATTCAATGACACACTTGAGAATCATAAAAACAATATATATCTCTGTCATATTCTTCTAGCATCATGAGTTCAATATTTCAATCCCACTTTCACTGTCTCAGCTCCATATATCTTCATCTCTTTCAAACACTCTGCAAACCCCTCAAGACTTACCACTGTTATTAATTTCTTGGTTCTTGTATATCTAACAGTTATACTTCAAACTCCTTTGTTTTCTCTATCATCATCACTATTTTTTGACTCACAGTCCTCTATTTTTACTTGTGTATCTATTTTTAATTTTGTTCTATATGTCACACTTTGTATACATGTTATACCTTTTTATTTCTTATTCTCACATCACTCATCATACCATTTCCTTTATGTATGTGTTGGTTTCTCAAACGTGCACCCACGTCTCGGATCTCGGAAAGGGCCGAGGTGTTTGAGACCACAATGGAACCATCCCCAAGTTGTGGGACCTTGCGAGCTTGGGACGGATCTTTGGAGAAGGCCAGTTCCTCTATCTATTTCTACTACTACTGCTACTCCTAGTGCTAAAGGGAAAACTAAGCTAAGAATGCCAAGGGACTAGGGAAAGAAGGATAACATGAAGTAAACTACACTAAAAGGTGATAGCACCAGAAAAGAGGGATGAACACTATCTGTTCTGAGCAAGAATGATAGGGAATGTGTGAAAGGAGGCTAGGCACAAGTAGCATAGCAAAACACGCATTCACCAAATCATTCTCATGGAACACAACCAAATATGGAACTGCAGGGGACCTAAAGTAGCACAACCAGCACACAACATAAAAGAAAAGGAAAGAAGAAGGAATGTAAACACGTTAGGACAGAGAATAGTCACAAAATGATGCTTCTATTACTTCCAAAAATGCACAGAACTATTACAATGATGAAGGATGATATCCACCTACAAGAGCCATACATAGAGGTCTGCAACTCAAAATATAGAAAATATGGTGTCCTTAGCAAAATGCGTAAGGATCTAGAGTGTCCAACATAACAAATGAGCCTTGCTCTTACATTTATAGATGAATCCATGGAGGAAGAAGGGAAAAGGAGGGAAAACCTGAATTTGAAACACAACCACCAACAAGAAGCATTCAATGTCTATAAATCCACTTGGAAATCTATGAAATACACTTCCCCATGCCTGTTTGATGTGTTGAAGACAAAAGAGGGTGGATCATACCAAATTGGGTGGTTGGAGAAATCAGATCTGCTCATCAATGTTCAGAGAGACATTTTCCCATTTCTCACCTACCAGATCTGCCAGAATTTGAATTTTGAATTTCTGGCACTGTAACTGATGTCAGCAGCTCTCTGACAAGTCTAGGCGTGCACCGATCTGATCTCTGTAGCTGATGATATGGCTTTCAGAAGATGTCAGAGTTGTCGGTGTACACAAAACACGTGGCACACGCCGATTGGCTGAGATGGTGGCTAAATGTACAACTATTTTTCATCTCTTCCACATGTCAATCATTCATTTGTTGTAAGGATTCAACACCCTATTGGCATGCTTTGATTGGTTGTGCATGACACACTTAAGCATGTCAAAAGATGATCTAGCATAGAAGGGTATGAGGGAAGGGCATGTGGAGAAAATAGAGGAAGGTGCAGAGGGTGCGCAGAGGGAGTGTATGTGATGTGCACATAGGGAGATGAAGAAAACTGGTGAGCAGAGAACATATGGTTAAGGCACAACTATTACAAAAAAATGGGTGTGGCGTGTGAAGGGCCACGAACTTAGTAGTAAGTGCAAGGCACAGAGGATGAGAAGAAACTCACTAGGGAGAAAGTGAACGCATGAAAGGTGGGTGCAAGGGGAATTCGAAGGAGAAGAGGAAGAGGGTGCGTAGGTAACTACGACCAAGGGAATGTGCCAAGTGATTTTGAGTGCGTGTAATTCTTCAATAGATAACTTAGGGCCAGAATGTGTATGCAAGTTATCCAAATCGCTAGGAGAGCTATTTGGATAACAGTTTTGGTGACTTTCGGGGCCATCTGCCTGTTAGATGAAAGAGATCAGTAGCCTAAAGCATCCATTGGGCATGGAGTCTACTTGTTCAATTATGAAAATGCCCTTGTGATCACTTGAGAATCATTTCTACACTCTGTTCTGAATCTCACAACTAATGAGAGAAGCTCTGCACTCTGGAAGTAACAAAAGAGCGCGCGTGCAGGAAGCACATGAGAGGAAAGAACTATGTACAAACAAACAATGTGCACAAAGCACACTTAGAGGAATGAAACTACTTAATATATACAACATGATGTAGCAAACCTAATGGAAGGGTTTGAGATAGATCCCGTTTACTAGGATTTGCAGCATGCTTCCATCCGAATGAGTTAACTCGAAAGATTTTTATTTATAGGACTTGATGATGTATGGGCCACTCCAAAGTGCATCAAACTTTGAATGGCACCCTGGCTTGGCTCTGTCAGCATCCCATTTTAGAACCAGGTCCCCAACTTTGAAAGCTTGAGGCCTAGCCTTCTTGTCAAACCATTTCTTTGTTGCTTGCTGATGTTGTTCTAGCTTGATCATGGTAGAGTTTCTGAGTTCTTCAAGATGAATCAGCTCTGCCATCCTGATTTCTCTCTGATCCACACCTTCAAATTCCAGCTGTTGGGCAAGCACCAATGAATTTAGTTCTAGTGTCAAAGGAAGGGCAGCCTCCTTGCCATAGATAAGCTTGTAAGGTGAAGTTCCTATTACCTTTTTTACTATGATTCTATCTGCCCAGAGCGCACGCAAGACCTTTGTATGCCACTATCTTTGGCTGATGTTCATTGTGCACTTCATGATTCTGATTAGGTTCTTGTTTGTTGATTCTGCCAGACCGTTTCCCTGAGGGTAATAGTTGGAAGAGGTTTTCAGGTAAATGCCCAGACTTAGAGCCCAATCAGTGATTTTAGCACCAAGGAAGGCCTTTGCATTATCAGAGATAATGGTTTGAGGAATGCCAAACCTTGTGACTAAACCTTTGAGAAAGTCAAGGATGACTACCTCAGTTGATTCCTTAAGCACGACAACTTTTTCCCATATGGTGAAGTAATCTCTAGCTTGTCAGCACCCATTTATGTCCAGTGCTTGAAGGTGGATTGATCATGCCTATGAAGTCAAGACCCCATTGCACAAAAGGCTGATCCACTTGGATTGGTCAGAGGGGAAGCACTGCCAATATTTTCTTTCCTGTAAAGAAAGCACATTCCTTACATTTTGTGACCCACCTATGTGCATCTACAAATAGGGTAGGCCAAAAGATACCTGCCATTATGATCTTTATTGTTGTAGTTTTGGCAGAGAAGTGTCCACCAGAGAATCCATCATGAAATTTTGCTAACACTTTTTCAGTTTGTGCACCATTGATACATCTTAACAACACATGCCATCAAGATTCCTTTTGAAGAGAAGTCCATCAATCAACACATAAGGGACATATTGTAACCTCAGATGTCTTCTCTTTGCTTTATTTAAACCAGGAGGGTATGCACCCTCAGAAAGGAATGTGATCATGTCCTTCATCCAGTCACATGCCAGGGTCTATATTATGTTTAAGTTCTACATGCAGAAGGTCCTCATCTAGAAATAATGAAGCCTCAGGTTCACTCTGTGCATCCTCAACAATCTACTTACAGAGTGCACTACCTCTTACCAGCTTTGTGGCCTTAATAGTCACATCATATTCCATGATTTTGGTCACCCATCACTCTCTTCTCACTGATTTCTGCTCCCATGATGAAGTCTCTGACAGATGAGTGGGAGACTAACACCTTGATGTGATTTGTGGTGAGCATGCTCTTGAATTTCTTGAGCACACACATGATGGTGAAGACCTACTTCTCCATGTGACTGTATTTCAATTCATAATCCTTCAGCATCTGGCTGAAGAAGGCCACTGGTTGTTCTAGCCCTTGTTCATTTTTCTGTGTTAGGATAGCAGCAATGCTTACATCAGCACCATAAGCATAAAGGATGAAATCCTTTGAGTAATCTGGATTGATGAGTGTTGGCACACAAGCAATCTCTTTCTTGATCTTGTTGAAGCTTTCTCTTCCTTCTATTGTCCATCTGAAGGCTATGTCCTTCTTGAGCATAAGGGTGATGGGCCAAACCAGTCCCGCAAAGTTAGGGATAAAGTGCCTAACAAAGTTAATCTTGCCAAGGAAGGACTGTAAGGCCTTTTTGTGTGCCGGTAGGGAAAGGGCTAGGATGGCTGAAACGTGCTCAGGATCAATCACGATACCATCTTTCGAAACCACATGGCCCAAGAGCTTTCCATGAGCCACCACAAAATTACACTTCTTGGGGTTAAGAGATACCCCAAATTCTCTACATCTCTCAAAGACCTTTTCCAGGTGTGCCATGTGATCTATGCCTTGCTTTGAGAAGATAGTTATATCATCCAGGTAAACCAAGATGAACTCATTGATGTAACCTTTGAAGGCAATATCCATGGCGCACTGAAACGTTGTGCCCGCATTTGATAGACCAAAGGGCATTTTCTGGTATGCATATGTTCCCCACTTGGTTGTAAATGTTGTTTTGAATTGATCCTCTTCCTTGACCAGGATCTGGTTGAAACCCAAATACCCATCTAGCATGGAGAACATCTACAAACCAGCTACGGTCTGCAGAATCTACTCCATTGAAGGAAAAGGATAATGATCCTTTAGAGATGCCTTATTCAAATTTCTAAAATCAACACAGAGTCTAATTTCACCATTTTTCTTGCACACTGGAACAAGATTCATGACCCATGTGGAATATTTGATGGGAAAGATAATTTTTTCCTCAATGAGTTTGGATAACTCCTTTCTCATGAGGGGCTCTATTTTTGGATTGACTGGTTGTTGCTTCTGTCTGACGGGATTTATACCAGGATCAAGGTCAATGGAGTGTTGAGAAACACTTGGATCAAAACCTTTGAGGTCTTCATACTCCCATGAGAAAATGTCACTGTATTTTTGACAGAGAGAGATGAAGGCCTATTTTTCTTCATGTGCACAAGTCCTGCTGAGCAGCAACTCTTTTCCACGTGTAATATTAATGGAGGAGTAGTCCTCCTACATGGCACACATGTATCTTTCTTCACCCTTGAACTCATCATCAGGGCTGAACATTTTCTCTAAGGTGACCAGCCCTTTAGGAAACCTATTTGTCTTCAGCTATATTACTTGGTCACCATAGTTGTCATGCAAGTCAGCTTGCATACTTGATGAAAATTCAGCTTCATTTTAGATAAATTGGATGATCTGCATGTCACTATCGAACACTTTCCAGCTTGTGTTATTGTCTGGGATGGATGGTCTGATTACCATCTTAATGTGCTGAGTGTTTCCTTTGACAAAGTCCTCAGCAGGAGAAAACTGTGAACCGAGCGCGGCCATTTGGTCAGCTTCTTTGTTCATTATGCATGGGACTACCTATAGATTAAGGGCATCAAATCTCTCAAGTAGGTCCCAAACTCTATGTTTATAAGCTTTAAGAAGCTTATTCTTTGTCTAGAATTTGTTGGTGACCTGGTGGATGATCAATTATGTGTCCCCAAAGATCTGCAGTGCTTTAATTTTCTTCTTTTCAACAATGAGCAAGCCATGCACCAGTGCTTCATACTCTGCCACATTATTAGAGCATGCAAACTACAACCTATGTGTGAAGAAGAATTTCTCATCCTTAGGGGAAATGAGAACCACTCCTGCTCTTGCACCATTTCTGCTTCTGGATCCATCAAAGTATAACTTCCATAGACCAGTTTGAACTTTGTCTCCCATGAGCGCACGTGAAAATGTAGTGTCTTCTTCTAGAATGCAATAAGTACCAAACCCAATTTCATAGGCTTCCAGTTCTTCAACATAGGGATCAAATTTGTGATGCCTTTCCACCCATTCATCAAGTACTAGGTCTGGAACAGAGGGTGGAAGAGACTACTCTTCAGGAACTGAAACTTGTTCTTCTTGGATAAGACAATTGGCTTGGAGAGGGGATAGGACATATGGCTCTACATGATAAGAAAATATAGGCTCAGCTTGTATGGTAAACCGGGTACCATACCTTGTCTTGAGTAACATATGAGACCAATCAGAAGACAAGTAACCACCCACCTTGGCAGTAAATTCTCTCGATAGACATAGGGAAAACAAAGGAGGCAGGTCAATGATTGACACATCTTGAGTAATTTTCAGGCTTGGACATGCATGGAGGGTTAACTCAAGATCCTTGATGACTCCTAAGGTGGTTACAATTGAGCCATCAAGTTGTAGGACTCCTTTAGACAAAGGGCTATATTTCAAACCTAAGACATCAGCTATATTTTTAGGCATAACCGAAGTACTAGTGCCTGAGTCAATCATGTAGTTATGCACTAGGTGTTTGCCTATAATCAAGGACATATAGAAGGGTGGGGTTTTAACAAATTTACTTACTTGTTTCTCCTCTTCTTGGCAGATTCTGACAGAAGCACATGGCTTGTGCATAACTAGGTCAGTGCGCGGGAGTTGTGCCAGAGCTTCATGCAATAGGTCCCACTGAGATGGAATGGTCAGGGCATCCCACATTGTGATGTTTATGTTTGTTCTCTTCATCTGGTCAACAATGTTGAATGGAAGCCCCCCCATCTTGTGTATTTGGGGAACAACATCCCTTCTTGACTGTTCAGGTGCAAAAGCCTGAATTTTAGCTGGGGTAGAGGCTTGGCCTACCAAATGAGGGGCGCGTGTTGTTTCAGATGGAGCTTTATGAGGGGCCTCCTGCATAGGGATTTGAGCATTTTTACTACATGATGCCTTGTCTGATTCTTTCTTCTTCTGAGGATCTTTTGATTCTGAGGGTATAACCTACGTGCCTGATTCTAATATTCTTTTCTTGTATCTCATGTTGTCTGCAACTTGGGCACATGGTCTGTTTGTATCTTCTACAGCTTGGTTGATTGCACAGAAGTCCTCTACACCAAAGAACATCAAATTGGACTCTAGAGGAACTTCTGGTCCTTCTAGATTATCTGCTTCATGGGTGCTTGTTGAGGGCTCACAGGATGAAGCATTATGGATCATGAAGGCTTGGGTGCATGCAACATTAGCACAATGGTACTGACTATGAGGCATTTTGCAAGGGAAGCACCATTCTGACTCTTGAGCCAAGTTGTTCTGAACTGGAACAAGTGCTCGGCTCACGCTGGGTGCTGGGAGAGAAGTTGCAGGAGGAACAACTTGCAAGGGTAGATGTGCATTAGGCTGTCATCTGTCATTCTGTTGATTGGGCACATATCTTTGATTTTCGTATTGATTCTACCAAGGTTGATTACCTTATCCATGCGCCTAATTGGAATTTCCTCTATACGGTTGCACCTGTTGCTTTTCCAATGATATGACCTTGTTTGATAAATTTCTGATCAAGGCCTTCAATTCTTCATCTTCCTTTTGTTGTGATGGAGAATAGGATGTTGAGGCAACTGGTTGTGTGTTTTACTCAGGGATAGGAATAGGGGCCACAGAAGGTTGGGGTGCCTGTGATATCTCTAGGAACCAGGGCATGGGTGGTCTAGGAGCCAACTTTCCCACCTAAATGAGACTATTTTCTACCCTTACTGTAATGCTATAAGCAACTGGTAAAGTACTACCTCACATAGATTGGATCATAACTAAAATTTCACTATTGAGCACCTTCAGATAATAAAGGAAAGCATGTTGGGATGTAGGTCTTACCACAAGGGAATTTATCCCAAGTCTTCTGAAATATGATGTTGAAATCAGTTATCTACTCATTAGGCGCCCTCCTTGTTGTTGTTAGTTGCTCCACCAAAGATAGGTGATTTGACTTGTATTCAAAATAATTACATATAGGTTTTCCTAACTCATCCCAAGTGCTAATAGATAAAGTCTCAAGCCTTTATACCACTGAAGTGCTTTACCTTTGAAAGAGGCTGCAAGCAACCTGACTGCTACATCATTATGTGTGATCAGATAGAGTGAACACACATTTTCTACATCCTAGATATGCTCCTGAGGGGTGACTTGATTCTCACCAGTAAAGTAAGGAATACTCTTGAGCGTGCCATTTGGCATATCATGTTGCACGGCCAGGAGTAAGGGACTCCCTCCATCAAATTTTGTAAAGCTTCTTAATGGAGGAGGTTACTGATGCACCATTTCAGGGTGTGCAGGTTGTGTGTTTTGAGGAGGAGTTGAATGGGCGTGGCACGCTTGGAGATAGAGATGTGCACACAATTTCTGGAACGAACTCTTCTTAGGGATAGCTGGAGGTATTCAAAAGAATCTTTAGCTATTGCACTTCTTCTTGTGTGCACCCTTCTCATGAAAGGCACTCAGGACTGCTGAAACAAAGATCTTAAAATGTTGGGAGTCACCAGATGTGTTTGAAATGAGCCTCCAAAGGCTGAAACACTAAGTTCACACACCAGAACATAGAGATATGAAATTTGAGACTTCAATGCTTGTCCCGCCAAGCGTGCCAGAAACTGTTGATTTCTCAAACATGCACCCACATCTTGGATCTTGGAAAGGGCCAAGGTGTTTGAGACCACAATGGAACCATCCCCAAGTTGTGGGACCTTGTGAGCTTGGGACAGATCTCTGGAGAAGGCTGGTTCCTCTATCTATTTCTACTACTACTGCTACTCCTAGTGCTGAAGGGAAAACTAAGCTAAGAATGCCAAAGGACCAGGGAAAGAAGGATAACATGAAGTAAACTACACTAAAAGGTGATAGCACCAGAAAAGAGGGATGAACACTATCTGTTCTGAGAAAGAATGATAGGGAATGTGTGAAAGGAGGCTAGGCACGAGTAGCACAGCAAAACATGCATTCACCAAATCATTCTCATGGAACACAACTAAATATGGAACTGTAGGGGACTTGAAGTAGCACAACCAACACACAACATAAAAGAAAAGGCAAGAAGAAGGAATGCAAACATGTTAGGATAGAGAATAGTCACAAAATGATGCTTCTATTACTTCCAGAAATGCACAGAACTGTTACAATGATGAAGGAGGCCGATATCCACATGCAAGAGCCATACATAGAGGTCTGCAACTCAAAATACAGAAAATATGGTGTCCTTAGCAAAATGTGTAAGGATCTAGAGTGTCCAACATAACAAATGAGCCTTGCTCTTACATTTATAGATGAATCCATGGAGGAAGAAGGGAAAAGGAGGGAAAACCTGAATTTGAAACACAACCACCAACAAGAAGCATTCAATGTCTGTAAATCCACTTGGAAATCTATGAAATATGCTTCCCCATGCTTGTTTGACACGTTGAAGACAAAATAATGTGGATCATACCAAATTGGGTGGTTGGAGCAATCAGATCTACTCATCAATGTTCAGAGAGACATTTTCCCATTTCTCACCTACCAGATCCGCCAGAATTTGAATTTTGAATTTTTGGCACTGTAGTTGATGTCAGCAGCTCTCTGACAAGTCCAGGCGCATGTCGATCTGAGCTCTGTAGCTGATGATATGGCTGTCAGAAGATGTCAGAGTCATCGGCATACACAAAACATGTGGCACACACTGATTGGCTGAGATGGTGGCCAAATGTACAACTATTTGTCATTTCTGCCACGTGTCAATCATTCATTTGTTGTAAGGATTCAGCACCCTGTTAGCACACTTTGACTGGTTACACGTGACACACTTAAGCATGTCAAAATATGATCTAGCATAGAAGGGTATGAGGGAAGGGAGCACGGAGAAAATAGAGGAAGGCGTGAAGGGTACGTAGAGGGAGGACACACGATTTACACGAATACATGGGGGAGATGAAGCAAACTGGTGAGCAGAGAACATATGGTTAAGGTGTAACTATTACAAAATAATGGGTGTGGCACGCGAAGGGCCACAAACTTAGTATTAAGTGTGAGGTGCATGAGATGAGAAGAAACTGACTAGGAAGAAGGTGAACATGCGGAAGGTGGGTGCGAGGGGAAGTGGAAGGAGAAGAGGAAGGGGGCGCATAGGTAACTATGACCAAGGGAATGTGCCAAGTGATTTTGAGCACGCGTAATTCTTTAATAGATAACTTAGGGCCAGAATGTGTATGCAAGTTATCCAAATCACTAGGAGAGCTATTTGGATAACATTCTAGCCACACACCATACCAGGAAAATATGATTGCTCTTGTTCTTGGATAGACATTTATAACCAAGGATAATATTTCAATGCTTGCTCATAAAGAGAAAAACTCAAAATTATTTCAAAAACCCTGTCTAACTGTTGGAAAACCCGACTGTGCATGATTTTAAATTTCTGCTAGCAAATACTTAGTCGATACATGAAGAAAACATTTCAAAAATTTTACAAACAAAATGCGAGGTCTCCACATAAATTTTATCAAAATTTTGTGAAATTGGGTTCAAGGAAACTCTCTATTCGAGAAAAAATATTTTTAGAAAACCTTAGTTTAGGGTATCTATCACAGAGAAGCCTGAGAACATGTAAAATTGAATTTATCTCAAATTTTTGACTTGAATAAAAATTTCAAGCACCTATGAAGTCATAGGAATGTATTTCATCTATTCATCCTTGTGAGAGTTTTAATTCCTTCATATTTTGCTCCAAGACATCAAAAATTGTAGTGCATGGTTCAAGAAGTTAGCTATACAGTCACTTTGTTTAAGCAAGAGAACTTAAAACAAAATAATTTGACTTATTCCCCAAAGAAATAAATACCTTGAGTATATAAATTTCAGCACTAGAATCTTCAAATGAGGGGAACACCACTTATTTCAAATTAAATTTGAACCTCAAATGGAAAACAACTTAGTTGCATGCCTGAGTGTGAGCATGTCAAGATTCCAAGAGTCCAGGACAACATAGTAAGATGATTTTACACCTAGATATTCATCTATAAACCATTCCAAATGAAAAAATACCTTACAAATAATTTTAAAGAAGATTTGAGTTATTTTTGTGACCATTTCGCCACTATTGGGTTCTTGTACAAGATCAAACTTGATAAGGAAAACTTGCCAATCCAAGACCACTGAAGAGATTATCTAATAAACTCACCTTGACATCTTATGCGAGGAAAAATATAAGCTTGAAGGGATTCTTAGAGGTTCCAAACCACTGTTAGCACTCACAAGATTGATTATAATAACAAAACAACTCATCTTTAACTTAAAGACTCAAGACACATGCCAAGAAGGAGAATAATCTTCTTTGAAGAATGTTCGTAACTTTTTCGAAACAAGTCCAATTGATTTGAAAATTTTGGCATTACCTCACATCTGGAGTCTAATAAAAAAATTATTCCATGATTTATCCGAAGAATCCCTCATATGTTTTCTTGAGTATGAAGAATACAGGAGCCCCAAAATGCATTTTTCAAGAAGGTTATTTTAGAGAAAATTGAATAATTCAAAATCCCCATTATAGAATCTGATGAAATTTGACATGGAGTACTAAAAGACATCCCTATACACATTACATGTGTTTGTAAGCCATAGGTTTTCCTGTAAAGCTATGAAAAATCTTAGTTTTGTTAGTAAACATTGTTAGTTCTTAAAGCCACTTTCTGCACATTCTTGAATTTTGACTCTAGGAGCTAAAATGAGCCTTGTTTTAGCTTAAACATGTTGTAGATAGTATTCCTAGGATTTTCCCATACTTTCATGACCATGCCATAACCTTTACAAACTTGTTATATCTCAACAGGCACCAGAAGATAACCAGAAACTATCCTGAAAGGGAACTTCCAATAAACCTTCACGTCCCTGACTTCTTCACTTCACCAATCAACCATTTTTTCCATCAATACCACTTGAAATCAATGACAATACCACTGAAAATTAATGGATTCCAACAAAGGGCAGATTCATCAGTTTATTCTTGAAGCTTCTCTTGCTCCACTTCTTTCTTAGGCGTTTCATCATTCTTCTCTGCCTCTTTTAATTTATATTTATTCACATACACTTTGGTTCTTGAATCCAAGGGTGAGGAGGAAGAATTAAATTGTGTTGGAGCCTCTTTCTAAGAAGTAGAAGATTCTTGGTATGAGGATGTCTTAATTATTTCTTTGTATTATTTCAATCTCTTCATGAACCAGTGTCGTGTTCTTAACAATATAGGGTTATTTACTTCAATAGGAAAATCCCTATCTTTTAGAGACCAATAAATTTTTGGTAGAGGTGTACATTGAATAGATATTATGTATTATACAAAATAAAAATCTAAATCATCATCTTTAAGGCCTTCAGAAACATTGTATAGGTTGATGTATTTGATCTGTTGCAATGATAATCTACCAAGGTTCCTTTTCCTCACCTCATATTCATTTTCATATTCATCCCAGTAGTCTTCAAAGGTGGGAACATGATAATAAGTAATTATGAGATTCTTTGAAATAAATACCTTACTATAAAAAGAGGACCTTCTCTGGAAAGTGTGGAATTTAAAATCCTTAATAGTTCTCTCAACGTTTTGTGCATCCAAATAAGATCTACATGTGTAGTTCCCCAGAAAAATAGGGAATTGAATAACTAAGATTTTCTTGTCTCTGCATGTTCTGTGTAATACATACAACTACCTATAAAGTTCTACTAAGATCACTTTATCATTGCAATACATCGGTAGCTTGTAGGGTATTCCATCAAATCCAGCTGTCTTGATGTATGAAAATTTTCTAAATTGGATAAATAGGCTGCCATATGTGGAGATCAACTTCTTTACTTCTGAAGAAACTCTCTTAGCTATATTCCTTCTAAGAGACTGACCAAGTACATTGTAAAGGCATCATTCACCCTCCTGTGATGAGTCTTTTTTTTCATATTCGAGATGAAGGTAGAATTCATATACCAGTGAATTTTTCTTATCCTCCTATGTGGATAATTCTATCCATGCCCTATAAGCTGTTATGGTGTACATCAAATAGGAAGTCATGTAAAAGGTCTTACTTTGATGTAATTTTCCTAATTGTTGACTTTTATTTTCACATATGATTTCCCCCTAATTCAATCTTTGTTTATCTTCACATACGACATTGATGTACATGCACATCTAGTACTAGAACTCATTAGTTGAAGGAATTCTCATCATTATTTCCAAGAATGTGATCATATTTGATAGTTCTTCCTTGAAATCACTTTTGTAGAGAACTTTAGGTAGTTTAGAACCTCCCTTATTTTTGGCTTTGAGTCAGGACTTGGCAATCATGGTTTTATAATTGTCTTGATTCTGGTGAAAGAGACTTTATGCTTCAGTCTTGGTCAATATTTTGGAGTTTTCAAAGATGGGGATTTTTAAAGCCACACTAATGTAGTGGGAATATAATTTAGCAATTATTTTTCCTCAAGGATCCTTGATTTCATTTTTTTTAGGGGCAAAATTTGATGCACAAGCTAGGATAGTGTTAGTGCATTATACTAAAATGGGAAATCTAGCAACATAGACAATTCCACTATTTTCTATACATTGGGCAATCACAGTGGGGTATCTTCAAAAATATGGGCCCAAAAAACATCTAGATTCATATGCCTCACATAAATGACTCCTATATTGGGAAATTAGGTTTCAATGGAAGAAATGTGCTTGTATCCTCCATATTGGAACTTCATTGTGGATATACCAGGTAAAAATAAGAGAAAATGGAGGATCAACTATGGGTTTCAAGAAGTATTTGAAGGATTGGGTGAAAGGTTCCTCCACAATGGTTCTAATGCAATTTGATATTTTGAATTTGGATTAAAAATGAATAAATTATGAGCAAAAACCTCTTTCTAGAGCATGAGAACATAATGGATAATGCACAATGAAAATTTGACTAACAATGGATAAAAATGGCTAAGTTATGGTATTTTATAGCAATAGGGCTTGAAAATGGAGTAATTTAGTGCATGGATAGTGTAATGCGGAGGTCAGATGGCTCATGGGAACTCATTAACTCAACATTGTGCTTATTGGTTATAACGGGTGCACGAGGAACTCAGAGGTCATAGTGAGGTGTGAGAATTATGGAATTACAGGGAGCACAAAGATGTGGGGAATAAAGGTCCCGAGAGAAAAAGTTTTGTCCATGTGGCCAATCTCTGCATAGGTTGTGAAAGTAAGGCTTATGGGTTGGAAAGCAGTGCATGGAACCAATACTCAAGAAAAAAACTTCCTTTGGTTCCAACATTTACCAAAAAACCCCTACAAAGGGAAAATCAATGCAATGCGGAAAAAAATGTTATGCGGGGAACCAAGACCAAGAAAGAATGGTTCCTTTGGTTACAAAAACTCCCGCAAAATCTGCAGCGAAGGATTCAATAAGGAAATGAGGGGAACAATGAAATGTGAGGAAGATACGAACTAGTTCCACTGAGATATAGATTAGGGATGAAAGCCTCACAAATATATTGAAACTCAATAAAATAAAATTACAATAGTGATGGCTGTAATATTTACAGATATTACACAATCATATGCAGATAAATTTGATGTTGAATAGGTACAACAAAATACACATGGGATGTAAACTATTACATGAATAAAACTAAAAATGGTTATAAAACAATATGAGAGTAACAAAAAATATTATGTTTGTAATAAGAAAACCATATAGCTATGTAACCAATAATTAAATAACTATAGTGTTACCTATGCTAAATTAACCTAGGTAAACTATGTTTTACCTAACATTCCACCCCCCCCCCTTAATTTTGCATTTCCTCAAGAGACAAGGAGAGGAACTCTCTGAACAACTCAAACTTTTCATGTGCAAGTAACTTTGTGAAGATATTTTCTCGTTGTTCAACTATTGGGAAAAACTGAAGCTATATTTTATGTTTCAAGACATGCTCGTGTATGAAATGGACATGTACCTTGATATGCTTGATTATCTCATGAAACAATGGATTGCTAACAAGTTTGAAAATACCCGCATCATCAACATACAAGGTGGTATTTTTTCCTTTGGTACTCCAAGTCCTTCAAGTATGAGACATAGCCATATCTCTTCGTAGACAGACCCCCCTGCAATACGATATTCAAATTCTATAGAAGAGCCAGAATTTTTTTTTATTTCTTGCTTCCCCATGATATCGGTCTAGATACCAAAAAGAATACAAATACAGAAGTGGATTTCCCATCATCAATGTTACCTACATGATATAGATCTAAATATCCAGTCAAGAAGAAGTTATCATTCTTCTTGTACCCTAGACCAAGATCCAATGTACCATTAAGATATCTCAAGATCCACCTTGCTACTTTCTAATGACAAAATCTAGATTGTTGCATGAATCGTGAGAGATAGATGAATGAAAAGATGATATCTAGTCTAGTATAAGCTAGGTAAATGAGACTTCCAATAAACTATCGATAGAGAGTTACATTTACCAGAGGAGATGGATCTGAAAGTTTTTAATACAATCTCGTCTCTATGGGTGTAGTAACTTGTGTGTAATCCATCATCCTAAATTTCTTAAGTGTTTTCTTGGTATACTTCAAGTGAGAAACAAATATGTGATTATCTTTGTGTCATAATTCCAATCCAAGACAGTACTGCATGATCCCAAGATCTATCATGTCAAATGATCGATTAATATTTTTTTTGTAGCATCGGCCATCTTCAATGTGTTGCAAGTGATGACTCAAATGTCAACATAAACAAAAAATATCACAATCTATCATCCTTTCCTTTTGAGGTAGAGATTGGGATCATATGGATTTTAGAAGAATACATGCTGAATAATATTCTCATCAATCTTGATGTACCAAGCCTGAGGTGCCTTTTTAAGGCCATGTAGAGATTTCGTGAGTTTACATACCTTTTTTTCTTCACCATGTATGAAAAATCCCTTAGGTTGAGTCATGTAGAATTCTTCATGTAGATCTTAGTTCATAAAGGCACTTTTCACATCCATTTGATGGAATTTCCATCCAAACTGAGTAGTTAGAGCAAATATCATCTTGATCGTTTTGATCTTAGTTATGGGAGAAAATGTCTCCTCATAATATATGCCTTCCTTTTGTGTATACCCCTTTGCTTCCAGTATTGATTTTTTACTTTTCTATGGTCCCATCTAGGCTGTAATTTGTTTTATATATCCATATGTAACCAATGGGTTTCTTCCTTGGTGGAAGATCGACAAGATTTCGAGTGTTCTTTTTCATCACTGACTGATACTCAACATCTATGACATCTTTCCAAGATTTGGATTGTAGTTATTCTTGCAAACTAGAGGGCTCAAAGATTTCAACAACTCTACTCATTAAATCAAAGTTTACCTCTTCTTGTTCCCATGGTCCAGTGTTGGATGTATCCAGTGGAGCATCCAATTTTACATCTCGAATCATATTAGTATACCACTTTGGCACACATTGTACTATTCCCGTGGGTTGTAGTTTTGTATGATCATCACCATCATACCCATCATCACTATAATTATGAGTGGGAACATCAGCTTCTATTTTCACAACAGGTGAAATATTAGGTGAGTTTGGAGAAGGAGTCTAAGCTTATTTTTTCTCAAAGAAATCAACATCTCTGCTAGTGTAGACTTTTCTGGTCTTCAGATTCATCAATCTATACCCAAGAGCCTCTTCACTATAGCCAATGAAGATAATATTTTGAGATTTCATATCCAAATTCTTTTTATTCTTCTTGGGTATGTGCATGCTATATTTGCACCTGAATACTCTAAGGTGTGCAATGGATGGCTTCTACTTCGACCATGCTTCATGTAGAGTTACTCCATTAAGAGAATCTATGGGAACTCTGTTCATCAAATATAATGTTGTCTTCGCTACTTCTTCCCAGAATGTCCTCTCTATTCTAGAATCATCAATGATGAAACACACCATCTCCATGATAGTACAGTTCCTTCTCTCAATGATACCATTCTACTGTGGCATGTGTGGAGGAGGCATATGTCAATGAATCCTGTGAGATTGAAGGTAGGATTTTAACTCATTACTGGTGAATTCCCTCCTCGATATGAGTGAAGAGATCTAATATGACGATCAGTCTCATTATCTATAGCCACTTTTAACTTTTTGAAGCTCTCAAAATTATCACGTTTATTACAAAGATAAAATATCCACATTTTTCTTGAATAATCATCAACACATAGCATGAAATACTGAAATCCATAATGAATAGGTTGCATCAAACTATAAATATCGATATGAAAAAAATCAAGCTTACCTAGAGCTCAATAAATACTTTTATGGAATGAAGATTTTTGTTTTTTACCTGCTAGGTAGTTAGGACACTTATTTCTATCCTTCTTGAGAAATGGAAAGTCTCTCACCATGTTTTTCAGATGAAGCATTTCGAGACATTTGAAACTTATGTGACCAAGTCTCTGATGCCATAACTATTTAGAGGAATAATTCTTAGCCACAAGTTCCTGATCATCCCTATGGACAAAGTCAAGCTGGAACATGCCTCTCACATTGGAGGCTTTTGCAACAATTTTTGAGCCTCATATTTATCTTGAATCAAACACACTTTCTTACCGGAATGGCTATCAAAGTCAATCTTCAAATTATGATCTAGAAGTTGATTCACTAATAAAAAAATCTTTGTTAACCTAGGAACAAATAATACATCTATTAAGATACAATTTCATGAACCAAGAGGTAGAGAAATGTTCCCAATACCTTATATTGTGTAAGAAGAATCATCACCTAATGAAACATGATTTTTTGAAGGTGTGTCCCTCATGGTGATAAACCAGTCTTTGTGCTTAGTCATGTGTCGAGTGGCTCCCAAATCAACATACCAAACAACACTAGATGACATGGATGGTTCACTGGAACGAGTAGTGTACAAGAAGTACTCATTTTTTGAATGATCTTCTTGCTCAACTACATTACCTTCCTAATGGAGTTTTCTTCGCCAATTCCCCTTCTTCTTCCCTTGTTTGTAATAAGATTATCCTTGATGAGAGTACTAATTATAAGGTCCATAACAGCTTGATGAACCTTTCTTGTATGTATTGAACCAAAAATACTTCAACTCATGTCCTCGTGTTAGAATGTGTTGTATATTTTGTATACTGTATACCCAAGAGTATTGTACACCTCTTCCACGAGCGTTAGTAGGGGTCTAGGGATATTTTTCCAAGAGCATAGATACATTATTTTTATTTATACATATATATGGGTGGTGTAATAATCCATGAATTATGGGGAACCGTTATGGGTGTTTATTAGCCCATGGTTTTGGTACCAATTGTATTATAAAAACACTTTGACGGTTTCTTACTGTTTTGCTTACAAATAGCTGGAGATGTAGTAGGGTAAATCAGAACTTGGAAGCACATTATTGTAATGTAAATGATTAAGTTAATGCAATAAGAGAGAGAAGTTATTATGTTTGGTTTTTTCCCGAAAGAGTTTTCCAGGTTAAATCTTGTGTTTTTTCATTTGTTTTCTTTGATTATCTTGAATATTATTTTCAATATAGCTTCTTTTTTATTAGTTTATCAAATTGATTCTCTTCATTTGGTATCGAAGCTAGGTTTTAGCTTTTATGTGACGAGTTAGGGTTTCTAAAACTTGTAATAATTTTTTTTGAGTGGGAGCTCTACCGGTGAATTTTTCAAGTAGAAGAAAATGATGGAAAGCACAAGGATCGAAATCAAAAAATTTAATGGCCAACATTTTGAGTTATGGAATCTCAAGATGGAAGATCTTCTTATGGATAGAGATCAATGGATTTTTGTGTCTAGAGTCATGCCCATGGGTATGGAGGTAGAGGACTGGGAAAAGATCAATAGGAAGGCAAGGATTTCAATCAGAATGTGTCTGTCAGATTCAATTTTGTTGAATGTGTCAAATGAGAAATCTGCTCAGGTGTAATGGGAGAAGCTGGGGACTTTGAATTAGACAAATTCTCTGGTGAACAAATTGTTCCTCCAAAAGAAGCTATATTCATTGAGAATGAATGACAGAGACTTTTTTGTAAAAAATCTAAACGTTTTTAATACTGTGTTAAGTCAGTTGATTTTTGTTGATATTAAAATGAAAGAAGAGGATAAGTGTATTACTCTTTTGTGTTTTTTACCTGAGTCTTGGGATAATATAGTTATGGCTATTACTAGTACTATGACAAAATTATTAGTTAAGGATGTAGTCGTGGCCTTACTATCAGAAGAAATGAAGAGGAAATCCATTGAGGATTATCAATCCAAGGATGCCTTATATGTAAGAGGTTGTACCCAAGAGAAAAGGAGGAAGAGGCAAGGACAGTTAAATTCTAGAAGTAAATCGAAGACTACTAAAAAAGATAAGAGGAAATGTTGGAATTTTGGTAAAACGGGGAATTTCAACAAAGACTATAGATCTAAGAAGGTAGAAAAGGGTAAGTCCTCTGATGATGGTGGATCTTCATATATAAAAGCCTCTAATGAAGACTCAGGAGATTTGTTTTTGGCGGCTTCTAGCTTGCATGCATGTGACAGTGCATGGTTGTTTGACTTGGGTTCCTCTTTTCATATGACACCACACAAGGAGTGACTCTATGAATATGAAAAGTATAATGGAGGTTATGTATATCTGGGAGACAACTCAACTTGCAAGATCATTGGTCATGGGAGAATCAAGATAAAGGTTTTGAGAAGTGAAAATGGCAGGGAATATTTCTCTAATGCATTTGAGTAATTTTGTAAAGAGTATGGAATAGAAAGGCAGAAGACAACTCCATATACACCACAATAAAATAGAGTTGTAGAAAGGATGAACAAAATGTTGTTGGATAAGTGTAGAAGTATGCTCAGTGGTGCCAGTTTGGACATAAGAAATGGTGAGTGCATGCTATTTGGTTAATAGACCACCAACATCTGCACTTGAAGGGAAAACTCCATAGGAAGCACGAACTGGTAAGAAACCCTCTATTATACATTTACATGTATTTGGTTGTATTGCTTATATGTATATTTTGAAAGAGAAAATAAGCAAGTTAGATAATAAATCTTCTAAGTGCATATTTATTGGATACTCTAATGGCGTAAAAGGATATAAGATTTGGAATATAGAATCACATAAGGTTGTTTTTAGCCGTAATGTAATTTTTAGAGAGCTTAAGAAAATTCCAGAGTAAGAAGCAAAACCAGAGGAAGATCATGTTAAAATTGAGGAAGATGAATATATATCTAAATTTTATGCAACTACAAAAGATGAACAACAAAGAGAGTTGTAAGGGGAAGATTTAGACTGAATTAGATGAGGAACTAGAATTATTTTTAATCAAAAAATCCTATCTTAAGAAGATTAGATCGGCTGAGAAGGTCACCTGAGAGGTATAGTCCTCCTGATTTCCATTCTACTTCTGTTTTATCAATTTTATTTGTTACTGGAGATGAACCCAATACTGTGAAGGATGTTTTTGGATATAATGAAAGAAATTTTTGGAAAAATTCTATGGAGGAAGAAATGGAGTCCTTATATAAGAATAATGCATCGGGAGTTGGGGAAATTAACTCCTGGAAGAAAATAGGTTGGCTATAAATGGGTGTTTAAGAAGAAGTATAATGCAGATTGGAAAATAGAAAAGTATAAAGATCGCCTTGTGGCAAATGGTTTCTCTCAAGTGGAGGGAGTTGATTTTGGTGAGATATTTTCTCTATGTTGCTAAGTTACATTCTATTAGATTTATTTTAGCTATTGTCATTGTTTTCGATCTGGAAATAGAGCAGATGGATGTTAAGACAACATGTTTTTACATGGTTAGCTTGAGGAGGAAATCTACATGATGTAGCCAAAAATATTTAATATCAAAGGAAAGGAAGATTTGGTGTGTAGACTGAAAATTCATTATATGGCTTGAAGCAACCACCAAGAATGTGGAACCATATATTTGACAGGTATGTGTTGAGACTTGGGCTCAAAAGAAGTAAAGTTGACCCCTGTGTTTATTTTAAACATAAAGGTGAATATTATGTTATCATTGTATTATATGTATGATGACATGTTGTTAATTGGTAACAGTAAGAAATTGGCTAGTCATGTTAAATCTCAACTCTCATCTCATTTTGCTATTGAAGGATCTCGGTGTTGCAAAATTTATTTTGGGCATGAAAATAAAAAGATATAGTGTAAATAGGAAACTAGTGTTAAATCAAAGAAAGTATCTTGAGGTGATATTGCAAAGGTTTCAAATGCATGAAAGTAAACCTGTTAGTATTCCTTTTCCTGTTGGTCAAAATTTGTCTTCTGAACAATGTCCTAAAACTGAAGAAGAAATATAGGACATGTCTCAGGTACCATATGCTAGTGTAGTTGGTAGTTTGATGTATGCAATAATTTGTACTAGACATGATATTGCACATACAGTGGGAGTAGTGAGCAGATTCATGTCAAATCCTGGAAAGGAACATTGGACTGTGGTAAAGAGAATCTTCAGGTACCTGCGTGGGACATCTAATTATGTAATTTATTATCAGGGAAAACCTGATGAAAGTAAAACATTAGATCTACATGGTTTTGTGGATTCAGACTAGGGTGGAGACTTGGATATGCACAGGTCTACCAGTGGTTATGTGTTCAACTTGTTTGGTGGAGTGGTAAGTTGGATGAGTAAACATCAAGCAAGTGTTGCGATATCCACCACAGAGGCTGAGTACATGGTAGCTACTCATGCAAGTAAAGAAGTGGTTTGGCTTCGGCGATTGATCTCCATTGTTGGGTTCACTCAAAATGTTGTAAGGATCGATTGTGACAGTAAAAGTGCAATTTTTCTAGCAAAGAACCTCGAGTATCATTTAAGAATGAAACACATTGATGTTCAATACCATTTTGTAAAAGAAATGGTGGAGGAGAAGAAGATACTACTAAGTAAGGTGGACATAAAGGATAATGTTGCTGACTCTGTAACTAAGGTTGTGAGTGCTAAGAAATTTTCTTGGTGCAAAAAATTGATGGGATTGAATGCCTTGAGCTGGTGACTATATAGTAATGTAGCCCCCTTTTGCAAAGTATTAAAAAAGTGGGATAATGTTAGAATGTGTTGTATATTTTGTATATTGTATACCCAAGAGTACTGTACACCTCTTCCACGAGCGTTAGTAGAGGTTCAGGGCTAGACCCGGTTGGGGGGTTTGGGGGCTGGTTCATGAGAAAAAAAATTAGAATCCCTATTTTTCTGGGAGTATAGATATGCTATTTTTATATAGATACATTTAGTTTTATTAACTTCCTATTTCATTTTTTTGCAAGATATTTTTTATTCTTTCTTTGGTGGTAAAGAAAAGAGTGTTGTCTATAGACGAACTTCATGTGGGTTTCAATACTGATTGAAGTATTTATTCATTTGTTTTGTTTTTTTCATGTTATGGAATAAAAAATTATTGTAGAGAGTTTTCATGTTATTTGGTTTGGATTGTTGCATTTATATTTGTAGTTGTCTCCAATCCTTTTTCTGAAATGACATGTGAGGGCATGTGCCTTCGTCAATGACAGGATTCGTTATGTGCTGAGGGGATCTGTCGACACTAAAAGTTTCCTCCGTAATTTCTATTTCATTAATGTATGTATTAGGAATAGGATGTTGTTAAGTATAATTAGTAGTAGCGTTCGATAGAAGATAACGACACTACTAGTACAACGCCGGCAATAATGTATAGTACGGTAATAGTCAAAAGTACAATAGGAATGTTGTGGTAAAAAGTAAATATTTATCGTAAGTGGTCTGGTAATGTTAAAATGTCAAAGTTGGGGTAAGTAGAGAAGTAGGTTCTACATGATTAGGAATTAGAAATATTATATTGGTAATAAGGATAAGGAGCGAGGTCATAAATATTTTATGTATTTTATTTGTAAAAAGTCTAAAAATGTGGAACCCATGTGAAATGATAAGGTTTATCTTATCTTAAAAGATAAGCTTACATGTACAGATAAGAGTTAAGGTATGGAATATGATTCGTCAGATTAGATTTCTTATCCTATCTTAGAGATAAGATGGATAAGCCTGGAAATTCTATAAATAAAGAGGCCACCCCCCTCATTTAGCATAGAAAGAAGTAGTAAGAAATATTGTATGAGAAAGTGTTTAAAGGAAGCCATCATTTTGAAGGTGTGTTAAAGAAGTCATTAAGAGGTGTAATTGTGAAGTTTCTCCCATAGTATTAGTGGAAGGCAAGTGAAGTCAGTAACACTTGAAGTACCTCATGGGTGAGATTGTAACAATTTCATGTTAATATTATAATTTACACTGATATTTCAGATTTATCATCATTCCTTCTTATCATAGTCTATGGTATTCTTGTGTTCTATTTGTTGTTGTGTTTCCATATTCCATCCACCAAACTAAAATCTATGCATTAGTAAATAATCATAGCACGAGGAGTTCCCGGTAAAGAATTATCATAGTGCCGAATTGGTGATGACATTTTGGTTCTGTTGTCAGGACCATTCCTCGTTGGTGGATTTTTTGGAGAGATATTCCCACTTAGTCAAAAATCATTTGGAGGGTAACCTTGTTTTTACTGTGCATATTAGTTACCATGGTAAAGTCACTTTTTGCTATGAATAGTATTTACCGAAGTAAATTCACTTTTTACCGTGAATAGTATTTACCGCAGTAACTTCACTTTTTATTGTTAATAGTGTTTACCACAGTAAAGTCAGTTTTTACCGCAGTAAGTCAAGTTTTACCATAGTTTACCGTGGTCATTTCTATTTTATATTATAGTGATTCCAATTATTTATGCACATAAGTCTTGTTGATTGTACTTGTGGGTTGGTATTTCACTGTGGTTACTTTTGAAAATGGGGAAGATTCCTATTTTTTCAGCCCAATCTAATGAAGATGCTTCCTCTTTCATTCAAGAGTTTAAATGATCTTGAATTTGTAATGGCCTTATAAGAAGGGAACAATGGACTGAATTTTTTCCTACCTTTTTGGATGGTTCAGCCCTTAGGTGGATTGAAACACTAGGTGATAATGTAAAAAACTCATGGGATTTATTATCTGAAAGTTTTATTGAAGAATTTGGTGAACAACAGAAATATAAAGATCTCATGATTGATATCACAAAGCTATCCCAAGGAGAGAAGAAGAAGATAAGGGATTATCATGCTCGTGTTTTAGAGCTAAGGAGGAAGCTCGATGCCCAGATCTGGAAGGAAGGATTAGCGGATGGGTTGATGAATGGCATGGATAAACTCCTCTATAAGCACTTCATTCTTGGATGACCCAGAGATCAGGACACGAGTAAAGTATGGACCACCAGGACCTTGCGATTGTTCCCCAATGAGGCCATTTCGAAGCATCCCAAGTCCTTAACTGCACTCCTCCCATTGCTTTCCTTCACCATCTACATAAAGGTGTGGCTAATGGACAAGGATTCCGACAGGTTATAGAGAGGTTTGATTCTATCAAGCTTCGGACCATGTCAACACCATTTGTGGGAACATCTGGAGATTCAAGCCTTCCATCTACTTATTCATCACCACCAAGGATGAAATATATTGAGGAGCCACTTACTGTGGGACAAGATTATGCCTCCAAGAGAATCCAGGATTTGATCCATTTTGTGCATTTCAAAAATGTGTCCCGCATCGGCCTTGTTGGGATGGGTGGATTGGGAAAAACTCTACTCCTAAAAAAATGTGTTCAATAAAAACCAGGTATAAACTCTTTTCTCCAGTGACAGCTTAATGCTTTGGATTACTATCTCAAAAACTCCCTCTTTCAATGCTCTCAAAAATGATCTTGTCAAACAAATAGCTCTTTGAATAAATAAAATATTGGACAGTAAAGAGGAAGACGAGGTGAAAATATGGTTAAATGAGAGGTTGATCCAGAATAAGTTTTCTCTGTTTCTTGATGATGTTTGGGAAACAAGTGTAAATTCCTTGTTAGCCAAGTTATGTGTGCCTCTCATCTCTCTGCAGCACAACTCAAACATCATCATTGCCACTTCTAGAAGTAGTAGTGCACTGTTACAAGTGAGAGTTCTAGCTCCATCCTTCATCCAAGTGTAAGAGTCGAGGGAAGAAGATAGTTGGCAATTTCTATGCTTGCATGCCTTTCCACACAGTGATGGAATTTTACTGAAGAGCATTGATGAAGAGCTTCATATGCCTAAAAGAGAAGAAGAGGTCAACAGTCCTATAAATTAGTTGGGATGTATGTTGCAGAATTTTTTCTCCTACATCATTTGATTTTAATGGTGAAAGCATGGAAAGAATGCTATTACAACTGGTTAAAATCCCTTCTACAACATCTCTTTTCATATGCATCAGAATGAATTGACTATTGTAGATACAATGGAGTCATAACACAAAAACTTAGGGCATGCAAGCGATGAACAAAACCAAGAAGTCATATTGATATTTTAGACACTTCTTTTGGATTGGTAAGTTATGCTACAGACACCTTACATAGTTCCTTTAATAATTTGTGGATGATACTCTTAGGGTTTAGTCTTTGTTGTTTAAAATAATTTGTTTTTTGAAGCACACTAGCATGCTCAAAACCTCAACAAGACTTCCATGCTTGATACAACCACTCCAGAAAAAAGGGCTTTTTGTTGGCTATAAGAAAACCATTTAATTCTATAGTGCTTGCTAGCTTCAACCATACTCTAGCCTCACAGAAGTCCGTAGCTTGTACCCAGACCACAGGAACACATGCAAAGTAAGATAAGGGATTTCCCACTTCAACTTGAGTAAGCCCCTTTATTGTCTCTTTGAATACATGGAAGCAAAACATTATCACACATTCCAACCACACTTCATGCTCCTCAAAACCATGGGAACTTTGGGTGTGACACAGAACGCATGGTTTCCTCATTTACCCAAAAGCAAAGAGCAAAAAAATTGAAAACTCTAGAAACCCCAAATCTCTCAGAATAAAAATCCAAGAAAATACCCTTTTTAATTTGGGAGAGGTTGATATAATATAGTGTATATCTGTGAGATATCGAGAGAAAAAGTGAAGTTGCATGATTCAAAGACTGGTGGTACAGATAGGATTGTTGAAATTTTTGGTACTCCAGAACTGAACTAAAAACATAGTTGGAATAGGATTGTTGAAATTTTTGGTACTCCAGAATACAACAAAAAACATAGTTAGAAGAACTTCAGGCTATTGATAGATCTTATCAACAATGAATATGAATTTCTTATAAAAAACCCCTTTCTATTATGCTTTGATACATATTTAGCAGGGCATTGGAAACTACATCATCTGACAAAAAAAACCCTTTCTATTATGCTTTGATGAACGTTCATACCTTGTTACAAACCTCTTGTTTTGGTATAGGATGGGAGTATGTTGGGAAAATTGAACTGATCAGGTGGAACACTTGTTCGTTGCATTTTCTGAAACAGTGTCAATACTTCAAATATAGCTTGAGAAGGGAAGTCTGTCACTTAAAGCTGTATCCTTTGCTGAGAAGGGAAGTTTTGGTTTCTAATTGTTTGTATTTAGATGCAATACGTTTAGCAGAACAATCAATTGTTTGCAGTTTCTACCATTTTTTACTTATATGCAACACTTAAATAGCTAATTATTAGGTCTCTATAAAGCATGTAGCATTGAAGGGATTTATATAAGCCATGCTACAGTTTTTTTAAGGTATTTTTACGGATAAGTTTTGGTTTATTTTTAAGTTTTTCCTTTTTTTTGGTTGGGGGGCGTGGGGAGTTGGTTTGAACATTGGACCGTTTGTTCTACAATTTTTGAATACAAAGGATTTTACTATTGTAAATTTTGTGATGTAAATGAGAAATTCATGGGGAGCCATTCGATCTATTATTTTGGGATTTTTCAGTTTTGAGATGGAAATTACAACTAGAAATATTTTCAACGAGATGCCCTTGATTACTTTTCTATACGAGTTCGGTTCATCTTGTTTGAATGGCTATTTTTTGTGTAGTTTCCTATTTTTTCACAACTAATTCAAATATTAGAATGGTGGATTAGTGAATTCCTTAAATTATTTTGAATTTTGTTATGCTAGAATCATTTTATATTTGTAAATAAATCGAGAAATCCTGAAATGATATCCAATTTTGCGATGTCGTAATCATTTTATGAGTACATTGATATTGGCAGTTACAATTTGAAAAAACAGATGGCGAGCTGAATATGGTAAAACATTTATATTAGATCAGTATTGAACACAGTCACGAGTCAGTTAAAGTTTAAACACAGACATCCTTTCCACCCAAATTTTCTACATAAGGAGATGGACCAAATCATCATTCACAGTATCATCTACGTGTGGAAATGGTTTCTTTGTATATTCCTAAAATTTGTTTTTATTATTTATGAATAACCAAAGACTCAAAATTTTCAAATCCTCTAACACCTATGACATGCATGAGATATTTTAAAACTATATCTTACAAGCTACGTAATCTAATATCAATATGTGATAATAATTGTTTATTAATGATCTAACTTGCAAGCTACACAATCTAATATCAATAATAGCTCATGCAGGAGTTCAATTCCTACCATATAATGTCTCTCATATTTATGATACATTTTATGTGGCATAGATGCGTGATCATTTATTGGCATCCAAGGCTTCCCATAAGACAATAAATTCTTGGGAAGTTAGTGAACGTTTGAGACAGTTTTTAATTTAGCCATATGAAGCCTAATTCAATCCTTTGTTAGGATTATGTCTGGCACCTCTAATTTGAAAATGCAAGAAAAGGAAGCGCCAGAAACACATGCAAGCATGCCTTCATTGTCTGTCACATCATTTGGTTTACTGAAAGGACCATGCAATTTATAGTTGTTTCCATCCAAAACTTTGTACATTATATCATTTTTTGCATTTTGAATTGTTTTTAGGGTTAGACTTCATGTTTGCACTTTTTAAATGAAGTGGTTCATCTATATTTCTACACTTACAAAATCAATCACCCATAGTTTAAACAAAATCAACTACAAAAGTAATAACATGCAATAAACAAAACAATTGAATAAATATAGATGGGCCACTGAAAAAGGAGATGTACTATAGAAACAAAAAATTGAAATGTGCTATCCTCAATTCAAATAAAGAAGCAAACAATGTAACTCCTCCATAACCTTTAAGAAACTATTTCTAACCCACCCGTTCGTTCAAACTTTACACCCTCACCCATCCCATTCTATACTTTGAACTATCAATGCTATGTTGCTTATTTCATATTTATGTTTCAATTTTTTCCCTGCTTTAAAAGAAAATGGTTGTATTCCCTTATACACTGACATACTATTGTCTCCTACTACTATGTGGATTGTAAGTACTTTACAGAAAATAAATGAAAATTACTTGCACTTTTGTTATGTACGTATTTGCATCCTTGTATAATACGTAAACGAATTGTATCTTTCCATATAACTAATACTCTTTTCCTTAAGAAAAAATTCAATTTTTCTATACTCAAATTGTTACCTATTACGCATATTTCCCATTGGAACTCCACATGCATTACAATTGTATATAGTTTTATGTTTTCACGTTTTTTTGCATTCGTATGTCATTAAACAATGTATCATTCCCTGCTGACTAGCACAATTGTTTTTCAACAGGAGGTACTCCATAAGTCTGTGACTTCACAATCATGTTAAATCCTATAAAATGAGCCCAATGAAGAGAGA
This sequence comes from Taxus chinensis, assembly GCA_019776745.2. Classification (NCBI taxonomy): domain Eukaryota; kingdom Viridiplantae; phylum Streptophyta; class Pinopsida; order Cupressales; family Taxaceae; genus Taxus; species Taxus chinensis. The sequence continues at coordinate 212,089,034 of CM034153.1, read as the reverse complement.
ATTACATAAAAAATAAAGTATACATAACTACTAAGTAATACTGTTGCAAATTAGATCATAGAACAACGAAAAATTTCTAATATCCTTCAACTTACATCGACCAACAACCTACAATTCCTTGACATTCTAATCTTTCCATCAAATATAACTACTAAAGAATTTCTAACCATCATTCTGCAAGTAACTTCCATGGAAACTAATTTTCATGAGCATACCAATTCCTTCCGTACGAACCCATCTTCACTAACTACTGCCATGTTTCCCCAAATATCTAGGATGCCACATGAAACTATCTCAAGTACCAACCTTTCTTCATTTCCTTGCACATGTATAATTATTTTCTCCTCTCCTTCTGACTACTTTCCACTTTATAATCCACAAACGACTCAAATATAACACCCCATCCCTTCCCATACATAGAGATTTCCCATATTCCCACCCTCCTCACTGACTGTATTGAAGCTCAATGCCAGTTTCACAAAAGAATATATTTGTTGGAGAAATTCAATTTTTACTCAATTTGTTTGGAAAATTACCTTGTAGTTAAAACAATTTCCTTTGAAGGCTTTCCCTCCTGTAATAGATGCAGATCTAAAAAACATGGCCACCTCTTCTCTTTATGGAACAACATAGACCCTGAAAAGAATCATACCATTCTTGTGTGTTTAACCCAAATTGAGGAGATGTTTATCACATGAGTCAATCCATTCCTACAAGTCACGCAAGTACATGGTAAGCAATACAAATACTCAGGACACACCATAAGTTTCGCACAAAACATTACTTCAATAGTAAAGTACCTACCCACTACCTTGGAGATTTGGATGTAGTTCTCATGCAAAGGGAAGGAGATAATTTTAAAAAGTATGATTTCTACGTCACTAGATCTCATGTTTGCGTAACCTTACAATATAAAATCCAACATGATCCCTATTACAAAGATGTCTTAATCGAAGATGATTCCCTTTCCTCTCTATCATTCAAGTTGTCAAATGTTTCCTCCTCTGTTAACACATCCACAGTGGAACGGCCCCAAATGCAAAACACCTCTATAACTCATGATATTTATGTTCCCATTGACTCTGATGAAACATATGAATAGTCATTGTCTTTCATGCCAACACCTCACAATACAAGAATAGAAGAAGAGGCAATCGAACAGTTCTTTTTTAACCACAATGGTAACACTCCACAATCCACAATCCATGAGGGAATCGAAGACGATTGCCGATTTAAAAAGTATGATTTCTACATCACTAGATCTCGTGTTTACGTAACCTTACAATATAAAATCCAACACGATCCCTATTACAAAGATGTTTACGTAACCCTTACAATATAAAATCCAACACGATCCCTATTAATGTCTCATGGTATTCGATGTTCCCATTGTTAACACATCCACAGTGATGAAACACCTCTATAACTCATGGTATGAAACTAGTCTTATGAATAGTCATTGTCTTTCATGCCAACACCTCACAATACAATAACAGAAGAAGAGGCAATCAAACAGTTCTTTCTCAACCACAATGGTAACACTCCATAATCCACAATCCATGAGGGAATCGAAGATGATTTCCAATTAAAATGGCCTGGGGATTAACTATCTACAAGTCCCAGGGAATTACTTTGCATAGAGAAAATGTCGACATTAGAACCACTGAAAGGCAAGGTCTGACATTCACATCTTTCTCCATAGTTCCCTCATTTGCAAATCTACGCATTTCACCTATTTTTTCATTCAAAAGGTACTCAAATATGGCGCACGTACCAACACTTGGAGAAAGAAGAAAGGAGGAAGCATGAATACTATCACTCAACCCCTTGTACATACTACCCTCTGCTTTGATAGCATCTCCACTACTACTATACTCAACACTTCTTGTATCCAAAGTGGTAATTTCATTCAAGGGGTATCAAATGTAATCATGTTTACTAAAAATAAAATTGCCCACAAAAGGCTACCATTCATGATATAAATACTGTAAATGTATACATGTCTTATTATGTGTATGGAGGTCTTCATGTATATGATGTTGTGAAGTATTATTTGCAACTTTAAATATATGAATATGTAACATAATTAAATGTACACATACAACCTTTCAATGTAATGTTTCATCTATATTCCTACACTACCACTATCAATCACACACATTATAAACTGTACAATAAAGGTTTTTTCAACAAAACACCAACCAAACAACCAACGCAACACTAACACAATTAACATGAATTAAATACATACAAAATAAACTATAAAAGTAATTAACTATCGAAAATGGTATCAAATGTATTCATGTACCAATTTGCAACAAGTTTGAACTATAGAAAGAACCTTAAAATTAAGTCCGGAACATGCAATAAACAGAACAATTGAAACAATACTTCAATCAGTATTGAAACCAACCCGAAGTTTGTCTAGAGACAACACTCTTTTATTTACCGCCAAAGAAAGAGAATCACAAATATCCTAGAAAAAAAGGAAATAGGAAATTCAAAAGGAGGGACTCCTCCATTAAGAGTAATCTATATTTTTAATTTCATTCTCATTTATAATACAACAAAACCAAAAAAATTATAAAGAGTTATTAAAAATTGTATACTAGTAGAGGCCATACATAAGAAGATAGTAAATTTTATTTTATTTATTATGGTTTAGAAGAAATTGCACAAATGTTTCTCTACAAAAATAATATTTCTCCATTTATTTGTATAGATTTTTACTATAAAATAATTACACCTAAGCATACAAGAAATAATAATTGTAGAAACACAAAAATAAAACTTCACAGCCATTATGCATCAATATAAACAATTGAACTGAACCTAGGTGCTCTTATAAGTTACAACGATTTAAAACCAAATAGTTTTTGAAAATAAATAAGTATATCCTAGAAATTATTGTACAAAAGATATTAAACTTTTAAAAACGGTCTCATATTATTATATAAGACTGGATTTCTGGCTAAGTTCGCTGAAACCCCTTCTCTATATGAAATGTACCATCAATGAGGAAGGTGGATATGGTTAGTGGTAATAAGAAGAGTGTAGACCTTCTTATCTAACACAAGGCGTATATTCTATCTATAATCAAACTTATTATGAATAATACCCCAAAAAAAAAGACCCTCGAAACAGTGCTTGTAGCACGATACCTAATTATATATTTATATAATCCCATATACCACATACAAGCATGCACACCAACTAAAATAAGTGATTTGAATACATCTATGCACATGTGGTTCATAGAGGGTCGTTCCCTGGAAAAAAAACCTTCGCGAATATCACAATCCAAGGGGAGATGGTTCTATGTTTGGGTTTGATTTTGTAGATCAGGAAAGAGGGGAAATTCATATCACCTGTTTCAATGAGGCTGTTGAAGCATTCTATGAGCATATTGAAAATGGGAAGCTATATACAATTTCCAATGGGAGGATTGCGAGGATTCCTGATCCAAAGCTATGTTACAACCATTTAAACAATGCTTTGGATATTTTCCTACAAGCGTCTTCAACTGTAGCTCCACTCATAGTAAATGAGGATACAATACCTTCCCATCACTTTCATTTCAAAAAAATTAAGGACATACCTGCAACTGATGATCGTTCTAAATTTGATTTGATTGGCATTTTTCTTGTGATGTCACCATGATCAACGATTTGTAGGCATGACAAATCAGAGACTAAGAGGATAACTCTACAATTAAAGGACATGTTGGGATTCAATATAAGTGTCACATTTTGGGGACAGCACTAAGATGAGATAAGCAATAGAAATTGAAGAAATTCTTTCTATACCACCTCTTCTGGTCCTCGCCTTGAAAGTTTCATGCATCTCCAGTTTCAATGGGAGCTCAGTTAACACTATTTTAGTACCAAATGTTATGTCAACCCTCAAATTTAAGAAACCAATACACTTCATAGCTAGGTAGATTTTGATGACTACTACCTTCCGGCTCCCTCTATCACAAGCCAATTTATGGGCTCTGCAAAAATCCTGACCTCTGTAATAATGATTTTAGAAGTACTAAATATGGGTAACACTGAGAGAAATGAACAGGCCATGGTTACTATAGAAATCACAAATATCAGCATGGACAACTTTTTTTACAAGGTGTGTCCTCTTCAAAAAGGTGAAAAATAATGCAAGAAAAAGGCGAGAGAGAATGGTAATGGTTCATGATTATGTTCGAGTTGCAACCGACAAGTTCAAAACTATGATTATAGATATGCACTGAGGATCAATCTAAAGGACCCAACAGGAGAACTTAAATCAGTTACTGCTTTTGCTGAGACAGTTGAGTTAATCATGGGTGTTACAGCTAGTGACCTCCATATATTCTCTATAGATGAAGATGCAACTAGTGAAATTACAAGTAATGTCATCGGCAACGAATACTACTTCACACTTTAACTGAAAAAAGAGACAAATTGTGGAAACAACTGCAATTGAAATATGTCATCCTCAATTCAAAGAAACTAGAAAATAGTACAACTCCTCCGTAACCTTAACGCAAGGATTTCTAACCCACCCATCCCTTCAAACATCACACCCTCATCCATCCCATTCTATTCTTTGGACTATCACCACTATGTTTCTTATTTCATATCGATGTTTCACTTTTTTTCCTATTTCAAAAGAAAACTTGTTGTATTCCCATATACACTGACATACTATTGTCTCCTACTATTATGTGGATTGTAAGTACTTTTAAGAAATTAAATTAAAAAATACATGCACTTTCATTATGTATGTATTTACATCCTTGTGTATTATGTGAATGCATTGTATATTTCTATATATCTGATACTCATTTTTTAAAGAAAAAATGCAATTTCTCGATACTCATATTGTTACCTCTTACGCGTATTTCCCATTGGAACTCCACATGCATTACAATTGTATATAGTTTTATATTTTGACTTATTTCTGCATTTGTATGTCATCAAACAATGTATCGTTACTTGCTAACCCACATGATTATTTTTTAACAAGTGGTACTCCATCACCCTATGACCTCACAATCGTGTCAACTCCTACAAAATGAGCCCAACGAAGAGATAATTACGTAAAAAATAAAGTACACTTAACTATTAAACAATGATGTCATAAATTAGAGCATAGAACAATGAAAATATCTAATAGATCTTTTAACTTATGTCGACCAACAACCTACGATTCCTTGACATTCTAATCTTTCCATCAAATACAACTACAGAATAATTACCAACCAAAATTCCACATGTAACTTCCATGGAAACAAACTTTCACGAGCATACCAATTCCTTCCGTACGAACCCATCTTCACTAACAAGTTCCACTTTTCCCCAAATTTCTGGGATGCCACATGAAACTGACTCAAGTATTGACCTTTCTTTAGTTTATCGCACATATACAACCAGTTTCTCCTCTCCTTCTGACTACTTTCCACCTTGTAATCCACAAATGAATGAAACAGAACACCCCACCCCTTCCAATACACAGAGATTTCCCATATTCCCACCCTCGTCACTAACTTTAAAAGCCCAATGTTGGTTTCACAAAAGAATAGATTTGATGGCGAACATCCAAACTTGCTCAATCTGTTTGGAAAATTACCCTGGAATTAAAACAATTTCCTTTGAAGGTTTTCCCTCTTGTAATAGATGTAAAACTGAAAAACAAGGCCACCACTTCTCTTCATAGAACAACATGGACCCTGAAAAGTAACCTACCATTCTTGCGTCTTTAACCCAAATCAAGGAGATGCTTATTGCATGAGTTAATCCATTCCTAAAAGTTTCCCAAGTACATGGCAGGCAATACAAATACTCAGGACACACCATTAGTTTCCCGTAAAACATTAATTTAGTAGCAAAGACCCTACCCCACTGCCTTGGAGATTTAGAAATAGTTATCATAAAAAGAGAAGGATCTAATTTAAAAAATTATGATTTCTATGTCAGTAGATCTCGTGTTTGGGCAGCATTACAATATAAAATCCAACACGATCCCTATTACAAAGATGTCTTAATCGACGATGACGCCCTTTCCTCTCTACCATTTGAGTCATCAAATGTTTCCTCCTATCTTAACACAGCCACAGTGGAACTAACCCAAATGCAAAGTGCCTCTAAAGGTCATGGTATTGATGTTCCCACTCACTTTGATGAAACATATAAACACTCATCATATTTCATGCCAAAACCTCATAACACATGAACAAAAGAAGAGGAAATCGAACAGTTCCTGCTCAACCACGATGGTAACACTCCATTTACCATGCCATGGCTAGAGTTTGGGGTCTCACCAATAAATGAATACAATACAGAGGGCATGTTCTCAATGGCTTTCCCAACTTTATTTTTGACAGGAAAAGTAATGTGGCAATAACCCTTCATAAAATAAGTTCCAATGCATGAATATGCACTTCATTTGATGCATTACCATGATGGGCACTTCGGTTCCCACCCACGATTTAATTACTTCCTTCTAAACCTCATAATGTGACACAAAAGCCAATCCACAAAAACATTTTTTATGAAATAGAACATCAAATATGGAATCCCTCCGACAATTAGAGATCTGCGAAGAAAACTACTAGAATTCCCCAAAGACAACCTCCCAGATAGCTTAATGCACTTTGGATCAAGCCTTCAAGTGACATGTTCATTATGGGAAAAAAGTAGAAGCGAGCTTTCAGATATGATGGAACAATTGGGGACACCAACCTTATTCTTCACTCTAAGTGCTGCAAACACTAAATGGCCAGATCTCCACAATATTATGCTGGGTGAATGCTCATCTGATCCTCAAGCCACACAACGTTGGAGAACACTTAACATTGTCTCTAACCCTTATCGAGTATCAGCATACCTACATCACAAATTCATAATATTTCATGAAGAAATATTGCAAAAGGAACTTGGAGCAGTAGACTTTTGGTACATGTAATCAAATCTACTTATTTCAAAGCTTTTTCCAAACTACATAACTAATATTTATGTTCCCTTGTCTCGTAGGTATGAATGGAAACATAGAGGCTTTGCACATGTCCACAGTTTATTATGGCTTGAGAATGCACCTAAATTTGATGAAATGGACTGGGAGGATACAACAATTATTGAGGCCACAAAACAATACTTTGATAAGTTCATGTCTTCCTAAAAGCCCCTCCCGAATTGCAACCGCTTGGATTTTGTTCGCAGGTCACTCCTAGATGACCTTTGCTTGCTAGATACAACAAAAATTCTATCCTCCGCCCTACATGTAGACCTTGAAAAACTGCTTAATCGAGTTAAGTGCCACACTAAATGTTTAGAGCATACATGCCTTCATAGAAATCAATCATAGCTATAGTGCAAGTACAACGCCCCCTAGGCCACATAACCTACTTCTTCCTTACACATTGAAAGCGATGGGAAAATTAAGTACCTCCCTTCCAGAAAATGATGATAGATTGAACATCCACAATCAAACTATGATATACATATGGAGAGAAAATGCTGATTTCCAACTAGTACTTTCCCGCCATGCCATTTTTAAGTATATTGCAAAATATGTTTTGAAAGCTGAGAAACGTTCAGAAAACATATCACCAAATGCTATCTAGATTTTCAAGAGATGCAGATGGAGATTCTCTAGCACATATTGTGATCCATAAAATGATCACATAAAGCGTTGTTGAACATGACATAAGTGTACAAGAAACATGCCACATGCTGTAAAAATTGCCACTTGTTATGTGCAGCGGTCCATTTGTGTCATTAAATGTTGGCAAAACGATTCTAAGACGTGTTATTGAAAGTGACGTCGATGCACAAAAAACAACTTCTTTCTTAGATGCATATAATTTTTTTCCTACAACCATGGAACACCTACCACTTATTCAAGTTACTCGAGATTGGAGCTACAACAAGAACTATTAAGGTGATAAATGGAAAAAGTGACCGACACAAGCAATTGTTCGGGTCCACCCAAGATTTGTGGATATCCTAGCTCAAGATTCAACGTCATATGACCTTTTCTATTGGTCAGAACTCCTTTTATACAAACCTTTCAGAAATATTACATCCAAATTTGGCTCAACCCCACATGACATCAACAGCACTTGGGACATGTTCAAGCACAACTACAGACCGTGGCATGCTTTACGCACTACCGCAAACACAAGACCTGTTACAGATGTTAGTCACATGTTAGTTCTGACTCAAAGGCCAAATGTAGTATTCAACATGAACCAATGAAAGAATGTCAGGTCTTCGCACAACTTTGTCTGGGAAACAAAATGGGTCTTAACAGTCTTGATATCTTGGGGAAATGAGACTTCGATGTACACAATAATTGGAGCATACATGATGTTTCACAAGATTTGAAACTAACTGGTTCATCATTCATCGAGAGAGAAAAGGCAGACACAATTAACAATAGCATGCATGTCACACCACCATCTACAACACTTCCTTTTTCTTTAGAACAAGAACTAGCTCTTGAGAACATACTACACCATTCAGTAAACAAAACCCATCTACCTCCACTAAGATTGATAATTCAAAGAATGACAGGCACAACAAAATCATTTCTAATAAATAAAATCTAGAATACATTCACAGCACCAAGCGCATCTCCCTCACCTCTACTTATGCTTGCCCCTACCGGTGTTTCATCTTTTGACATCTCTGTATCCACAATCCACACAGCCCTGCGTATTCCAATCAAAGAACTGAACCCCCTTGAAGGTAGTGCATTATCGTCATTTTAAGAGTCACTGAAACATATAGAATACGTTCTTATTGATGAAATGATTTTCATCAGCCCAAAGTTACTAAGAAAAATTGACAATAGGCTCCACAAAGCTTTCCCACACTTAAGAACATCTAAATTTGGGAACAAATCAATCATCCACCTCAGTGACCTCAGCGAATTACTGCCGGTTTTGGAGAGTCCTCTTTATGAAAGTAATTCCTATGGAGCAACATTTTGGAAGGGATTTCATTCTTCCATTACATTGCAACCAATATTTTGGCAACAAGGAACAACCAATGCAAAGGTTTCATTCCGTAATTTACTGCTCCACATGCGAGATTCAACCCCTCTAATTAAGGATTGGGAACTCTTAATGTCTCGCACAGACACACACCTAACTCAGCAAGAGCTCAACATTTTTAAAGATGCACCACATCTGTTTGCAAAAAATGATCTGGAGGACTCCCACAACCTTCATCTGTTGAAGGCATTAAAATTTCTGATTGTCTAATCCATTGCTGAAAATAATCGGTGGTCTGGACTTGAAAATCCTGATGATGATCAATTGGAACACAAAGTTCTGCTGTGTAAACAAAAAAAATCATGCTTATTACAAATCTTTGGGTTGACGCAGGCCTCGTGAATGGTGTCACAAGAACAATCACCAACATTGTCTACGACGCATCAATGCAACCACCAATATTTCATTTATTTGTTGTTGTCAAATTTGATAGATACAACGGCCTATGTTTGGATCCCTCCAACTCGTTACATATTCCCATACCCCCTATTTCGAGAGGGAATGGAAGACAATTGCCGATTAAAATGGCCTAGAGATTAACTATCCACAAGTCACAGGGACTTACTTTACACAGAGCAATCGTCAACATTAGAACCACTGAAAGGAAGGGTCTAACTTTCAAATCTTTCTCTAGAGTTCCCTCATTCGAAAATCTACGCATTTCACCTACTTTTTCATTCGAGAGATACTCAAATATGGCACACGCACCAACACTTGGAGCAAGAATAAACAAAGAAGCAAGACTACTATCACTCAACCCATCGTAAATACTACCCTCTGCTTTGATAGCACCTCCACTACTACTATACTCAACACTTCTTGTATCCAAAGCGGCATTGTTGCTCAAGGGGTATTTATGCCGAAGGCGTTCCCCCTATGGGAAAGGCCTTTGCAGACATTTCTGCCACTGTGTTAAATTTGACGGTTTGATGGCCATCTAGATGTTTTCACTTTTTCCGGCTATTTTTAACAGTTTTTGATCTCGACTATGGGGGTCTCCTTCTGAATACATAATTTTACATCCTCCACTGCTTTGAGATTTCTAGCAATAACGACGGTTGCCCCTCGCTTGGCTAATACTCTCGCATTTCAATGCCAATGCCCGATGTGGCACCTGCATATATACATTACATATATATCAAATCCTCTCTCTTGCACATCTCTTTATAGATTCTTTTATTTGTTCAAAATTTTCATGCAGTAGATAGATTTGTTTCAACGTCATTGTAATAATAATATTTAAATACCTGTGATTATAAAGTGAACAATTGTCTGGCATGGGACATGAAAATGCTTCAATTCGATGGCAGAGGCACACACAAAAGTGAAAGTAGGCTGCTTCTTCCACACTGGGCGTCTCTGAAATGATGGGAATCATATTAACAAATTTTATTGTAACTAATAACTTTTCCAATATGAGACAACAAAAGGCCCCCGGAAAAGACTCGGAATATTTTTTTGGGTTTTAGTTGTGTAGTTTGGAGTTAATTAATTTATTAAAGGTCATATTTTATACCAGCTTGGTTTATAGGAATTGTGATCCTAAATAATAAGTTATTTATAGGAATTGTGATGTTGAATAACAAGTTATTTATAGGAATTGTGATGTTGAATAATAAGTTATTTATATGTAATAAGAATTTTTGAATTTAGTTATGTAGACAATGAAACCACATTTATTTCCGGCATTTAGTTGAGAAAGTCACACACCAAGTACATGATTCCACACTTTTCGTAAATATCTACCAAGTGAATGTGAAGTGTTCTACAAAATGCTTGAAACAAATGTGGTCTCATGGACTGCAATGATTGTAGGATATGCTCAAAATGTGTTTGTTGAAAAGGAGGGAAAGAGTTGTCAACAATCTAAGAGTGGCCATCCATGGCAAAGAGCGAAGAGGAGTTTCATATATCCTCGAAGGATTTTTCTTTTGTTGTTTGGGGTTTTCTAATGAATCTCTCCATCATTCCTACTCGAGTTGAATTGGTTGTAACTGTCATCAAGTTCCTGACAATGGTAAAAAAGAGTGTGCATCATACATTGTTTAGTGGCTTGGATATTTTGTGACAGATTTTGAGAGTATTTTGGCATCCAATGTTGTGATCAGGGAGGAGGACAAGGAGTTCTTCGAGATGAACCATGTGGAAAATATTATAAGAGATATTTAGGGCACTTATCTTGATATGACAACCCGAATTGCTTGTGACTTAGTAAAAATACTTGTAACTCATTATAGGGAGCATGTGATGGCTATGATATCAATGCATATACAAAGCATGTAGGTAAAATACACTACTAATCTTGTTCTCAACCTGAAAGAGAAGAATTGTGCTATATAATTGGTGATTTCCCTGTCAACTAAACAAGCTCCTGGAGCTTCATAAGTACAAATCTTGTTAATTAAATTTAAAACGCTTTATTATGTCTATGATAATGCCATAGTTAAAAAAAAACCTCGATTCACAACAATTATTCAAAATGGATGTCCTGAAATTTATCACATCTTTCCACTACCAGATTCCCAAGGCCACTATTATGAGTTTATAAAAAGTGTTTGTAGAAAAAAAAAACAAAAATTACCAGATCTAAGCTACCAAATATAAAATCCCCTTTCAGTGGGTATTTAGAAATAAGAAAAGAAAGCAAATGTACCCTCAAGAAAAATGAATATCAAGACTGTTGATAGAGGAAAACTAGATCTAAACATTAATTGCATTAAATCAGCTTTAAATCACTCTATTAAATTCATCAGCACCATCTTAAGGGTTTTCATCAGCAATCCATACAAATCCCTTCCATTCATCCCTTCAATGGCATTTCTCATTAATTGCTTATCTGTAAAAGTTACAAATCCCAAACTGCAGGACCTTCCAGTCTCTTGGTCGTTCACAACCTACAAAATATTGGAAACAAATAAAAAACTCTACATAAATACTTTAGAAAAGAGCATCTAGAATACAATAAAAACATAAGAACAGACCTTGGAATCAAAGATTTGGTTGAAGGGCCCGAAAGCATCTTTGAGGATCCTCTCATTGGTAGACTAGGAGAGCCCGAGATTGTTTGGATTCTTCTATTTCAAAATATGAATCTACAATGTACATATCCATTTTTCTCCATAACATATTCATTACCAAGAATGGCCACTATCCCTGGAGTCATGGATCTCACATCACATCCAATCAACAATGGTGCCTGAAATCATGATTTACAGTAAAGGCCATTTCAATTTGTTTCATCATCATGTATACATATCTTTTTCTCCTATTTTAACAATATTGAAGAGGTAAATATTTTCAGCGAGAGTTCAAATCTTAACATTGTTTCTCTCTAATTATGGGTCCATGCATCCAGTATAGGATTCAAAACATGGGAACAAAAAACTTATATGCAGTATTATCCAAAAAAATATTGATTTTTCTGTAGCATATCTTCTCGAGCAATGGTAACACCGATAGGGATGCAACATGAATGGAGGAGATAGGGTACAACACAAATGGAGGATGTCAGGGGCACTGGAACACCATTAGAAGGATGAGCTGCCAATTGTCATTGTTCATATGGAATGAAGTTGGTGTTTCCCTTCCTTTTCTTTCCAACATATGGAATCAATATGACCATCATTGTGAAATACATGGACACAAACCATCAATTCTGATGTATTGCAAACAATATTTATACATAATAATACGATCAAATATTAATATAAATGAACAACAATCTAGAAGTGACCATGGAGAAGAAATTGGAAGGAGTTGACTTGTGCTTTAATTATGAAGTCAGATACGCATAACAAAAATGTTGTATTAATGCTTAGTGGATTATATGCTTAACTTTTCCATTTGTGTGAGGAAACAATGTCTTTCCATCTTGGTAATAGAAATAATGTTTGATGTAGGAACATCATCTCCTTCTCTATAAATATGACAAGAAGTCATCAAATTGTGGCTTGAAGGTCAATTTGTAGGTTTAATAAGTGCTTGTGAGTCACTTAGGGTTTTAGTTTGGACTTTGGCCTTTCAAAATTTGAAATTTGTAGCAATGTAAATGCCAAACGGTTTATGTTATTTGATTTAGAGGGATAGTTATTACTTTTGTAATTGATGTTCATAAGGGGTGTGTTTGATTTTGTAAGTGTAGGAATATAGATGAAGCATTACATTTAAAGTTTCTATCTATACATTTAAAATTTGTTACCATTAGCCTCTGTGCATTATAAATATTAAATACTCGTCTATTTTTCATGTAATTTTGGTTAGGATTTTCAGTGGTTAGAATAACAGTTTCTCAAATGATCTAAGTTCTATGGTGTATATTTTCAAAGATTTCAGAGCAATGCAAAACCAACAATACAATGGATAGAAATTTTTGAACATGCTACCTGAAAGGTGTCACTTCAAAACCAACAATAAGTGCAATATCAGTCTTCATGTCCCTGTGAAACTTTACATCATATGTCAAATGATTTTGGATAAAGTATTTCTCTTCTATACTCTGCACAAACCATCAATTAGGATAAGAACCAGTTCTCAAAAGCTGCACTTGAATTAGATGATTAGTTCTACATAAATATCATAACAAGCACTAACCCATGCATAGCTAGCAAACAACATAAACAAAAGATTAAAAACAACTTAAACTTAAAGCTTATAATATAAATTTAGAGTACAAGTATTTTTTTCCCTTGTTGTAGTTACTTGCTACAGATCCACAATCATAGAATCTCCAAAATGTAACTGGCATTAAGCCAACCTAATATGCAAAAAATATGGTTGTCTAAAGAAGAAAATCCCTTTTGTGCAGACTTGGTAAAGTTGCCCCCATCATCATGTTTGCAGCACCAGGAGGTGCCATGTCAAAACCACTTGTTTGTTTGTTGAAAAAGAAATATATAAGTTAGCAATTGATCAAACATTGATAATTAACTATACACAAGCTTACAATTAAGCACAACTGAAATCTGATTGCATTAGAGTTACTTTTAAATGACTATGGATCTGAGACCTTATCTAACAAATATCCAAAAAGTAAAAAGAAATCAACCACACGAGCTGCAATCTTAATATGAATCAATGGCATTCTATGTTGATAAATAGAACATAGGATTACAAATTTGCAACATCAAAAATAGGTATGAACTCCAAATAGCTTTTCCAACTTTTATTACGAAGCATATTTACCTTTTGGAGCAAGAATGTGAGACTGTGTCTTCTCTCCAAAAAATATGGATCTTTAACACAAGAGATTGCACAAGAATTCTCAAGTAATCACCAAGAGCCTTGATAACCAAAACCGGTGGGCATATACCCCCATTTCATTAAAGGCCTCCCAATTTCTAAGTTAGAAATAGAAACAACACTGTCAGATTCTTTGAAGGTTTAATAAGGTTAGGTAACCACTGACAAATTGGTTTAAACCTCTTACACTTCAAGTTCCTCCTTATACCTCATCTTTTGCTTCCTTATCTTGATAGTTCATTTTTAATTTTCATAAACCATAAATATTTAGAAAGAACCAAGAAAATATATGTAAACACAAGTCTTCAAGGGGGACTTTCACCATGTTAACTACATCCTATTTCCAACTATTTGACATCATCAATAAGAATAAGTCACATGGCCATTCTCCAAATTTACATGTTAAAGTAGCCAAGTGTCACAGACTAAATGGTTCACATGATCTCATATCTATTACACATTTGCTCCACACTTTGAGCATTAGAAGTGTCTCTTCAAAACAAGAAGATTCAACTCACTATACAACTCTCCCTTCTTTTTTTGAGTCTCTTTATGATATATTTGTTGGAACTTTTCTCTTAATCTTTCTCTTGTTTAGTCTCTCTTTTGTATATATATTGAATGTTCCACCACACTCCATTTCCTTCTTTATATGGTATATTTTGCAGTCTCATAGGTCAATTTAATTTTTTGTCGATATTAATATACTAGCATAGATATGTACAAATTTATAACAAATTTGAAATGTAGAGATAGAACCTTTAAATGTAATGTTTCATCCATATTCATACACTTACAAAATCAATCACACCCCTTATCAACATCAACTACAAAAGTAAGAACTATCCCACTAAATCAAATAACATATATCCATTGGTGTTCACATTACATTGTACACATGCGATTGCTAATTCTACACTTACGAAATCAATCACAACCCTTATTAATATCAACTACAAAAGTAATAATTATACCTCTAAAACTAATAACATATACCATTCAGCGTTCACATTGCATGAAACACATGTGATTGCTAGTACATATAATTATATTGTGATACATGGGAAACATGGTCTTCGACCATGAAAGGGAACTTGGTCATTGCAATAAGTCGACCCCATGCAAAAGACTTTTGGATTATTAACTCGACTTTGGTTGAATGATCTAAAGTCAAAATGTTAAAATTTAAAAAGATGGTACCCATGCATACATACATAAATGTTAAAAAAACATGTCGAGTTGCTAGTTATTTTTAAAGGGGATTTGGACCATTTGACAGCCTGCTAAAATACGAGAAAAATTAGTGGGCGGCTGCGAGATTAGAAATGCTACAATGTGGCATTGACGGAATTTAACTCAAATAAATGAGTAGACAGTATCAAAAAAATGCGAAGCTTATAAGGAAGCTATCACATGTAACCGTTCATCATTCTTTCTGAGTTGTAAACAAGAACTTTTCCTTTGATCATCGAGTTGCAAGCATTACATGCAGCTTGTTAAGATATTTTTCAGTCAAGACTGGCCTTATATAGGTTTTAAGTTATTTCTGTTGAGAATCAGGAGGAGAAAATAAGGGCAATAGAAATAGAAATAGAAATATATATTAAAAACGAGCTCTCAGAAAAGTAGATTAAACTAAATCAGAAATATGAAATTCAAATACGATTGGATCAAACATGCAAGCATCCCACCATCACCCTAAAGATGTTTTATTTTTTTGGTAATAAAACAGCAGATAAAGAGAAATATAAGCCATGCCTGTTGCTTAAAATATTTCTGCAAGGTTTTATTTTCTACATTCCAACCGTTTAAACCAGCAAACTCATCACCTTAATCATCAAGGATATCCCCTTGAAATGCCCAACCTTCAACTCAATAAATCGATATGCTCTCATCTTATAAAAGGCGCCTCATATATTTTATTTATTGTAAAAGAAATCAACAGAGAATAAAACGAATGTGTTAGGGGGAGGGGTTGATTCCAACTCCTTGAGTCTTTGCTTGTCGTGAGATGCTGAACAGTAGGGTAAAACTAGACTGCCGAATCTGATAAGTCAGAGAGCTTGTATTATTAGGAAGAGTTAATAACTCATAACCTAAGCATACGCAAGTTAATGTGGAATAAGACGTCTCGTGGCAGAGCAAACTCAATATTTCAGGTTTTCCTTGTGTATTTGAATTGGGAAGTAATCTTGAAACTAGTATGAAATTGGTTAGTTCTGACAGATTTATGGTAAATGAAATCTGCGTATCATGATGAGTTATTTTAAGATTTACATTGAATCGTAACTATTATTTGGGATAATGTCTATGCTTGTGTTTAAATAAATGTATATATATTTTTATTGAATATGTAGTTAATTCCCTTAGACATTATCATTAATCATTTGGTGCTCAGGTTATGCAAGGTATTAGTATGAATATTTGGTAGAGAAGAAGTAGCAAGTCTTATTAATGAAACTGGGATTTTAAATATGAATTCTGTAATGCATATTTGTACGAGTTTGTAAACATGATGCATGTTGTAATTGTTACTATGTGAAGATTGTTAAATTCTTCAGATTTCCTACTTATTGTGCATGCGTATCCTTTTTAAATCAATAAAACTGTAAGATATATGTTCTATTATTTGGTAGTAAAGTATCTAGATAAAGAGACATGTAAGCCATGCCAGTTCTAAATAGAACTGACCCTGTACATATATGTTATTTTTATAATTTGCAGGATAAAGGGGAAAATTTCAAGTTGATAGAAGGAAGGGATGAATTGTGTTGCTTTGATTTTCTGTACTGAAGAATGAAAGGATTGTAATGTCATTTGGTAGAAAAAGAAAAGACTTCCTTGAGAAATATGGAGGAGTCTTGGACCTAATGTATAATATCTTTCTTGATAGTCTCTTAGAGGCTATATAATAGTATAAATTATCAAAATATGAGAGGGTCATTGAAAATGAGACCATGCCTTTAATTGATACTGCGTCTCTTAGAGGCTATATAATAGTATAAATTATCAAAATATGAGAGGGTCTCATTTGAAAATGAGACCATGCCTTTAATTGATAGTGCGTCTCTTAGAGGCTATATAATAGTATAAATTATCAAAATATGAGAGGGTCATTGAAAATGAGACCATGCCTTTAATTGATACTCTGTTATAAATCAAGTATCCCATTTTTGTGGAAGTAAAAGTATTACGGTATAAACGTTACCATTTTGTAATATGATGGCTATTGAGCCTAAGATGTATTGACTGTATTTGATAGTCATCCTTCACTATGTAAAATGTATTACATTTGTGATTATCAATTGATGGAATGCTCATTAATTCATGACTATGAATTGTTTTGGATGTGTTGAATCCTATCTAATGTTGTGTTTAAATTGATATGTAAGTCATAATATTATTGTATATATATATCCTTACAAATATACTTGTATCAAAACAGTAAGTTGTAAAATATTATGGTGTATAAACGAAGATTAGTATGTCTAACCAATCCAACTCTTTTCCTTAGGGAGAAATGAGTGTGTATCTAAATGATGTCCTCATGACCTCAACTTTCTTAAGGTTTAGAAATCATATTATTGAGGTAAACCAACGTATAAACGGAAATGAAATCAGGAAGAGATGGTTGAATTCTAAGAAGTAATTATAAAGGATGAACTTATAGATGTTCCCTTTAGATAAGAAGGGGATGTAAAATAAATTTTAAGAATGAATCCAAAAGATTCTTATAGCTGCCTTGCTGGCAGCAATCCATATTTTAAATTATCAAGTTGTATGATCTTTTTAATAAACTTGATTCCAGTAAAAAGAAGATACAATGTTATGAAGAAAGTACGAAGGTTCTTTGCAAACTCATGCAAAGATACATATATACATATTTTTCCTAAATAAATTAATGTTGCATTAATGAAGTTTAATTAATGCTTTAAAATGATCAAAAGTCTGGTACTTGTCTAAATCAGTCTCTCAAGTGGAAAACTGATATATATGGTTATCATGCTATAAGAGGTACATACATTATGCAATGTCTCAAAGAGAGCACTATATACCTCTAAACTAAAATGGTTGACTATGAACTAAAAACTTAACAACATAAAAAAATACAATTAATTGAATTTGGTGAAGGAAAATTTCTTAAAGATGGATGTGTTGTCACGGAACCGAGCATAACAAACATGTCTTTGAAACTTTGACCAAAGTAGTGTAAGTTGCTAATTACATTATCCCAGATTCACCAAGGATCTAAGATGCTGGATTCCTGATGGGATTAAAATGATTTAGTTCCAGGTACGCACTTAGAAAACATTATTTAATCATCAATTCCTAAAAAAGGAAACCAATAGTATAGCTTGTATATCTATGAGTGATCGGTTACTAACCGTCTCATGCAATTGCATACGGTTAATGATAGTTATCAAATGGATTCAATTTCAGATTTATGCAGGATTTAAATTATGGGTACTCAAATCAGTGAAACATGAAGTTAAATAAAAAAAATTCCTAGTTGAGAACCATAATAAAGAGGTGTTACATTTTTGTATCGGAGCAGCTCTTGGACTTATGGGGTCCATACACCAACTTAATATCTTAATTTGTTAACTGAAAATAATGAATACATGAAGGATGAACTATAAATAATGAACCAGACTAAACCATGATTCAGGTTCGATGATAAATAAGTTAGATAACACTCTAAAAATCCTTCGTGACACACGAAACTAGAAGGATGCTGGAAGAAATTGGTAAAGTGTGAACATGATCAACCAAGGTAAACGACTTGAACTTATTGATAACGATCTACAAAGGTTGCTCGATTGGTGAATTGACTTGATGGCATATTTCAAAACATGAATCCAAGATGAAATAAAACCCTGAAAGGGTAGATGAAGTATATAGGAGAGAACTATATGTTGTAGCAGCAATGATTTGAAAGGACAACCAGGCTAGAATGAAATTTGTAATAAATTATGACTCGAAAAGAATATAAGTATAAAAGAGCATTATCTCTTCTTCACCTACAAATTTAGGAAAAAGGTGGTGGAAACGTTATGTCAGAAATGTGGACTGCTAGGTTGAGAACAACAATAAAGACTTGCTACGATTTCTAGCAAGCAACAAAACAAAGTTGCAATGACTAATAAGATAAGAGGAAGGAACAAGATTTCCTAACATGACACCAGGTAGGTTAAGTAGAACTTCCAATTGTTGTTTTAATTTGATACTAGTACAACTGAGTTTTTGGTAACTAGTGATTAACTTAAATAGAATTAGAAATCTAATTTATCCTTTGCATGTGAAGAGAAATTGCAAATCTATGTCTAGCAATGTAACACTAACATTGATGTTGTCTGATCCTCATCACAAAATTTGGAGTTAATTAGTTCTTAAAGGACTTAAGACATAGTGATTAACTTTGAATGTTATAACATAAATCAATGTTTTCGCTGATATGGAAGATAACCAATACTTGGAAGTAAGCAAAACAACATACCTAAAAGGAAAAGATAAGAACAATTTAGACAATTTAAGTAATCATTGACCATGAAATTTATGATAAAGATATCCGAAAGGTGAAGAGTATGGATGTATTTGGATAAAACTAGCCAGAAAAGGAAGATCATTTGGGGCATTTCAAGGAAATTTGAGAAATGCATGGAGTAAAGTTCGGAAATATAATGGACTAACGAAAAAAAAACATATGGTAAGACCTAGGAAAAATAGAAAAAAGATTTTTGCTTTTTTACTTATGTGACTTATAACTTATTTTTGACTTTGTGCTATGTATATTAAATAATCTTACATGTTATGACTGGCTGTAATGACAAAAATTATGGAATATTTATGACTTTGTGACAATTTTTTCTGTTTGAAAGGTTGTTACAACAAATAAAATTGAGTTCAAATCAATTGAAATGTGAAAAAAAAATTTATGCCATTAATCATATATCGTACATTGGATGTATATAGCTGACTTATGGCTATCATAACTTCTTATCATGATGCAACTCTTTCATATATGTTATATTATCTTTAGTGGGTCGGCCTTGGTGATGGCCATAACATAGGAATAGTATAAATAGGGGTTAGGAGGTAGTATTTTATCATCATATTGAACATTTGAGTCTTATTGTATGGTGTGGAGGTTGCCCCCTCAAAGTGGCTAAGCTATTCTACTTGCATATTGAGATAATTTATCTACAATCTTGTGTTCTTTGGTGTTATCTTTCTGGTGAAAATCATATTTATACAAGTGGTATCAAAGCCTGATCTCGGCTAGCGCTTTGTCAAACCCTAATTATGAAGGTTTGGATATATCTCAAAATTTATAGCAAATTTTTCTACAATTATTTTGGTATGGCGAAATCAGTCAAATAAGCTCCTCTCCAAATTGCAAGAATTTTTTACTTATTTTGTAAAATTTATAGCAATTTAATGTTTTTTCATAATTCGTTTCTATAGGGTGCAATTTTTGGATTGTTTTTTGAAGTTTCTTATATTTTCAAAAACCTTTCCAAAAATCAGCTTGGGTTTCATTTTTATGATTTCCTTTATTCAGCTATTAAATTTGTGAAACCTCAAACCCTAATTTTTTCCCTATTTCATCTACCTCAAATACCAAACCCTACATCATGACTGGTAGATCAACCCAAGGCCAAGGGAAATGTCAAGCAAATCCAAGAATGACCCTAAATAAGGAAGATGTGGATTTAGAGTCTTCTGGTTTAGGAGTATCTGAGGAGGTCATCCAACTTCAGGAAAGGGTAAATAATATGGTAAGGATGACCTTAATAATGAGATTATTCATCTGAAAGGTATCCTTATGGGTGAAATCCAAATGGATTTTCATGCAATGAAGCATGAGTTGTTGACTGTTATTTTAAACACAACTCCCATGAGTTGTTGACTGTTATTTTAAACACAACTCCCAATTCTCACACAGGTCCAAATCACTCTAATCAAGGAGGTTCCTTTACTAATTTATGTGGATCTCCTAACCAATGGTGGGGAATTATTCTAGAAGTGGAAATGCGTAAATTTTATGGAAAGGATCCGCTCAATTGGATTACCCAAATGGAGAATTGATTTGATCTCCATTAGATCCCAATGGCACAAAAGGTAACTGTGGCATCCTTATACCTAGAACCTGACCAATTTGTTTAGTATCGTTGGTTATGTGATCAAAGGAAGAAGAATGGTCTAAATGTCACATGGAAAATTTGCACATAATAGCTTCAATTATATTATAGTTCTCGTGTTTTAGAGAATTACTTCTTCCAATTAGAAAAGTTACAAAAAACGGGTTCATTTAAGGAGTATGTCCAATTCCAAAATCTTTCCTTGTGTATGGAGGATATTACAGAAGAGTATGTGAATGACCTATTTCTCGAGGGTCTTAAGGACCACATTGAGCATGAGATGTGCATGTTTAACCCACTCAATATTTCCAATTCTATTATCATAGCGTGTAGGGCAGAGGAAAAATTACTTTCTTGCAGAAGGTGTAGAAGGCAGTCTTTCTCTAACATAAAAGATCGTAGCACCTTGCCTCCATCGTACCCTCAGACAATTTGGCTGACACCTCAACAAATTGAAGAAAAAATATCCAAAGGGTTATGTTTTAACTGTGATAGAAAATATGGACCAAATCATAAATGTTCTGAGAAAAAATTGTTCTACATTGAAGGGACCGGTGATGAGGATGAATATGAGGAAACATCAAGCAAGGAAGTGAAAAACTTAGAGGAAGAATATGAAGATATCTATCCCACTATTTCATGTCATGCTCTGTCAGGTATTAGTACTCCACAAACCCTTCAGGTTGTGGGTTATCTTAAGAATCAAATGGTGACAATATTGATTGATTCAAGGAGCACACATAATTTTATCAATCATAAGCTGACAACAAGACCAAATTGTTTCATCTACCCAACACTTGAATTTTAAGTAATGATTGCAGATGGTGAAATATTCCAATGTTCACGTAAATGCCATAAAATCATACTTATTATGGGTGACTACACATTAGAATCTACAATGTTTGTTATTCCCATGGGTGGAGCTGATATTGTCTTAGGTGTTCAGTGGCTCACAACTTTGGGCACCATAGAGATAAATTTCTAGGAATTTTTCATGCACTTTCATCATGAGGTTAAATATTTTGAACTTTGAGGACTACAAGAAAAAATTACTCAGGTGGTGAGTTCTCACCTAATTCAGAAGATTCATAAAAGGGGTTTGAAGGTTTTGTAGCACAATTGTTCTCCATGGAAGTTCAACTGCCAATGACTATAGTGCATCCTTATCTTCAAAAGGTTATTGATCAACATACAGTTGTCTTCAAGGATCTTATAGGATTTTCTCTAGAAAGAGAACATGATCATGTCATTCAGTTGATTCCAGGAAGCCAACCCCCCAACATCAGGCCTTATAGACACCCATCTGTGCAAAAGAGTGAGCTCGAGAAGATGGTGGAGGAAATGTTGGAAATGTGTATTATTCAACACAGTCATAGTGCTTATTTTTCTCCAGTGGTAATGGTGTGCTACATGGATGGAAGATGCTACATGTGTCCAAACTACCGAGAACTCAACAATACACTATCAAAGATAAGTTTCTTGTTCCTATCATTGATGATTTATTAGATGAGTTGCATGGTGTAATTTATTTTTAAAAACTAGATCTTTGTTCTAGGTGTCACCAAATTAGAAAAAAGAAATAATATATTCATAAGACAACCTTCATAACTCATCAAAGGCATTATGAATTCCTAGTGATGCCTTTTGGTCTTACCAATGCACCCTCCACATTTCAAATTTTGATAAACTCGATATTTATACCATTCCTATGGAAATTTGGCTTAGTATTTTTTGATGATATGCTCATCTACAGAAAATCATGGGAGACACATTTACAACATGTCAATACAATCTTGGAACTCTTATAGAAACATCAACTGTGTGCCAAACCTTCAAAGTGTTCTTTTTAGGTACATGAAGTGGAATACTTGGGCCATATTGTTTCTCATGAAGGTGTTAAGGTGGACCCTCACAATATTCGGGCCATAATGGAATGGGAAGTCCCAAGAACCCTCAAGCAATTACGAGGTTTTTTAGGTATCACATGGTATTATCATATATTTGTAAAAAACTATGGCAGTATAACAAAACCACTTACAAAATTATTGAAGATAGAATCCTTTCAATGAAATGAGGAAGCTTCTAGTGAATTTTAAAAATTGAAAGTGGCAATGTGCACCACTCCAGTATTGGTAACTCCATATTTCTCTAAGACCGTCATAGTTAAATGCGATGCTTTAAGAAATTGGATCGGAGTAGTACTTATGTAAGAAGAAAATCCTATAGCATATCCGACAAATAAAAGGAAAGAATTTTTTGAAGCCCACCTATGAGAAGGAAATGATGGCCATATTACATGTAGTCAAATAACGGAGACCATACTTGATGGGTAGAAAATTTAAGGTAAAAACTGATCATGATAGTTTAAAATACTTCTTAGAGAAACGACTATCTTCAAAAGAATAACAAAAATGGGTCACTAAGATGTTGGGGTATGAGTTTGAGATTTTTTATAAGAAAGGGAAGGAAAATGTGGTCGATGATGCTTTATCTAGGAGGGATGAGTCTGCAAAATCATTTTTATGTGCCATCTCGATACTAAAGGCATATTGGGTAGATCAAGCAAGGGAAGAAAGATAGATAGATGCAACAATGCATACTCTCATTTAGAATCTCCATGCAGACCCATCCATATCATAATAATTTATATGGAAGGGGGATACATTTTGGTACAAAGATAGGTTATATCTATGTAATAACTCTACACTTAAACACTGTGTTCTTTCAGAGCTCCATTATTCTCGACTAGGTGACCATTCAGGATTATTGAAAACTTATCATAGAGTTAAGAAAGATTTATTTTTGGAGGGGTTGAAAGGAGATGTTCAAAAATTTATGGCAAAATATTTGGTGTGTCAATGAAATAACGACAAGACCATTAAGACACCAGGTCTCCTCCAACCTTTTTTCATTCCTAATGAGAGATGGGAAGAGGCATCGATGGATTTCATCACAGGATTACCTAAATCAGAAGGGAAAATTTTCATGATGGTCGTGGTGGATAGACTTACCAATTATGCTCATTTTTATGCCCTGGCTCATCTTTTCACAGCTAGTACAATTGTCATCTCATTTATTGACACAATTCAAAAGCTCCTCAGGACACCAAAAATTATAGTAAGTGATTGTGATTTAATATTTACAAGCAATTTTTGGACTGATTTGTTCACTTGTTTGGGTACCCAAGTGGCCCAGATTTCATCTTATCATCCTCAATCAAATGGGAAAAATAAGGTAGTAAATAAATGTTTAGATGGATATCTTCGATGTTTTACTTCAGATAAGCAAGAATGTTGGGTACAATGGTTGCCACTTGTAGAATGGTGGTACAATACTTCATTTCATACCTCCTCCAAAATGTCTCAATTTCTAGAACTTTACGGGTACCATCCTCTATCACTCATATCTATCTTGAAGGTCAAACCAAAGGTGAGAGAAATCGAATATCACATTCAACACCAACATGAGGTACTCTCTAGTCTTAGAGAGAATTTGGCAAGGGCACAAAATCACATGAAGCAACAGGATGATCAACATCGTGGTGAGTGAAACTTTGAAGAGGGTGAATTTTTTTTGTACGGTTGCAACCATATAAGAAATATCATTAAAACAACAGAAGAAGGATAATAAGCTTGCTCCTTAATACTATGGTTCTTACCGAGTGTTGCAAAAAATTAGTAGTGTGGCTTATAAGCTGGAGCTCCCTCTAGGAAGTAAAATGCATCCAGTCTTCCATATTTATTGCTTAAAGAAAGTTATTAGGAAACACGTTTCCACCTAGTCAGTTCTTAAGGAAATGGATGAGGAAGGACGAATCATATTGGAACCTAAAGGTATTCTTCAGACATAGACCAAAATACTAAGGACCAGAGTCATTACTGAGTACTTGATCAAGTGAAAGAATATGAATATTGAGGATGCATCATAGGAGGATAAAGCATTTGTGTAGTAACATCCAGGGCTTCCCAACATTGAACAATGTTTCTTTGAAGGGGAGGGGCATGTTACACCCTTAATCATATATCTTACATTAGATGTATATAATCAACTTGTCGCTATCATAACTTCTTATCATGATGTATATCTTTCATATATGTTATATTATATTTAGTGGGTCAGCCTTGGTGATGGCCATAGCATAGGAATAGTATAAATAGGGGTTAGTAGTTAGTAGTTGATCAACATATTGCGCATTTGACTCTTATTATATGGTTTGGAGGTTTCCCCCTCGAAGTGGCTAAGATATTCTACATGTATATTGAGATAATTTATCTCCAATCTTGTGTTCTTTGGTGTTATCTTGTTGGTGATGATAAAATTTATATAAGTAATTTCATTACAAAAATTGTATAATTTTAGGTGAAAGGTTGACTGTTATCCTTAAATATATTTGTAGTGCCATCAATTTTTTTTCCATTTTTAAAGCAAACACACTAAATTTTCAGATTTAACATGTAATGCATAACTAGATAACTATTGCAGATTTCTACAAGAGAGATATTCCAACAAGGGATAAAAACCAGTTTTCTTTTAATGCTAGTAACTTCACATTATTTCTTTTGTAATATAATGTTTTCAATAAACAACTTTCATTCCAAAATGGAGTTGCAACAATTTTTATGAAGAGATTTTCGTATCTATTTTACAAGCTTAATTTTCCAAGGCAAAGGTTCACATTTGTAAAAATATGCTCAACTACATAGCTATTCAAGACAACCTTTTTACAAGATCCTTGCACTATTGAAGAAAACTTTCTCAAGCAATATGGCTTAAGTTTACAAGTAACATCACATACAAGTAGGTGTTTTACAAGAAAAGGAAGGCTTCACATAGTCACATTCATAAATATACAATAAGAACCAAGATGACTAGGGAACTCCAACTATCTCCAACTTGAGCTCCAAACTCCAATACTCTTACAAGAATCCAACTCCAAGAGAACATGGCTTGTTTACCACCCAACCAATAGGCATCATCACATGCCTTTCCATGGTTGGAAGTCATGCTAGCCTCCCCCAAGCCCATGGGAGAGAGGAACTAGCTTCCACAATGTGCACAAGTATAATGGGGATATACACACAACAAGAAAAACATAAGACCATTTAACACTTAGACAAAATACAAATGATAAAACAACAACAAGAGGATAACAAGGTCAACCTCACAAGGGGGAAGAGAGGAAGTAGGATGCCCAAATCAAAGGTTTCCAACCATAGGAGCACCAACAAAACATTTTTACACAACTCCTTATACCTCCTAATCATTCACCCTCCTTATTCCTCCTTTATGCCATAGTAATCCTTCTTGGGAGAATTTTCAAACCCAAAAGGGTTTCCTCACCAATAATGGGGAAAGGTTCAAGCCATATGGACCTTTCTCTCACCTCAAACCATATGAGGGGATGAGAAGGGACCTTCATGGCTTGACCAACAACCATGAGGTTTGAGAGGGAAATCCCTCTCTCTTCCCCTACATTCTCCAAAAACCATCAATCCAAATGATGGTGGAGAGAAAACAAAGAAAACAACAAGAACAAACAAACTACATTAACCATACAACTCACAACACATCATTTCACACACACCATTCCATTGATTAAGCATAGCTAACAAGATAAGCACAACTAAGAATAAGAAGGTTAAGTATCCTACCTCTATAATGCTTTCCAAGACTCTAAGCTTTTCCTCTTTGTCCAAGCTCACCTCCAAGCTCCCAAAAATCTCCAAGTGCTCGAAAAAAAAATGAACTAAGAAGACTCATTCCTTTCACATGAGGAAGAATAAGAAGAGGAACCCAAAAGTTTCCTCACTAATGGGAAAGTGACAAGTGTCACCCCCTCTCCTCTCAAGAGTCAAAGATTCCAAAAACCAAATAAGTAAGAGTAAACTCACCTTTTATCCCTTATGACCCAAAATACCAAAAACTAAAATAAAACAAAGTGGAGCAACTTTTAACAATTTCACACAACCCAACCATATTACATGGATGGTGACTAAAGAGGGCGAAATGGGAGGGAAACTCCCTCCAAACCTTGGAAATAGGCCCCCCTACCTATTAGGTAGGGTCCAAGGGCCCATTTTCATGCTAAGGGAACCCCCAAACTCAAAAGGGGTCCCTAAAAATGCCCAAAATAACCTAATTTCGGGTTTGGCATGCTTGGGCACAAGGGTAGAGGGTGTGGGGTCCACCCAAGGTTCACATGTGGTCCCCAATCCCTTCCACCAACACACACACTTTCTCAAAACCAACACTTAACTTAAGATAAGATCATTAAACCCTTAAGCTAGTTTACTTAATAAAACACACCCTAAACCTAATTAATTTTACAAAACATAATTACATTACAATTGAGGGGTTCACCCATGGTGCCCAATTAAATACATCTAATCTAAGGCCTCAAACATTTAGCATGGTTAGGACTCAGCCCGTGGGCTGCTTGTGCACAATTGCGTAGCTGCCCTGAAACCCATGCTCTCCTATACTTGTCACATGCACACTCATTGCACACATTAACCGCATCTGTCCAATATAATAAACATCATCTATACATCACAATATCAATCAAACTTATAATGTCCAAACATAATTTACAATTGATAGTGCAATGCATACAATTACCCACACAGTTTGCCATGAATCATCCACAAATAAAATTGCAACGACATACACTTAGGTTAGCATGAAAATTACCATCATTAAATCCAAAACACTATATCATTAATCCAATCAACCACAAGTGACTAACATTTAACCAATAAGTCTATCATATAACCCTGTTAGTGTCATCAACATCATAAGAAATATATCAGTATACAAATCTAGTCCAATTGGCACTACGTGCCCAAAATGCCATAATGTCCATGAGGATAAAATATCATAGTAAAATGTCCAAAGTCTATCAGAGTCTCAATCAAAACATGTCTAGGAATAAAGGAACCAACAGATAACTGGAGCTATAAAAATGTGGGCACTACACTATTAGATATAACTATGTGTTTTATTATTATGAATATAATTAATGAGTAAAATCATCATGATGATGATTCATTAATGGGGGAAGTATGTAACATCGAGCAATTTCAGTCTGCTTGGAAGAAAGGAATTAGTCGTAAATGAAGGGTGGTTATGAAAGCCAAACAATAAGTTTTGTTGCCTAGCTGCATATGCAGCCACACGAGCGTATAATTATCCTGAAAAAAGGATGTGCGTACTAATGCATGATTTCATGTACATCCAAGTAACAACACTTAACGTTCAACGCTCTCCGTGCATTCAACATTTACAACATAGTCTTGTCTTATCTTGATAATTTAAGTCCTTAACTTATCAGGAATGATGATGTGGTGCATGGTTGGTTGGTTAGGTTATGAACCTACACTAAATTTGGATGTAAACCTTACCACGTTGTGTGAATGATATGAGTTATTTACCTTTCTCACTATTTCCGATAACTTTATAACAATGGAAATATTATGCCAACTTGGAGTTATCGTGAATTAAATTCTTGGTTGATTGATCTTAAGATCATAGTGCATTTATTTGATTTACTAAGTTGTATTTGGTTTCCTTATGAAGAATTATAGTTTTTAAGGTGGATCTCGTTATGTTGTGCTGATAAACTTGATCATAACACATTAAAGCTATATTCGACAAAGGTACTAACTAAATTGCTACATGGTGTATAATCTCTTGATATGCCTTGATCAATTATTTGGACTTTGGCCGACCATGTCGCCAAGTATGATAGTTATTAATTGAGTTATTATTAGTTATTAGTCGTTTCAAAATTCCAATATCCATGTCTTGCACATATGTTGTGATTGGTTAATTGACATGTAAAAATAGCTCATGGACCTTAATATACAAGTTTGTAATTTATTGTTGTTGCTGATCATCTCCATGTTATTGCTTTATATCCTGTCATTTTCAATTAGCCTTTGATCCTATTTGGGATGCATTGGTATACTCATTTCTACTTTGTTATAACGGGATATTTTTAGGACAATTTTGAGCATAAGATAGGGGCAAATACTTAATGCATAGTCAATTTTCTTTTAAAGAAAATGGATAAGGTTAAAAGTTTGTTTTGCAATTGAGAGTGGTATTAATACATATAATTATATTGTGATACATGGGAAATAGGGTATTTGACCATGAAAGGGACCTCGATCATTGCAACAAGTCAACCCCATGGAAAAGCCTTATGGATTATTAACTCAACTTATTGGCCAAATAATATAAAGTTGAAATGTTAAAATATAAAAATATGGTACTTATGCGTACATGCATAAATGTTAAAAAACATGTCGAGTTGCTAGTTATTTTAAAAGGGGATTTGGGCCATTTGACAACCCACCAAAACATGAGAAAAACTAGTGGGCAGAAAGGCCACAATGTGGCATTGATGGAATTTAATGCATACAGGTTTTAAGTTATTTTTGTTGAGAATCAGGAGAGAAAATAAGGGAAATAGAAATATTATATATATGGTTTAAAATATGAGGCACCTTTTATAAGATGAGGGTAGATCAGTTTCTGGAATTGAAGGTTGGGCATTCCAAGGGGATATCCTTGATGATTGAGGTGATGAGTCTGCTGGTTTGAATGGCTGGAATGTAGAAAAGAAAACCTTGCAGAAATATTCTAAGATACAAGAATGGTTTATATTTCTCTCTATTTGCTATTTTATTATGAAATAGTAAAACATCATTTGGGTGATGGTGGGATGCTTGCATGTTTAATCCAAACGTATTTGAGTATCATATTTTGGACCTAGTTTACTCTACTTTTGTGGGAGCTCATTTTTAATCCTTGCCAAGTCCTTGTTTTTGTTGTGTGAGCTTCCTTTGCACAAATCCTCCATGAATCAAACATATACTAATACAGTTTTAGAATCGATTAATCTATTATGTTTTTAGGGAAAATAAATATCATTTAGCAGAATGGGTTCAGTATTTAGATAATAGAAATATGATTTTCCCTCCTTGAGGCTTGTATAAGGAAAGTTGGATCCTATCTTTCTGTAGTTTTTCAAACTTATTTTATTTCTTTAAAAAAAATTGAGAGAGAAGTAAACAAATGTGTTAGGGGGAGGGGTTGATTCCAACTCCTTGAGTCTTTGTTGGCCACAAGATGCTGGATAGTAGGTTAAAACTAGACTACCGAATCTGATAAGTCGGGGAGGTTATATTATTAGGACAAGTTAATAACTCATAACCTAAGCATGTGCAAGTTAATGTGGAACAAGACATCTCGTGGTGAAGAGAACTCGATATTTAAGGTTTTTCTTATGTATTTGAATTGGAAAGTAAACATGAAACTAATATGAGCTTGGTTAGTTCTGACAGATTTATGGTAAATGAAATATGCGTATCGTGATGAATTATTTTAAGAGTTACATAGAATCGCAACTATTATTTGGGATAATGGTTGTGCTTGTGTTTAAAGAAATGAATATTTTTTTAAGATGGAATATGTAGTTGATTCCCTTAGACAACCGAGTTTATACACAAGGCCATGCATTCTTGTTTATACTTCATAAATATTATCATTAATCATTTGGTGCTCACGTTATGCAAGGTATTAGTATTAATATTGGTAGAGAAGAAGTACCCGAGTCTTATGAATGAAACTAGGATTTTAAATATGAAGTTTGTAATGAATATTTGTACCATTTTGTAAACATGATGCATGTTTAATTGTTACTATGTGAAGATTATTAAATGCTTCATATTTACTATTTATTGTGCATGTGTATGCTTTTTAAATCAATAAAACTATTAGATAGATGTTTTATTATTTGGTAGTAAAGTATCTAGATAAAGAGACATGTAAGCCGCGCCAATTCTAAATAAAATTGACCTTGTACATATTTGTTGTTTTTCTAATTTGTAGAATAATGGGAAAATTTTCAAGTTGATAGAAGGAAGGGATGAATTGTCTTTCTTTGATTTTCTATACTGAAGAATGAAAGGATTGTAATGTCATTTGGTAGAAAAATAAAATACTTCCTTGATAAATATGAAATGGTCTTTGCCCTAATGTATAGTATCATTCTTGATAGTCTCTTACAGGCTATATAATAATATAAATTATGAAAAGATGAGAGGACCATTGAAAATGAGACCGTGCCTTTATTTGATACCATGCTTTTATTTGAGACCGTGCCTTTTTTTTATGGAAGTAAAAGTATTGTTGTATAATATGTCTCTGTGAGCATATATTTTTTTTAGCAAAAACAATATTGTTATAAATTGTCAAAGTATTGATTATACCATCCTTGAATTGAAGAGAAAGTGTTACCATTGTGTAATATGAAGGTTATTGAGCCTAATATGTGTTGTATGTATTTTATATTCATCCTTCACTATGTAAAATGTATTACATCTGTGATTACCAATTGATGGAATGCTTATTAATTCATGACCATGACTTGCTTGGGATGTGTTGAATCCTATCTAGTGTTCTCTTTGAATTGATATGTAAGTCATAATACTATTGTCTATAAATATCCTTACAAATATACTTGTATCAAAACAATAAGTTCTAAAATATTATGGTGTAAAAACAAATACTAGTATGTCTAACCAATCCAACTCTTTTCCTTAGGGAGAAATGAGTGTGTATCTAAATGATGTCCTCATGACCTCAACTTTCTTAAGGTTTAGAAATCATATTATTGAGGTAAACCAATTTATAAATGGAAATGAAATCAGGAACAAATGGTTGAATTCTAAGAAGTAATTATAAAGGATGAACCTATAGTTGTTCCCTTTAGATAATGAGGGTATGTAAAACAACTTTTAAGAATGAATCCATAAGAGGTCTTACTGATGCCTTGTTGGTTAGCAATCCACATTTTAAATTATCAAGTTGTATGATCTTTTTAATAAACCTAATTCCAGTAAAAATAAGATACAATGTTTTGAAGAAAGTACGAAGGTACTTTGCAAACTCATGAGAAGATACATATACATATTTGTCCTAAATAAATTAATGTTACATTAATGAAGTTTAATTAATGCCGAAGATGATTAAAAGTATAATACTTGACTAAACCAGTCTCTCAAGTGGAAAATTGATATATATGGTTATCATGTTATAGGAGGTACATACATTATGCAGTGTCTCGAAGGGAGCACTATATACCTCTAAACTAAAATGGTTAACTATGAACTAAAAACTAAACAACAGAAAAGAATCGAGTTAATTGAATTAGGTGAAGAACAAGCTCCTAACGAAAAATGTGTTGTCATGGAACTGAACATGACAAACATGTATCTGAAACTTTGGCCAAAGTAGTGTGAGTTTATGATTAAATTGTCATGGATTCACCAAGGATCTAAGATGTTGGATGCTTGATGGGATTAAAATGATTGATTTCTAGGTATGCACTTAGAAAACATTATTTCATTATCAATGCCTTAAAAAGGAAACCAATGGTATACCTTGTATACACACTCGTAAAGAGTAATATATGATTGATCAATTACTAACCGTCTCATATAGCTGCAACATGGTTTATGATAGTTGTCAGATGGATTCAATTTCAGATTTATGATGGATTTAAATGTTGGGTATGTAAATCAATGAAGCATGAAGTTACATTAAAAAGGTGTTACACTCCTAGGGCCAAAAGTGAAGCCCTCAATTTTGTACCTCTCCACAAGAAATTTTCCACTTTCTCGTTTGGTTTGAATTTCAGTGTATGTAACTGAATCTACAAATTCAATATTGTTTTCTTGCTTCTAACCTCATAAACGGTGCTTAACTTATCCCATGCTTCTTTGGTTTTTTTGGCATCTTAAATGTGGGATTGCACGTCTTCAAACACTATGAAAAATATTATGACTTTAGCATTCTTAATTTCCTTTCCAAACTATCTGTGTTAGGTTGTATCATCTAGTGATCTAGTTGTGAAACAAGTTGTTACTCGAGCTAGAAAAAACATTCTCAATCACCATGTTTCACCAAAAACACACTAAATTTTCTTGCAAAATGTTCTTCATGACATCCTAATTTTTTTCTCACACCTCTAAGACACCCCTTTCCACCAGCTCTAATCATTAATTCATCTCAAATATGTTTTCATCTTCATATCCCGTCTCATTTTCATGACTATTCCTTAGGTTTTACCATGTTCTAGGCCATAACAACTTGAACCAACACTATAACCAAACATTAAACCTCTAAAAAATTCATTTACATGATGGAAGAAACATAGCATACCACCATGATTAATCTCAAGAGTTCATACATACCTTAAAGTGATTACCATGCCTAATTTGGCCTCCAAATACTAGGAATAGGCCTAGTTTAGACCTAGACCAAGTGAACTAACACCATGAATCAACTTCTTAGATCTCAAAAATAACCTAACACACTTGAGACAATATGTATCACATATCTTTATGCCTTCGTGACCTTATATATCTCTCAAACTGAATCTCATGTTTCATTTGACCTCTAAGCACCTAAACTAGGTCTAGATGAGCACCTGTAACTAAGTAATCCACTTATACATACACTCTAAAACTCATGTGAGTGTCTAAATAATCTCCAATCATTGTCTCCATTCCTATACCATACTCCTCAAGTCATCATACATCTACTCACAATGCATCATCACCTAGACTAGCTAGGTCACCTGATTAGGCTTGCTAAACCAAGCCATTCTCACCTTGTCCACTCTTATCACATGAAACAACCTGAATGACCATGTGATTATCATGTAAATAACCCATAACACTAATTTTTCATCCTCCTTGACATTAATGAGATTTTACATCAATGGAAACACCTAAACTCACACATGTCAACAATCTCCCCCTTTGTCATTAATGGAAAACCACCTAGTCTTCTCCCCTTTTTTATTTAGTGACAAATTGGATACCTTAACTTCATGTTATTTATCCTCTTTAACATATTTTTATCCCTTCTCGATTGAAAACAACAACCAAATCCATCATCCTAGCATGCAAATATGTCTTACCTTCTTAATCTTTGTTTTTGACCTCTTTTCATTATGGGAACACTGTAGCAAACCTAGAAAAATCTATAAAAAGAACTCATACATGCCATAAATCATGATTCAAGGATTAACATATCATGCTTACCTCTTTCTTGATCCATCTCAACTAATCATACTCACAACTAGTTTGTTTCTTCCATATCTTGGTTATACTCCTCTTTTAGGGCTCAGATCCCTAAAGCAGACCTTTAGTGCAATTTAGACCAACCTTAGGCATCCATGAAAGCCTATTCACAACATGAATCCACTCTTTATGGCCCCCCTAGGATTTTTCTATACTTTTCTAACTAAAACACAAAAAATTGGGTAGTTACCTTACAAATTTGCCATGGAAAAGGATTGATCATATCATCTCTGCCCTGAGTCACTTCGTCAATTATTTCCTCCTCCTTTCCATGCTATTACAACCTCCTTGAGAATATGACTTACTCCACTAGCCAATATTCCTACAAATATTATCAAATTTGTCTCGTAATTTCTTTTGAGCTCTAAAATACCTAATGTGTGATTCAAACAAGCTCCCCCTATGTTGATAAGTTATATCATACTTGCAGCATACTATTTTCTTTCTTTCACGGTCATTGAACCCTAAATCAATGTAAATTCCATTAATAATTAAGACAAACAATCATATAACCTTGCAATCAACATAAAATTTGATACACAAGTATTATTTCCACCTTATTAACATCTTGATGGTCAAAATAATTTCCTCTTTCCTTTATAATTTTTTTCAGTCCTCTAGCTTGTAATTTCACATCCACATAGTCTACTGATCATTGGCATAGTGCATTCATCCAATCCTTAAATGAGTCCCTATTCACACTGCAAGGTAAATGAGCCTTCAAACTCCACCTCAACTTATGAACTCATAAAAATATAAAATGGTCCTCTACATACAATTTGAGATAGGGAATTTAACCTTTAAAACATTGTAGCAACTTCAATAATTAAACATACCTTGTCCTTGTATGAGATTAGTCAAGTTACTTGTACACATCAATGTCATTCCTTCTTATACAACCTTCATGTCATCTAAGGCACTTACCTGAGGATCAAGGGTAACTCCCCCTACCTTGGAAGACCTTGACAGTCCTTATACTCTATTAGAAAACAATGTTTTAGTCCTTAATGACCACATTTTGACTTGCAACCCTGATTACCTACTAAGAAACTCACTTTGTCTTACCATTACACTCACATTCCATGATGCACAAACCTATTTGACTTATATACCACTACAATCCTTCTTTATTCTCTATATTGTGCATGAGATACCTCTTTTAGACCTAAAATATCAAAAAACGTGTAGGTCAATCTTTTAGAACATCTTGATATAGTGAATTTGTTCAATCATACAAGTCTTGTAAGAATACCTATCTTTGCATCTTAAGGGTGAAGATAACTTCAAGTTCCCTTCAACTGATTCATGTAAAATCATCACAATTATATTATTCATAGTTAGCAACAGGATACTCTTTCCATTTTCTTGTTCAAAATACCGTTGTAGATTTGGTTAACTCATGAACAACATACCTCTAACTTGAATAACTTACATATTCTTTTAAAATACAAAATCACATCCTTCACTCTAGGTAGTATATCCTTGAGATCCATCAATGAGGTTCTCTATACCTACCTAAGACACTGTAACAAACCTCAATACTCATATACATGCTTGGCATCATTCACATCAATAGGGAGACTCACCTTTGCACTTCATAATTTTTATAGTACTCTGACTATTTCCACACAACCTCCATGGATTATGATCATACTTGACATGCCTTAAAAATTAATCAATAATTAGGACACGGTATATAAAATTTAGACAATCTTCCAAACACACCTGTAGTGCACCATTATACTCTTCCTTGGATTATCTTGACACTAGATGACTAACTTGATTCATGAATTCACACTACCTTAAAGATGAATATATACTTTGATGAATCTCAAAATCATGGTTCAAAGTCAGCAATCATAACATCTAAACCCAATTAGTCATTATCAAACCTATAACCATGCCTTTCATTTGAAATTCATATCATTCTAGGATTTCACAGACCTTGTTATGCTTTGTAAATTCTTAAAACAAAACTTATGAAGTATGAGCATGCTTGGAACTTCTCAACATACCTTGTATACCTTATTCAAGTTCAAACTAACTCCTTTTTCATGTAGCATGCTTTTTAAAAACTTCACAATTTTCTTAAGCTTATCATCATGTACTACATTTACCATATGTTATTTTTTGTCCTTGAAGTTCATGTACAGATACCACAAACTATAATTTGATCCTCAAGGATCTCCTATATCCCTTTTTCACCTTCTTCATACATTTGTTGTATCTCCTACACTTAGAGCTCAACGTTTGTCATATTGGCAATAAATAGACCATTGTGCAGCCCTTAAGATCTTGTTGACTTCAATACATGACATAGATTCAACTTTTAACTTGATATTTTCTTGGATGACTGAGACTCTAACACAACAGAGGCATACTTCAACCAATGACACTTTTTCTTAACTTGAAACCATGACATGACAGACCTTACTAAAGCTTCTGAGACACCATTATGAAAATCACCTCAATATAGGACACAATAAACCTTATGATAGACCAACAAGACATCATACAAAAATTAAGATGCTTGTGCTACATGAAAAACTCAATTTCAGAACATAACCATACCTTGAAAGATCTAGACAAGACTAAAAAGGATTCAACCATCAATACTCCAAATCATGACAAACAGACTCAAATATATGAATGTATATCCTTAGAAATACTTCTTGACTATAATCACAGATTTTCATTGTTTAAACAAACACATAGGACTAAAAATCATACCTTTACATTTTGATGACATTCCTTGACTACATGACAAACCTCTTGTAGCAGCATACTTCAACAAATTAGCCCCCCTTTCTTGCAATGCTTCATATGGATCATTATGTATCAAAGAGCCTAGTAGAGACATATCACTTCATACTACAACTAAAATAATGACTTGAAGATGTCCCAAGCCCTCTTAGACACTTGAAAATCACCTTTTCCATATTACTTCTGATCTATACCATGAGAATCTCTTTGATTAACATTCATATATGCTCTAGGTGTAACACTATTATTCATTCTTGGTTCCCAAGACCTGATTTTTCTTCTAGCATGAATATTAGGACTTTAAAATATCCTTTCTTGCCTTGTAGGACCAGAATAGTCCCTAAAACATGTCCAACCTTGTTATAATTGAAGCACACAACTCTACTCCTTTCCTTGTAACCTCCATTACCCTTAACTTGAAGGTTCATCTAAATAGTACCTAGCAATATGTCCTTTCTCATGGAAATTATAACAAACTACAATATTTGTTTGCAAAATTCTATTATCCCTCCATGGGTGATCATCCTTAACAAACATCCTACACTCTTTATCCCTATGTCCAAAGCCATTTCAAGTGAAACAATAACCATTAAAATCTCTTTCATACCTTGAAGCATTAGGTTGCCTTACTGACTTTGTCTTCACATTATCTTTGGTGGAGTTCTCCTTCTTTCCTTCCTTGATGCTTGGTTCTCCAACATCCTTGCTTGGAACACTATTTCCTTTGAGGTCACCTTTAAAACCTAAGCATGTCTTGTCATATTCATATTTCTTATTGCTCGAGATGTCACCTCTGTCTTGGATATTTTCTCAAAATTTTGATATGACTTTTCATTGTTGATAGCATCAAACAAATCTACTTTAAGTATAACCATTTATTCTTCCTTAGATTGCAAGTTCAGAGCCATATAACTCATTTTCATTTCTTATGTCTTGACTCTCATCTCATTTCTATGTCATAGTCCAATTTTTATCCTCTAGGTTATGGAAATTTGCTTCATATTCTTTGACTTGAAATCTCAACTTATTATTATTTTTCTCAGCATGCTTCAATTCATATTGAACACATACCAATTCGGTCTCATAGACATCTTCTTCTTCTTCATTCTCAAATTACATGTTATCACCAACTAGAGCGTAAATATCACTCATAGACCTCATGACATATTTGGTCATGAATAAAACCTCATTAGCTACCTCTTCATGCTCTAATTTTGATTCAGAATCAGAAACTCCATCATCACTGCTATTGTCCTTGTATGAATAACACTCTTTCCTTTAATATAGGATCTTTTTGGTCCTTTTTCTTATCATCAAACCTCTTAAACTTCCTCTTGCCTTTATCAGACCTATTGTCCTTATCTTCATGATCTCCGTCACTTTCTTCATCCTCTTCCTTATGCTTATGAGGGAATTTGTTAGAAAAATGACCTACCTTGCAACGATTGAAACATTTGAAAGGTATCTTTTCTTTATACTTACCTGATCCAACCTTTTAATCTTATATCAATCATAGCAAACAACTCGTCATTATCCATCTCATGAGAAGCATCGTCATTCCTATATTTCTTTCCCTTAGTCTTCATCTCATATTTGAAAGTAATCTCTTTCTTAGATCGTTTTGAATCAAAAACCCTCATTTCATAGGCATTCAAGGTTCCATGAAACTCATCCATATTCAAAAGAATCAAATCCTTTGCTTCTTCAATAACATATACTTTGGAATCAAAAATTTTAGTTAGAGATCTCAAACCTATTGAACAACAACCTATTCCTTCACTTCTTCACTTAAACGCTTCACAATGTTGACAACCTTTCTAACCCTAAGCAAGTATACACAAATGGATTCATCATCACTTGTTTTTAACCCTTCAAATTGATTTCTAAAGGTTTGAATCTTAGCTATTCTTACCTTGGAATCTCCCTCATACAGGACCTGAAGTTTTTCCCACATGGCCCTTTATGATTTGAAATGCATCACCTTCACAAGTTCAAGTTCATCTAGTACTCACATGATTGCATTCATAGCTATTGAATTTTCACTACACAGCTTCATGTATGCAGTACTTGTTAGGGGAGTAACAAGAGTAGTATAGCCATCCAACACAAATTGCCAAATATCAAACCTTATAGACATGATATGATTCCTCATTCTTAGACTCCAAAAAGCATAGTTCACTCCATCAAAAAATGATGCCTTGGTGGAAGATGAGCCACTCTTCTAACTTTCCATTTTTATGCTTCAAAGGATCTCCTTTCAAGTGATCAAACTTCTCTAAAAGGACCTACTCTGATACCAATTTTTGGAAGCACAATGGACTGAGATGGGGGTGAATCAACCCTTCAAAAACCCTTACAAAATTTCAAATTAGATTTCATACACCATTAACATTAAACCATGCATTAATGAGATCTTAACAATAAGCAACACCATCCACATGAGCATAAACATGAATGAGTACACAATAACACAAGATATAGGTGGGAAACCCTCAAGTAGAAGAAAAATAACTAAAAAATTTACTGATATTACTCATAATAAAGTACTCAAGTGAATATTACACATCACAAGAGATTTATTTAGTGAGGAACCAACCCCACAAGAATCATCAAGCCATAGACCATTTTTTATATTAATCACAACAAGATAATTTCATGAATATGACTCATCACACAAGATTTTAATAAGCATATCACTGAAGATATGCTGCAAAGACTTAGCTAATGGTGATCACAAAATTCAGCTCCAAATTCCTTCAAACACATCTCCTTCTAACTCACTCAAACTTGGAATAATTTGAATGCAAACCCTTGCACTTGAAATCTCTATAACACTCCTCAAACTTTTTCACCTCTTACTCTCTCTCAAGCAGCTCACACTTTTCCCTCTATTTTCACTAGTTCAAATTTGACCCAAAACACTCACTTTATATGCTTCTAATATCAATAACATGACATAATGCAGTACTAATAAATGATATAGACCAATTCAACATTAAAAAATATCACCATACTTATACAAATTCATAAAATGGACCCATATAGGTCGACCATGCACCAAGACAACTAAACAAATCAAAAATGTCTCAAAACTCCATCACTTGGCTCATCAAATACTTAAAAATTCATCACCATGATTATTCAAGCCTCAAAAGGCCTCAAAAATGTCAAAAATACCATTAAAAACATCATCCATTCCCCTACATTAACTTACACCAATCATATTCTTCATAACTCTATCAAGAAGGACCATTTCCTTCACAAAAAGTTATTTCTATGAACCTATCTTCACCTAACATGCTCAAGATCACCAAAGAACACCTCAACTATGCCATAAAAAAAATGGAAATTCACTGACATTTAAAACACATATATGCTTTTTATACCTCATGAAACATCCAACAAAGAAAACCACACCTCTTTTCCTCTTTACCAAACTGATCTGCCCAAAAATTAGTTTTTGAAACTCAATTGGTTTGGACCCTTTATATCACTTTAAATGCCTCTAAATTCATTAAATGTGTACAAAATTAATCCATCTTCACTCTTCAATTGATAGCAAACATTATCTAATCCAAAACATGATTCTTCTACATCCATCTTCTTGTCAGAGCAATCTCATTCTGAAACAATTAAATTTGGCCTTCACAAACTAAGTTGGTTCACCTAACAAAACACCTCATCAATAGATAAACCATATATAATTGGAAAAAAAAATTAATTTAATTTCTATAAAAAATTACATTCACTTCCAACTCCAAGTGGAAGGCCTTCAACCAGGTCAATCTCTGCAACTTCTCAAAACTTTCCTTTTAGGCCCAAAAACCAGCCATCATAAATAGGGCACACTTTTCCCTCTATGAATTCAAATATGACCTGAAAATATCATGGACATTTAATTCAACTCTGAATCTCCAAACAATGTTGATTTATTCATTTGGTTCAATGGAATACTTTTCCACAAACTAAACATCTTCATAAACTTACATGTTTGAGTTGGGTCCACATACTTTCACAAGATTTTATCATACCTTTCTGGAAATCTAGAGGATTCCTCTATAACCTCCAATCATCACATTATCAATACCAATCAATTCTATGCACTTATCAAGAATATCTCTCATACTACTTTTGAGCTAGGATTTGAATAGTGTTTTAAACGACTTTACCTTCTTAATGGTTGTTCATAAATACCAGATGATCAAATTACCTCATTATTTTTGGAAAATATTATTATCTCAATGGAAAAACATCCCTAAAAACATTTTGGTCCCATGCAAAGCATACAATTCACAACTAGCATCAAAAGTTGCTACTCGTGCTGGAAAAAGCATTCTTAAGCACATTGTTTCACCAAAAATATTATAACTCACAAAATATTATTCATGGAAACTTGAAATTTTTATCACACCTATAGGACACCCATTTTCACCATCTCCAATCATAATTATATCTTAAATATTTCTTCATCTTCATATCCCATCTCATTTACATGACTAGGCCTTAGGGTTTAACATGTTCTAGGCCATAACAAACTGAATTGACACTATAACCAAGCATAAACCATCTAAAAACTACCTCTACATGATGGAAAGAACATAAAATACCTCCATGAGTGATATCAAGAGCTCACACATACCTACAAGTGACTATCATGCCTAATTGGGCCTCCAAATACTAGGTTTAGGCCTAGTTTAGACATAAACCAAGTGAACTAACACCATGACTTAGAATCCTAGCTCTCTAAAATAACCTAACACACTTAATAAAACATTTCTCACACCTTTGCATGCCTTCATGATCTTACATAACTCTCAAATTGAATCTCATGCTTCATTTGACCTCTAAACATCTAGATTAGGTCTAGATAAGCACATGTAACTGATTCTGCCATTTGTACTTGCACTCTAAATCTCGTGTGAGTGTGTAAAAACTCTCCAATCATGCTCTCAATGCCTCTACCATGATATTTAATTCATTATATGTATGTACTCACTGATTAGCAAAAATAAGTCCGAAATGGGACCTAAATGGGATATTAGGGTATTAATGCTAATCTAAATAGGAGGACTAAAACACTTGTAAATAAAGATACTAAACAATAATAAATAACAGAAAACTAATATGCTAAAGTGATGTAAATTAATTGTATGATTTGATCTAATGGAAATAAAACCCTAGAATGTAAGAGCTAACAAGGAAATGACTTAGTTGATAACAAGAGACTATCACAGGTTGTCACAGATCTGGAACTAGAACTC
This sequence comes from Taxus chinensis, assembly GCA_019776745.2. Taxonomy (NCBI): domain Eukaryota; kingdom Viridiplantae; phylum Streptophyta; class Pinopsida; order Cupressales; family Taxaceae; genus Taxus; species Taxus chinensis. The sequence goes on along the minus strand of CM034153.1, from coordinate 212,046,442 downwards.
GACGGTGTAGACGAACACTTAGAGGCCCTACAAAGGGAAGATTTAGGATATTTAAAGTGACACAAGCACCTGAGAGTGTACTGGGGCACCCCGAGGCACCCTGGTTTGGATTATAGGCACTCAAAATAGTATAAATGCTCAAAACCCTAATTTGGCACAGTCATTAAGTGTCTCTGAATACTCTTTGTCTATTACACTGGATTCGTCGGATGAACTAGATGATGCCCTGCACATGAAGAAGAGGAAGGGGATGGAATTACCTCATCTGCCAACCCATTGGACTTATCATTGAGTGTTGCACTACATTACAGACCCTGATGTAGTTTTGGTGAGTGTCTATATGTTGTGCCCTAGGTGCTCTCAGGCTAGTTGCACTTTGTGAAATAGGGAGCTATGGTAGCTATAGAAGATGTAGATAGTATAATAGAATAAATAGAATCCCTCCTCCTCTAAGAATGTGTGTGATGCAGAATTTCCTAGCTTGAATGTATGGTGTTATGTGGATGCAAGATGGTGTAATGGATGCAACCCTAGATGGAGTGATAGTAGTGATAGGATGTAATGACCTAGGACCTTTATTATGGTCTTATAAGATTTATATTTATAGGGCTCTCAAGTTTAATTTTGTAATTAATCCTAAAATTACTGACTAAGGAAAAGATAAAGATGAAAAACAACTAGAAGTGACCCAAAAAGGAGCAAAAGAGGTTAAGCATAGATCGAGGGCACCCAGAGTGGGATCGAGGTGCCCCAATACAGGGTGGGGCACCCGGAATTAGGGCTAGAATCTCGGGGAAGTTAGAAAATAGGGTGATAAGTATCGGGAAATATGCGGGAAAGATGAAGTAAAACATAAAACAAAGATGGAAAAAAGGTGGGATTCATCGGTACTTTGTACACTTGAGAACCTTCTAAATAGTAGTATAAGACATGGCTAAATATTTTCTAATGTGAAATATTTGTGTCTACATTTTCCCCCACTTTATGTTGGTTAACGGAAAACTCAATAACATAAAGTAGATAGAAAAACGTACCTGATGTCCATGCAGAGTGTAGAAGAAAACGCGTCGATGGACTAGAAGTGTGGAATGATAAAAATGAATAAATTGGAGTGTGGATTATAAAGATGAAAAATGTGTAAAAATGATGAGAATGAACCTATGGCAAAATGTGTGTGTAGTTGTTGCATGTGTGTGGTGTACTTGCATGGTTAGTATGGTAAGTATTGTCACGGTGTGTTGTCATTGTCACTATTTGTTGTTTTATTGCCCAATTTGAATGCTTGTTTCTCATACGGTGGACTATAAGGAGAAAACTATCAAGTAGTAAAATATGTATGTATGTATGTAAAAACTCTATGTAAAGTATGCAAATGTAAAATATGCTAGAACAGAAAGTGTAAATGGAAAAATGGAACATGTGCACTTGATCCATGTCGAGAAAAGGGGTGTAGAAGGATATCTTGTAATGTCACAAGTTTTTTGGGTGATTTCATGCCACACTGGCTGAAGAAGTGTAGGGAGGAAATGCTCGGTGTCCTCCAACTCTAACCGCTTCTACTGCAATTTGTTGAAGAGATCTCTGTATTGTGCTAGTTTTTTGGGTGATCCTATGTCATTGGATGGAGAAGTGTAGAAAGGCCACCCATTGTAACCCCTGAGCCTGTGATCGCCACATAGAATTGTCAAAGGACACCATGTCCTATTAAGGATGTTGTATATGGAGTTTGTAGATTGGTCTCAACTCACTCACTGTGTGTGAATTGGTGTAGATATGTTGTGTTAGTAGAAACCCCCAATGATTCCCATCCTCTTTAAGGGCACATGGGATGACCCTAGAAGGAGAATACCACCCCAAGAGAGGACCAACCACACTCTGACCTTGTAACCAACTCAGCTCTGCAAGGGGGGAAGGGAAAGCACTTGGTAGATACCAAGGTACGCACAAAAGGAGATGGCTAGCCAATACAAGTTTTAGTATAAACACATGTATGAAAATAAGTGTAAAAGATGCATAAAATATAAAAAGATACTAAGAAAATTAGTGTAAACACGTAAGAAAATAAGCAGACCATAAAAATAAGGTTTTAAACATGGGACATCACTCATGATGTCACAAAACACCCAAGGCCATCATGTCCACAAACAACAAACAATTTTGTACACAATCAAAGGGAAAATCTTGCATACAATAGAAAATAAAGCAGACAAGTAGAAATACAAGTAGTCATGGAAACATGTAGTCCTGTAAAACAAGTGTTGCACATGGAACACCCATTATCATGTTAGAGTGAAAACTAATATGTCAAAGCATGTATGAGCAAGTAATATAATATGCTAAGTACAAAATGAAAGAATAGAACCTGTATGAGATGAATGTGGATGCCCCCAGTGACCAATATAGTAAGGGTAGAAGGTGAGCATCCATGCCGCATGTAAATGTCCTGTATCTGTGATCACACTAAACAAAGGCATGAATGCACATGTGTGTATGATAATGACATATAGGAAAGCAAGCTAACATGTGTAATAAAATGAACATGCAAAACACTAGGAAGCAAAAGTAAATGCTACCAAGACAATGTAGTATGTTGTGGATGGATGGAATGGAATGCAAGATGGAATGATAGGGGCAACATGCCCCACGAGTGTATGGAAGTGTATGCAGTGAGGTTTATTTTTTTTTCCCCCTCATCAGTCAAGAATGAACCATAAACAAGAGTGAGTCATCAGGAAAGTTTTGAGTAATGTTGGTTGTGTCTAGTGCATTGCGATGAGTGTGTATGTGTAGTGGTGATGAAATGTGACATGGGGAGAAGATGTGTGTGAACCCTATAGTCGAAGCTTATATCATGAATTTGTTGAATAGAAGAGTGATGATTTAGACCTAAGCGTATATCACTATAATATGAGTGGATGGAGGATAAGATGTATGGAAAGTTGTGCGTGGACCCTATAGCCTAACTGTATACCATGACTTGGTTGGATAGAGGAGTGATGATTTATCCCTAAGCGTATATCACTATGAGATGAATGGATGGGAATGATGATCATATATAAAGGTGTACATAGACCCTATTTCTTAAGTGTATACCACGACTTGGTTGGATAGGGGATGATGATTTATCCCTAAGTGTATATCACTATAAGATGGAATAAGAAGGTGATGATTTATCCTAAGCGTGTATGCCACTATACGAGATGAGTGATGATGGTGTATGAAGCATAGATAAGTAGGCGGTGAATAACAGAAGGTGGTGATGTTAGCACTAAGTGTAGACCATAATGTGATGAATAAGGTGAGGGTGGTGATTTACCCTAAAGCGTATACCACTAATGGATGAGTAGGAGAGGTGATGATGTAGTAGAATGACTCAGAATAGGATAATAGAATATGTGATGATAGTATGTAAGAGACTAATGTAGGATGGGGAAAGGAGTGGTGATTTAACCTAAGGTGTATACCACTACATGATATGATGATGATTATGGGTGACGATATAGCCTAGAGTCATTAGTCACTGAGTCTGATGAAATGTGGTATGATGACATGTCACATGTAGGTAAGGTCCATTTGATTGGTAAACCCTCGATAGTCGAGTATGGACCAAGGAACTAGAGTGCATCATAGGGTGGTGGGTGTAGCACGTAGAATAATGTAGTGTAGATGACCAAGGTATGTGAATGTGTGGTGTAGGAAATGTAATGTAGTGTGTGGGTAGGTAGAAATAGAATGTGTACTGATGATAGATGAAACTAGACCCAAGTATAAGGAAATCTAGTGTAGGATGTAGAATAGGTAAGGTGTATGAATGCAATGTGGGTAGGGAAGGTGTAATGTAATAAATGTGTAGATAGGAATAGAATGTGTAATGATACATAGATAAAACTAGACCCAAGTATAAGGAAATCTAGTGTATAGAATGTAGAATCTATAAGATGTATGGATGACATAGAAAACTAGATGCATAGATGATGATGACTAGTGTAGCATGTATAAGATAGATGATATAGGAATGACGAGTATATGAGGTATGTATAGGATGATGTAGGATGTATACGGATGGGTCTAGTGGTGCAGTGTGTGGGGTTCAATGTAATAGTGATCCCTCAATAATCCAGTGTGAACTGAAGCACTAGGGTGCATCATCGGGTAATGAGGATGTGATAATAGATGATGGAAATGTTGTTATGTAAGGGATTAAAGGAGTGAAATATGCAAGCATTGTAGAATTAGGATGGGGAGTGTATAATGTATATTCCCCCAAGTGACAATGTGAAAAATGGGACTATGAAATGCCATCAAGCAAATCATTATTGTCTTGATCGAAACTGATAGGAATGGTGTTGGAAACTTGATAAGTGATAGAATGAGGTAGATCATATACAGATGCATTAGGATGAAGGAGATATGTATTCATTGCATATTCTTCATCTATAAAAGCAACTGGTGGGAATCCATGAGCACACCAACATGAAATGTTAGGTACGTATGTAGGAGAAGAATCGTTAGCAATGGAGATAGTACCGAAAGGCATGGGGAAGGAGAGTGAGGAATGAATTGGGTCGTGTTTACCAACAATATAATCAAACCAAGATCATCCAAGTGTAAATGCAACCCACATGGAGTGCCTGTAACAAAAATTGTTAGATGAAAAACCCGTAGCCCATAATCCATTGTAATATAAAAATAACTCTAATAAAGATGGGGTGAATGGGAAGGTGGCAATATGTCATTAAGCATCATACCAAACCTGGGTAAGCAATCACATGTACAGATAGTATCCAAACTAGCGAGATCAAGAGGAATGTGTTCCCAAAAAGTCCTATTTATATATAAAGTATACGTGAAGGGTGGTTGCGAGACTATTCTATGGGGGAGAGGTAGATGAAACTACGTCGACACTATTAACAAAGCCCTTATATAGGACCATGACATTAGTGAATGGAATATTTTTGAAGTGGTACTCTCCCAGGCCATCGGCGACAAAAGTTTCTTCAAAATAAGAATTGTCCACGCCGAGAGGAGTAAAATCAAGTGTTTGTAATGTTTCATCAATGAGTTCAACAACATCAACCTCTTCATCAGACTTGGTGATAACATTCGGTGTGTGTATCATCTATTTGGGTAGTGCTATCGAGGACATTCGAAGGTGGTGTAGGAAGTAAGGGATGGTGGGGATGGAGTGCTAGCAGGGACAAATATAGTGGGTGAAATAATAGCTGAAGTGTGAGTAGATATATCAGGAGAAGGAATGGTAGGAATAATATAGGTGGGTACACTAGATTGGTTGACATCATATTGATCCAAGTTAGCATACAGAATAGGTTAAGGTGGAGGGATAGGCATAGAGGTTATAGGGTCAATGTGACAATATTTTAAGGGTTCCGGGTCAGAGGTAACAATATGTTCACAACCATCATAAAGGAATTTGACACATTGATGTACAGTGGAGGGTATGACTTGCATGGCATGGATCCAAGGCTTTCCTAAGAGGATATTGAATTGAAAAGAAGCATCGAGGATGTAGAATTTAGTAATAATGGATTTAGGTCTAACTTGAATATGAAGGGAGATTGTTCTTAAGCATGTGTGAGTGGAGAAATCATAACCATGGATGAGAGTGGAGTTACAAGCGATGAGACTATCATTGATGCCTAATTTTTGTAAGAGTAAATGGGCACAAATATTAATGAGAGACCCATTGTCAATGAGTACATGATTAATATAGGTAGTACTAATGACGACGGTAATGAGAAAGGGTGCACAAGGGTTATTATGGGTGGCAGGTGATATGTCCTCGTCTATAAAGGAGATCAAACAGGGTAGACTACAAAGAGATTGAATGAGATGGGGAAAAACTTTGGTAGAGTGTTCATGTTCAGCATAAATGGCACAAAGAGTAGCCCCAAGGGTAGTCCATAATTCTGGTGCATTACGTAATAAATTGTAAAGGGATATCTTAGTGGGTGTATTTTTAAGTTGGTCAATAATGACATAGCCTTTAGGAGCGGTTGGTGGATTGGCGGATGCGACTAGGGGTGGTATGGAAATAGGTGGACTAGCTAGTAGACTGATGCGATTATGATGAGTAGTGACGATGTTGATGGATGAGTTCAGTTGGGGAGTGATAAAGCGAGGTGGATGCTAATTTTAGACACTGTAGACACAAAAATTGGGTCACACTCCCCTTAGTCCCCTTTCAATCAGTTAACATAACGTGTTCACCTAACCATGACCCCTTTACCCCACATTCATGTTAATTTTATTACTTACAATTGAATTAATGTCAATCCTCACATTATTTATTAATTTAATTAGTTTAATTAAGTTAATTTACACCTCACCAAACCACATCACCTAGACACCTCTCTATGGACTTATTCTTACCCTATTAATTAACTAATACTCAGTCTCTACTTATCTTAACCAACTGGGACTTAGTCTAACTCTAACATTAAATTCCTATTCCTTATCTAATAACACTTCCACTTATCTAAGTGATAACCATCACTTGAGACCCAGAATGACAAACAGAGCACACCAAAAATAGCCAAGATCTACTATTTTTGGTAAACCTAGGATTTCCTGCCCTAACCGATGTCGGTCACCTTGACCATCATCGGTTACCATATATAAATTTTTGTAACCTTGTTCCTAGGTTGGTCACTTTGAGTTTTGGAGAGAGATATCTACATTCAAACACAAACCAAATATTTTCTCAGCATCAAGGTGACATAATACATTCAACCAGAGGCCCAATCAAGTACCTGAGACTGATACGAAGGTATTGGCATTCACGGTAGCACTTCAGGAAGCACTACCATGTCACTAACCACCAAGTTATTCATAGATCAACCATCACCTTCCTTCACCCACCAAGATTGCATATACAATTAAGTGCGTTTGATTTTGCATCATTTTTTACTTAAATAGGTTATTTATCTTTTTATTACTAGATCTTTCTCTTCCCTATATTCAGCCATCCCTATCTTCCTGTCCATCTACCTATCCAACCACCCCTGGCATTTTGTCTCTCCCTAACTATCTATTATATCTTTCTGAGTTTTCCTTACCTTATTATGAACCCAGCCAGTCCTCCTTCACTCTCTATGTAATCATAGAGAAGCCCAAAATTACCTTTAATTAACTTTCACTAAATTTCCCCTACTGATGTTGGTTACCTTAACCATCGTCGGTTTCCTCTTCACCATCATGAATCTCCTGAACAACGTCAGTTACTATGTCTCCTGTCATAATTTCACTAAACTAACCTTAACACCCCAAAAACCTCACAGAGCCTAGCCAAAACCTGTTATTACACCTACAACCTCACCATAGACCTTCCCAACTCTTTGTGCATACATAGAGAGAGTATGAATGCCTTTTTCTAAGAATTTATCATTCCCACAGGAATTGATATCGGTCATCTTAAACTATTATCAGTCATACCTAAACCATCATTGGTCACATAATGATCAGCATCGGTCTCTGTGTCTGGTAGATTGCCTCAGAGTAGCAAGATCCCCACTTACCCCAAAATTAATCAAACTTTCCCAAACCTTACCTAGACTCAGCCTGTGACCCTCAAACCACCTTACCATCCTACAACCCAACCCGAGACCTTCATCAATTTAATTATTAAATCATCTAATTGGATTAACATTGATAGTAATCTGAGATACCTAAATCAGAACACTAGTGTTAGATTCTTTTATTTGCATGTTCATTTATTTTATATTGAATTATATATATCAATGGATTGACAACCGTCGAGGAAGTATCACACTTCCTGGATCTAGCTCATGCTAGGAAATCCACTAACCTTTTGCTATTAAATATGTTTGTTGGTCTTGCTTTGCATTTCAGGTAGTTCCTCTTAGCCAAAAGGAATCTCACACAATCAACTTGGATCAGGAAATCATATTCGCGAGCACAACCTTCAACCAACATTACAACAGGTATTCCTCATTGGCCTATTTTACCCTTATCTATTTCATTAATCTACTAAGAATCCGGTGAAACATTTTGGCATGCCCGGTGGGACCCATCAGGGGTTCTGTTGCATTTGTTCATTCCTAGGTAAAAATTGTGTGTTTATTTCCCTTTGAAAAGTATTCACATTAATTTTCTTCTCTGGAATCTTCTCCTTCTTTATATTGTCTAAAATAAATTGTGATGTTGGTGCTTTAATCAGAACATGTCTTTATTTCTACTACATTGCATTAGTGAAACAACATTCTTCTTCATGTTCTCCATTTGCTACATCAAACATAATTGTTGATTTGGGCTTAAAACATTTGCATTTCATTCTGGTTTGTTGCATTGTAGCTCACATTAATTGAGGGAAACCTATACGCTGAAAGTCATGCCCAGCTGATGGTTGACTAATCCAATCATAGTTCACTTTGCACACTCTCTATACCAAACCACTTAAATAATTTACACATCTTCTTAAACATCATCCTACCTGGAAGAAGTTGTCAGTGATCACAGGATCAGAGGATTAATAATGGGCATCTAACTTGTTTCTCTGTCTATTCATTAGCTTAGAGAAAGGACCGCCCCCACCAAAACTTTACCTGAAACCATCCTTAGTTCTTGGATTTTCATAGGGTACCTTCTATCAAACCAAAAACTCTATTCTATTCACAAGTCAGTCCTAAATAGCATAAGCTAAAACATAAAATTCACCAATAGGATTTCGTGTTTCTTAGTTTTTACTTGATTTATGTTGAGTTGAGAGGTCATTTTCTCCATTTACTTTCTTCCTTTTACACTCCACAATCATAGTTGGTGTATTCCTATTATTTCTGAGTGTGTCAGGGTTCATCATTACCATACTCAAGTTTCTAGGTTGGTATTTTATCTAATCTAAGTCACTAAATCCCATTTTCTTCATCTTTTCAAATTTCACAGTGACCGGTGTCAGTCTAGAGACCATCACTAGTTTACATCTGACCATCATCAGTTTACCTAACCATTGTTAGTTTCCTACTTTTTTGGGTTATTTCACCAAAACAACACTCATCACATTTCCTATTCTTTCTGAGTTTCCCCAGATACATCATCATACCTCTGGATCTTTGAAATCACTGTCAAATCTAGGTTTTACTTCATTTTCATCAGTTATTGCCTCATTTGCAAAAAAAAATATTTTCCACAGTAACTGGTATCAATCATCCTAACTGTCATCGGTCACCCTCTATCACCATCATCAGTTAACCCAACCACCGTCGGTTCTTGTGTTTTAAATTTTTAATTCAAACAACATCAGTTTTCACCTTCTGGAACTATTTTTCTTCATTTCTTCTATTCTTTTGTGTCATTTATAGAGAGAATATTGCCAAGCCTACACCAACTCACATGGTTTTGACTCGTAGTCAAGCCAACACCCTTGTATTCCATGTAAGCCTTCATCCGCTCCCGCCTAGCCCATTGCCACCTTCCATCCTGTCACCTATGGATCCTACTCAGCCCATTATCATCAGTACTGGTGATGAGGAGTTCTCAAGACTCCTTGACCAAAACCCCACTTCCTTACAATATTATCTGGCCCATTCATCCACTCGAGATTCATCATGACAACCGGTATACAACATGCCTGTGACAATTCCCCCTTCCCTCACTCCCACTTCTGCTTTGGCAAGTACTAGCTCAGCCTTACCTTCTTCCACTTTACCACCTATAGTATCCCAACTTGACCCCACATCATCAATATCTATGACACCTATGGGATCAGTTGCACTTTTGACGTCAGTTTCTCCCATGGTGTCAACCATTCCTTCATCAGCCACCTTGAGCATAGCCCCGTCTGCACCCACCACCTCATATATACCTATTGCATCGTAGCCACCCATGGTGTCGACAACTCACACTCCATTCCAAAACAGTTTCCTCTCCACCCCATAGTCTTTACCTCTAATCACTACAAGAATCACTACATCCACCCCACCTACTTACACATATCGCCAATAACCACCTATCTCGTCTATCACCTATTCAGGATATTTTCTACTGCATCTATTCCCCCCTCATAGTTCTCATACTCAGCACCACCATATACTGGGATTTCATCCTCATCATACATTCACCATCTACCCCCTTATACTATAGGGGGTGCCCAGTCATCACAACCTACCAATGAACTTATTAAAATGATGATGGAAAAGATGCAAACATTGGAAGCATCAATTTCTGGCTCTCGTAACTCTTTGACATATGAAAAAATATGCAATGAGCCCATTCATCCATTTATTCCCATTCGTTCATACCCTACGCATTGGGAAATTTCCAAATTCAACCGGTTCAACAACAAAGAGGACCCACAGAAGCACTTGCGTGGTCTTTCAAAGATGGGTGTTACTTAATCGCTAATGATGACACTCTACTCTTACAGACATTCCCAATGTCCTTAACACGACCTATGTTTGATTGGTATAGTGGTTTACCTTGACATTCCATTTACTCATTCAACCAAGTGGGTCAAGCCTTCTTGGACCATTTTTCGATCAATATCGTCAAGAAGGTCACCATGACCGAATTGTACTCAACACAACAATACGAAGACAAATCTATCAAAAATTTTGTCACTCATTGGTGAAGCCTCATCAACCAGCTTACATTCCAACTACCTCAAACCAAGCTTATAGAGTTGTTCACCAGGGCTTGTGCCAGGCACATCTCACCAACTCTCTAAGTCCAAACCTTTTGTACATTTGATGAAGCCTTCACCATGGATAGAAAACTTGAAATCCGTGCCATAGAAGAGAAGAAAATTCAATTGCATAACAAAAATGTTGCATTCAAGTCAAATGATGCCTCTTCCTCTTCTAAACCCCAAAATAATTATTCCAAATCCAAAGGATCTACCAACACGATAGTTTTAAAAGTCGGCCTATCTCACCCATCCAATCAATTAAAACCTTCATCCAACCTTTCTCCCATTCAAGATTTCCAGTTCAGGCGATAGTAACAAAAGTACACTCCCATAGGAGAGTCCTATTCATCGGTTTTAGAAAAACTTCAAAAAACTAGAGCAATTTCTCTTCCACCCATCAAACCACATACTGGTTTTGATCCTACTCATCCTATGTCTTGCATGGTACAAGGAATATGATTACCTGCAACTATCATCGTGTTAAAGGTCATAGCGATGGTAATTGTATAACCTTTAAAAACATTATCTAGGAAATGTTAGACAATGGAGATCTCATCTTGGACAACCCAAACACACCAGCTAATCAGAACTTGCATATCTTCAAGAAGCCATTTCCTAATCACACCCCATCATCTAACCAAACTAGCGAACCTGCAACTAATGACAATAATGTCCATGAATTTCATGTTATTTTCAAAGTCGTACCAGCCCTTCCTCAATTTCCTCCTATCCCCTCTATCAAGGAGATTCTTACATGAGCACCTTTACCAACAGAGGAACCTATTTCATCTACTCCTTCACCCATAGAGGAGTCCCCTTCATCTCCCCTTTCACCCATGGAGCAGTCCATAATATCTGCTGATGTCGTTTCACCACTCATCTCGCAACCTAATGAAAAACATGCGGTTTTAACTCTCTTACCCACAAGAGAGTCATGCTCACCTTCCTCTCCACCGAAAGAGGAACCTACCTCATCCTACCCATCATCTCCCCTACCCATAGGGGATCCTTTATAAGTGCCACTACCTATTGGTGACCATTCCCCATTAGCCTTCCAGGATCCTATTGATTTTCTCTCGGCTCTCTTACCCATAGAGTCTGAAGCCAACTAGTTCCTTATCTCACAAACATTTTTTACAGGGATTACCACCAAGTCAACATCATCTCCTCCTACAACAATGTCATTTTCACACCTGGATAACTATTGGGATTATGTTGATAATTCCATGCTTTGGGATGCCTTCGGCTACCTTTTTCAACCCAAATGTAAATGTCAGTTTTTGATACCTCTACGATTTATCCAAAGGTATTTTAGACAATCAAACCAACCATGCCCAAGCCTATTATAATGGCCTCTTCTTCATCACCCTCACCTACACCTAAACCCTTACCAATAATCAAACCTATTCCTATGCCTAAGAACCTACCTGCACCTACACCTTCCCCCACATCTAGAACCATCACCACATTGGGAGTCATGCTGACATCAAGCCTAGTCCATCCTCTTGTCAAATTGGATTTAGCCACGTCCTCACAAGCCCACGTAAAAACCATACCTCCACCTAAAAGGAAGACCCAACCTTCTAGGCCACATACACCAGTTTCACCTACTACCCCTTTGTCACCTTCACCGCTTCCATCTATCCTAGGACCTCACCCATCCACCTTGGCCAAACAACCTCCTACCCAAGGTAAACTAAAAACACATCAGCCCATCCCTTCATCATGATCCTCTATTACACCTAACTTACCTAAACAATGTACACCTTTGTCATCACCTACAACCTATTTATCCCCAATACCCGCACCACTTCAAGTAGCCTCATCTCTACCTATGGTATTCCCCACTCTTCAACTAATACCCTCCACCTCAACTCTTCCAAAAACGTTCACCACACCTCCATTATCACCTTGGCTAACTCGTCCCATTATACCATCTTCCTTCCCTTCTACATCACGCACGCCATCTTCACCTTTACCGAGGAAGGTGCAACCAAAGTTGAAAAACCAACTACCCTCCAAAGAGGTAGTCAAACCTACAACACCTTCTATCACTATCTCATCTACTACACCTTTACCCAAGAAGGTGCAACCCAAACCTCAAATAGTATAACCTACCAAACTAGTGATCAAACCTATTCCACCTCTGATTCCACCTCCCATGATGCCTCTCCCACCAAAATCACTCACACCTCCATCTCAACCCACACTTACCTCCCATTGTGATCCATTGGCAGGGTCTTACGCCAACATCTTAGAAAACCTTTTAGAGACCAATGTCATCACACTGCTACCACTTAGACCTTACGACCCACTCAAACCTAAACCAATAGGGTTTGATGACACAAAAAATTGTGCCTATCATCATGTGTTAGGGCATGATGTAGAAAACTGTAAGGCTCTAAATATCATTCTACTCCAATTATGTCCTCCTGAAGAAAACTTTGATGATGATGATATTTTAGACGAGGACCTTGTTCCACCTTCACCTATCACCACACACCCTCATCCCTTACCTATTCAGTGACCTTCATCTCCACCTCCACAACCTTTTTATCTACCTCTAACATTCGAGATCAATATGGTCTGCATAAGAGAGATAGCCAAACCTCCACCCAAATGTCAATGTGTTTCCTTCTTTGCACAACATTAGTATATTCCCTCATCATTCTATTTCCTGTCTTGTTGCTACACTTATCATGACTCGTATGCTCCCTCGCCCCATATTAATATGGTTAGCATTATCACTCAGACCTAGAAATACAGAGGAAAGGAGAAAGCAACCAACCCATATTCCAATCATATGCCCAATATACCATCTGCACCCACACCAAGAATTACCATTCAGGGACCCACATACCCTATTTCTGATGGGGTCACCCATCATATAATGATCAAACTGTTGCACCAATCTCCTCTCAAAATGTCATTATATGACCTTGTCCAAACCTCTGAGTCTCACCGACAGGCCCTCATGGAGGTTCTACAATCTATTGAGGTTTTACCTAATGACCCAACTCTTGTGGCATCCATGATCACTCCTCACCATGTGGCATCTCTCACCACTTCATCACCTTCCTCTACACCTGCTACCACTCATCAAGTAGCCGCTCTTAGTTTCTCTGATGACAAGATTGTACCTCTCTAATCAGATGATCCTGATCCCACCCTATTCATCTCCATCTACATTGATAATATACAAATTCAATGCATTATGATCGATGGCAGTGCCAACATCAACATTATCTCTTCCCATGCATACAACCAAATGTGCATCCCCACTAATTACATGCATAATAACCCAGTTATGTTGCATTCATTCAATGATGCCATAACTTCAACCCTTGGCACCATCATTCTCCACATTCGTGTGGGCCCCCATACCATTCCAGAATTATTCTACATCTTAGAGGGGGAATTCTAGTACAACCTGTTGCTTGGCTGACCTTGGATCCACGTCATGGGTTGTGTTCCTTCAACCTTACATCGTTGTGTAAAATTTGAACATGAAGGACATAACTATACCATTCCAGTTGACCCTTCACCATTCAAAACCTGTAACATGTTGTATAGACCTAATGATGTCCTCATACCATTCAAGTAATCTTCCACTGCCACTACCTCTCCTTCACCCATAGCCCCTTCCATCAACGTTTTTGCTACATTTCCCACACCTAAATCCTCTATTCCCACTGCATCCACAACCTCTTTAACTCACTCATCCACTAACTCATTTAATTCTCAACCAACCAATGCTTCTTCTTCTTCACCACCCAATAATTCATCCATTTCTACTACCCAGATACCGACTACTGATCCCTTAGAAGAATTTTTTATACATCTCACTCTAGGGGAGTACCGCCTGTACAACATCGACACATTCCTTACTCCTCAATAGTAAGGTAACCTTTACCAACATCCCCGCTATGATCACCACATAGGTGAGGTTTTCCCTTATGTTCCTCCCCACCTTTGTACCAACTTAACATATGGGGGACTTGATACTTCTACCTACTCACCCGAGCCACCTACCCAAATGTGACCATTTTCATCTGACCTTCAATCTCTCACCAACTGCCACTTCGTCCACACCTTCCTCCATCATTGTGCATGGAAGGGTTTTGGCTTTGGTTTCTATGAACAAGGCCATCATATTGTCATCCCGTGCACCACTCGTAAACATAAAGACCGAAGTGGTATTGGATTTTCCAAACCATCTTCTAAGAAATCCCATGTAAAACCCATTGAAGATGACAACCTTCCGTCACCCCATTTACCAACTTCACCACCTTCACCTACGGAGTCTATGGATCCAGAATCCATTCCTCCTAACTTTTTTTTCATGAACACCATTTCCCTGGGACCTCTAACTTATCAATGAGATGGTGAGGCTCCCTCTTCTCTTCCCTTCCTATATCTTGACATGATCGATGATGATACACCTTCTATTAATGTCATTTAATGTTAGGATGATGAGTCTATTCTCACCTATCTTGGTGCAAAAGATTCTTATATTCACCATTCATTGCCTTCTGAGACATAAACCATGTTAAATGAATTGACCATCGAAATCAATATTAACACTCAAGATCACCCGCACATTCTAAAGATAGGACAATCTTTAGATGTTTCTGAACATGAAGCTTTTACTTCTTTCCTCTGTGATCATAATAAACACTTTTTCTTGGTCCTATGCTGATATGCCCGGTATTGACCCAAACATTGTGGTCCACAATATCATAACTATTCTTGAAGCCAAACCCGTAAAACAGAAGCTGCAGAAAATGCATCCTCATATTACCCTTCTTGTCAAAGAAGAACTCCAGTGCCTTCTTTTGGTTTCCTTCATCCTACCCATTGATTATCCCCAATGGATCTCTAACATCGTTCCTATCACAAAAGTGATAGGGGACTCCACATTTACAATATTTCATGACCTTAACTTAACTTTCCCTAAAGACAAATTTTCTCTACCTAGTATTGACTAACTCGTTGATCTCACCGCCAGCCATGAGATGTTATCACTCATGGATGATTTCTCGAGTTATAACCAAATATTACTTCCCCTGGAAGATCAACACAAAACTGCCTTCATCACTCCTTGGGGGACCTTCTACTATCGTGTCATGCCTTTTGGCCTTAAAAATGTTGGCTCCACATATCAGCGGGCTATGAATTATATCTTTCATGACATTATGCATCGCATATTGGAAGATTACGTTGACAATCTTCTTACCAAATCCAAACATCAGGCCGAACACCGTACCATCCTTAAGGTCGTCTTTAACCGTCTTATCAAGTACTATTTTTGCCTTCAACCTAAGAAGTGTGTCTTCGTTGTTCTCTCTAGAAAGCTCCTTGGTTTTATTGTTTCTTTGCATGGCATAGAATTTGATCCCCCTAAAATCAAGGCTATTCTAGAAATGTCTCCACCTACTAACCTTTGACAGCTGCGTAGTTTGCAAGGAAAGTTTTTATCTATTCATCGATTTTATTTCGTAGCTTTCCGACCACTGCCACCCATTTCATTCTCTCCTAAAAAATGATGTCTCCTTCAAATGGGATGATGAATGCCACAAATCCTTTGAGGCCTTAAAATAATACCTCCTCCAACCACCTGTGCTCATTCCCCTAAGGATGACCAACCATTTTACCTTTACATTTCTACTACTGATCATTCCTTGGGTGCCATTCTCGCTCATCATGATGAGCAACATAGGGAGCAAGTGGTTTATTATATAATTCATACACTTTTAGACTACGAAACCAGATACACTCACACCGAATTTTTTTTCTTAGCCTTAGTTTTTGTCGCCACTAAACTTCAACATTACCTACTCAGCCATAAAACCTTTTTTATTACCAATATTGACCCCTTACATTACATGTACACCAAGCCCTACCAACATCAATGTGTTGCACGTTGGCTCATGCTTCTTGCAGACCTAGACCTTGAATTCACTCATCAAAAATATGTCAAAGGAAAAACCATCGTTGACCAACTGGCAGATGCACCCTTCTCTAGAAATCAATCCTCTAACTTTGATTTCCTAGATGAATCCATTGCTACCCTCTCTTTGGACGATACCATTTACCAGATGACCTTATTCTTCGATGGTTCCAAATGTCAATGTGAGGGTGGTGCAGGCATTATCCTCATTTCTCTTGATGGTGATCCTATACCATTATCTTTCAAACTAGATTTTGATTGTACTAAAAATATCACCGAATATGAGGCACTCGTATTAGGTCTTCAAGCCACCATCGCCTTAGACATTAAATCAACTAATATATTTGATGATTCCCAACTGGTTGTAAACCAAGTGAATGGTATATACCAGTGTTGTAATGAAATAATCCAAAAGTATAAGCATCATGTGGACATCCTTTTGACTACCTTTGACCATTTTGAACTTCAAACCACACCGTGTTCCACTAACAAATTTACGGATACTATGGCTTGTCTTGCTTCTCAGATCCCTGCTTCACCCTCCAAATCAAAAAATATTTGTCACAGTACAAAGGTTCCAATCACCGTCTTATCTATTTTGAGACATCAACCTTGTTGGAACCATTGAAACTGACCCACATGACCTTTGGTATAAACAATTTGTTGACTACCTTTCCCTTTCAATTCTACCTCCAGATCTTACTCACAATGGAAAATGAGCCTTTCTCAAAAGTGTATCTTGTTATGTCATCATGGGTGGTATTCTTTATAAATGTTGCATTCACGGTATCCTCTTACGATGCCAGAAAAGTTCTAAAGTTTCCTACACCATCAAGGAATTCCACGACGGAATTTTTGGAGGTCACTTCAGTGGTTTAGTTGTCGCTAAAATCATTCTCCACCTAGGCTATTATTGGCCAACCTTAAACCATGATTGTTGTGATTATGTCAAACATTATGTGAATTGCTAGCAACATGCTAATATTCATCACACCCTAGTCACACCTTACACGTCACACGAGACCTTTGGCCTCTCTCTCAATGGGGTTTGGATCTTGTCGGAGAGATCAATCCTCATTCTTCCCAATGTCATCAATGGATTATTACCACTACTAAATACTACACTAAATGGGTAGAAGACATACCTCTTATTTCTACAAAATCTGAGAAAATATGTGAATTCATCAACCATCACATCATTTTTCACTTTGGTCTTCCTCACCATATTATCATTGATAATGGAAAATAGTTCAAAAAAAAAACCCTACAGAAATTTTATGACGCCTTTGGCATTCAATTTAATTTTTCTTCACCTTACTACCCTTAAAAAAATGGCCAAGAAGAATCAACCAAAAAAACCTTTAAAAAAATTCTTATGAAAGTAGTTGATGATACTAGAAAGGATTGGCATACACACATTCTTTTTGCCTTATGGGCTTATCGTACTAGTATTCGTACCTCAACTGCTACCACACCTTTCTCTCTGGTCTATGGTACAGAGGTCATTCTACCTCTTGAAGTCCAGATTCCATTTCTCTTCATATCTCACTTAAAGAGATGCTCAATGATGATGAATTTTTCCAAGACCATTTGGCACAACTCGAGTTATTAGACAAACATCATCTCAATGCTCTTGATCACCTCCAAATCTACCAAAAATGTATCAAATGTGCTATGATACATGTCCATGAATGAACCTTCTAGGTTGGTGACCTCATCCTAAAGGAAAATAAACATGTAACAAAAGAGGAGAAAAGTAAATGGGGAAAATTTTCTCCTAATTGGCTTGGACCCTATATCGTTACTCATACCTATGGATCAGGTGCTTATCATTTGTCTTCACTCAAAGGTAAACCTGAACCTGAGCCCCTCAATGCCTTGCATCTTTGACCATTCTATTGTTGAATCAAGTCCTATATCACATTCTATCTAGTTAAAATTATCATCCCTTGAGCACCATTCACCTTCCATTTTACCTATTTTAAGGATCAACGACTAAACAAGAATCATGTGATTACCCATCACTTTTCAGCCTTATCTTCAATATGAGTACCACATGGCTCTACTCATAGCATGATTCTCATGGATAATTTTCATATTTTTCAAGATGGAATCCCATGGTCATTCATCACTTAAACCCTCTCTTTCATAGTTAACCTCTGTGTGTTATGGTTTTTTCTTCAACTCAAGAGCCTATCTGTTCTCTATAGTCTTGTCCATGACCTAAAAGTCCAAAAGCAAAACAATTTCAAAAGTAAAATGGGATTCAACTCCTTGAGTCAAAATTCCAGCAAAATATGACTCCCTCAAAAAGGACATCTACTTTTTCTATCTTGTTGCTATAAATAGATTGCTCCCTCAAAGGACAGACTATACAAAGCTAGCCATATGTACATAGTCTATCATAAAAAGAAGACTATTCTTGCAAAAAATAAATAAAATATTCTAAAGCTTCCTGCATCGATCAGCTTCATGAAGACCTCAAGGAGATAATCTACTCATCCCATATAGACTTCCCACATCGATCAGTCTATAAAAACAAAAAGTAAAAAGAAAAAGATAACTTTTTCATCATGGACTTGCCTATTTTGATCTTGAATCTCTTGCCAAATAGTCATGTTGTCTCACACTAGGTTACACTAAAAACCAAACTATTTTCACCTCATTTCCTTTTCACCCTAATTTCTTTCCCAATCAAGGGACGTGCCGCAAATGTGACATTTCATGATCATGTGACTTTCTTCACCCTTAGAACAGTCAATTATCCAACGTCTTTAGGGTCTTACGTTCATAAGCCAATTTTTGGTATGATAGACTCATTAGGATTCTTATCAATTAGGTGGCTCTTTTTTTCACCTTTTACCATACACATTCTTCATTACTTGTTGATTCTCCTATACAATACTAGACCATCAACACCTATATTTTAAGGATTCCCCTTTCATCAATGCCTAAATGACCTAAACTCCATACCTAAAATGACCTAAACTCAACCATGCCTAAATGACCTAAAATAGCCTAAAATCTCAACCATGCAAATGACCTAAAACCTACCTAAACCCATCCCTCTATCTTCATCATATTCTTCCCTAGCTTATGAGGAGAACTACATTGGCCTGAGGCCCCTTTTTCTCATGGCTATGTAGGTAAACACTCTGAGGGCATGGGGCCCTTGGAGGTTAGCTCAGCCACTTTTTACCCTAACCAATTTTCCCCCATTTTTTATTCACATTATCCCTTAGTTAGTTTCCATTTTACACAAAACTAGGAAATTAAATGCTCAAAAAACATACATACCTACCATTTTATCAAATCATCAAAACATAAAATCAATCATTTCATATTTCCATGACATCAAATATTTGGAAGTTTAAACCATAACATAACTATACATCATCATTTATTTTCCATACTACCCATAACTTGGAAATTAAATCAAACCCAAAAACATGACCAAATCATACCTAACTTACCTAACTCCACCATGCTTAACTGACCTAAGACTCCACCATGCCTAACTCACCTAGACTCCACCATGCCTACCTCACCTAGACTCCACCATGCCTAAACCTCTCCAACCATGCCTACATGACCATCAATCATGCCTAATTCACCTAGTTTCCATCAATACACAATAACAATGGAAATTAAAACATAGGTACATCATCCATACAATAAATATCATCATCTATATAAATGGGAGAGTCTATGTATCAATACACATATACACAGATACAAATAAATACAAGTATCTCAAGTCACTCAGATACAACCTCACTATCTTTAGCATGTAGGCCGGTATAAAACTCAAAATCAACAAAATCTCATAAACAACCTCACTATCTTTGGCATGCATGCCGGTATATATATCAAAAATCAAAACATTGATCATCTCAAGTGACTACACATCACCCCACCTAATATCCTCTGGGCCAGTCTCACTTGTCTCCTCCTCTTGACCTGTCTATCACTCTGCCAACATCTCTCCACCCTCCATGGGTCTCGATCTAATCTCCACTTGGCTCTCAGCTGGGCCTAGCCTCCGTGAACTAGTAGCCTCGCCCTAAACCTATCTCTAGGCTCTTCGTCCCTCTGTGCTCTTTAAATTATGAGTACAGGATCTCAGTCCTCTCACTCGCTGCATACTGGGCTCTGTACTCAGCATATGAGGGAACATCTATACCAACAGTCGTTAGATGATCCTAATAATAACAAGCCTCATTCAAGGCATCCCTGAACCTCTCCATCATCACCATCTGGTGTGGTGTCATAGGTCTCAATGCAACCTATGAGCCTTGTCCTACTAATACTGGCATCGGTCTCTGTATCTGGGATACATATCTTCCTCCATGTACTATGGGACTCTATCCTTGGGCCTATAGAGGTACATGTGTTGTAAGTTGGGCATGTAAGGCTGCTACCTATGCTTGTGTAATAGCCAGCAGGCCCTAAAAATTTACCACCTATTCTTGTACGATGGCCACCTGTACTCCATCACCATCACCACCCTGTGCGAGTGCCTGTCCCTGTGCCAACTAGGCCTGTAAAGCCACCACCTGAGCCTATAAGGTGTCCACATGTGCATGTGCCCCTGTCAACCGACCATGCAAACCTATGATCTACATTTATAGGGTGGCCAGCTATCCTTGCAATGCATCTCTCTGAACCATGACCGTAGCAAGATCTGGTTGTCCCAGCCTCAGTGGTGTCACCCATCATTGTGCCGCCCACCAATTCCTATATCCATCAATGACTCCTACATCATAAATCCATTTATCTACCTCTTTCTCCTCCTACCTTGTTGGCACACTCGAACATGGTGGAGACATGGGTCTCTCCACGTCATCATGATAGTACAATGGAAAAGGTGGGGTACATCCTGCGGCAACCCAAACTTTCATCTAACTCTGTCTATAGGTATCATCTTGTGCTCACCAACACGATGCCCCTGTATCCACCTCAATAGCTAGAGATCCTCTAACTCCTCCATCATGCCTCTATAAGATGGAAATTCAACATAAGGCCTCCAAACAATATCAACTCCTAAAATCCCCTCAACCAACCACCTACAGTAAACAACATCATATGTGGCCCTAGCCACCCTATGTTGCCCACCAACTAGTACCCAATGTATGTATCCAACTCTAAGAAATCCACCCCCGAACCAGTAATGTCATGGAAAACCAACTGGCTAGACACATACGATGTGCTCATATGCCCAACAGTGTAGTAAAAAAAGTGTAGCACATACCAAATCACCGCAATCTCCCATAAGCCCATACCTCCCTATATAACTAAACTAGGAAATCCAGTGCCTAAGCAAAGTGTATCTGATCCTCAATCATATCCTAGAGTACTCCCATCAGTGCTCATGGGAGTCTCCCACCCTCAGAATTGATCAGGGAAAAACAACCTACCGACTCCATCATCAGTACGAACAACCTCATCTTTTATGGGTAGGCTGCATATATGTCTCCATAAGTGAGAATCGCATTGTGATACCTCAACTCACCCATTGGCTCAACAAGAACAGCCACTATTGGCTCCACTAATGCCTTATAAGTAATAGAATAAACTGGTTCCCCAATAATAGGTAGTCGCAAGATTCGGTACACGTCCTCTAGGACGATGATCATCTCACCCGTCGGTAGATAAAAAGTGTTGGTCGTTGAATCCCATCTATCAATGAGCGTCAGTGGACCTCCCACACCCTCTCCCACCTTTGCCATTATCAAATCACCTCCTCTCCTCCAAATGAATGAAAAGACTCGAATGGATTTCTAAGACCTACTGATCGAATGCTAATCACCCGCTACGTGACTCACTAACTCAACTCAATGCCTTGTACTATCACTTTTTCACTCCTCCCTCACTCTTTTGTCATTTTATACAAATGGAAAAGTCAAAATGAATCGGTAAAACATGGATTTTTGTTTTTTAGACCCAAATCAACATGACCGATGTCTGTCATGTCATGCCCTAGCCAACTGACGTCATTTATACCTAACCAGCATCAATCACCTCCCCTTACCTTTTGACACACCTAATACCCATTTTACCTAACAACATTATTGACCCAATACCTTTAGACCTTACCAACACGTATTACACCCTACCAACAAGCTTTAATTGCCTATACATTTCCTTAATTACACTTAGGGACATGTTATTTACCTATATTGTGGTCTTACCCATGCCATGACCTATATACCCTGACCTGAACCACCTTTTGTGACATTGGAATTTGTGTACTCACTATACCTTGCAATGTTATTACCCGTGTTATTTAGCCTAATGACCTTACCTTGCCTATTGCCATGTTGTTTATCCTAACCAAACCTTTGGTGTATTGGATGATACCTAAACGTTTTTGTACCTAACCTAAGTTATCTTTCCAAAACTGTTGGCGAGAAAAATTGTCTTGTGAACCAATTGGTGGGTTTCAAGCCAACACTATGGGAATCTAAGTCCCTCTACTTGAACTATGCAGCTTCTGTAGGTACATGCGTGAAAAGTGGATTTCAATGGTAGGCCTTTTGACTAGATATCCTAATAGGGACACTCCACTGACCTTGTGGCAAAGCTAGAAATTTCTCACTAGAGAAGAACTTTTTCTGAGAAGGGGAAAGGGAGTGAGAATTGAGGTAGGAGAAACTAATGTTGCAAGTATAATATCGGATGCCCACACACATTAATTAGAAATTTCATTCACATGCATTTAGAGTTAGAAGAAAAACAGATCCGTAGGCGAAGCTATAAGACCGAATAAAATTCATTGGTCGCAAGGTACCAATCAATCACTCAATCAAAAAGGTGAAAATTCCTTCTTTTATTATTGAAGCTAAAGAAGAATTTGTACAAAGCTTTCAGAATAGAGTAAAATCTAAGGAGAGGGGAAAATAGAAGAAGTATGGAGTTTTCTGTCTTTTCCAGGTACAGAGCACTCTGGTCTTTTTTTGAAATCAATCGCCAGCCACTTGGAATGGCTCCGAGGGGCCATTATATCCTTTTCCAAAATGGTTACAACTTTACAAATCATTTACACCTCTTCAAATTCCTCCATTGCAAAGAAAACGCTCATGGCGGGTCAAAAACTAGATCTTGCAATGCGAACGTTACATTTGATTTGCCAGTTTGAATACAGACCATTTGATTTTCTCTTATAAATTTGAAATTAGGTCGTCCACATGGTAGGAAGAGATTGGAGTGGGTACGGGGGTAAGCCCTTTACATTTTGTGATTTTTAAGAGATTTGGAAATTTGGAACAAATTTTCCCGTACCCCCACTTTGAATTTTCAATTTAGGCACGTGGCACATTTTCATTGGAAATGGGGTCACGGCCCTTTTCTTGACATTTTAACCTTTTTTGGAAAAAGGCTCAAAAACTCAAATCCCTCCACTGGCCCGCTCTTCCACTTTGAATTTTCAACGGTGGGCCCGAGACCTTGGCAGAGCTGCAAAGCATTCTAGAAATTTTACTTCACTTTTGGAAATTTGGTTAAATTTCCAAAAGTTCCCCAATGGCCCACTCGTCTACTTTGACTTTTCAACGATGGGCTTTGCCTTTAAATTTTTCCCTGTGGGCTCAAGATTTGACTTTTTCCCTGATAGCTTGATCAGGGATACGGGTTATTTTTTAACTTTTCACCTTTTTTACAAAGAGGCTCAAAATCTCCAATACCCCTGATGGCTCGCTCATCCACTTTGACTTATCAATAGTGGGCTTTGCCTCTCCAATGGACCATGTGGCGATCTGGTGCTGATTTGGTAATTGGCCCTTTCTACCCCACCTTCAGAATTAGGTTGTTGCAACACGTGGCACCGTCCACTACGTCTTCCATACTTAGCCAATTTTACCTTCATTTTTATACATGGGACACATGGAAATCCTACACTTAATTGAAGATTGTCCCTTGGACCCTGCCCCTGGAGTTACGTCATTATGACATGTGGCTGCTTCTACTAGATTTTGAAGTATGAGCAAACCACATCCAATTAGAGAGACCCACGGATCACTCGGGGATGCTGAGACAAAATTTGACGGGGAAAGAAATGCCCATCGTTCCCGACTGTGGGAAAAATACAAAAAGGAAGATAACTTCATCATTTTGAGTCCAATTTTTGAATTTCCTTCATTAACCAGAGGCATGGAGGCAAAAAAAATATTTAAAAACCCAAGCCATAGAACAAGAGAACAATTTCAATCACAAACGATATTGTAAAGAGGATATTTCATGCACAGAACGGGAGATGGAGAATTTCTCAAAACAAGCAAAATAGAGATATAAATAGCACTAGGGAACGGATTTTGCTATTTCTTTTAATTTGACTTGGAAAATGAAAAGTGGTTTTCAAGCGACAATAGTTGGCTCTAACTTGGGGACATATCATGGACTGAGCATGACGAAGACATGGTATGAGGATCCAGAATCTCAAATTTTTTAAATCGTATAACGTTGACCAGTTCCTTATCCATTGGGCCTTGCAGAGTCATGTACAATTTTGGGAAAGAATGGAAGGAGGAGGAAACACACAAGCCAAACCACACACAAAAAAAACCAAACAAAACTAAACGAGAACCACACAACAGAAAAGGGAAAAACACACTTATAAAATCACCTATGGTATAAGGCGGGGGACAACCCACTTTCACTGATGGTATAGTTTCAAGTATTTCTTGCTTTGAGGAAATCCCAATGGCGTTCCATCCAAGTATGAGAGGAGAACAACATTCTCACCACAAGCTCCATGAATTTGGAATGGGCCGAGCCATAATGAATCAAACTTTCCATGAATGCCTTTTGGTTCTCTTCTCTTGTCCCATAGTAGATAAAAGTCTCCAACCTTGAATTCTCTTGCCTTTTCCCTCTTGTCAAATATCTTCTTCACTTTCAATTGGTGTTCTTTAATTCTATCCACCACTTGGCATTTTCTTTCTTCCAGCTTCTCCAGGAAGAGGATCCTCTTGTCAATGGAGTCTTTGTATTGACCTCTTCTATTTCTTGCAGCAACTTGAGAGTTGGCATCTCAATTGTGAGGGGAATCTCTATCTCAACTCCATACAACATTTGGAAAGGTGACATACCTATTTCCTTCTTGCTGGTTGGTAAGGCTAGTGCTTGGATAGCTCTGAACCTCTCAAGATCAATGTGTGCTCCATGTTTGTTCACAATGTGTCCCAGTAACTTACCTTATGTGACTCCAAAAATACACTTATTTGGATTTAGAGAAATGCCATGTTTCCTACACCTAACAAGGACTTTCTCCAAATGATAGATATGATCTCCCCTCCTCTTTGAAAAAACCGTGAGGTCATTAAGGTAAATGACAATGCAATGTTTCAAATATTTGAAGGCCAAGTCCATTGCTCTCTGGAAAGTGGTTCCCGCATTGATCAAGCCAAAAGGCATTCTTTTGTAGGAAAAAGTGTCCCAAGCTGTTGTGAAGGTTGTTTTGTTGCAATCCTCTTCTGCCACCTTGATTTGGTTGTACCATGAGAATCCATCAAGCAAAGAGAGAATTTTAGATCGAGTTACTGCTTGTAAAATATGATCCATGATTGGAAGAGGGTAGTTTTCCTTGAGAGGTGCCTGATTCAGATTTTGGAAGTCTAGACAAATTCTTATTTCCCCATTCTTCTTCCTTACTGGCATAATGTTAGCCACCCATGTTGAATGGTGGATGGGGAAGATGATTCTAGCATTGAGCATCTTTGTCACCTCTTCTTTGATAACATCAGTAATATTTGGATTGTAAGGCCTTTGTTTTTTCTTGAAGGGCTTAGCTCCTTTCCTCAATGGAATGGAGTGATGCATTTCCTTTGGCTGAAAATATTTGAGTTCATCATAGGAATAGGCCAGGACATCTAAGTAATTTTTTAGCAAAGAAAAAAACTTTTTTTCTCTTCTGGTGAGTAGCATTTACCAATGTTAACCATCCTTGGATTCTCTAAAGTGCCAATGTTTTCTTGATCAAAATCAGATGGACACCGAGAAGACTATTTTTCTTTCTCTTGGATGAAACTGTCATGCTTGTCAAAGAGGTCTTCCAAAGAAACTAGGCCTTTGGGGATTTTGTTACCTTTCAGTTTGATTACTCCCTCATCGTCAATTCCCTCTATTCCTTCCTTCTCTTCTTTGGGGACTAATTCACGGTGCAGGTTTTCACTTCCTTCAAAGAAAATATTATTGAAGTTATCCCTTCGTTCTAAGAAGGCTAAGATCTGATTGTCATTATTGAAGACCTGCCAATGATCTGCATTGTCTAGTACACTGGGTCTGAACACCATCTCAATGGTCACTTTTTCATTACCAAAGGAAGGATGAGGTTTCACTAAGGAATCTGACACTGTTAGAGGATCATCCTTTTAATTCTTCTCCCTAGGGATAGCTTCAATGGAGAATACATCAAAGGATTCAATGCAGTCCCACACTCTATTTCTATAATGCCTAAGCCTTGGATTTTTCACCTGATATTGTTGGCGGACCTACTTCACCACAATCTTTGCATCACCTTTACATCTCACCTTCTTGATTCTCATGTCCTCTGCTGCATTCATGCCTAAGAGCAATGCTTCATACTCTGTAGTGTTTTTTGTATTATCAAATTACAGCTTGTAGGCAAAAGGATATAACTCATTAGAGGGAGAGTATAATACTACACCAACTCCTGAACCTACTCTGGAGTGACTGCCATCAAACTCCATTGTCCAGATTCGGTCTTCTTATTCCTCCATGAGAAGTGGTGAGTTCTTCTCTTTTTCTGATGTGAGGAAGTAGTTTCCTAGCCCACAATCTTGAAAGAGAATGTTTGCTTTCAGATCATCAGACTTTCATACTGTGAACTTATTTTTTCTTACTAGCAGTAGCTTCTTCATTTCTACTTTCACTAGGATAGTTGCAGATGACCAATCTATTTTTATTTCTCCACATAGATCTCTGTAAAAACTTCTACTCAATAGCATACCAAAAGATGCTGGGATGTCTGCCACCAAAATGGTCAGGAGTATCTTCTTGTTAGGGAAATCAGCTAGTGTAACCTGATCATCGGTAATCCTTCCTACTAATGGAATTTTTTTGGATTCCGTTGAGTATCATGTGCCATTTATCCAAGTCAAAGTGAGGCCAAGAGCATTTACAAAATTTTCTAGCATCACATTATCTAAGGCTCCAGAATCTATAATACAATTGTTCAACTAGAAACCTTTGATGAGAAGTGACAGGTAAAAAAGCTCAACTCTGTTGGTGGTAGAGGCACTGAGGGCTAACATGTTTTGAGAAGATGGTGTGGATGGTGTGGGAAGTAAGCCTTTATAATTATAATTAGAGATTGGGGATGTAGAGTTACCACCCCGAACTGCCTTGATGAATCTGTCAAATTAGGAAGGATGTGTTTGTAGGTATTCAATTTCAGAGAGTTGGACTTTGGTCTTGCTAGCATGCTCTACAAAGTCAAATGAAGTTATGGTAGATGGGGACTTAAATCGAAGATGTGTCATTACTTTTGGTTTTGGGTTCTCCTTTTCAAATGTAGAAATTGGCTTGGAAGGAGATGGGGGTGTAGCCTTTTATTGAAATCTAGATGTTCTTACAGAACCAACATTTAGAAGAGAATTGCTCTTAACAGCTTTTGAGTTGGGAGAAGAATCAGATAACTTACTTGGAACAACAGTGTGATCCTTGACAACTGGTGAATCTGATTTATCTCTAGCTGATTCCATGGAAAGTAGTAATGGTGATCCCCTACTGATGATCTTGTTTATTGGAGGCTTTGAAGAGCTATCTTATTTGTTCTTCCTACTCTCAGTTACAACTGTTGAGGCTGAAACACCATTCTTGGATTATGCACGAGTGAAAACAGCACATGAAAAACTTGGAGCTTCTTCATCACCTTCCTCCTCATCATCAACGTATTTAATCAAGCCATTGTGCATGACGACCTCTTCAATTTCAAGATAGTTTTCATAGTCATCCATGCTTTCTTCTTCAGTTTCCTCAATGTTTGTTTCTTCTTCTGATTCCATAGTGTCACAGATGGCATTGACTGGTGGAACTTCAAGATAAATCCTTTGAGGAGGTGGAGCAATTCTTGGTCTATCAAGAGGATTTGGTCTCCTTAGAGCATTCCTCATTATGATTTGTGACAGCTGCTTCTTCAAAGCAACTAGGTCATTTGCCATTTTTTGGAACATTGGATCAGTGGTGACTAAATTTGAAATCCAAAATTTTTTCTTCACATTTGGTCCTTTCACTTTTCTAGAAATAATTAGATCATCATCAGTCTCAATTGCAAATTCTTGAACTTCCCTCAATGTTCTTGGTTGGGCTCTTCTGAGGAAGAAACCAACTTCTGATGGAAAAGCACTGATGAAGAAAATTTTTAGGTTATTTTTAGGGGGCACCACATCTTCTAGGATCCTTCTTGTCAACCTAATATACCTTTCTACAAAATATCTCATTGATTCAGAGGTCTCCTTCTTCATATGAACCAATTAGACCAACAGATCCTGAAAATCTACTGTACTCTTGAACCTATGTTCAAATGCACTTCTTATATCTTCCCAGCATGTGACAGATCTTGGGGGAAACATGTAGAACCATGTAGCAACTCTTTCTTGGGGTGACTCGACAAAGAGCCTAACTAAAACATCCTCATCTTCAACTCCCAACACTCCACAAGTAGTGATGAATGCTGTAACATGTTCTTCGGGGAGCTGAGAACCATCCCCTTTGAATTTTGGGAAGTTCTTTCTGTAGCCTCTTGGGAGCTCATGAAGTGGTTGTGGAAGAGTGATTGGACTAGTATTTCTTCCCCATGGTACGTTAGGCATGTGTTCCTCATGCTCATGATCACCCATTCTATTCCTATCTCTATCCTCCAATCTTGCTAAGGCTGCTTCTACTGCTACTCTTTCTTTTGATTCAATTTGTAGTCTTTCTATTTTTTCAAGTTGAGCCCTTATCTCCTCTTCAACAACTGCCTCTCTTTCAAGCTCTTCAAATGTGGGATCAATTTGTCCTCCTTGCCTCAGTTTTTGGGTTTATCTTCTATCATCCAGCTTGAAAGTTTATGCTCTTCTTTGGGGTGCTGGAATTTTTCTCTGCCTTTCCAATTCAATAGCATGTTCCTCTTCCAGGTCCAGAATCCTTATGGAAATGAAGTATTGATTGACACTTTGTCTATTATACCAAATAGCTTCTCTCAAATCAGAAGCAATGTCTTCTTGGATGTGAAAGAGTAAATCAGGTCTCCCAACAAGAGGATTTCCTAGAATAGCCATGATTTACATCCATGTAGTTTGTGTGATTATTCAATCTCCATAAAATTTTCTTCTAGAATATTTTTTTTTAATTGTATGACCCTGAGGTCGTTTTTAGGTGCAGATGCTACAAAATATACCCCACGGTGGGCGCCAAAAACTGTTGGTAAGAAAATTTATCTTGTGGACTAATTGGTGGGTTTCAAGCCAATGCTATGGGAATCTAAGTCCCTCTACTAGAATGGTGCAACTTCCGTAGGTGCATGAGTGAAAAAGTGGATTTCAATGGTGGCCTTTTGACCAGAGATCCAATAGGAGCACTCCACTGACCCTGTGGCAAAGCTAGCAATTTCTCACTAGAGAAGAACTTTGTCTGAGAAGGGGAAAGGGAGTGAGAATGGAGGTAGGAGAAACTAATGTTGCGAGTACAATATCAGATGCCCACACACATTAATTAGAAATTTCATTCACATGCATTTAGAGTTAGAAGAAAATCAAATCCGTAGGAGAAGCTACAAGACCGAATGAAATTCATTGGTTGCCAGGTACTAATCAATCCCTCAATCAAAAAGGAAAAAATTCCTTATTTTATTATTAAAGCTAAAGTATAACTTGTACAGAGCTTTTAGAACAAAGGAAAATCTAAGGAGAGGGGAAAATAGAAGAAGTATGGTGTTTTCTATCTTTTCCAGGTACAGAACACTCTGGTCTTTATTTAAAATCAATCGCTAGCCACTTGGAATGGCTCCAAGGGGACATTATATCCTTTGCCATTATATCAAATTCCTCCATGGCGAAGAAAATGCTCATGGCGGGTTAAAAACTAGATCTTGCAACACGAACATTACATTTGATTTACCAGTTTGAATACAAACCATTTGATTTTCTCTTATAACTTTGAAATCGGGTCACCCACATGGTAGGAAGAGATTGGAGTGGGTACAGGGGAAAGCCCTTTGCGTTTTATGATTTTTTAGAGATTTGGCAATTTGGAACAAATTGGCCCGCACCCCTGCTTTGACTTTTCAACTTAGGCACGTGGCACGTTTTCATTGGAAATGGGGTCGTGGCCCTTTTGTTGACATTTTAACCTTTTTTGGAAAAAGGCTCAAAAACTCAAATCCCTTCGCCGAACCACTCTTCCGCTTTGAATTTTCAATGGCGGGCCCGAGACCTTGGCGGAGCCGCAGAGCATTCTATAAGTTTTACTTTGCTTTTGGAAATTTGGTTAAATTTCCAAAAGTGCCCCAATGGCCCACTCGTCTGCTTTGACTTTTCAATAGTAGGCTTTGCCTTTGACTTTTTCCTTGCAAGCTCAAGATTTGACTTTTTCACTGATAGCCTGATTGGGGTTGCGGGTTATTTTTTAACTTTTCACCTTTTTTACAAAGAGGCTCAAAATCTCAAATACCCCCAATGGCCTGCTCATCCACTTTGACTTTTCAATGGTAGACTTTGCCTCTCCAATGACTCCGACCACGTGGCGATCTAGCGCTGATTTGGTAATTAGCCCTTTCTGCCCCACATTCAGAATTACATCGTTGCGACATGTGGCAACGTCTACTGAGCCTTCCATACTTAGCCAATTTTACCTTCATTTTTATACCTGGGACACGTGGAAAGCATGCGCTTAATTGAAGACTACCCCTTGGACCCTGCCCCCGAAGTTGTGTCATTGTTACACATGGCTGCTTCCACTGGATTTTGAAGTATGACCAAACCGCATCCAATCAAAGAGACCCATGTATCACTCGGGGATTATGAGGAAAAAATTGACGGGGAAAGAAACGCCCATCGTTCCTGATTGTGGGAAAAATACACAGAGGAAGAGAAATTCATTATTTTGAGTCCAATTTTTGAATT
Organism: Taxus chinensis; assembly: GCA_019776745.2. Taxonomy (NCBI): domain Eukaryota; kingdom Viridiplantae; phylum Streptophyta; class Pinopsida; order Cupressales; family Taxaceae; genus Taxus; species Taxus chinensis. The sequence goes on along the minus strand of CM034153.1, from coordinate 212,014,710 downwards.
TCCTTCACAAGCTGGTGGAATGGAGGAAAAATAATGATTTGACAACCTAGGCTATAGAAAAAGAAAAGAATTTCAATCACAAAGGATATTGTAAAGAGGATATTTCGTGCACAGACCAGGAGATGGAGAATTTCTCAAAACAAGGAAAACAGAGATATAAACAACACTAGGGCACGGATTTTGCTATTTCTTCGAACTTTCAACTTGGATTAAAAACTTTAAGAGGGAAAGTGCTCGAAATTTAGAATTTAACTTGGAAAACAAAAAGTGGTTTTCAGGAGAGAACATAACCATATCATGTACCTTGGATACCTGAAACACTTCAACCTTGTTTGGATTAACCTATCGACCTTGGACACTATAGAGTATGCAAGCTCTTTCACTTGGTACTGTGTTACAATCTATACATGTGTGTGCATTCAATTGCCATTACCCAATGTACCCTTACCCATTACCCATAAAGACCATACCATTACCTACAACCCACCTACCCTCACTTTCATCACTTATCCATATATCAAACCACTCACTGACTCCATCTAACACCTCATCAACTCCTAGTTTGAGGGGGATCACCTTTACCCATACTTGGGGTAACCTCACCTTCAGCCCTACTTAGGGCAACCCCACTCTCAACTATACTTGGGGTAACCACTTACTATTTTTTTCAGCATCGCTTACCAATACAAGCTACATGACAAAAAGGGGCAAATGTAGACACCAAATTTGGGTCACACTCCCCTTATTCCCCTTTCAATCAGTTAACATAACGTGTTCACCGAACCATGACCGCTTTGCCCCACATTCATGTTAATTTAATTACTTATGTAGACACCTATAATTTAACCTGAGTAATTTAAATACTTAAATTGTGCTAATTATACCCTTTCCCACAAATTGACGACATATCGTCAATATTGCACATTTTCTCTGCTATCATCATTAATTAATTACATTATGTTATTTAATTAACTCTTCTATCCAACAATGACGCCAATTAATGACATTCCATTAATCAACTCCCGTTTCTATCTACATTAATTAATTATTTCTAATTAATTAATACCCCTTTCTATCTAGATTAATTAATTATTTCTTTAATTAATACCCCTTTCTATCTAGATTAAGTAATTAATTCTCTCTTCTATTTAATCAATAAATCTTCATTTATTTGATTAAAATCCTCTCATAACATAAATCATACTAACTATTCCTCTAAAAAGCTTATATAAGCTTGCACACCTATTAATTAATCACTTTGGTTAATTAATAAATCCCCTCAAACCCCATGAGTCACTAAAGGACAAAATAAACTCTCCTAAGGTTGACTTAACCCTTTCTAAACCTCCCTTATCCACAACTAACCCAACCTCTCCATTTATCCCACATGAAGAGGGATGTAGAGATTCTTCTATCCATTGGGCTATATAAGGAGCCCTCCTCCTACCCTTTCTATTTACACCTAAATTCCTAAATGAGCATAGAGCATACACTATAGCCATTTTATCATCTTTGAGCATTCTTCCATTAGAAGAGCTAGCCTTCTCCATTTCTTGCATTCATCCACCCAAGTTTTGAATTCATATGGAGATATGTCAAGTGGTCTTGTAGCCATGATTTGACAAGACTCCATTCTTGAAAACCTTGGGATTTCAAGCATACAATCAACTCTTTGATTGCTAGAGATCTACATAGGTTCAATCTCATCTCATTTTAGCATTCAATAAGAGATAGAAGTTAATTTTATTTAGCATATTAGCTTGAAATTTTCATTTCATGTTCTATTGTAAAGATGTTGATAGGTTAGCTTTGCTTAAGCTCTTAGCATGATGATGCATAGGTTTAGTTTAGCATTGTATTGAAGCTACTAGGTGTTAGTTTCAATTCTACTTACATAGCTAACTATTTCATTGCATACATATGGCACGCCCAGGTGGGACCAATCCTTAGTCCCTTAATGCATTCTAGTTCAAATTTTATTTTTATTTTTGGCTAACCTTTGATATGCACATATGTGCAAATAATGTTCAATTTCTTATGAATTTTTTTAATATTACATGTGTAGAATCTCATTTAGAGATTTAATTCTAATGGGTTGTTTTCAATTTCGAGATACCATACTAAAATTTGGAGCATTTTAAAAAAATTGTGTCATTTGTCCATATTTTGGTTGCAGAATGGGCACAGGAACACGAAACCTGGCACAGGCACACTAACCCTGGTGCATGCACACTAAACCTAGTGCATGCACACATTTTGGTGTGCACACACTCTGCTCATATTATACCTTCACTACTGTGGACATTAGCGCACCCCACACACAATACCATGAATTTGGTGCCTTTACTATTGTTTGAAAACACTTATCAGTACAGCCTGTAGGCAATCCTACACTAGTCAGCATGATGACCCATTTTCCTTGGCATATGCACCATTCTAGCTGCTACACATACTATGTGACATCCTAGTTGTGGTGAAGTGCCCACCTAGTACATGATATCTCTGACGCAGATACCACACTTGGACCCTGTCTTGAGTTCTTATACGATATTTTTAACTAACCTAGGTGCACATGCACGCCTAAACCCTGAGCGCACATACACATAATCTTAGTTTGGCATCTCTCGGGTGGCGCAGGTGCACTTTGGATTTCAATCTTAGCACAGAGAGGCATCAACATGCTTCCTAACCCATGTGCTACCATGCCGTAGGTGCTTGGTTTAAGCTAGCGTGACTTCAGTCTTTGGTTATAAAAATTCAAGAGTGGCTAAGGTGCGTAATATCAATTGTAGCATGTTGTCACCACTTTTTTTCCTATTGTAGGCCCATCTGTTATGGGATGGCGTTTTTACACTATTAAGAGTGATCATGTATGAGACGTTTACCTCATTGGTATCCTTTTGGGGAGATCTTGGATACCCAACATACATGCCCTAATCTTGTAAGTTAATGTCCAAAATTGTGCATCACTTTGATTTCACATTTGAATTAAGGTTATCCATTTGTTAATATCTTGAATTGTGTGTCACTAAATGCTAATTCTTTGTGTCTTAAGGTTTCTTGTGAATCATTGGCCTAAATGTTGATATTTTGTTAATGGGTAAATGTAATCCACTGCTTAACCAAAAATGCTAGATCTTAGGATCACTTTAGGATAAACTCTTGCATTGCCTTAATTCTAAGAGTGATCATTGTATGATTTCCAGAAACGTGTTATATCAAACCATCATCTTGATAAAAATTACCTTACTTATCTCAAAACATTTTTAGCATATGCTTTAAAAATGTATGTGTCAACATGATCATAACTGACAAAGCTATTAAGCTAATATAGGTTTCGTGCACATTGAATTAAAGGCTTGTCTTCGCAAGCAGGGAACCACATTTGGATGAAACGGGAAGTGCTCCACACAAACTTCTTGACTATTATTACTTATGAGTTGTTCCAGGTTCAGATATGGTGTACTTAGTGATAGTACAAATGGACGCACTGATTTTTGTGCTTGAATCAAAGTATGACAGCCGAGACACTCTTTTCAAATTAGTCAAATTAAGCTACCTTCATTTGGGGGTATATCGAGCTTGGAACTCAAGACATCTGTGTGAACACTCTAGTTTGAGAACCATTCATTTAGAAGATATCATTGTGACCACGTTGTAGTTGACCATTTCAAAATATTAAAATCTGTGACCATTACCTTCATAAAATTTAATCGTGTAGGTTTGATTTAAAGCGTCTTCAAGAACGTCCTATCAGATACCATAGTGAAACTATTACACGATGTAATGGCCACGTAATTTTCATCACCATTGGTATCAAAAATCAGGCTTTTTTTGAAACTTTGCAATGATCAGGGTAAGAGTGACTAAAGCCTTTGCATTACTCAAGAATTATCATTGTGACCACATTTCTTGTCATAAATCGAGCTCGGTCTTAGATGACTTGTGACACCTAGTTGGGTGAGTCCTAGGAACGTCTAAAGTATTTGTAGAGACGCACAACTTGGAACCTTATGTGATCTTGAGAACCATTGTTTAGGAATGCTCATTGTCGTCATAAAAACCTACTTGATTAGTCATTTCAATTTCCTCTGAGGTGAGGCTTTTTTAATCGTATCACTACAATTAGTGATCCACGTCTTGTTTCTTGTAAACTTTTTACCTAAAAATCCAATTGATCCAGTTACGATATACACATTTATAGACAATTCTTAGTTATACTAGAAGATTTTAGTTTGACATGCATTACTACCTCGATGTTGAGAAATGATACATGTATTCACCACTTTTGTGTCTGTTATATCAATATCATCCATGTTATAAATAGCTTACTTTCTCACAAAGTTTGGTTAAAACATCTAAAGTGTTGATACATTTTTGTGTCATCATTAGAATCCTTGTTGATCTCACTACTTCAAGTCAAGATATTCATTGTTGTTAACCTTGGTCAACAATCAGCTTTGATTAACCTTCATGTACAAAAATTAGAAACATACAAGAATATATAAAAGACAAAACTTAAGGTCAAAATTAGTGAACTTCACATGGACAGTCAAGTAAGGAGACAATATGGAATATCTATCATTGTATATATCCTTGCTTCTCCTACTAAAAAACAATTCCTCACGCAAGAAATGCAATCCATGAAAGTGAACACTTACATGCCTCCAAGAGAGTACTATGGGGAATACCAGAAAATATCAATATGAAGAACTATGTCCTTATCCATTTGATAAAAATATGACACTTCAACCTTTCCCCAAAAATTTTGACATGCCAAAATTTGATTAAATATAGAGGGAAGGGTGACCCGTGAGACCATGTAAAATATTTTTACATGGCATGCCAAGAAGTGGCCTATAGTGATAATTACCTCATATGACTCTTTCCAAAGAGTCTAGGGTGACAAGCCTTGGAATGGTTCACTCATTTACCTCGTGGGTCTATTTTCACATGGTCTGAACTGGCAGAAAGGTTTGTACAACACTTCTTATATAATATAGAAAGTGACATAACCATGGTAGAATTGTATAACACTAAGAAATGCCCCAAAGAGACATTCGTTATCTTCCTGCAAATATGCAAAGGGATAGTCAGTCGTTTCCCTTGTGCATTCCCTCAATAATATCTTGTAAGTATCTTTTCCAATCTCAAACCAGACATTACTTATCATCTGCAAATGCATTGTGTTCGTACCTTCAAAGAGGTTATTGAAAAGGGCATTCAAATAGAGAAAGCCCTTATTTCCAAAGGAACCATTAAATCACACTCTAAGGATAACCAAAATGTCAAAACCCATACGAAAAATCCAAAAATATTTAATAAAAAAAAAACGTGGTGGGAGATGGGATCACTGATTCTAAACATGTACAAACGGTTCAAATTGGTCAACCTTTTAAACTGACCAAAGGACATATTCAACCGCCACCCAAGTGGAGAATTTTCACTGCACTCAATGAACCTTTGTCTATAGTATTGAAGCAATTGGATGCAGCTCACATGGTGACTTATCCCACGACACAACCCTTTGATGACAATACTCTAAAACCATCATGGTACAAAGAGCATGACTATTGTGAATTACATCATGTCAAGGGACACAAAAGATACAAATGTCTACGACTTCGTCACTACATCCAAGATCTCATTGATAATGGGGAGATAGAATGTTGACACCCCAGAGAAAACTCATATGCCAAAATGAAAAGATGGGAATATTAAAAGAACCATTCCCTAAACATGGTAAGTCAGATGAGAAAAATCTGGATCGAGGAGATTCATCCCGGAGTTATAAAGCGATGAATTATCTATATACCAAGAATGACAATAATCATTACGATTCTCTCATTGATGTATCGGCTCTCCTAATGACCATGTGAATACCATTAAGATCAAGGGAAAGGATTACGCATTGTAGTAATAAGGTGTGCCCACCTCATGATTCCTAAACCCTCTCCGTCGACTCCACAAGATGGTAGCTACAACCTCTTAGAACAACTTGAGAATACATCTGCTAGGATTTCAATCTTGGATATTCTTAAAATATTGAATATACATAAGGAAATCTTATACAAAACTCTTCAGGGGTTAGGAGTGCCACTAGAAGTAGACCCTTCACATCTTTAAGCTGTGGTGGAAAATATTGTCACCAACTGAGTACATCTCCTTTAATCATAGGGAGATCCCTATTGAAGATCCTTCACATAATCTCCCCCTCTATATTGAGGTATTTTTTACCTGCTCAAAAGATAAAACAAGTGCTTATGGACAATGGATCAGGGTTGAATATATGCACGTTGAAATTAATTAAACAATTAGGACATACCAGAAGAAGATCTAGAGTCCCATATTATTACCATAACCGCTTACGAAAACATGGAGTGAGGAATCAGCTAGGCACAATCACATTGCCAACATGGAAGTAGGATCTGACTTGTCATCAAATGAAGTTTCATGTCTTGGACTTGGAACTTCCATATAATATGCTTCTTGGCCGACCATGGATTCATGCCATGCATAAGCCATACCATCAACGTTCCATCAGTACATCAAATTGAAACATGAGGGACACATTGTCACAATACAAAGAGAACCATAGCCCTTTGCTCAGTGTAGAGCTCTTAGTAGTTTTACGTGTAAGGGTACCTATATGTGTCCCTCTACTCATATAGTTGTTCCTCTTCAATCTAAAGCCATGGCGTCATAGGTAGACTCAGATTCCCTAAGTTTTTACGACCAAAAAGCTTCTATACCAACTTATCCTATTAATTCATAGGAGATGAAGGTTCTGGAATATGGTTATGGAGAATATAATGTGCAACAAGCTCTTTTGGTTTTGGACCTATCATTGTCACCTAAAACTAGAGGCTGACCCAACTATCATTTCAGATGGCCTAGAGATGAGTGAACTATTGGGTCATTTTTACCTCGGCAGTTACTTGCTGAAGAGAAATTGTTGGACCCACCTACGACTTGGGTCCTAGAAGATACTCAACCAACTTGCTACCAAATCTCTGAGTATGAGAATTCTAGCCGAATGATATATTCCGTGGGCTACAAGGGTCTAGGATGCGGAAAGAATGAGCAAAGACCAAGAGAACTAGTTCCTCTCCAAAATTTCAAGACAAAAAGATACGGTATCGGCATTCAACCCTATAGATCACACCCCAATGATCAAGATGCTACCTTCTGAGTGCAAAGATAGTTCTAATTATTTAGACAGCAACACAGATTCCCATTGTAGCCAATACAAGGATCTTGCCTCCATAGACCTATTCATGGATATTGTTTTCCTTACCTTAACCCCTACTGAACCTAAAATTGACCTTGTTTACCCTTTCCTTGTCGAATGGGACCAAAAACATCATGTACCACTGGATCTCTTTAAAAATGATGAAGCCATTGCATAATTCATGGGCATTCGAGATATAATTCCAATTGGAGACCATAAGAATGGTTTCTACATTGACTTAGATACATGCACGTACTTTAGCGAGGAAGCTGAGCTTCATGGTCAGCAAAACTTAAGAAAAAGTGAGGGAAAAAGTTCCAACAAAAAGCCTCGGCAAAAACAAAATTCCAAGTCACACAGTGAAAACCTCTTTGAGGCGCTGGCTGACAAACAAGTAAAAAAATCAATGGACAAGAAAAGTGACCACGCCAAGGGTGAAAATATCATAGAGACACCCTTGGAAGAAGATCTCAACCTTCCTCCTGATCCTACAAGTATGGAGGATTTTTCAACAATGCTAGTGGAAGAAACCATTGATGTGAATATTGGAACAGAAGATGACCCAAAGATAGTAAAACTTGGGAGCTTCACTCTCAACATAAGAGCAAAAGACATTCACCATGATTCTGTAGGAATTTGTAGATATATTTTCATGGTCGTATAAGGATATGTCAGGCTTGGATCTAACTTTGGTAGTGGATAACCTAGTTGTACATGCAGACACCAAGCCCATCAAACAAAAGCTCGGAAAAATGCATCCATGAGTGGCCCTTCTAGTTAAAGAAGAGCTAGAAATATTGCTAGGAGTTGGCTTCATTTGACCTATTGTTTACTTAGAATGGATATCAAACATATTCCCCATACAAAAGAAACCTGTTGGGATCAGAATCTGTACAGATTTTAGAGACATCAATAAGGCATGTCCAAAAGATGATTTCCCATTGCCCAATATTGATATGATTGTTGATTCAACTGCAGGATATGAAATGTTATCTCTTATGGATGGATTTTTCAGGCTACAATCATATCAAAATAGCAGATGAAGATCAACACAAGATGGCCTTCACAACCCCCTGGGGAACTTTTTGTTATTAGGTAATTCCCTTTGGCCTTAAAAATGCAGGTGCAACCTATCAAAGGGAAATGACCATGATTTTCCATGATATGATTCATGACATCATGGAAGACTATGTGGATGATATCCTTGGGAAATCCATGACAAGAGCATATCACCCTAAGATTTTACGTTGTATCTTTGAATGCCTGCAGGAGTACAAAGTCAGATTGAATCCAAAGAAATGTGTGTTTGGCGTACTGTCAGGAAATTTGCTTGGATTCATTGTATCACGAAGAGGGATTGAGGTAGACCTAGCTAAAGTTACCACCATTACTGAAATGCCTCCTCCCAAAAACATCAAACAATTACGCAGCTTACAAGGAAAGATACAAGCCATATGTCGCTTCATTTCCCAACTTGCTGACAAATTTCATTCATTTACCCATCTAGCTTAAAAAGGATGTTGCCTTTATTTATGGACCAGAGCAACGACAAGATTTTTCCTTGCTTAAGCAATACTTAGCCAATCCACCTATCCTCATGCCTCCAACTCCTGGTGAGCCACTCTACTGTTGTATATTTCTGCTACTCAATTTTCTATTGGTGCATTGCTCACCCAATATGACCTCGGCCATAAAGAAAAATTTTTGTACTATCTCAGTCGTACTCTCATTTCTTATGAGCTCAACTACCCTCAGATTTAAAAAGCTTGTTTGGCTGTAGTTTTTACCTTCCAAAAAATTTTCCATTACCTATTGAATACTAAAACCAAGCTTATATCCAAAGTTGACCCACTCAAGTACATGTTGTCAAAACTCGCCCTTATAGGTAGAATGGATTATTGGATCACTCTACTATGTGAATTTGAAATTGAGTATGTACACTAAAAGTCAGTTAAAGGACAAGTGCTTTCCAATCAGTTAGCAAAAGCACCATTACCAGGAACAGAGCCTATGAATCTGGATCTGTCCAGATGCTTCATTAATGTATATTGAGGAATCTGTCATGTGGCAAGTGCACTTTGATGGATCTTTTACTTTTCATGGTTCAGGGGCAAGGTGTGGTATTAATCACTCCTTCAGGCGACCCCATACCTCAATCTTTTCGCCTTAGTTTTCCTTATACAAATAATATTGCGGAATATGAGGCATTCATCGCTGGGATGAAGTTGGCAATCAAATGGGATATCCATCATGTTAAGATCATTGGTGACTCACAATTGATCATCAAGAAAGTCAACGATGAATACAAAGTATAGGATGAGAAGCTCATCCCTTACAAGAAATCGGTGGAAACTTTGAAACAATATTTTATGGGTATTACATTCGAATAGATTCCAAGAGTGTAAAATAGATCTATAGACGCTATGAAAACCATAGGTTATATGATAGGAACTCCACCAGAGAGCAATGATATGTCGTTATTTTTGGAGAATCTACACCAACATGCGTATGACATGCCAGAATCCTATTTGGCTTGTGAATTTGTTGGTCCCTATTCCCCATGGTATGCGTACATCTACGCCTATCTTAAACATGGTACCTTCCCTCCTGACATCTCCCATTCTAAAAAACAAATCCTTATTCACCAAATAGACTATTACACCCTTTTTAGGAGATACACTCTATCATCTATGGCTATGATGGGAATCTGGTTGCATTTTCTAGATGTAGCAGAGTCAGTCCAAACAATCAAAGATGTACATAAATGGGTGTGCGGCGCCCATACAAACGGAATGGTTCTAGCTAAGAAATTATTGAGAGTAGGATATTATTGGCCTACTATGGAAATAGACTGCTGCAACTATGTGAGGAAGTGCGTATTATGTCAAAAGTATGGAAATTTTATCCATGTGCCATCATAACTGTTGTAGTCGATCACAACCCCATGGCCATTTTCTAAATGGGGACTGGATTTAATAGGGAGTCACCTCTACCTCATCTGATGGTCATACCCACATCATCACAGCTACGGAATATTTCACTAAGTGGGTGGAGGTTGTTCCTTTGACTCATGTTACGGGAGCTCAGATTTCAAATTTTATCATGAATCACCTTATCTGTCTGGTATGGCATTCCTAGCGGCCATAGTTACTAAAAATGGAAAATCATTCAAGAACAAGATAGTGAAGGACCTTTTTTATCGGTTTCAAATAAAATAAAAAATTTCTATGCCATATTACCCTCAAGGTAATGGGCAAGCCAGAGCCACTAACAAAACATTGGTTTGGATCATGGAAAAGATGGTGAGTAAGACAGGTCGCAACTGAAATTTGTAAATTCACCCAACCCTTTGGGCTTATAGGACCTCCATTCACACTCATAATGGTGTGACACCCTATTCCCTAGTATTTGGAACTGAATCCATCATCCCATTGGAAATTGAGCTTCCTTCCTTGAAAATATCTCTTAGGGATTATCTGGACAAGGATGAGGATTACAGAGTGGTCATGCTATGACAAAATTAGAACTTCTGGATGAAAATCACATCCACTCCCTTAACCATCTCAAGGTGTATCATAACAGTGTCTCCATAAGTTATAACAAAAGGATCATACCTCATCAGTTTGAGGTCAGAGATTTGGTCATGAAATAAAATCAGTTCAACACAAGGGCGGAAAGAGAGAAGAAAGGTAGGTTTGAACCACATTAGTTAGGACCTTATGTCAACGTAGACAAATATGGCATGGGATCATAAAAACTTGCCCATCCCAATGGTGATGAGCTCCATGAACCTATGAATGCCATGCACCTTAAATAGTTCTATGCTTAAATATGGCGTAAAAATTAAAAAAAGCAAACCAAAAAAAAGAGTAAAAATGATCAAAATACAAAAAAAAAAAAAAAATGAGAAAAAGAAAAGGAGGAAAGTAGGTCATCCATAATGTGAAAACCATGCACAATTGTGGCACTTTGGATAGGTCCCTTGGTGAAAACTAGATTTCCGACTCCTTGGGAGGATTCATTGTTCACAAGCATCTTGCATTTGGAGGGTACTTTTACTTATCCTAGGGCTAGTTCCGCACCTGCATCCGAGATTCCCTGTGAACCTATCATGTCAAGCCTTGATCCGAATTTTTCTCCTCTTGTTAATCTAGTGAAAGGAATGGTCTTTTTATATTCCCCATCTAACGTTGGGGGAACTTTCATAATGGCTTCACCTTCCTGTTTATAACCACCGTGGCACCTGTACCCTTGTATATTCTTCGTTTAATCGCTAGGGGATATCCACATTTCTCGGTTACCTGTGCATAGCTTTAAAAAATCTTAGAAAATCATAAAAACATTCAAAAATCTTAGAAAATCATAAAAACATTCAAATATGTTGAAAATTACAAAAACATTCTAATATGTTCAAAAATTACAAAAACATTAGAATATGATCAAAATCCAAAATAATAGAAAAATACAAAACACAAAAATAGTAGAAAAGTGTTTCACAAAAACATAACCTTAGTTTACTTACTTTATCTTATTTCTTGCTTTGTTTGTGTACATTATTTTGCTTGTATAATTGTTTCTTGTTTATACATTTGTATAGTTTGTTGCTTAGACATACTTTGATAAGATTCATCTTTTCTTTCTTAGATTAGATTCATTCATACTTGTACATATGAAGTGTGTTTTTGCATGCTTGTAAATAATTATACATAGTTATGTTAATTCATGTTGGTTAGCACTGTATATTTGGTTAAGTTTGTTAACATTTTCTTGTGTCTGCTTGTCACATGTACATAGTTTTTCTATCACATCATCATATCTCCATCAATATCATCACATCTAATATCATATATACATCATATATAAATAAACAGCTAAGTATACATCATACATGAATGCTAAGCTAATCATCACATATCGTATCATCAAATGGGGGAAAGAGGGATTGCAAATATCAAAATATATCCCCTCGCACCAATATCATCATTTCATCCCATCCACTAATCTAGAGCATCACATGTAAAATACAATTGATATCATCTATGGATCTATCATATCAAAATCTAACACATGTGGTACAAACATCTCAACTATCATCATGATACATACAAAAGTGTGAAATTAAACCATCTAACATCATGACACATCCATTATTCATATAGTCAATCATCAAAACAATAAAATCCATCATCCTATAACAAATGTGCCATATCAAAATGTCCATATATACAGGTATAAAATGTCTATCTCAAAGACTATATACATTATCGATGTAAAATGGGCCATCAAAGGGCACAACTCATAAATTCCTTCATCAGAGGCATACATCAATAAAATTTATACATCGATCAAAAAAATTCTAAAGCCTTCATCAGAGGTGTACATTAAAAATGTTATACATCGATCAAAAAATGCTAAAGCCTTCATCATAGGCGTACATCAAAAAATGGTACATTGTATACATCTGTCAAGAATGATAACACCTTCATAACAGGCATGTATATAATAATACATAAGTACAATCAATAGAATACAATGAGATTCATGGCTAACTGGAACCCTCGGAAGGACTAGGCTGGCCTGTGCAGGTGGAGGAGGACCTATGACCTGTGTACCGTATGGCTCCTTTAGGCTTCCCTCGTGGCTTCTCCATTGATGCCTGTATGGCCTTTCTGATCTTCGTCAATCCACTCGACTATTGGCTATAGGTGGGTGCCTGATGACCAGCTGGAACTACCTCATAATATAAAGACCAATAATAGGAGGCTCTACTCTCCACTGTCAGCCAAATCTCTGATGGGTGTACGTTGTCACCACTTGTCCCATCTATACATGTGTAGGAAGGATGCTACCTCTACTGTCAATAGCCATGCAACCTCAGTCCTAACCTACTGCTTGACTTTGCATGAATATCAATCTCTCTTGGGCTATCACTGGACTGTAATCTGAGTCTGGGTCTACTGTAATAAGCTCATCACCTGAGCTATCTGTATGGCCATCTGTCATATCTTCTGAAAATGTATAGATCCATCTCCTCCCTGGTCTGGCCTAGGCTTTGGCCTAGTCTCGCTCTTAGCTATCACAACCTAGAATGTGAGCTCGGGCCTGGTCTCTCTCTACTACCACCTGTCTACAGTTGCTTCCATAAGGAAGCTAGTTGTGCCTCAGCATCATCCCCCCTTGAGCTCGGGGCAACCTTTGAGGTACTGCTAGAGAACCTTTCCCTACACCTTGGTACTTTGGGCCTAATGGCCCTAAACCTATCCTTACCCCTGTCCTCTGAACCTGTCCCTTCTCTTATGACTCTAGTCCTATGGCCCTGAGCCTGTCCCTGGGCCATGTCCCTACTCCTTTCGTCTCTATCTCATATCATGTATCATGGACCCTTCCAATCATGTCATTTCCCATCAAACATAATCATCATCATAACCTACAACTTATGGCATCCCCCTCATCATTTTTCTATGGGATATCTGGTGGGGCTCTAGACACCTGTTCAACATATGCCCCATCGGGTTATAGTCAAGTCGTCGTGGCAAGACATGGTAGCATACCATGCCATGATAATTCTAGTATGATGCTTAGGATATCTAACCTTTTAGGAAAGGGACCCAAACCTATGGTAACACCTGTAAGAAACTAGCCCTAGCTCAAGCCACCTAAATACATGACCCCATGGTCCACCTCTTTGCATCACTAGCGAGCATACCACATATTGGGCTAAGGGACGCCCTGAATCATGCCCAACTATTGTTGACACCGGTCTACCCTGTATATCTCTAGTAATATAGTTGTGCTTTCTAAGAAGGAAGTTCTCTACCATGCATAGACACCTAAGCTCTGCTCCATCCTCAGGGCTATTGTATGTGCCTATAGGTCCTCCAGATGATATCTCTCTCCAGCAGCTTATCAAACTCTCATCGAGGGTAATAATAGATGCTTCCTAGGTGTCTTCTTGTACATCGTATCCCACAAAGACCCATGCCATGATATGTCGGACTCCTCAGGTTCTTGGGTGTACATCCAAGGCACTATAGGGCACCCAATTGTTATATGGTCTGATGACCAAATTTTTAACAAAGACGTTGGCCCCACCGTCTTCTGATGGTGTTGAGTGATCAAATGCAGATCCCAATATAAATGTGCTAGTATGCACTGGCCCCAGAAATATCACTCACCACTGAACAATCCTTGAACTAATGTGATCAATCCCATTAGAAAATGAGTTCCATGTCTTATCAGTGAGTAAGAACCCACTGATAAGAGCCATCAAGTAGATCAGTCCTCGGTGAATGAGTCGGATCAGACTATACAATTGTGTAGATGACAATTGTCATACCCTCGTGGGGTATCTCATCACAAAAAAATATATCACTAACCGCCACAGTTATCCGACCGAAATCACTCATGTACTCAATCACCGAGCCTATAATGGGGACATGCAAAATCTGCCACACATTCTCCAGTGTGACGGTCATCTCTCCTGTAGGGAGCCTGAAGCACTAGATCTCACTATGCCACCACTCAATCAAAGTAGTCAATAAGCCATGATCTAAGAGTAATCGACTGGCATCCGCGCTACATGGCCTAAACCTACCACCACTAATAGTATTTCCATATCATGACAGTCTCATTAGCATGCATGCTTGACCTCCATCTCGTCTATACGACTGTATGTTGCTCATCGCGTCTGTACAGCGCTGGTAGTCGTCTCTACAAAACACTGGCACATATTAGATACTAAAAATTCTTCTAAGTTCTTCTATTTTTCTTCTTATAAGTCCACTATTTTTTGGCATTTTCCCACTCTACGTGTCATCTCTTTTTGGAATGCTTTCACCCCCTTATTGGGCATGTACACCCCTTATGGCATATGTGCCCCCCTTTTGGGCATATGTACACCCCTCATGGCATATGTGCCCCCCTCTTGGTAGTGCACATGCGCATGCACACATCTCACCTCAGGGTTCTTGCGGCGTGTTTGTGTTACCCTGCACATGCGCATACGCACAGTGTGTGTGTGTGTGTTGTGTGTGCACCAAGGCTACGCTTCCACATATGCGCAGGTGCTATATGCATATGCACAGGCGGCGAATAAAATTTTGTGGCATGTGCGCGGATGCGCACACACATTTTTGGGGTGTACTTGCGTGTGCGTGCATACACTTTCAAGGGTGCTTGCGCCACCATAGGGGCACCTATGCTCCCTACGCATGCATGCGCACATGCGTTATACCATACATCTAGACTCCTAATAATAAAGGCATTAATTACAACATTAAATGCATGATTGATAAGGTAGGTCAAGCTACTCACGAAGAAGCCATTGTCTATGCATGTCAGGTGCATACTTCTGAACATGATTCAGCGCAGTCTCCTGCAGACTCATCCTCTCACCATCGTCCTTGTCACTATTGGGGGTCTCGCACTAAAATCTTGGCAGCGGTCGATAACAAATGAATTGGTCGTGATGATTTACCCCTCCCCAGGTGGGGTATATTAAATCTATTCTCATCTGACCGTGATTCCTGGAAGACTATTTTGACTGCCATGTGGTTGCTCTAACTCTTCTTCTACTTGCACTGTGAATAATTATTTTATTTAAATAAGTAATTTTTCTTTCATTTTTCATCTTGTTCTAGGGCATTCTTTGCAACCTGGTACTCATTTCTTCTCACTAGGACAATTTTATTGCTCCTAGGCGATGTTGTTTTTTCTACACACTCCATCAAATAATTATTTTTTAAATAATTATTTTGTAAATTTTTCCGTTGTGCTGAGTGCATTATTTTCCACTTGTTGCTTCTTTCTTCTCCCTAGAGGAATTTATTTTGAATTTAGGGGGAGATTCTTACTAATTCTTCTACTTTCTTCTACGTAAACCCATCCAAACTGTCAAAATATAAAAAAATACAAATATATATATATCCATCCAAAATCCAAAAAAATACAAAAATTCCTAAAAACTTCCTAAAAAATTGTAAAACTCACAAAACTAGGTAAACTAGCTCATAGCGGCTGAAACTTGTGTCTTGCGCATGGTATTCTTTCCATATCTTGCTGGAAATTTTCAAATTTTTTCTGATCAAAATGACTCAGTGGATCATCAAATTTACACCCATTTACAAAGCTAGTCATACTTTCTTCGTCCAGTACTCTAGGGCACATCTAGTTTCCTGGTACTGTTTCATGGTGCACTACGCTTTCTCATTGGACCCGGTGTCCTTCATCATCTTCCCTTGCATGTATAATTTCTCGGGGCATCATTTTTAACCCTTTTCAGTCAATCACGAACATTTTAGGATATTCAACTTGATAAAAAAAAACATTTGTATAACCATCTTGACCGTTGTTGGTTGGAATATGTGTGTTTGTACTTATTTTGCCTATTAAATGAGCTTGTTTCCTTCTCATATTGCATTGATTTTCATATGTTTCATTGATTTGGTGTTTTTGGCAATGGACAATTGTTCGTAGTATGGCTTTTCATGTCATTCTACTTCTTTTCGTATGCTTATATTTTTAATAAGGACCGATGACGTAGATATTTGGCAATATGATGACGACTAAAGTTGTTTCAATACACTGGATGAAAGCTTGATCTTTTCTTTCCATCTTCAATCCTCCTTCTACATCATTCTCCTATCAACACTACTCTTCTGATTCCCCCAGGACATCCTACTCCCTACCCCATTTTTCTATTTCCATTTCTCTCACCTTTTTTTATCGTCGATCACCTTCTTTCATCACCCCATCGACACTCGAGGGGGCATCTTTCACTTCTACTAATTTTTCTTCTACGCTTTAAAAATTTGTTCCATCTTACTATCTTTGAAGTGGCGCCACTTATGCCACCCCCAAAGAAGGGAAAATGTAGACACCTATAATTTAATCTGAGAAATTTAAATACTTAAATTGTGTTAATTATACTCCTTTCCTGTAAGTTAACAAGATATCGTCAATATACCACACTTCCTCTTCTATCACCATTAATTAGCTACATTATGCTAGTTATTTAACCCTTCTATCCAACAATATACACCAATTAACGACCTTCCGTTAATTAGCTCCCCTTTCTATCTAGATTAATCTAATTATTCTTAATTAATTAATTCTTCATCTTCCATTAAATCAATAAATCATCATTTATTTGATTAAATCCCTTCCCATAATATAAATCATACTAACTATTCCTCTACAAATAGCTTATATAAGCTTGCACACCTATTAATTAATCACTTTGGTTAATTAATAAATCCCCTCAAACCCCATAAGTCACTAAAGGAAAAAATAAACTCTCCTAAGGTTGACTCAACCCTTTCTAAACCTCCCTGTATCCACAACTAACCCAACCTCTCCATTTATCCCACGTGAAGAGGGATGTAGAGATTATTTTATCCATTGGGCTATATAAGGATCCCTCCTTCTACCTTTCTATTTACACCTACATTCATAAATGAGCATAGAGCATACATTATAGTCATTTTATTATCTTATGAGCATTCTTCCATTAGAAGAGCTAGCCTTCTCCATTTATTGCATTCATCCACCCAAGTGTTGAAGTCATATGGAGATATTTCAAGTGGTCCTTGTAGCCGATGATTTGACAAGACTCCATTCTTTAAAACCTTGGGATTTCAAGCATACAATCGACTCTTTGATTGTTAGAGATCTACATAGGTTCAATCTCATCTCATTTTAGCATTCAATAAGAGATAGAAGTTAATTTGTTTAGCATATTAGCTTGAAATGTTTATTTCATGTTCTAATGTAGAGATGTTGATAGGTTAGCTTTGTTTAAGCTCTTAGCATGATGATGCATAGGTTTAGTTTAGTATTGTATTGAAGTTACTAGGTGTTAGTTTCAATTCTACTTACATAGCTAACTATTTCATACATACAACTTACAATTGAATCAATTCTCATCCTCACATTATTTATTAATTTAATTACTTTAATTATGTTAATTTACACCTTTCCCAGCCACATCACTTAGACACCTCACCATGGACTTATTCTTACCCTATTCATTAACTAAGACTCAGTCTCTACTTATTTTAACCAACTGGGACTTATTATAACCCTAACATTAAATTCATCTTCCTTCTCCAACAATACTTTCACTTATCTAAGTGTTAACCATCACTTGAGACCCAGAATGATAAGTAGAGCATGCCAAAAATAGCCAAGATCTGTAATTTTTGATAAACCTAAGATTTTCCACCCTAACCAACACTAGTTAACCCGCAACCGACATTGGTCACCTTGATTGTCATCGATTACCATATATATAGTTTTGCAACCTTTTTCCCAGGTTTGTCACTTCAAGTTTTGGAGAGAGTTATCTCCATTCAAGCATAAACCAGAGATTTTCTCAGCATCAAGGTGATAGAATACATTCATCCAAAGGCCCAAGCAAGTACCTAATACTGATCCAAAGGTATTGGCATTCACAATAGCACTCTAAGAAGCATTGGCATGGAAATGACCACCAAGTTCTTCACAAATTGGCCATCACCTTCCTTCACCCACCAAGCTCTCATATACAAGTAAGTGAGTTTGATTTTGCATCATTTTTGTACCTACTAAAATAGGTTCTTTATCTTTTTGTTACTAGATCTTGCTCTTCCCTGTATTCCTCCATCCCCATCTTCCTACGCATCTTCCTATCCAGCCAGCCCTAGCCTTCTGGCTCTCCCTACCTATCCTTTATATATTTTTGAGTTTTTCTTACCTTATTACGAACCCAACCAGTCCTCCTTCACTCTTTTTGCAATCACAAAGAAGCACAAAATTACCTTTTATCAAATTTCACCAAATTTCCCCTGTCGACATCAGTTACCTTAACCATCATCGGTTTAATCTTCACCATCATCGGTCTCCGGACCGACGTTAGTTATTGTGTCTCCTGTTAGAATTTCACTAAACTGACCATAACACCCCAAAAACCTCACACAACCTAGCCAAAACATGATACCACACCTACAACCTCACCAAAAACCTTCCCAACTCTCTGTGCAGACATAGATAGAGCTTGAATACATTTTTCTAACATTGTCACACTCCTACTAAAACTGATATTGATCATCTTAAACCGGTATCGGTCATACCTAAACCGTCATCAGTCACATACTAACCGGCGTCGGTCTCTGTGTCTAGTAGATTTCCTCAAACCAGCGAGATCCCCACTTACCCTAAAATCAATCAAACTTTCCCAAACCTTACCTAGACCCATCCTGTGATCCTCAGACCACCTACCTAGCCTGAAACTTTACCCAAGACCTTTATCAATTTAATTATTAAAGCATCTAATTGAATTAACATTAATATTAATCTGAGATACCTAAATCGAAACACTAGTGTTAGATTCTTTTATTTGAATGTTCATTTATTTTATATTGAATTATACATATCGGTGGATTGACAACTATCGAGGAAGTATCACACTTCTTAGATCTAGCTCATGCTAGGAAATCTACTAAACTTTTGCTATTAACTATGTTTTTTGGTCTTGGTTTACATTTCAGGTAGTTCCTCCTAGCCAAAAGGAAGCTCACAAAATCAACTTAGATCAGGAAATCAAATTCACATACACAAATTCAACCAAAATTACAATAGGTATTCCTCCTGGGCCTATTTTACCCTTATCTGTTTCATTAATCTATTAAGAATTCAGTGAAATAGACACACATGAAGTCGGTTGCGGTAGTAGTTATATTGGTGACCTTGGTAGGTGTATAGGTGGGGTATGAAGATTGGGCCATGACTTGATAAGTGGAGGACATGGTAGGAGAAAAGGAGGTGAGGAAAAAACCCTAGAAGGCGATGGAAAGAATGATCAGGTTCACTAAAATGATTATCAAAAATAAGGCCTAAATAGGACCTAAATGGGGTATAAGGGTATTAATGTTAATCTAAATAGGAGGAATAAAACACTTGTAAATAAAGAGACTAAACAATAATAAATAACAACAAACTAATATGCTAAAGCGATGTAAATTAATTGCATGATTTCATCTAATGGAAATAAAACCCTAAAATGCAAGAGGTAACAAGGAAATAACTTAGCTGATAACAAGAGACTGTCGCAGGTTGTCGCAGATCTAGAACTAGAACTTGACAGTGCATATCAACACTCAGATGCCCTGCAGAGGACATATCTAGGTTGTTTGAAGTGATGTAGGCACTTGGGAGTGTACTGAGGCACCCCAGGGCACCCTAGTCTGGATTCTAGGTGCTTGGAACAGTATAAATGCTCAAAACCCTAATTTGGCACGGTCGCTAAGTGTATCTGAATACTCTATTTTTGTTGTACTAGATTCACTGGATGAACTGGATTATGTCCTACACATAAAGAAGAAGAAGGGGTTAGACTAACCTCATATGCCAAACCATTGGACTTATCATTTAGCATTGCACTACATTACTGACCCTGATGTAGTTCTAGTGAGTGTGTGTATGCCATGCTTTAGGTACTCTCATGCTAGTTGTGCTTTTTGTAATAACAAGCTATGGTAGCTATAGAAGATTTAGATAGTAGAATAGAATAAATAGAATCCCTCCTCCTCTAAGAATGTGTGTGATGAATATTTTCTTAGCTTGAATGTATGGTGCTATATGGATGCAAGATGGTGCAATGGATGCAACCCTAAATTGAGTGATAGTAGTGATAGGATGTAATGACCTAGCACCCTTATTATGGTCTTATAAGCTATATATTTATAGGGATCTCAAGTTTAATTTCGTAATTAATCCTGACAATTCTGACTGAGGAAAAGATAAAGATGACCAGTGGTTAGAAGTGACCCAAAAAGGAGAAAAGTAGGTTAAGTATATATCGGGGCACCTAAAGTGGGACTGGGGCACCCCAGTATAGAATGGAGTGCCCGAAATTATGGCTAGAAACTTGGGGAAGTTATAAAATGGGGTGATAAGTATTGGAAAATATGTGGGGAAGATGAAGTAAAACACAAAACAAGGATGGAAAAAAGGGGGGATTAATTGTTACTTTGCACACTTGAGAACCTTCTAAATAGTAGTATAAGATTGTGCTAAATATTTTCTAATGTGTAATATTTATGTCTAAAATCACTATGCACCATCACCTAGGCTATTCAGGTCACCTGATTAGGCTTGCTAGACCAAGCCATTCTCACCTTGTCCACTCTTGTCATCATGAAACAACCTGAATGATCATGTGATCCTCATGTCAATAGTTTACTGACACTATTAGATCATCCTCTTTGTCATTGATGAGATTTTACATCAATGAAAACACCTAAAATCACACATGCCAACACAATTGCACTATTTTTGTCATTTTTAGCAATCCCTTTCTCACCGAAAAATCACAAGAAAATGAGAAAAAACCCTTCTCGACTCCACCACTCACCATATAGCTACATATTAAAACCCAACAATCCATCTTATTCAAATCCATATGTATCCACTACTGTGGGTTGGCATAAGAAGCAGGGAAATAAAAAATAGGAACCACTTGTTCCTAAATTCACATACAAGAGCTTGGTGTTTCTTCAACTCCTAAAGATATTATAGGATCTAAATTATTTTATCTGTGTGGATTGAATAGAGAAGTTTTACTAGCCTCATCTATAGTCCACAATTAGAAACATACTACAAGTTATTGAACTATCTGGTATCAAATTTGAACAGTGGGGATTATACTTTTCATGTACAACTCACACCACACACACTTTCATTTAGAACATCCCCTATGATATTCAATGTTTTACAGGACTTCCATGTAAAAATGTGGATCATGTTACATTAGAGACCTTGAATGACGAATATTTCAAGTACATGGAGTCTAAATTTGGCATGACAATTAATCTAGAAACATCAAATCCTTCAAAAATGGGAATTTCACTTCAGGATGTTCCACTCTCATTTTTGCATGCCATGCTAAAAATTTTCCTGAGAAGGATTGTTTTGTAGGGAAGATGTACTAGCATTCCTTACTAGGCCTTGGTTGACATTATACATACCCTTAGTGGTCACCAATATGACCGGTACACCTACTTATCTACCAAGATAAGGAATGACATTAATAATGCTCTTATGAAATAATATGTAGTAATTATAGCATGGAATTATATACTTTCATTATATTTTGAGACTTATCACAATTTTTTTAACACCACTATTCTAACTACATGCCACCAAAATTTGAAGACATTTTCCTTTTCCATTGAAAAAATAGAGGTGAGATGAGTTTAAACTTTACCTTTCTTTAATTCAAAATATTTTTTTATGTTAAGAATTATCCTATTTTGTTATAGTGTTATATTAAATATTAACATTGTATTTAATTTTAACAAGGCATTGCGGTTGTAGTTGTCACCCAAAGAGATGATGTTATAAGATGATTCTTACCACATGAGGGTGTAAAATCTAGTATTGGGGATAGTTTTCCAAAGGAACTCACCAGTACCCTGTCAGGTAGATCTAGAAAACACGTGATTTCTCTAACACCTCAAAAAATTGAGACATTTGCAGTTTTTTAAATATTAATTTGTAGTAATGTTAAATATTTTTCAAAAATGTTAGTTTTTTATATTCTTTTTAATGTACTCGTTCAATTTTGCAGCCTCCTTCGACATCACAAGCCTCCATCGATATCCTTCATTTCCCCAAAGATATGTATATGAACTTGAAGAAGTGTAGTCTCTATAAAACATGTCTCCTCCTCAAGCCCAAGGTATGTTTCCAATTACCTTTTACATTTTAATATATTTTAGTTTCATTTATTTTAAATCAAGTTACTAATTAATTTTATGGTTAATCAAGAGTTGATCATCATTTCGCTACTTCTAATGTTTTTAATTAATGGTAGCGGCCTTAGCCAACATGAAAAATACAACAAAAAATACCAAATAATTGATGTTTCTTGTAAAAATAGTTATTTAACCTTCAATTATTTAATCGTTCTATTCTTTATATGTTCTTCATTTCTGATATGATTTCCTATTACATTACCTCCACCATCTCATATTCATGGTGTTACTATTAGATAACAGTTGTGGCCACCCCTACGACCACCTCCCCATAATGTTTGCACAAGGGGTAAAAAAATTAGATTTCCATCTGCTAGTGTGGGAACTATCCATTTATCTACCTCTGAGTTCCCCACTTGTTTTGTCAATGGTTTATAAAACATGGTTGGAATTTTAGTTCTAAATCAAATTGATTCAGATGAAGAATATCTTGGTTTTGCAAGAATTACTAGGCTCCTACAAATTTTAATCCTCAACATCTGATTCAGGGTCCAACACAGACTTCCCTAGAATGAGAACAAACGTCCAATACACCATCTCTGACTTTGAAGTAAACGTCATTAATTGATGATGATATCACAAATTTTTCATTGGGAAATCTTTTGGCTGATAATTTTTTAGCCATTATTAAAGAATTTTTTTTTGAAAGATATTGAAACATTAAAAAATTGGGAGTTCAGGGAAAAAGTATTGATTAGAGAAATTAATTCTCATTTTCACAATCACTCCAAAATACATTCTCTATTTTCTTTAGTTTAAAATGAACCGACAAAGATTGATATATTATTAAATTAAGATGTATCTAGTTATGTTATTGTTTCTAATCCTTATCATGATAATGTGTTCAATATAATGTTAAACAAAATAGAACATTTGAATGCAGAATCTCATACCTACTATAATCAATGGTCCAAAGATAAGAGCCGTATTGTGATTATGAATGCAAAGAAATAAAAGGTTGTGGTAAGTTATAATAATATTTAGAAAGTTAACAATAATTTATTATGGGTATTTTTAATTTTTTTGTCTTACTATTGTGTATTTTCTAAATGCAGTCCAAGTATTAGAATATGAAGAATGAGGTACAAGTGTTTAATATGCACCTAAAAAATGCAAATAAAAGTTTGAAAGGATTTATTGGATTGAAAGAAAAGGTTGTTCTTTTGAACAAGAAAAATAAGGATTTATGAATAGTTATTAAGGAGCATGGAATGGATCTAGATATTTTATTGAAGAAAAAAATGATTCAGATCTTACTTTATCTTCACTAGGGGATGTAGTAAATGTAGAATGTGAAATACTTTTCAATATAAATGTTCTTATGAAGGATCCGGTTCAATCAGGAATATTAAGTGAAGATTATAGTCAAGCCAAAGGAAAGGAGGTAGCTTTTGCAGAAGAGAAAGGAGCAAAAACTAATGCTATTGATATAAATTGAGAAAAATGATTTCTTTTGTAACGTAGGGAAATTGTAGGAGAAACTTTATTTTGTAAGAAATGAAATCAAGAAAATGATTTATTTTATATATGGAGAATTTTTATTTTATTTTCTTTGTATCTGATTGTATAAATAAATTGGTAGTTTCTATGAATATTATATGTCTTATTCTTTCCATGCTTAAGATTTATGGAAAAACTATTTTTGTGATCATTATGATTTATTTCTTCATGTCGTGGAATTTTAATATTTCTTGTGTCCATTAATGAGTGTTATGATGGGTTACTATTTTTAACATGCCTCGAGAGTCAAAATAATCATATGGTAAGTTGCAATAGTCAAAACTTAAATGGCAAAGACGATGGAAAAAAATCCTATATTTGTCGATAAAAAAAAAAGTAAACAACAATACTGAAACTATCTTTCAATAAAGAACACAACATGTCAACTATATAACAATGATATATGAAATTTTAGTTCTAGAAATACAAATTTCTTATTAATTAGTCAAAACCAGGTAGTTGAAACATTTCTGGATCTTCACTAACTCGTTCTTCATAACTTGCACTTGTATCTAACGTCTCAGAGGCATAGTGTGAATTTTCATATTTTCTCTTCTGGTGGTTGTATTAAAGATCCCTCTCCTATCTGTAAGAGAACTTCATATTTATCGTTCTCTTTCATATGGGAATGTGTCCATGGAATATCGCGAAACATACAATCTCAAACAAGTCTATAAATTTTTATCCAGTCTATTTTTTATTTTTTACTTAACAAATGTTAATACACTAAAAATCCTTTCATCTTCCACTCAGTGCAATATCATTGTTTGAAAAAATTCATATAATCAGAAATATTCACTAATACCTTCCTACATGATGTTACTAGTATACATATTTTTCCATAGGCATGTAATAACACCTTTTTCTTTTGGTTCAATTATACTATTATATTTATCAATCATTGCGAGTGTGAAATGAGATGATTAAGATGTCAGTAATTCATTTTATAGAAGACATTTAATATTAATTCCTTGTAAATTTACATATTTACTGAAATGCTTGATGAAAGTTTCCATAAATTTGTAAACTAAATTTCTTATGCCTTATTTACCTCTATCTGGATTCCAAAAATTAGGATACACTACTTTCATGTCCTCAAGCAGGTCATCCCTTTTAAAACGTACATTGATCTCATGGGATAAGCTTTCTAAAATAATTCTTAACTTTATTTGTGTTTCATATATAACCTTGTACAAATTACGTGTTACAAGTACTTCAAAATATGCTATTGTGATATCTTTACTATTTTGGAAAGTGTGCATTGAAATATCCATCCCATTAAGAACAATACAAATATGGTCATTGATATTTAATTTCAAATATCTTTTCGGATCCTTTATATCTGTTAAATTTTACCAACTACTGAAAATTGGTCCTTGAAAACTTTCTTTAGAGTTGTATAAAATATCAAGAGATAGACATACATGTTTTCTCAACCTTGTGAAGTCATAAATAAATATGGATCTTTCTTGAGCATGTTTAATTAAGTAATTGATTTCCTTGAACATAGGGAGAATATCGCATAGTGTCAATAACGTTTTCAAATATTTTAAATGGTACAACAAATATTTTTATTTGTCAACTTCTCTACAGTAGTTAAACATGAAACCTACTAAAGATGGATATTCTTAAAAAATCATACATGCAGGCTCATACATGAAAATTCATCTTATATCAACATCTTTAATTAGGATTATACCATTAGTAACTTCAATTACAAATTTTTTAAACTCTAAAAATATTTTTGGATTACTCTTCATGTAACCATGCAAGTCACAAATGAGCTCTTCCACTTTATCGACATTTTCAAATGTGATAACAATTTTGAAAAAAAGTGTCATACTATGAGCCATTCAATTAATTAGAATCATATATGGGGAATTTTTTGTTTATAAGAGAACATAAAGTCCACTTCTATGACCTTGTATAACTGATGCACCATCAGTACCAACACACACCAACTTAGTAGCAATTGCATAGGCATCCATCCCAGCTAAATTCCTCAAATTAGAACTAACCAATTCGCAAAGGTTTTTCAACCATTTTATTAATAGCTAACAAATGATTTTTCCTTGAATTATTCTCAAAATTGTAGACATGCATGCAAACCCATGATGTGTTGTCAATTGTTGTGACCTCATGAATGGAAAATGAGATAAACATAACTTTTTTTACTTTTTCTTTCAAATATTCCATTTCAATTATTGTTAAACACTTTTCCATTTCATAAGAACTGCTCTCTGACCAATGTGATTCTAGAATGTTGAGAAACCTATTATATTGAAGAAAAACCTTATAATTTGTAAAATCTGAAATCGGTTTGCCATTTTTAAGAATCTATAATATAGTAGAGAACTGTAGATTTGTGGCCTATAGATTGGTATTCATAACTTTTCAAAATTGTGAATTAATTTTTACCCCTTTCTTAACAAGTGTTTCTATTCATTTTCATAATCAACTTCATGTCTTATAAGGAATTTTCCAAAAAAACCCAAAAACTTATACATTGCAATAAAATAATAAAAACAAACAAAAACCCCCTTTTCAAATGTTTTTGAAAATGCCCAGACTTGTTCCAAATTCCAAAAAGTGGCACATTAATGGAGGATACTAGAAAATGATGAAGAATCCATCTTACACCTGCCACATGAAATGCTTTTAATTTTTTGAATCCTTTCAATCAGACCCAATATGAGCAATACCTACAACTACAACTTACCCTCACCCTAGAGCTCTAAAACAAAACCAAGGAAATGTAACCAGGCATCCTATGATGCGCATTCATCAACACACAGAAAAAAATTCCCAAAATACTTCTCACATATGGGCCTCACCATACCAAAAATTTCATTAATTATTTTCTTGGAATGAGCTTGGCCCAAGCTCCAATAATTAGGAAGAATGTTTGGAAAAAAGAATATGTTGTATCTCAAATTTTCACCTGTCTCAAATCATGAGAATCTGGGGCTTTGAGGAAACATAGGAATGTCTCCAAGTTGTGGGACTCGAACTGAGATAGACCTCTGGAGAAGGCCATCTTCCTCTACTTACACCTAATGTTAAAATACTCCTAGGAATTGAAATGTAAATATCTAGCTCTACTCTAACTTTCCAAGGGACCAGGGTGATAAGGAGATGCATAAAACAAAAATCCTAAACAAGAGAAGGTGATATCACCAAAAATAAGGGGAAAGATACTTCTAAAAGAGTGAAAATGAGAGAAAATGATGATGAAGAGGGCAGAAACTAAATCCATAAATCAAAACCACTTTCAGAATTTCACTTTCACGATGCACAATAGACACATATTTTGAAACAATGCATACAACACACCTGCGAATGAATGAAAGGAAAGGAAACGAAATAAAATAATAGTTAAGGCATAAATGAGCCACAAAATGAGAGATTTTATTGCTTAAAGATATGAACAAATCATTACAGTATAGCATGAAGATGCATAAAAATTACAGAAATGAAATCCAAGGAATGTGACCCTTTAGAACACTTTCACAGCACTTATGTGATGCCCTTAATTCCAAAATTATCCAAAATTAAAATTGGGCATCACTTTATAATATATAGAAATAGAAGGAGAAGAAGGAAGAAGAAATGAGAGGGAAATTTGAAATTCCCCTTTCACCAACCAACCATCCTCATTAAATTCCTTGAAAAGGTCTACATGCCTCTGAAAATCCATTTCCCCGTGCTATTTGCCTTGTTCAAAAAGGAACAGAGTCCATATTGCATTAAATTTTGGTGGTTGCGCCATCTAGAGATGACCTTTTGCATGTTGGATATGCCTTCCTTTACTTCTCCCACCTACTTCCATTTGATTAAGGAAATCTGATTTTATTTGTAAAGATCTCTCCAATTATATAATATTTGCAAAGATCAAATCATTAGATTCAAAATTATATCCCTTTTAGCTCCCTATGGAAAACTGTTATTTCCCTTTGATACATGACTTTCTCTTGTTTTATTTTTATGCAGATTTTGATCCATGCGGCTTTTTCCTCTTCATTTTGTAGCTCTACTATCCTCTCTTCTTCAACCTGCGGACACCAATATGGCTTGGCTTTTAGTCAACATTCGCAGGCCCTTTTCCTTCAATACATAGTTTCCTCCTATTTTATTTTACCCACGGATTTTTTTTGGATATCATGGCTTGCTAAAAACTCCAGCAACCTCGCTCTTGGTCGCGGCTTTGTGTTTATCGTTCTGTGGCATACTTAAACTCTTCCGTGACCATTTTCTTTCAATCCACGGCTATCTAAGTTGTTCAATTTTTGAAAGCGTAAAAAAATGGAAAAAAAAAATTGGTGACTCATAGGGGACATAAGCTAGATGAACTAATCAATACCCTATGACATCTATTGGGCATGGAATCAGCCTGATGATTTGAAGTTTGATCTAAATTTTATTTTCCACATCTGATTGGTTGCTCTGCGTTTTATTTTCTAAGATGAGTGCCACTAATCCTTGAGATCTTGAACTTATTCCTTCAGCAACTTGCGGAATTGATGAAATTGTGCATAAGAACATCTTCAAGTAATAATATTGTGCAAAGCACTTGGGAAAGAAACCTACATTACCAATAATACAATGTGCTGAAAGTACTTAGAGGAATTGAAAACTATTCTACTATGTACATGATGCAATGAAAAGTCTTAATGAAAGGTTTTAAGATAAATCCCATTGATTGGGATTTGAAGCACATTCCCATCAAGATCAGATTACTCGAATGAGTTAGCCACCTTGCAAGTGGTGATGATGTATGGTCCACTCAAAATAGCATCAAATTAGAGTGTCTCCCCGGTTTAGCTTAATCCACATCCCATTTCAAAACTATATCTCCAAATTTGAATGTCTGATCCTTAGCTTTCCTATCAACCCATTGTTTAGTTGAATTCTAATGTTGTTCTAATCTGATCATGGTGGCATTTCTATTTTCTTCTTATTCTACTAGTTCCGCCATTATTATCTCCCTTTGATCCATGCCTTCAAATTCAAGCTATTGAGCTAACTCAAGTGATGGTAACTCCAGTGATAATGGAATTCTAGATTCTTTTCCATATACCATTTTTTAGGGAGAAGTGCCAATTGCTTTCTTCACTATAATCATGTCCGCCCAGAGAAAATTTCTCAGCTTTGTATGCCACTACCTTTGATTGACATCCATTTTCCTTTTCATGATTCTAATCAGACTCTTATTAGTGGATTCCATTAATCCATTACCTTAGGGGTAATAATTGGAAGAATTTTTAAGATGAATCCCAAATCCAAGATCCCAATTAGAAATTTTTTTACCCCAAGAAGGATTTTACATTATCATAAATGATGGTTTGTGTAATGTCAAACCTTGTAATAATTTATTTAATAAATTCCAAGATGATTGATTCAGTAGCTTCCTTCAATGGCGTGGCTTCTATTCACTTGGTGAAATAGGTTTTTATTGTTATAACCCACTTATGACCAATGCTAGATGGAGGATTAATCATACCAATGAAGTCAAGACCCCATTATGTAAATGGTTGATCTGCTTGGATATAATGAAGTGGCAGGGCCGCCAATCTTTTCTTTCCAGTGAAGAGAGCACATTCTCTACACTTCCTCAACCATATGTGAACATCTGTGAACAACATAGGCCAAAAGTATCCTAATTTTATGATTCTAATGGTTATGGATCTTGCAGAAAAATTCCCACCTGAGAAACCATCATAGAGCTTGGTTAGAACCTTGTCACATTGTTCACCTTCTATGCACCTGAGAAACACTTTGTCAATATTTATTTTGAATAATATGATGTTAATCAATGCATAAGGAATGGATCACAGCCTTAAATGTCTTATTTTTTCTTTGTTAAACCCCAAATAATATATGCTTGTATACAATAACTTATTCATATCAGCAATACATCTATGATCCTTGAATACATTTATTTCATCCTGCTGTCATTCAATAGTATTTGAAGGTTCTTCATTCATGAGGGACATCTCTTGGTGATCTCATGAGTCCTTAGCCAAATATTCACTCAATGCCCTTCATCTCGCCAATGTTTTGGCCTTAATGGTCACATCATATTCCATGATTTTAGTTACTCATCTAGCTCATTTCTCATGGATTTCTGCTCCCATGATTAAGTCTTTGATGCTAGTAGCAATCATGCTTTTGAATTTCTTCAAGGATCTCATGATGGAAAACACTTATTTTTCAATGTGGTTGTACTTAAACTCATAATCCTTCATTTTTTTATTGAAGAAGTCCATAGGTTGCTCCAATCATTGATCATTATGCTAAGTTAAAACCACGGCTATACTAGACTTAGCCTTATAGGCATATAGGATGAAATCCTTTGCATAATCTGGGTTAATAAATGTGGGGGCCTGAGAAATATCTCCTTTCATCTTTTCAAATATGTCTTTTCCCTCTGCGATCCACTTGAATGTTGTATCCTTCTTGAGCATAAGAGTGATAGGTCTTACCAAACCCACAAAGTTAGGAATGAAATGCCTAACAAAGTTTTTTTTTTCAAGGAATGATCATAGAGCCTTCTTGTGAGATGTTAGGGAAAGATCTACAATGGTTTAAATTCTCTTTGGATCAATTTCAATGCCCTCTTTTGACAAAATGTGCCCCAAAATCTTACCCCTATAGACTACAAAATTACACTTCTTAGGATTAAGGGACATACCAAATTCCCTACATCTTTCAAATACTTTCTCCAAATGATTCATATGATCCGCACTTTACTTGGAGAAGATAGTAATGTCATCTAGGTAAGCCAAGATAAACTCATTGATATACCCCTTGAAAGTAATGTCCATCACTCTTTAGAAGGTAGAACTTGTGTTTGATAAGCCAAAGGGAATCTTATGGTAGCCATATGCTCCCCATTTAGTGGTGAATGTGGTTTTATAATGATCCTCTTCCTTCACTTTGATTTGATTGAATCCTGAATAGCCATCAAAAATTGAAAATTTATCAGCTCCTGCTACTATCTGCAAAATCTACTCCATGGAAGATAAAGGATAATTATCCTTAAGATAGGCCTTATTCAAGTCTCTAAAATCGACACAAAGTCTCATTTCTCCGTTCTTCTTTTTTACTGTAACTAGATTTTCCACCCAAGTAGAGTACTTAATAGGAAAAATTATCTTGGCCTCAATGAGTTTAGAAAATTCCTTTCTCACGAGAGGATAAATTTTGGGGTTAATTAACCTTTGTTTCTTCCTAATTGGTTTGACATTGGTATCCAGATTAATAGAATGTTAAACTATGTTTGGATTAAATTATTTTAACTCTTCATAGTCCCATGAAAACACATCACTAAATTTTTTGCATAGGGAGATAAAAGTATACATTTCACTTTCATCACATACCTTCCCAAGAAGAAGTTCTTTGCTGGGAGAAATTGTGACTTATTGGAAATCTTCTTGTTTTTCTACCATGTTCTTCTCATCACCTTTGAATTCATCATCTGGGATGAATATATGTTCCAAGGTGACCAATCCTTTTGGTATTTTATTTGTTTTTAGCTGAATAATCTTATCACCATAGACTTCTTGCAAATCAGATTGCATTTTTGAAAAAAAATCAACTTCATTCTAGATTAACTATACAATTTTCTCATCGTTGTCAAATACTTTCCAGTTGCTTTTTTTGTTTGTTATGGAAGGCCTGACTACCATCTTTACATGTATGTGTTTCCATTGATCAAATCCTCAGTGGGTGAGAATTGAGAACCAAGAGCCATCATTTGATATGCATCTTTGTTCAACTTTCTAGGAAAAACTTGAAGGTTAATGGTGTTAAAGCTTTATAGCAGATCCCAGACTCTATGTTTATAATCATTTAACAACTTGTTCTTTTTGGCAAATCTATCATGGACTTGGTGAATGACCAGTTCAATATCTCCAAAGACCTACAACTCTTTGATATTTATTTTCTCAACAATTACAAGACCATGCACTAGTGCTTCGTATTTCGCCACATTATTAGAGCATGCAAACTATAATCTATGAGAAAATAAGAACTTATCATTCATTGGATAACTCAATACAACACCCACCCCAGCTCTGTTTCTACTTCTAGAACCATAAAAGAACATTTGTCATAGTCCAGAAGCACTTTCCTTTTCTTTTTTGAATTTCGAGGGTATCATATATCCTTATTGGAGAATGCAATAGGTACCAAGACCAGTCTCAAAGGTTTTGAGCTCTTCACCATAAGGATCAAACGGGTGGTCTCTCTTATCCCATTCATCTAGCAATAAATCATGTATAGAAAGGGAAATAGGCTACTCATCTGAAACTGACTCTTTCTCATGTTCTTCTTGTATTAGGCAATTTGAATGAATAGGGGAAGGGTCATATGAGTCAATATGGTAGGAAAAAATGGGCTCATCTTGTATTGTAAATCACATACCATATCTAGTTCTCAAAAGCATGTGAGTCCAATCTGAAGATAAATAACTGCCCAACTTAGTAATGAAATCTCTAGACAAGCAAATGGAAAACATGGGAGTAAATTCAATGACTGAAATGTCATGGGTTACGATGAAGCTTTGGCAGGCATGAAGTGTTAACTCAAGGTTTTTTATTACTCCCAATACACCCACATTTGACCCATCAAGTTGTAAAACTCCCTTAGAAACAAGATTGTATTTAAGACATAGAATATCAGTAATTTTCTTAGGCATCATAGAGGTGTTAACCCTTGAATCAATCATACAGTTCTGAAACAAGTGTTTTCCCATAATTAATGACATGTAAAAGGGTGGGGTTTTGAAAAAATTTCTTGGTATTCCTTTGCTTGACATACATGAACTGCAGCATGAGATTTTTGTACCATTGGATCCACCTGAGGCAGTTGCGTAAGGGATTCACATAAGATATCACACTGTGACAAACTAGCTAATGCACCCCACATTATCACATTAACATTGGTATTCTTCATTTGTTCAACAATATTAAATGGAAGACCCGTGGATTTTTGCATTTGTGGCATGTTACTTTCTTTTTTTGTTGTGGCAGCATTTGAATAGGTGGTTTTGTTTGAAAAAAAACTTCTTTATCCAACATAGCTTTACCAGTTGCCTCATGCAAATTGTTTTTATCTAACACAGATTCTTTTTCCTTAGTCACAGCATTGCTTTGACCCATGGAAGATATAGACTATGATTCTACCATCCTCTTCTTGTGTCACATATTATCAAAAATTCTGATTCAAGGTCTCTTGGAGCTACCCACCACTTGATTGACTACACAAAAATCCTTAGCTCCAAAGAACATGAGATTTACCTCAATATTGGCCTCTTCAACAGCTTCCGCGTTTGGACTGGGTGCCTCCATAAGTGGTTTTTGATGACTGGAAGAGCCTTGAACCATGTATGTTTGAAGATGCATTATCCTTTCATAACCCAATTGATTATGTGGCATATTACATGGAAAACACCACTCAGTTTCTTGATTCATGTTGTTTTACACCGAAATCAAATCTTGGCTTGAGTTAGGGGAAAGAAATGCTTGTGCAGGAGTAATTCTTGCCAATGGAAGAGGAGCACTTTGACCTTGTCATCTATTACTTTTTTTATTTTGTGCATGTCTTTGATTAGGTTGTTGATTTCTATATGGTTGATATCCCTGACTTGAAGATTGCCCTTGATTTTGATAACTCCGATAGGATTGGGCTTATTATTTCTCTAGGGATATAAAAAAATTGTCAATTTTATAATCAAACCTTTCATTTATTTATATTATTTTTGTTGGGAAGGGGTTTGAGATGTGGAAGCAGCAGGTTGTGAATTTGGCTCAGGAATAGGAGCAATATAAGGTTGAGCAGCTTGAGGTAATTCTGGATACTGTCATCACCAATCCGGCACTATGATAATTCTTCAACAGGAACTCCTCATGCTATGATTATTTACTAATGCATAGCCTTTAGTTTGGTGGATGTAATCTGGAAACAAAACAACAACATAACACAAGAATACCATCAACTATGATAAGACAGAATGATGAAAAATCTGAAATATCAAAATAAATTATAATATTAACATGAAACTGTTACAATCTCACCCATGAGGTACTTCAAGTGTTATTGACTTCACTTGCCTTTCACCAAGACTATGGGAGAAACTTTACAATTACACCTCTTAATGGCTTCTTCAACACACCTTTAAACTGATGGCTTCCTTCGCACACTTCCTACAATATTTCTCACTACTTCCTTCTATGCTAAATGAGGGGGGTGGCCTCTCTATTTATATAACTTCCAGGCTTATCCATCTTATCTCTAAGATAGGATAAGAAATCCACTCTGACGAATCATATTTCATACCTTAACTCTTATCTGTACATGCAAGCTTATCTGTTAAGATAAGATAAACCTTATCATTTTACATGGGTTCCACATTTTTAGACTTTTTACAAATAAAATACACAAAATATTTATGACCTCACTCCTTGTCTTTATTACCAATATAATATTTCTAATTCCTAATCATGTAGACCCTACTTCTCTAATTACCCAAACTTTGACATTTTAACATTACTGGACCACTTACGACAAATATTTACTTTTTACAACATTCCTATTGTACTTTGATTGTTACCGTACTCCACATTATTGGCGGCACCGTACTGACGGCACCGTTATCTTCTATCAGACGCTACTACTAATTATATTTAACAACATCATATTCCTAATACATACATCAATGAAATAGAAATTACGGAGGAAAATTTTAGTGTCGACAATACAAAGGCATGGGTGGTTTAGCGGCTAGTTTCCCAGCTTGTATTAAATTATTTTTAGTTATAATTTCAATTGTATAGGTTATTGGTAGAGTTATCTCTCCCATAGATAGTATCATAATAGATATATCAGAATTAAGAGCTTTCAAGAATTATTAAAATGCACCTTCTATTGTACATCCCACAAGAATTGGAATTCTATCCTAGGTTCTTTAGAATCTAAAGTTGAAATCCACCATTTGTTCATTTGGATTTCTTTTTATTTTAGTCAACTGCTCCAAAAGAGAGAATTTTTTTTCTCTTTCTCCAAATTGATTGCATAAAGTTATAGAAATCTCATTCCAATTTTTAATTGAGCTTGCTCTCAAAATTCTAAACCATTGTAGATCTTTTCCTTTGAAAGAAGAATCTAACAATTTCACTTCAACATCCATTTCAGAAATTTCATGTATGGCACAGACATTTGCAATGTCTTGGATGTGATCAACTAGAGTAATATGATTTTATCATGTGAAGAATGGGATATTTTTTAAATATGCTACTGGGATGGGATTTTGAGCATTCAAGGTAAGTGATCTACTTCTTGTGAAGTTAAAAAATGGATTTGGTGATTGATGAGTCATTTTGATAGGTCTAAGAACTCTTATTGACTGCAAGAAGGGCCTACTAGGTGGAGGTGTTGAAAGAGTTTTGTTTGGAGGAGATGGTGATCTTTGAATTTGTCTTCCTCTTCCTAGAGATAACTATAAATATTCAAATACGCCTTCTTCTCTTTCCTTAAACTGTGTTTGAATCCTTCTCATAAACTTGAACAACCAATACTATTGAAACCATTTGATTTTCTAAATGGAGTCACCAAATGTGTTGCGCAAGCCCTTCAAAGGCTAGATTTTCACCAAGATACACATCCAAACTTGTTAAAACTAGAAATATCAACTTATAGACTCCCACCGGGTGTGCCAAAAATTTTGGAGCTAAAATTTTTAGCCATCCCAAATCACAAGAATTTGGTGCTTTGAGGCAACATGGGAATATCTCTAAGTTGTGGGACTCGAATTGAGACAAACCTCCAGAGAAGGCCAACTTCCTCTACTTACTCCTAATGCTAAACTACTCCTAGGAATTGAAATGTATTTATCTAGCTCTTCTCTAAATTTCCAAGGGACCAGGGTGAGAAGGATATGCATAAAACAAAAATCCTAAACTAAAGAAGGCAATAGCACTAAAAATAAGGGGAAAGATACTTCTAAAAGAGAGAAAATCAGAGAAAATGATGATGAAGAGGGCAGAAACTAAAGCCACAAATCAAAATTGCATTCAAAATTTGACTTTCACAATGCATAATAGACACAAATTCTAAAAAAATCATACAACACACTTGCGAGTGAATGAAAGGAAAGGAAACGCAATAAAACAACAGTTAAGGCAAAAATGAGCCACAAAACCAGATATTTTACTGCTTAAATATATGCATAGATCATTACAACACATGAGGAAGATTTAAAACATTTACAGAAATGAAATCCAAGGAATATGATGCTTTAGAACAATTACTTGATGCCCTTATATTCCCAAAGTATCCAACATCAAAACTGGGCATCACTTTACAATATATAGAAAAGGATAAGGAAGAAGAAAAGAGAGGGAAATTCAAAATCCCCCTTTCACCAACCAACCATCCTCATTAAATTCTCTGAAAAGGTCTGCATGCCTCTAAAAATCCATTTCCCTATGTGATTTTCCTTGTTGAAGAAGGAATAACACCCATACTACATTAAATTTTGGTGGTTGTGTCTTCTGGAGATGACCATTTGTGTGTTGGAGATGTCTTCCTTTACTTCACCCACCTACTTCCATTTGATTTAGGAAATCTGATTTTATTTGTAAATATCACTCCAATGATATAAGATTTCTAAATATCAAATCATTGGATTCAAAATTATATCCCTTTTAGCTCCCCGTGGAAAACTGTTGTTTCCATTTGATACACGACTTTCTCATGTTTTGGTTTTATGCAGATTTTGATCTTCATAGATTTGTTCTCTTCATTTTGTGGCTCTACTATCCTCTCTACTTCATCCCCTGGCTGCCAATGTGGCACAGATTTGAGTCAACATTTGTGGGCCCTTTTCCTTCAATCCATGGTTTACTCCTATTTTCTTTTACTCGTGGATTTTGTTTTTTGGATATTGCAGCTTTCTAAAAACACTCGTGGCCTACTCTTGGCCACGAATCTGTGTTTATCATTCCACAGCATACTTAAACTCTTTCGTGGCCCTTTTCTTTCAATCTACGGCTATCCAAGTTGTTCAATTTTTGCAAGGGTGAAAAAATGGACAACATAATATTTGATAATTTAATTTTTTTCATTTTACTTTGTTTACATTTTAAATTTCAAATGATATATATTGTTTTATTATTTTAAATTTTCTTTAACCATAGCCATAACAGCTCCCCACCAAGGCATTTACCTTATCAAAAAATTACCTTCACTTAAAAATTATGTGGATTACTTTTATTGTTTTCCATAATACAATTTGGTTAAGGCAACGTTAACATTATATATATTTAAAACTCAAGCATCAAAAATGATCTCGAGTTGGATGAATCGTAAGATGAATGAAATCACCATACAAACTGATGGTATGAAGAAACATCAAGTGTTCCAAAGGGTTCATCTGTGAAAGGAAAACTTTAAAATTTTTATTATTCCTTTATTATCCCAATTACTTAATTTATGTCATTGTTATTTATAGTATGATCACTTTGCAGGTGGTCAAAATGATGACCTAACACAATCCAAAAATTTAACGACCATCTCACAATCCGTGGGGTAAGGATTTTAAACACTTATAAATGACAACCAGGTGAGTGTTATCCAAAACTCTATGGCACGCGGGGACTACCAAACAACAAGAGCACTTTTTTTAATGTCCCCACAACCCATTAAGGCCAAAGAAAGGAAAATTTCTACAAGCCAGAGGGGCCACTACATCATCCCTGCCTTATAAAATCATCACCCATGATGCGACACACTCGAGGCACTAAGAGGGATAAGTAAGCACATAAATTCAACAACAACATTTTTTTATTAGTGAAAATGCTATGTTGCTTAGAACGTAACCACTAGAAGGTTTTAGCATATTTTAATTTTTTCTCAATTTCTTAATGTTCTGTGAAGATTGGCGTTACGCCATTTTTGATAACTCAATTAATCTCTTCCTTAATATATTTTCTTAGTTTAAAATCTCATAAGAATTCATCATTCAACAATTCAGATCCATAGTGGATTCAAATCCAATTTTTTATAATCATTTTGAAACATATTCGCATGTGTTTTCTCTTAAGGGTATCCACCATTTATTAGTTGTACTAACTACACTATTCAATTGTTCAATGTTCATATTTTTATCACTTATTAAGGATTTCTATATTTCAAATTTCTAGTAGGATACTCAAAATAGTTGACCTCACAATGTCACACAAGGTATAAATCACAATACTAACTACCCACAGAACACATTTTTAGCACATTTTCAAGAATGAATCATGTCACAAGACCTTTAAATCCACCGTGGAAAGACAACAAGTAGTTTGCATAACATAGAATTCACAACACATATGCACCAAGCATAGATCCAACACATCCACATACCTAACTTACAATAAGTCATCACACTAATACATATGCAACTATTATCACATGACTCAAAACCACGATTATACCCACACAACATCAAGCTAAGATCTAATAGAACATGCCAACAAAGACGAGCATCAAGTCTCAAACATCAAAATACATAACAAGACTCGTAGTAGTAGCTCATGAATCATACATACCCACTCCAAATGTCTCCCAAATCTCCATAAGCCTCCCAAAGAGCTCCATATGCCTCCCAATAGAGAAATAATCATTGTGCGAAAACCAAGTTGGGTCACTCACCATATAGCCCTGCCACCTTATTTCTCCATATTGGGTCACTCACCATAGAGCCTCATCTCCTTATTTCTCCATAGTAGATCACTTGCAAAAGAATCATGTCTCCTTATTTCTCCATTTAATGAGGTTGGATCACATTATGGCCCTAGGCACATAGATCCCTATCATCTCCACCCAAGTGGCATAGTAACTTGTAGCTCAATACTACACATCCTCATGACACCCTTAGGGCATACTTTCATACAACGAAGTGGGTATTTAGGTCTAACTACTCCCTGGCGAATCCCATAAGCCTAATCTATCACATCAAAACATTAGAACTAGCATATAAATCAGATTCAAATGCCAAGTGGCAATAA
Source organism: Taxus chinensis (assembly GCA_019776745.2). Classification (NCBI taxonomy): domain Eukaryota; kingdom Viridiplantae; phylum Streptophyta; class Pinopsida; order Cupressales; family Taxaceae; genus Taxus; species Taxus chinensis. Next base: position 211,975,135 of record CM034153.1, on the reverse strand, counting down.
TTCTCAAGCCTTGGGCTAGGCTAGAAAAACTTTAAACTCAAAAAAAAATCAATCTAAGTAAATTAAATGGATAAACAACCACAGTAATGCAAAGGCATCTTGTTATCACAAAAACACAATAAATTCCTAAATATTTAAAGATACCTCGATCAATAAAAATAGTTGTATCTTATAAGAAAGGAAAATAAGATCAATTTACCAATAAAATATGAACATAGAAAAATCACATTACGATCACTATGTGGCGCTTCCACAACCACAAAACGGGTATTCATCGAGTTACTAGCACTCATATATCGATCCTCATATCATAAAATACATATAACCAGAATAAACGTAGCTCCATATATCTCCAAATCACATATACGAGGGTCCACATAGTCAATATCACATAGTATTGTTCGATAGACAACCCAAATAGGAGAGATAAAAGACTCTAGTTTGTATAAGCATGAGCTTAAGGTGGTGTACATCCACAATATACTGAGCAAGCTCGAGGTATACAAAACAAATAGAAGTGGATTTTCATTCTACATGAGACTCCACTTTCAAACTTGTACTTGGATCAAGGTTATGTGTCATAACTTATATCTACAATACTTCTAGGTCTCTCATAGGGTGCACACATACACTTAATGATATGCTAATGAATAGGTTTTACTCAGTAGTGTAAAAATTACGGTACATAACAATATTCCACAGCTTACATACGTACATTTCCATTACAACGCAATGAGTGATATTACATTTGGGATCATGAAATAACCATATGCCCCCATTCTTAATGATATTACAATGGAAAACATTCATAATGTCTTATGCATGGGGTGATATAACATAAGAATATTCCACAGCTTACAACATGTAACATTTCCACATAACACACCAAGAGTGCGAGTAAAATACATTCGGGGTCATAAGATCACCATATGCCCCTAATTCCTGATCAGAATTTATCACATAACTATATTACTACATATATATAATGAGCATAAGAGATTTAACATCATGACATACATTCCAATACAACTCAACATGGTGACATAATGCCATAATACAGCATGCCACAATGGGAATTATCACGATGAAACATATTTCACTATGAATTAATTTGTCATGCAACATGTGTTCCACATATACAATATTACTAGAACATGAAACATCACAACACTTTCATGGTTAATAAAAGCATTCCCTTCAAGCAACAAGGTGGTAATACACATGAATTTCTTGTTGAATTTAGAAGAGAGAGAAATTACTCCTATTGAGAAACACATCAACATCATAACAAGTCCATACTAAGTGTTAAGCACAACAAGTGCATTCATGTAATCACAAGTACCACGTATGTCACATCATAACAAAATGACACAATATTATTCCAACTCCTCCACCATCATAAATAATCAGCATACACCAAACTATCCTAGAGGTTCGAGAGTATGATTCTTCACTCTGATACCGACTGTAGCGCCCACCCATAAGGGACCCAAACACAAGACCAAATATAATAGGATATATATATACACTTTTATTTTACTTTATAAAACTATGTGATTCCATAATGGCTCACAAGATATTGCACAACACCACATGTAATGCTTACACCAACATGAAAAAAACAAGTATCAACCTAACCCAAGATTGCAAATCAATGTTGCACTTATATAAACGAACAAGTATGAAACCACGAACCAATCCACAACATGAACATCACAAATGGTAACCTTCCACAATATCATATTTATATTGTTACATCTTTATTGTAATCATATTTCATTATTATCCTTTTAGGCTTCAAAGATAACTTGACATGCAAACCAATACATCTCATTCACAATCTTTCTCTAGACTATTCATTTCATTTTAGATTTAACTTATAACACTTAAACTTAAGATGGGTTCCATTCTATATTACTACCATTTCCATAATTCCCTATTAGATTGAACCTTATTAACGCACCTATGAAATTCACCTAGCTCTCAATCTCAGAAGCTATAGTCTTCTGTATTCACCATGTTACATCATTATTTACTGGTCATTTTTAGTTTTTTATTCAATAATTTGTAAGATTCACTTTAACAATTTCACGTCAAGAGTTTCCATCTACTAATAGTTTTCAACTCGCATTGTTAGTTTTTGAAGCCATCATTCAACCATGCATAATGAGTCCTAACAATGGTCTTAAGGGATTACAATGCCAAGGATGTTGTTTCACTAAAAAATTACTTGACATCTTAGGGACACTTGCTTTCATTACATAATGGGAAACTAACATTTGAGGTCAAGGGGAAGAACATCATTATGATTGAAAAGGGGTAAAAGGTTTTAATCTTCTTCTATTTTTACTCAAGGACCCTACATCTAACTAAAAGTCAATTTTGGATTGGTTCAAACATCTTTATCTCAAAAAACTCCAAGTTTTACTTTCTTTCAAAAAAAGAACACCTCAAGAATACAAATTAAATTCTAAAGGTTATTAATTCATTCTTTCACATTTGACTCATGTTCTTGCAATCAATAATACAACTTGGACAAAAGGATCTATATCTAAATATCATTCGCAACTAATTATTCTAAGAGATTTCTCAACAAACATATCCTAATTGAGTCACCCTAGACTTTCTAGAACACTCATGTATAAGAATTAACTAGCCTGAATTTAATATGAGTCAAGATTCTTATGAGCTAAAAACAAGATGAGTGAACCACCACACTTTGCAATTTACCAAAGTTTTCTTGATCACACTACAAGGAATGATAATTACCTTCTTGATTTTCCCTTATGATCCCATACACATAAGTTTATTATCCCTTCCAGAGAGGCTTAACATAAAATATAACCATCTAAAAATGTTGATAAACATTACACCAATCATGTCACAAAGTTACATTTCACCCTTAACTATAGTAACATGCATACTTCCACAATCAAAGAAACCCTTTACGGTGAATGACACATGAGTAAACACGATGCTAATTGAATATACAACTTGATACAAGATAACATTAGAGAATTTTAACCTCCCATAGATCAATTCCCATGTGAGAGATGGTTAATGGGATTCAAACATGTCGATAAGCATGAAAAGGTAAACTACAGTATTGACTTCACTCACAATGCTTAGATGCTCTTATTGACCTCTAATCTAGGAGGTGTTAAAGGAATTTTTATAAAACTAGGCATCACCCATTAATTTTCAGTATTTTATAAGCTGATATGGGTATTGTCACACTATACAAGACTCGTGTTAAACAGAGAGATTTTACTCAGTAAGGGTTCAGAGCTTTTTTCCTTTTGTTAGTTCTATGAATATCCAAGGTAATTAGTAAAATCAACATAAGGAATTCATTCATTAGGATAACACACAATAATTATGCTATGAAATAGGAGATTTCATTTCCAGTTAAACATGTGAAGCATCTATACAACATTAGCAAGATCATATACCTATAATCAAAATCACTACTAGAATAGAATGCCCATGTTTTCCCAAGACACCAATATACTACAATTTCTTACTTATCATAAAATAATACAATAAATAATATTCTTGTTTCATAACAATAGTAGTACTGATTTACATCCATCTTAATATTACATGTATTTTAAGTGATATCCCATTATTACAAAATTTTACGAGCAATGCTACCATTTTATTCTTGTCTTGTGTACCTTGCAACTACTGCATGGTCAGCAAAACTTCTGGCATGACATCAACTACAATCAAACATGATTTAGAATTGCACAATTTTCCAATAATAATTAAATAATACCTAACATACTTTTAAAGAGAGTAAGAATACAAATGCCATTTCATTTCGTTTCCAAAACCAAAGATACGGTTAGAGAGAGGAGAGAGGAAAACATCATTTCTTTTCACATTCAATATCTTTTCAAAAAAGCATCAAAATGATTTCCTACAATCATGTTTTTGTGTTTACAAGGTTTCATGATCGCTATTTTTATTGGATAAGATCATATGATAGTTTTCTCCATTTGGTTACAAGTTTCCAAAAAGTGTTAAATTTAGGCAAGTTGATATAAAATCAGCAATTCAAACACCATCTTCGAGACTCAAACACAAAAAGGAACAAATTCCTACCTACTCCCCTATATATAAAGAAACACTCAGAGATGAAAGAACCATAACTAGAAAACATGTTTAAAATGGTTCTTGTCTTTCTAGAGCTACCAATTGTAAATGCACCCAAACAGCCTCATCGCCCAATGACCAGAAGACTACAAAACCTATCTTTAAAACTAGCTTGCATGATGTTTTTCTCTGAGCTGAGGGTTGGTAATAGACGGTCCATAAATGTGAGATCTCAACAGTTGTAAATTTTTTAGCTTCCCAATCAGTTCGTTTCGCTTCTTCGTGCTTCCCTGAGCTGAGAATATATAAATACAAGCATTTCCAAGGATTCAAGCAAGTGTTTTGGGTGAATTCAAAGTGTGATAAAAGTTGAAGAGTTAGATTCTTGTCTTGTTTGTTCATATTGAAGATTTCTTGTTGTTTGAGAGAATTGAGAGCAAGTAGGTACAATTAGAAGGATTCTCATCCTTCTTGAAGACCAAATTGGCAGTAAGTTGTATCATTTTGAGATTACATAGTGAAGGGGAGATAATTTTCTCACCCACTGGAGTTTTTCCCACATCGGGTTTCTCCAAGATAAACTGTGTCTCATTCTTGTATCTTCTCCTTTCAATTAGTAATTTTAATTGTGGTTGATATTACACAATAACTGGTTTAGTAAAGAACTCGCATATTTCATTAATATTCACGAGAATAGTGATCTATTAATTATTAAAGTTAGGAATTTTACAGATTATATTGGTATCAGAGCAGTTAATATTTCAGTATTTTATATGCTTAGCTTGTGTTGAGATTGCAGATAGATGCCCCTTACCCGAAAGGGAAAAGAAAGTGGTGAAGGTAGCTTTATTCCTTTCAAATCAGATATTTCTAAAAAGAAATGGAATTAAGGAATTCAAGAGATGGCTTGAAGAGATGATGCAGAGGAGAATGGTGAAGAGTGTTTCTACAAATTAGAGGCTAATGTGGCAAGTTGGTCTAAAAATGTGGGTAGTATTTCCTTGTCCATCGGTAAATTGGAGTCCATCATGGGACTACTCATGGAGAAACTTGGTGTTTCACATGAGACATGAGAAAAACTTGAAGAAGAGGTTCATGAAGAATAATAACACCATGCCATTCCCATACCTCCTCCATTCAAATCAGAAGCAAAGATTGAAATTGAGCCTTATTATGGAGATGTGAACACTGAGAAACTAGACCATTGGATAGCTCAACTAGAGGTATATTTCAATTTGCATAAAATTAATGAAAGTCATAATATTTCCTTTTCTTGGTTAAAATTAACCAAACATGCATTAACTTGGTTTGAAATTTATGTTCATACTTTGGTTTTTACTGTTAAGAAGCTTCCTCCAATTACTAAGTGGGATGTATTTAAGAAGCTAATTCAAAAGTAGTTTTATCCTATTTGTTATGAGGAAGAGAGGTCCATGTATTGGAAGTATCTCAAGAAGAAACAAGGCTAGACTGTGCAGGAGTATACCAGTGAGTTTTAGAAGAAAGCTATTTAAATGGGAAAGGATATAACAGACCAAGACCTATTGATGAAATATATCGGTGGACTCCATAGCCATTTGAGAAGACCCATCCTCTTGGATAAGCCCGGAGATGTAGATGAAGCTTCTACACAAGCTCACTATTTGGAGATGGACAAGAAAAAAAACTCATCTACCTCTCAGCATGCTTTGAACAAGCAAGGTGACACCAAGTAGAAGGACAAAGGAAAAGGAAAGGGTAAGAAAAATTCTACTTCTATTTCTAAAAAGGATACTAAAATTCACTGTGGGCATTGTGATGTTGACACTCATTCTGAGGAAAAGTGTTGGAAGCTCCACCTAGAATTATATACCTTCGAAAACAAGAATAAGAAGAAGAACTCCATGGCAGCCCTCCAATGAGAGGAATTATTTTGCAGCGAAGAGGTGGATGATACTATGTGTTGTGCCTTTGTCCATAGAGAGGTATGTTTGGGTAATAGTTTTGTTCAAGAAAATGAACTAACAAAGCTCATTGATTTAAATATTCAAGTGAAGAAAACTAAGGTGGATGCACTTTTTGATACACGTTCTCAAGCTAACTTGATTAGTAAAGATCTAGTGGAAAATTTGAAGTTGGAAACTTACATTCACCCAAGCCCATATTCTTTGGTTTGGGTAAAGAAAGGTATAGACATAAAGGTAACGAAGCAGTGTAAGATCACTTTTGGTATTGAAAAAAATCTTATTGATGAGGTTACTATGGATGTTGTTCCCCTTGATGTGTGTGGTGTAATTTTTGGCAGCCCATATTTGTATGCCAAGGATGTTATCTTCATAAGGAGATCCAATCAGTACTGCTTGGTAAAGGATGGTAAGAGCTACATCATTTCAGCCTATTCATGAGATTTGAAGATATCTTTGGTAAGTTTCAATGAATCTTGGAATATCATTAATGCTAGTGGTAAATTTACATTACTTATGTTGAGGGATATGTCAAATGATGAGGTTGTTACACCTAAAACCACAGGTAGCATGTTTTCTAACAAAGAGTAGGAAAAGATAGCATAATTGGTTCAGCGGTTCAAAGAGGTCTTTTAAGAAAATATAGGGTTTCCCCCAGTCAGGGAAATTGAGCATGAGATCCACTTTCTACCCGATAGTCTTCTTCCAAACTTGGGATTGTATAGGAAATATTTAAAAGATGCCAATGAGGTAAAACAACAATTACAATCTTTGATTAAACAAGGTATAATCCATCCTAGCACTTCTCCATGTGGTTCTCCTATTGTTTTAGTACCTAAGAAAGATGGTTTGTGGAGAATGTGTGTTGATTATAAGGATTTAAATAAAATAACCATTAAGAATCATTACCCTCTTCCTTGCATTAATGATTTATTAGATCACTTACATCATGTCAGATATTTTGCTAAGCTTGATTTGAAGTCTGGGTATCATCAAGTGTGGATCAAGGAAGAGAACATCTGGAAGATAGTGTTCAAGACCAGGAAAGGGTTTTTTGAATGGTTGGTATTAATATTTGGGATATGTACTGCACCAACTACCTTTATGAGGTTGATGAATGAGGTAATGAGGTTGTTTATTGATTCCTTTTTTATTGTGTACTTGGATGACATTATGGTTTTTAGCAGAACTTATGAATATCATATTGATCATTTACGTCAAGTTTTCTAAGTTCTTAAGGAGAACTAGCTTGTGTTGAATGAAAATAAATGCGAGTTTGCACAACAGTCACTTGTCCTTTTGGTGCATGTTATTTGAGATGGAGAGTTAAGGATTAATCTGGAAAAGATATAGGCCATCCTAAATTGGCCTACACCATCAAGTTTGACTGAGACTAGGTGTTTTGTGGGAGTATTTCAGTACTTACGGAAGCTCATTCAAAACTTATCTTCTATAGCAGCACCACTACATTTTGTGACAGCAGCGGATAAGAAACAGTAGATTACTTTTGAAACATTTGAATATAAAATTATTCATGCTCCAGTTTTGGAATTACCTAACTTACATCTTCCTTTTGAAGTGGAAACCGATGTCAATGACTATGTTATGGGGGTTTTCCTACTTCATGGAGGTAGACCGGTATGTTATTACTCTAAATTATTTCACAGGGAAATTATACAGTATTTTACTTATGATAAGGAATTGTATAATCTTGTTCATACAGTCAAGAAAAGGAAACATTATTTGATGGGGAAGGAAACTATAATTCATACGGATCATCAACCTCTTCAATGTTTGTAGGCTCAAAGTAAACTTTAGCAAGCTAGGCACTATAAATGGATGGGTTTATTACAATAGTTTCATTTTGTTATTAAATATTAAAAAGGTGTGACTAAAAAATTTCCTAATATATTATCTAGACCTCCTTTGATTTCATTTGTGGGCACGTTAACTCTTCTTGAGCCTTTTGCGTGTGAAGCATATCAGGAAGGCTATGATCAGGATCTGGATTTTGCAGAGATATTTTAGCATAAACCTCCAAAAAAGGGATTTACACTCAGACGGGAATACTATTTCCAAGATGATTTGCTCTACAAGAACGGGAAATTTTGTGTGCCTAGGAGGTTAAGAGTGCAGTTGATGAGAGAAGCACACACTTCCATGGTATTTGGTCACTTTGGTATAATGAAGACTGTAGCACACTTATATAGGCATGTCTGTCGGCCAAACATGCAAGCCGAAGTTACTAAATTCATTAGGGGATGTGTTTTATGTAGTACAAGAAATCCTAATAATAGGAATTTGGGGTTATATATGTCATTGACAATTCCTTCACGACCATGGGAAAGTATCTCCATGGATTTTGCAGGTATTTTTCTGACCACCAAAAAAGGAAATGATTATATATTTTTTATCGTAGATCAATTTAGAAAAATGTGTATTATTATTCCTTGAAAAAATACAATTAAGGTTAGTGATGTAGCTAAGTTATTTTTTGTTAATGTGTGGGTTCACTTTGGTTTGCCTAGTTCTATTGTGTCAGAAAAGGACTCATGGTTTTTAGGGAAGTTTTGGTCTACTTTGTGGGAAAAGATGGATACGAAGCTAAAGAAGTCTATTGTCTTTCATCCACAAACAGATGGGAACACAAATGTGGTGAATCATACCTTAGTCCAGCTCTTGAGAGGGTACAATAGGAAACATCTGAGGACTTGGGATGAGAAATTTGTGTATATCCAGCATTCTTATAATAGGGGAGTACATGCTTCGACTAGTAGAACTCCTTTTGAAACATGTTTTGTTATTTTACTAAAAGTGATTTTAATGTTGTTTAAGATTACCATGCAGAGACAATGGGAAAGTGGAATCGGAGGTCCACAAATTTGAGAAGATTCAACAAATATACCTTCAGGTAAAGAAGAGGTTGACATAGTCACAGGCTAAGTACAAAGCACGACATGATCAACGTAGGACTAAGCATTCCTTTATTGTTGGAGACAGGGTATGGTTATATTTGAGCCGAGATAGGCTATAAGGAAAAGCTAATAAACTCAAACCTCAAGTCGTTATGGCCCATTTGAAATTCTAGAACAAGTGGGTAAGATTTTCCTCCTTATATGAAGATTTATTTAGTTGTGAATGTTGAAAACTTACATCTTTTTTAGCCCTCCATATTAGATGATGAACAAGAAGGGGTATTTCTTATGTCCATTGAGGATGTTGCTCTAGATAGTCAGCTGGAATTGGAGGAATATGTGGTTTTAAAACGGAAAGAAAGGAAAACGTAGAGAAGAGTACAGGACAGGTGGTTGATTGGATTAAAAGGACAACTACTGTCTAAGGCCAAGTGGTAATCCAAAGAAGATTTGGGGAATAAATTTCCTCACCTCATTAGTCCTTGAAGCTTTTAGGGACTTAAAAGCCTCAAATTGGGGAGGCATGATCCAAAAATGGATCAGGAATAGCCCAATTCTATGTATTCTCTATATTTGATACTTTCTCTATGGGATCTCAACTCACTTTGTCTTCACGAGATGGTATAGTCGGGTTGGGGGTGATATGGACACCTCCAAAAGAAGTTTTGGGCCATTTATCCTCTGAATGTGGGGATTTTCTACTATCACTTACATAAGCGTCATTCTTTAAAGAGTGGTGGTTACGCGACCGCCGGTCTGTGTAAAGTGGTGGTCCTGTAACTGATGGTCTATAAATGTGGGATCTCAATACCTGCAAATGTTTGAGCTTCCCAATCGGTTTTTTTCACTTCTCCACTCTTCCTTGAGCTGAGCATCTATAAATTCAAGCATTTCCAACAATTCAAGCAAGTTTTTTGGGTGAATTCAAAGTGTGAGCAAAGTTGGAGAGTTGGATGATTGTCTTGTTTGTTCATATTGAAGAGTTCTTGTTGTTTGAGGGAATTGAGAGCAAGTAGATAAAATTAGGAGTCTCATCCTTCATGAAGGCCAAATCGGTAGTAAGATGTATCATTTTGAGATTACATTGTGAAGGAGATCTAATTTTCTTAGTCACTGGATTTTTTCCCACATCAGGTTTCTCCAGGATAAATATTTTCTTGTTCTTGTCTCTACTCCTTTCAATTATCAGTTTTAATTGTGGTTGATGTTGCACAATAACTAGTATAATAAAGACATTGCATATTTCATTCATATTCATGAGCATAGTGATCTATTAATTGTTAAAGTTTGGCAGTTTACAAATCACATGAAGACACTTCAAGTGTTCCAAAGGGTTCATCTGAAAAATGAAAAAATTCAAAATTCCCTTATTATTTTATCATCAAAATTGCTTGATTTATTTCATTGTTATTTTATTTTATGATGACTTCGCAGGTGGTCAAAATGATGACCTGACACGAGCCAAAAATTTAATGACCATCTCGTGTTCCCTGGGGAAAGGATTTTAAACACTTCTAAACAACAACCAAGTGATCGTTATCCAAAACTCTGTAGCACATGAGGACCACCAAAAAACGTGAGAACTTTTTAAAATGTCCCTGCAACCCGTTAAGGTCGAAGTAAGGAAATGTTTCTACGAGCCAGAGGGGGAACTACATCCTCCCTCATAAAATTATCTTCTATGATCTGACACACTCGAGGCACTAAGAAGGATAATTAAGCATGGAAATTCAATAATGACAATTTCATATTAGTGAAAAGGTTATGTTGCTTAAAACGCAACCATCAGCGGGTTTTAGCATATTTTAAAATTTCCTCAATTTATTAATGCTCTATGAACATTGGCATTAATCCTTTTTTAATTACTTAATTAATCTCTTCATTTATATATTTTCTTAGTTTCAACTCTCATAAGACTTCATCATTCAACATTTTAAATTCATAGTGAATTCAAATCCAAATTTTAATAATCATTTTGAAACATATTCACATGTGTTTTCTCTTAAGGATATTCATCGTTTATTAGTTGTACCAATTGAACTATTCACTTATTCAATGTTCATAATGTTATCACTTATTGAGAATTTCCATATTTCAAATTTCCAATAGGTTGCCCAAATAGTTGACCTCACAATGTCACATAAGGTACAAAACACAATACTAACAACCCATAAAACACATTTTTAGCACATTTTCACTAATGAATCACGTCATAAGACCTCTAACTCCATGATAGAAAAACAACAAGTAGTCCACATAACATATAATTCACAACACATATGTTCCAAGTATAGATCCAACATATACATGTGCCTAACATATAATAAGGCATCGCACTAATACATGTGCAATCGGTATCACATGACTCAAAACCACAAATGTACCCACATAGTGTCAAGATAAGATATAATAGTACATGCCAACAAAAAGGAGCATCAAGCCTCAAACATCACAATACATAACAAAACTCACAAGAGTAGATTGTGAATCATATATACGCACTCTAAATGTCTACCAAATCTCCATATGCCTCCCAAAAAATTCCATATGCCTCCCAATAGAGAAATAATCATAGTTCCAAAACGAAGACAAGTCACTCATCATATATCCACATCACCTTATTTATCCATCTTGGGTCACTCACCATAAAGCCTTGTCTCCTTAATTCTCCATACCGATTTACTCACGAAAGAGACCCATCACCTTATTTCTCCATTTAATGAGGTCATGTCACCCTACAGCCCTAGGAACATAGATCCCAATCACCTCCACACAAGTGGCATAGTACCTTATAGCTCAATACTACACAACCCCATGACCCCCTTGGGGCATGCCCCCATACAATAAATCATTTCCATAGGTCTAACCACTCCCTGGTGAATCTCATGAGCCTAATATATCACATCACAAAATTAGACCCATCATATCAATCAAATTCAAATGCAAAATGGCAGCAATTATCAAGCCTTGGGCTAGGCTAGAAAACTATTAAACTTAAAAGAAATTTCTATCTAAGAAAATTAAATGACTAAACAACCACAATAATGCAAAGGCCTTTTGATAGCACCAAAACATAAGAAATACCCAAATATTTAAACATACATCAACCAAGGAAAATTATTGCCTCTTAAATGAAAGAAAAAAATATCAATTTACGAATAAAATACGAACATAGAAAAATCACATTACGATCATTATGTGTCCCTTCTGTGTCCACCAAAGGGGTATTCATCAAGTTACTGACACTCACATATCAAACCTCAACTTGTAAAACACATATAACCAGAAAAAGCATAACTTCATATATCTCCAAATCACACACACGAGGGTCCACATAGTCAATATCACATAGGATTGTTCAATGGAAAAGCCAAATAGGATAGAGCAAAGACTCTAGTCTATATAAACATGAGCCTAAGGTGGTGTACATCCACAATATACAGAGAAAAATTGAGGTATACCAAATCAATAGAAGTGGGTTTTTTAGTCTACATGAGACTCCACTATCAAACTCGTACTTGGCTCAAGGTTATGGTCACATGGTCTAAAAAATTTCTCCACACATACACTTATGGGTGCTACCCATAGGGCTTAATAGTGTATGGTACACAACATAACACATAACAAACTTAATAGCATAATGATGATTTACGCACAACCACCATAGCATGTTACTCATGGCAAAATCACAAGGGGTATAACATAACAATATTCCATGGCTTACAACGTGTAACATTTCCACATAATGCACAAAGAGTACAAGTACAATATATTAGGGGTCATAAAATTGCCATATGCCCCTAATTCTCGATCTTAAATTATCACATAACTATATGAATACATATATACAATGAATATAAGGATTTCACATCGTGTCATACATTTCAATATGACAAATGGTGACATAACGCCATAATACAACATGACACAGTGGGAATTATCAACATGAAACATATTTCACTACGAAACTCTTTATCATCTAACACGTGTTCCACATATACAATATTACTAAAAGATGAAACATCACAACACTTTCATGGTTTATAAAAATAGTCACTTCACACAACAAGGTGGTAATTCACATGAATTTCACATTGAATTCATAAGAGAGAAAAATTAATCCCATTGAGAAACACATCAACATCATAACAAGTCCACACCAAGTGTTAAGAATGATATGTGCATTCATGCAATCACACTTTTAAGGAGAGTAAAAATACAAATGCCATTTCATTTCATTTCCAAATCCAAAGATAGGGTTAGAGATAGGAGAGAGGAAAACATCACTTGTTTTCACATTCAATATATTTTCAAACAAGCATCAAAATGGTTTCCTATAGTCATGTTTTTGTGTTTACAATGTTTCCTAGTCACTATTTTTCTTGGATAAGGTCATATGACAATTTTCTCCATTTGGTTACAAGTTTCTAAAATGTGTCAAATTTAGGCAAGCTACTCAAAAATCAAAATTCAAAAACAATCTTTAGACTCAAACACATAAGGTAACAAATTCCTACCTATTCCCTTTTATACAAGGAAACACTCAAAGCTAATAGAACCCCTAACTAGAAAACAAGATTAAAATGGCACTTGTCTTTCTAGAGCTATAGATCGTAAATGCACCCAAAAATCATCGTTACCCAATGACCAGAGGCCTATAAAACCTATCTGTAAAACTAGCTTACAAGATGTTTTTCCTAGAACTAAGGGTTGGTAGTGGTTGTCACAAAGAAATACTAAAGGTATGTGAAATCCAAATCCCATTTCTACACACAGGGCAAAAATTGTGGGTCAAAAACAAAATGTATTTTTAACTTTCAACAGTTGTTTAAAGCTATGAACTAGCTCACGGGACTCTTAAACGTGTGACAAAACAAGGTCAAAAAAGCAACCGAGGGATAACCTAGGTTATGTTGAACACTCCAAGAGACAAGGTACACAGGAAAATCTTGATTTTCACATTTCAAGGTTTATAGGGAGGTTTTTTGCCTCGATGAAAATAGGTTTTATTTAGATTTTACAAGGTCGCCAAGGAGTATTTTCCAGCTAACATTCAAGTTTAAATCCATCAACCGTGTGGCTTCTGTAACCAGTACTAATATCAAAGTTTTTCTAACCATCCAAGAGGTAAATTAGAGTAGCATTTACATTCATGGTCACTTTTCTAGTTTCATAAAAAAACAAAGGCATAATTTGCTATAAAATAATACGTCCCATTTAATTCACCTAAGAGTTATTTATTTTTAGATTGATTTACAACTTTAATAAAATTAAGAAAACTAGAAACACTAACAACCATGCAAGGATAGAGTAATATGGTCATGCCTGTGTGATAATCGAAGCATTACGAGGGAACTCCAAGTGGTCCAAAACCACGATCCATGAGACCATGCAATTGGAGAGGATTTTTGTCAAACGGTTCACGTGCCTTGTCAAATATTTCACATTTTTCATACCAATCTTGCACATAATCCAAAACATTTCAGTCTCAATTCTCTCATTTCTCTCATACATTTATCCAACCATTCACATTCCTTGTCAGGATCCCACATTTTACATACACATCAAACTGAGCACCAACAACATAATTAAAAAAAATTAACTTTCCTTGAAGATTTGATGGGTGTCCAAGCATTGTTCTCATTTTCCATCATGGCACAGGCTAGGAAGGTAGTAGAAAAGTTTAAGGGGGTGTGGCTTCAAACCATCCAATTGTAGTTTTCTTGAAGGTGTCTAAATCCTATTCAATGATTGATCCCATTTACTATATACCCAGAAATCGCACCTCCCATGACAACACATCTCCTTGAGGCATTCTAGAAAATAGTTCATGGGCCTAGTTGGGCAATATGCTAAATGAATTTTCTCCATCTTTTCCAAAGTCTCTTCAACAAACCTAATTTGACTAAATCCTAAAATCATTGATGACCTAGAGGTCGTGTCCCTCTCAGGCATTTTATCAAGCAATTAATATTTCTTACACTGGGCCATCCTAATCTTCTCTTCTCCACGGCTCCCATTAGTGCAATTAGGGGCACGTAGTCAATGGTGGAGGGGTCTGGTTTTACACCTGCTAATTTGAATTTTATTTAAAGTTTCCAAATCCCTTTTTTAACAAATCCACTTTGTGCATACCAGTATCGTGGCAGGCCTGAGAGGCCATATATCTTCAAAGCATGGGTCAAATTGTTTATGTGTTTTATCTAGGCATTGCCTATGACAACATCATGCTTCCATGTTTTCAATATTTTCTACCATAGTATTGTAACTAACCACATCTAAGAAAACTGTCATATGACCTTATCCAAGAAAAATAGTGATTTAGAAACCTTGTAAACACAAAAACATGACTGTAGGAAACCATTGTGATGTTTGTTTGAAAATATATTGAATGTGAAAAGAAATGATTTTTTCCTCCCTCCTCTTTCTAACCCTATATTTAGTTTTAGAAATGAAATGAAATAACATGTGTATTCTTAGTATCCTTAATAGTGTGTTATTTATTATTTTTAAATCCAACACATTCACGTGCATAGCATACAATAAGGCATCACGCTAATACATATGCAACCGGTATCACATGACTCAAAAGCATGAATGTACCCACACAATTTAAATCTATGATCTAGTAACACATGTCAACAAAGAGGAACATCAAGCCTAAAACATCACAATACATAACAAGATTCATAGGAGTAGCTTATGAATCATACATACACACTCCAAATTTCTCCAAAATCATCCCAAAGAACTCCATATGTCTCCCAATAGAGAAATAACCGTAGTACAGAAACCAATTTGGGTTAATGACCATAGATTCTCGTCACCTTATTTATCCATGTTGGGTCACTCACCATAGATCCATGTCTCCTTATTTCTCCATATCAGATCACTCACCAAAGACTCCCATCACATTATTTCTCCATTTAGTGAGGTTAGGTCACCCTATGGCCCTAGGCACATAGAGTCATGCCACGTCCACCCAAGTGGTATAGTAACACGTAGCTCAATGATAAATAACCACATGACCCACTTGGGGTGTACCCCTATACAATAAAGTAGGTCCATAAGTCCAACCACTACCTAGTGAATCCCATGACCATAATATATCACATCACAACATTAGAACCAACATATCAATCAAATTCAAATGTCAACTAGCGAAAAATTCTCAAGCCTTGGGCTAGGCTAGAGAAACTTTTAAACTCAAAAGTAATTTCAATCTAAGTAAATTAAATGGCTTGTTGGTGAAATATTTTTTATGCTGATGTTGGCGAGAAAATTTTTCAGGTGGAAAAACTTGTGGATTTCTTTCCAACACTCTAGGAATCTAAGTCCCTCTACTTAACCAGTGTAGATGTCGTACATGCGCGCAAGTAAAGGTGGATTTTCCTAGTGGCCTTGTGATTGGGGATCCAACAGGGGCACTCAACTGACCCTACGGAAAATCTAGCAATCTCTTGCTAGGGAATACTTTCTCAGAAGAGTGGGAAAGGGGGGTGAGAAAGGAGGTAGGAGAACTAATGTTTCAGGTATAAAATCATATTCATGCACACACTAGTTATAAATTTCATCACATGCACTAAAATTAGGAAGAAACAATAGTGCAAAAAGCAACAAGACCAATTAGAATTTAATGAACACAAATTATCAGTATACCACTTAGTCAAAAAAGGCTCAAAACTCATTCTTCTTGTATTTATGCTCAAGAAGAAATTGTACATAGTATGAGAATGGAAGACATTGAAAATAGGGGAAAAGTGGCTAACTCTTTTCACTCACAAGCGAGTAAAATCTCTCTCATGAACTTACAAGAATACAACCAGCTAGAAGAATTTCATAATTAGAACCTTTTTGAAATGAAGAGATCATTACAATTTATAGCAATTTTAATTGTCCTTTCACCTCCCTCACATGACTCTTCATTTTGATATTCCACTCGTAACTTTTTGTTTTCCATGAATTAAGTATTTCTCTTATAATTTTGACAAAATACTTTTTACAAATTTAAAATAGGTCACTTGAGTGAATAGGATGAAATACCATGATGACACATAATGAAGAATTAGAATGGAGAGAGAAATTAGAGAGGGAAAGAGAGGGAGAGCGAAAGGATGGAGGGGAAAACACTCCTCATGACAAAATTATTTGAAATCCTTAATACAGTCATGAACTTTGAGTGGGAATTTATACCACTAGCGATCTTCTACACTGATGAAGATTTCTCACTTGAATAACTTTGAATCATTTTCCCAATCTAGTGATGACCACAAACTCTATGATGCATGGACATCCTAGACCATATAATGAGTGTTTAGAAACATTGCTATGATGTTTACCACTGTAAGCTTGAGATGAACACATACAATGCCCATAATGACCCTCCTTGAAACTTGGTTGATGAACCCTTTGACTTGTTGAAATCATTCTGACCAATTCACTTTGGATCACTCGGTTCCTTAAGTGATGAAGATGAATTCACATGATGTGCCTTGTGATGCTCTGCCTTGATTTTGTAAACCATTACACTCAAGATGATGCTTCCAGGACCTCCGTGAAGTTTTCATTCCTCCTTTTCAACTCATGAAAATATCTCATTATCCAAAGGGGAGTCCAAAAATAAGTAAGGTGATTGAATACAAAGTCATATGCAACTTTCCACTCTAAAATGAAAACTTTCTATTTTTAGAATATGATCTTGTGCTCTGCTATTTTGGGGCATTATCATATTTTGGAACCATCTACCATATTCCAACCTCCTTTGTTCCCAAGATATTGCTATTTTTAGCCCATTTCTATTTTTAGCAGTTTGATATTTGGGGACCTAATATTTTTGGAAGAAGTTATTTTCTATCTTACTTTTTATTTTACCCCTTTTCTTATTGTCCTGAGTGATCGAGCATGTAATTCAATGGGACTCGTCATTTATAGCATGCGAGGAAGTATAACATATTTTATTTTTAGTAAGTGGTGAAAATGACCTCTGTTTGCGATGGGAACAACTTTTTTGGATTCAGCTCTTTATCACGAACTCGTGCTCCAATTTTCATCATGATTCACTTTCCATAAAGCTCAAAAATGAAAAATGAAAATGTATGTCTAGTAAGAGCTTTGGGTATGGAGCTACCAGGGTAGAATACTAATAAAAAATAAGTCCTTCATATCTCGAGAAAATGAAAACTTCATCGTGTAAAAACTAGTTTGAGAGAAACTAGATTTTTTGGAGACCCTTCCCTCTGAATTTCAGATGATTTCATTTGTCGGATCTTGGGGAATTTTAGAATTTCTTCGAAGAGGGCAGAATGTTGATAAAAAAACATAGCCCTCCATATCCCTAAAAAATAGGGACTTCATGGCACGAAAAATAGTTCACACAAAACTAGATTTTTTAACGATCATTCCCTCTAATTTTCCTGCGATTTCACCCACTGGAACCCTGAGAAGTGGAGAGGTAGTTCACTGATTTCTTCAACCACTGTGTCATGGCGGACATTAATAGAGCTTGAAATTTACAGGTTTGGTTTTTTTCTCCGTTCGAGATGAAATCAACTCCATTGTGATAGGTTTTTGCTTCTTGTCTTGTTGGTGAAATTTCCTTTCGATCCGGTTGTCGGTTTGACAGGAATTCAAACTTTGTTCTTCGTGGAGCCAGAAGTGAAATTTATTCACTGTGAGCATTCATTTATACCAATGGGAGGTTTGAATATGATTTTTTAATGGCCTTCAAGAGAGAATAACTTAGCAACATATGGTTTTTTAATTCGTGCACTGGTTTGGAAGATTTCTTCAAATTTCAATTTCATGGCAATGGGGATTTCCACTATTCTTCTTCTTTGTTCTTCGTTTCTTCTTGTTATCTTGATGAAATCTTCTTCTGAGACCTATGTATCACCATGGGGTAGAGGATTTCATTGATTTTGTGAGTCTGGTTTGATCTTTGGCAATGGTGTAGTGGTGGGCTGAGGTGTTCTCTGCAACTTTCTTCAGGCAATGGAGAAGCAGTTAGAAGCAACCACGAGTTAGAAAAAATTAAAATTTTGGAGTTGGATTTGGGCACATTTTTTTGTCCCTGATGTCCCTCACCTAAAATGGACATGAGGGAAATCAGTTTCCATGGATATCCTTGAGACGACATGTGGTATTGATCCAACGGCACGGAATGAGTGCTCTAAAATTAGCTTTAAAGCATTAAGGGGCTAGAAGCAGGTCACATGGGTGACCAAAAATATATCCTAGAGGGTTGGGTGCATTTTTCAAGGTTTTATGTCCCTAACCTATGAGGTACATCAAATTCCATGGTGGTCCTGGAGCTAACACGTGGCAGAGATCCAACGACAGGGGATTTGAGCTCCAAATTACACCCAGGGGTGTAACTGGCAATCTTGATGGTCGTATGGGGTTCCAGAGGTCACATGGGGGCTGGGAGAATTTTTCCAAGGTTTATGTACCTAACCCTTAGGGATATCAAGGACATAAAATCCCTCTATAAACCTAGAGCTAACACATGTCCTCCAAAAATTTGGCTGAGTCCCACACTCGCTCCAAAAGGACAACTTGCGACAATGATAACTTGAGCTCCCAATGGATTTTTTTTGAAACATTTTATATGATCCTAACTATAAATGGCCTTTTTAATCCAATGGTGGGGGTCTCATGTCCTGATTCTTCCATTTAATCCCTAAAAAATCAGATTTTTGGTTTGGTACTGCATCGTGCCTAAGTAAAACTGTCTGCATACCTAATGCGCCAAAGTGTTATGAAAAATATGATTTCACCATCTTGTAGGGATTGGATTTCCCTTTTCGATGATATTTTTTTTAGCTCCTAAATCCATCCAAAACTCACGGAATCACCCTCTGAAGCTCTGCAGCTTGTTTTGGCATGTGCACTACCTAGGCCTATAAATCCCCAACTTTGATGAAACTTCCCCAACTGCTCCAAATATTCCATGAACCTTGCAAAATCACCTTCATTATTTTCATATGCCTTTGAATCACTTACACATCCATTTTTTATTTTCTTCTCCACTCCATGAGGTTTCTCCAGCCCTAGGAAGGCCAATGATAGCCCTTCCCAAAACTACTTGTAGCTTACAATTTTTAATGAACTTATAAAATCACCTAGGGGAATGAATGGACTTTCCTAAATCACCTAGGGGTGAGATAACATAAATCGAGAGGCTACTAGATTGGATGGGTGGAATTGGTGTGCTTGTGAATGATAGGACATGAAAATTTGGCACAGGGGTATAGTTTTCGTGCTCGAAAATTGTCAATTTCCCTGTTGCACATTTGCACAACAACAGTAGAAAATTATGTGTTTCCACCAATGTTCACGGGGATGTGCCCCTCCTTTTGTATGGGGAGTCTCCCATTATTGAATATAAACTAATCTAATATTGTGGGGTGGAAAAATAGCTCAGGGATCACACAGGAACACTTCACTTAACATGTGGCAAAGTGCTTATACGGGGTACAAGGGAGGAATTTTCAGTGACAAGGGATGAAGGAGAGAAATTAGGAAATAGAGAGAGATAGAGAGAGAGAGAGTTATTTTTATGACTAGGCACTAGCATAGTTCACACACAATAACTAGAGTAAGTCCACATTCAATTAGAGGAAAGCAACGATATAGGAAATTAGTAACACTAACAAACTAGAGACACACAGTTCTTTAGATTCATAAATCAAGGACACCAAGTTCCTTCTTTGTTAATCAAGATCACTATGCTTTCAAAGTTGCAAAAAATAAAGAGTAGAGGAAAACATTAGCAAAAAAAATGGAATAAATGCATCTCTTATTTCTTATGTAGTAATGAATACAAAGCTCAAAAACCTACAACAATCCACAATTTCTACAGAAAAAGTAACTTTAAAGATCCCTTATAATGGAGTAGTCATTCCAATTTATAGAAATGTATATTTTCTTCTCATCTACCCCCCACATGACCCTTCAAGTTCTCATTAATGACTTTACATATTCCTAGGAAGTGAAGAAATAAGTCCCCTTTTTATAAATTAAAAGGCACTTTTACAATTCAACACAAGAGATTCACTTAAGTGAATAAGACAAAATATCATGATCATACACAATGAAGGATTAGAAAGGGAGAGAGAAGAAAGAGAGAGAAAAAGAGAAGAAGGAAGGAGTTGAAAAATCTGATGAAGAATCTCCTTATGATGAAGAATTTTTTTATTCATGATCCTTGAATAATATTTTCCAAAACATGCTCCTATTCTTTGAATTCTTTGTTGAACTGAGCTAACGCATGTGTCAACTTGTCTTCTTGAGGAATGAAAATCCAACTCAACACTTTGGTCTATGCCCAGGGAACATCATTAACCGTCTTATATTGACTTAACCATATTTTTTGATCGTTTGCAATTTCATAAATGGATTCTTTGATGTTGGAAATAGACTCTAAGATATCTTCATCAAAGGAGAGAGATTCACCTACCTCTTTTTTAACTAACTCCTGGAAGGAAACAATGAGTTCTTATAATGATTAATTCTTGTTAAGTGGATGAAATCCAAATCTCTAAGCACAGTTGCAAACTTCATTCAAAATATCAAAAGCCTCTTGTTCTCCAGAGTCATCTTTGGATATGGCATCTCTTATCATACCATATCTTTCATCTATGATATGGACCCAAACCAGAGACAATTTCTTACCAGCTGATGCAAACACAGTCTTACTCACAAGGATGTGAGATTCAAAGGAGCTCATCTCATAAATAATTGGAAACAGCTCATCCCAGTGGATATTCTCATTTACAATCTCCTCCCTTGATTTCTTTACTTCTAAAAAAGTGGTAATAGTATCCCTTAGTAGAGAGTAAACTTCCAAAAATAATTTCTTACTTTTCTCGATGATATTTTCAATCCACCTCTCGTTAGCCTTCCCCTGCATCAAATAACCTTGTGTTTTCTTGATCACCTCAGGGTAAAAGCTAGTGATTAGAGGAATGTCTTCCATGGGGAGCGAAGGTGCTGAATTAGGCTCTAAGAAAGTTTGAATTTGAGCACTGAGAGTTTTTATATGTTCCTCCAATTTCTCAATTGTTCATTTTTACTCTTTATTTTGAGCGAGGAGGCGTGAAGAGGATTCCTTAAAAATGAGAATCACACTCATGCGAAACTTAACCCAATGAGATGTGGATCAACTTCATAGTCTGATGGATTCATATCCTCAATAGGATTTACATTCTTAGGCCTAGAAAATTCTACATACATGTTACTTGAGGTGGCACTGAAGAAGTGGGAAGTTGTTTGGACCTTCTTCCTTCACTTGGATTTCAAGGTTCCTGAGATATCTCTAAGGTTGGGCATGAAAACTTGTTGTGTTGTTCTTGGTTCACTTTCAAGAAATTATTGAATCCATGGTAATGGCTCTTCAGGAATTGACATGAGTTGGTTTCTGAAGCATTTTCAGGATCTTGATGTAGGATCACTTCTTGTTCATTGTGGAAAATCTCTGTCATTGGGAAAGACATACTTGAATGCTTTTGAAGAGAAGGATGAGCTCTTGATTCTTCACACATAGTGGCTTGGATACTCAGAGGATTTGACTAGCTCACTTTATTTTATTTTTGGATGGAATATGATGGATTTGAGATTTAATTTTTCTAACTTTTTCGATGAGTTACATGACCTCCTTTGATGGATTGATCTTGTTATCAGGTGCTTGATTGAGTGTTTAAGAACACTCTGACATCCAAATGGATTTATGATGATTATTTGTGCTCAGATTCTTCTGATTATTTCCTCATTCTACCTTTGATGATATGTGATTCTAATGGGGCCCTTGATACTTTTCAAATCCTTCACATTGTAAAATGTCCTCCGATTTCACCTATTCACCTTGATATGTTCAATATTTCTCCCAGACACAATTATGATCAGGATGATGCTTCAAGATCCTCGTAGAGGGTGGATTTCATTATTTGAGCTGCAAGACAACTTTACAATCATGTAAGGATGGAAAAAAGTAGTGATATGAGTGAAAATGGAGCAATTTGCAACTTTCTACACCTAAAATTGAAACCTTCTATTTTCAGTAGGTGGGACCAGGAACTCTTATTTTGGGATATTTTTCCTTTTTTCTCAAATTTGGTCTTATGAATATACTAGAACACTCAATTCACATCCATTTATGATTCCTTACCATTCTTATAAATTTTCTATTTTTAGTAAGTTTTTTTTTGCTTTTTTAGGAAAATAGTTTTTTATCTCAAATTGTCTATTTTACATAGTTTGTCATTTTCACTATTTTTCGAATGTGTTGAGTAGAGAGATCTTAAAATTTCAAGATGGTTGTTATTTTTAGTAATTTGAAGCACCAAAAAATTTCTATTTTTGTAATGTTTGGTTACCAGTTTTTATTTGCAAAGAAAATACCCTCATCATGTTTGGCTCGTCTCCGGAATTATGTGCTCCAGTTTTTGTCGTGTTTCGCCAGCTAGAACTTTTGCAAATAAAAAAGGAAAATTTAGGGATGGAGGGTTTTAGGTATTCTAATGTGTGATTACATCCATTAATGGAGGCTTGAAGCTTCAGTGATCATAGGGGTCTTTTAAGGAGAGCAATCAGTTGAAAACTTAGTGCAATCTAATTTTTGGATGGAGAGACATGGAAAAAAACTTTGTTTTAACAGTCATGGATGGTCATGGAAAATGAGTTGGATAGGCATGAATTGTTGTGTTATAATTTTTTTTAGGTTTCATAGACATCAAAAATGACATGTCTGGTATGAACTGGGTGAAGATAAATAAGCTTGAAAGCAAGTTACTATGTATGTTTTCTGAGCTCACCCGACAGTTACTTTTTGTTCACGGATGAGAAAGTTGAACTTGTGCTTTAAAAATATGGATTTTGGAAGCTTCCAGGGTATGGGGTTGAAAAATTCCCCCCCTAATCCCCTAGGGAATATAGGACAATGGGGAAAAATAAAATACACCTGAAGTAGGTGAGGATAAGTGGCGCAGTGTGGTGCAAGAGGATGGATAGATGACAAAAACATGTCATAGTACATCTGGGAGCTGTAGTTTGGGTCGTATGAGAGAACCTGAAGAGAATGGCTATAGATGGGGTGAATTTTTGTGTCCCATATTTCCCCTTGGGAATGGTGGAAAAGAGGGACAAGAAAATTCTGCCCTCACCAGATGATTCCAAGTGTCACTTCATGATGTATTAATGAGAGAGAGATGAGTTTGACTTGACTAAACACTCCGTCAGGGTTGAGTTGGGTTACATGTGGGGGACTAGAGAGGAAGGGCCGAGGTGGGATATGACATTTTTTTCCACCTATTATCCCCTTGGTAATGGGGATAAGAGGGACATAAAATTTGCCCTCACCAGAAGGTGACATGTGTCACCCCAAAAAATGACTAAGTATGAGAAACATACCTACACCAGAGAGAACTTGGAGACATGATTCACAGAGCCCCATAAGGTCTTTTCACGTGAATTTTAATATTATTTTGAATCCTAATACCATTTCAAGAACAATGAGATATATTTCTAACCTCAATTCTGCTAGAATATTCCAAAATTGGACCCTTTTTCTTCGGGACAACAGGGTGTATCTGCCAAGAATGAGCTAACCTGAGAAACCATCAAGTATTGTGAAATATATGATGATTTCACCATGTATTTAATTCCAAAATATTTAAAATGCCTAATTTTTTCATCCTAAATCCATATGAAGCTCTTGGAATTACATGGTGAAGTTCAAGCACCAATTTTGACTTTATTCTCCATACACCCTAAAAATCTAACGTTGCACAATTTGTCCCTAAACCTCCAAATCTTCCCTAAATCTTCCTAAATAAATTCCAGCACCTTCATGGCTCTTCAATACCACCTCCAAATTATTATGGAATTTATTATACCTCCCATATAATGCACACCTTCCTTGAAATGGCCAGAATTAGCCTTTTAAACCTATCGGAGAACTAGTCTTTAGTTAATCTTAACTGAATGGAAATTTTGACCTTATCACACCATTTCAAACACTTGCACATGTTTTTTCATTTTTTTGGAAGTACATGTTATCCCATTTCACCCCCTTGTGAAATTGGACAATAGGCAAGCTTGCATTACGACATTAATGGAATCCACCTGTATGAGAAATAACAAATCCTATGATTTATCTAAACATTCCTTCTTGTATCTCCTAGTTGTTGCAGTGTACCCGAGGAATCCCAAAATTTCCATAAAATGTCTAGAGGAGATGTATATTTGCAAGGAAAGTCCTCAAGCTCTTAGGATCACCCATCGAGCTAGTTATGGAAGGATGAGTTGCTCATACAAAGAAAGAGTGAGCCATTTTTTAGACACAGCAAACAAGGATAAGGCAACTCGACCACGCATTATAAAAATCCATAACATGTCCAGCAAAGGGTTTGAGGGTCCATACATTGGTACCGAGATCACATCTTGGAAACCAATCTGGAGTGGCAAATCCATACATAACATAGATGCCAAGCCCAAATATGCAGAGATAGTGAATTATGTAGAAAGATGAGCTATGCACTATCAAGGGAGACCAAACGAGCCAAGCTTGGAGCATTACAGTGAGCCATTAAGTAGTGGATACAATATTAAAGGATTTGAGTCATATGTTTTGATTTTGATCTCATGCATGTTAAAAAACCAAGACAATTCATAGTGTCAATGGTGTCCAATTCTTGCAAAGGAAAACTCAAAACATAGCGACCCGAGCTACATTGGATGTAGAAAAATGACTTTGGGCCAGCCCACAGGTTTGAAAAGCATTACACGGGCTAGAGGATAGAATCTGAGTCATTCTCATTGCATCATCTAGGTCGTACTCATATTTGAGGAAGCTTGAATGATTGGGTCGACTCGGGCTATGGAAGAACCATCGCAAAGGAGAACTCGACGAGGTGAGGACGTACATGGAGCATTCGTCACGGCCGACACGGAATAAAGTTTCCATGAAATGAGCCAAGTTCATGTTTTATGAAGGATCGGAATGGCACGAAGTGAGACACTAAATTCACGGAGGGCACCATGTGGCCCCTCAGTGCATATTCAAAGGGCCATGTAAGGAGGAAAACCCCAAATCCACATGGTGCCTTCATGTGTAGTGAGGAGCTTGGTATACATGTAAATAGCTCGGTGCATTGTAGGATGGGCTTAGCCTATGAGAATTGATGAAACCTTATGGTGCCAAATGGACATGCAGCGGAGAGGTCTGTGGTGTTTTTTAACATAGATCCCAAGGAGTTAAGTGACTTGGCACATGGGAAATGGGGTGAATGATGAGTCGATGCCAATCCAAGGTGAGTCAAGTTTGAATGGTGGGTCGAACCAATGAAACATGGACCCAGGTCGATAGGCAAAGAATGTTATGAAATGTGCAGGTTATTAGTTGTAAATCAATGCAAAGATAGGAGAGACAACTCGATCGAGTTGGCTGAGTTGGCTGCTTATAAAACATTAAAACAAATATTCCTTCCCCTCCCTTTTAAAATATCAAAGTGGTAGAAACTAATGATGGGCCCATATATTTTAAATGCCCAGATGTTTTAAAAAATATGTAAAACATTAGAGAGAGAAAAAATTAATTCCAGCCAAGGAATTTAATTCTCAGTCCCATAAAGCTAAAGAAAGCTTGGCAAATCAAAAATACCCACCAACACTCAAAAGACCTTAACTTGAGATATTCTCAACGAAATCACTCATATGAATACTTTTTAGAATCATGGATCAAATCTTGATGCAGATTAATCAAGAAATTTGGAGATCAATGAAGATTTAATGGATAATTTTGTGGAAAACAAGCCCAGTTCAAGGAGACAGTTAGGAAGTGGGTGGGAATGCATTAAATGAGTATGGCCATCATTTTCTCCAACTATAGGGTATGTGGCAGCATGAGGAAGATTTTACAAATATATTTTTGTCACTTTACCTCATTTATTACACCTTGTAAGTGGTTGAAACGGTGATTTCAGGATTTTTTTCTCTCTCCTCGTTCTATAAATTGTAATCTGGGACTCATTTGTAAGGGAGTTAGTCATTTTTCTCCTGCCCCCTCTCTTTTTCTTCTCTGTTAGGGTTGAATGTGGAACTTAAGCCTCCTTCTCAAGAATTGTAATGGCTTTTTCTTTCCTTTTTCCCCCTGATGTTGTACTGTGCATACTTACTGGAATAATATAATGTGTTTTGTGATGCATTTTTTTCATCCTTTACATGTTTTATCGTCTCTACTTGTCTCTCTTCACTCTAGGGTATATTGTACATATTCCTTGATGTCTATTGCATGCTTTGGAAGTTGTGTTTAATGGGTATGAAATGGTGCTCTATGTGAATCTACATTTTTCTTGTGGTTCATTTTGTCCACCCTTTCCATTGTTCACCTCTCTCCATTTCAGGAAGTCAACTTTGATTAACCACCTCCTTTCTAGTTATCACCGTTGTTAGTGGAGGATTTATTTTTCATACACTCTCTCTCTCCTTGACCTCTTAGAATGTTAGGATAGGATTAGATAGCTTTTCCTGCATTAAGAGTAGATTGTGGCAGGAAGTTTAGGAGCAAGATTCAACTTTCCCTGGAGGGTTATCTCAATCCCATAAGTCCCACAGCTTGAGAGATAACCCAATGTTACCCAGAAGTAGGGATCCGTAACAAAAAATCCCAGGGTGTTACTTTTTGGTGATAACAGTTCTTGCACACTCAGTGGGAGAGCTTTGAAGCATCTTACCACTTTATTTCATCAATTTGGTGTGTTCTTGGTGAGATTTGGCCTTTGGAGACACGTATAAAGCACATATGGAAACTCCATTTGGTCTGAACGACCCATTCTCTTAAATTACAAACCTTTTTTCCATCCATTTTCTTCCCATCTCTTCCATTTTCTTCTATTATATGAAGTTTTGTAATCATGGCTTCATTCCTACAGTGGAATTATATATTACAACAGCCGTAATTCCATTCAAACATGCCTCCACATTTGCAGCATATATTCTTAGGGTACAATCAACCACCTCTGGATCCATACTATGATTAAAATCAGCAGTATATATACCCACACGAGCAAGATTCAGATCAACTTGGTTACCCAATAAACTATGTAGGTTTTCAAGACCAAGGGTACGCAAATTATGGAGCTTACCCCACACCTGAGGATCTCGAGTTGTAGTTGAAGATCCAAATAATGGAGACTAACATAGTTCAATCTCAGGCTATAGCATAAATGAAGGCATTTGGGATTGGTTGTAGGGTCCCTTGACCATGGGAAGGCCCTTTTCCAAGATAGTATAGCGCACATGAAAAGCTTGATTTTATGGTTGAAATGATGCCCCAACTTGTACAATAGACCGAGGATATTGAAACATATGAGCAAAATGTGAGACAACCTTTTCAATGGGTAAGTCAATCACCAACTCCTTGTTCTTCTTTCTCTTCTTCCCAAGATTTATCATTTCATGATTCAAACCCATTGTATGTTGCCCCAAATTTTGAGTTCCCTTCTCTATTTCCTATCCTTCCATCCCATCTCGATTCTTCTACCCTTTTCCCCTCCCAGCAATCACTCCCTCCATACAAACAAGAGGTTATGTCCCTCCCACCACTACAAACAATCACAAATTCATTTGTAGCCCAACCCATCCCTCCTCTTACATTCAAAAGTCCATGTTGGGAAAATTAAGATCAGAAAACCAGCCAAGAGCAACAAGAAGAAGAGCCAAAGGGGGAAGAAAAGATGAAAATCTCAGTAATCTTGGCTCTAAGATTTGGGTTTGAAAAGATCCCCTTATTGGTTAAACCTATGAAGGAATTTGAGGTCTTGCCAAAGGTGGAGGCTGATTTTACAGAGGAGCAAGAACAAGAAGTAGATGATCAACGATCTCTTTGCTCTAAATGTAGTGTGAATATTGGCACCATATTCTTAGATTTGTTTAATTTATCTCAACTTACAAATTCAGAGGAAGAAGAGGCAGCCCCAAATCCACAAGAAGAGGGGCATGTGTAAGAAAAAGAGGAAAATCTCCCTAAAGTGCAAGATGTTTTGATGGAATGTAGGGATCTTTATTGTTCTGCATGCCTAGAGTTTGCTGCATTTTTGGAAGGTTGTATTGAGCCACCACAACCATCATAATCAACTACAACCAACCATGAGGATCCTCATGCTATGGAGGAGAACAAATTAGGTTCAGAAGATATGGATGAAGAAGAAATCATAGGAAGCTTCTTGCTTTCTTTTGATGATGAAACTTTAGATTCTCCTTCTATTACATATTTGCAAGAATCTGATTTTGTGAAGTAGTTTGATCTCTCAAACTCTATGTTAAAGGAGTGGAAGGAAGATGATGACAACAAGATCAAATCAGTAATCATGGAAAAGGCAATTTTGGAAGAGGTAGAGTTATTTGTAGAAAAAAAGCAGCATTCAAATCAGCCTACAAACAACCACTTCTAGAGGGTCTGCAAAATGACTCCATTCATGGAGTTGAGATTCAAAGAGATGGGAAAACCAATTGGATCAGCCCATTGGTTCCTAAGTCCCCATGGCCGATCAAGAATTTGGCTTCATTAGAGCTAGGGGGGGGACAACACCATTCATGCTCACTTCAAAGCATGAGGATAATCTTCAATGCACCAAGGATCAGCTACAACACCTACAACCAAATGTTGAGCATCTTGAGGAGGTTTTCATTTTGTTTGTTGATACTTTGGGTGGTGGAAGAGTGGAAGGAAAGGTTCCACTCTTATTATAGGCCATGTATATTACTAAATTAACTACATGGGCACACTTTGTAAAGAAGGGAATTTATTTCTCCCTACCTGTTGCAGGCTTTGTTTAGCTTTTCCTTTTTTCAGTTAGTGTAGGAGTATGAGTATATTTTCTTTCAGCAGAAAAAGTGCTTGTGCAGACTATTCATGTCTTACTTGAGGCATATATGATTTGTCTCTTTTATATATAGCTTTTTTCCGTGTTGCTCCAGGTAATACAACACACCAGGCCTTTCAATTATTACAACAGGGAGATCCATAGATGTATATAACAATTGCAAATTTCAAATCAAAAAAAATGCAGAACAACTAAAACCGGTTAAAAAGGAAATATTGTCGATTCTCTCCAAGAACAACTATAGAAATCCTCTATGTCCATGCAAGCAATCAAGGATCAGCTGGCATCCTAGGTTAGAATCAAATCCAGCCCTCAGTAAGTACACAAGGCAACATGTTGGAATTGGACATTCAAAAGAAGAAATAAAATCAGAACTTAATAGAGTTCCATGATCACCAAAATAACATGTTTCACTTAGATTATGCAGTATACTTCATCTTGTCAATCAGTCTTGCATATTCATGCTTGGTAAAATTAGATGTTGAGGTAGTAGTTATAGTGTTCATCTTTTAATCTCAATGGATTGCAACTACAGGAATGAGTGGAATTGAGGTTTAATACAATTTTCTACTCACAAAACAAATTTCAAATATTTTATTATGAAAGTTGAGAGTGCAAACAATGGAGGAAAGTCCTAGAAGCAGGAAAGAAACGACATTCCAAGTATCTCGAGGTTAAGATTTTTAGAAGTTTAGACCAGTTCATGTTGATCATATAGACTTTATGCCCAATGGATTGATGCATGCAACTGGTCATGCTCCATTTAGCAGGTTAATTGCCCATATGATTCACCAAAATTTTATCCCATTGCACCCCCTTATGAAATCAAATAGGAAAGCTTGCATCATGAAATTAATGGCATCCACTTGTATAAGAAATAACAAATCCTATGATTCATCTAAACATTCCCCCCGGTATCTCCTACTTGCTGCAGTGCACCTGAGGAATCCCAAAATTTCCATAAAATGTCTAGAGGAGATGTAGATTTGCAAGGAAAGTCCTCAAGCTCTTGGGATCACCCATCGAGCTAGTTATGAAAGGGCGAGTTGCTCATACAAAGAAAGAGCGAGCCATGTTTTATGCACAGTGAACCAGGATAAGGTAACTCGACCACACATTATAAGAATCCACAACAGGTCAAGCAAAGGGGTTGAGAGTGCATACAATGGTATCGAGCTCACATATTGGAAAATGAGCTTGAGTGGAAAATCCATACATAACATAGATGTTAATCCCAAATCTATAGAGACAGCAAATTATGTAGAAATTCGAGCTATGCACTGTCAAGGGAGATCGAATGATCCAATTTCGGGGCATTACGGAGAGCCATTGAGTAGTGGATACAATATTAAAGGAGGTGAGTCATATGTTTTGATTTTGATCTCATGCACGTTACAAAACTAGGACGAGTCACAGCATCAATGGTGGCCAAGTCTTCCAAATGAAAACTCAAAGCATAGTGAGCCAGGCTTCGTTGGATGCAAAATGATAAATTCGATAAGCCCATAGGTTTGAAAAGTATTGCATGGACCAAAGGATAAAATCTTATTTGTTCTTGTTGCATCATCTAGGCCAAACTCATATTTGAGGAAGCTTGAATGATTAGGTCAGCTCAGGCTATGGGAGAACCATCGCAAAGGAGAACTTGACGAGGCAAGGAGATACATGGAGCATCTGTCATGGCTGACAGGGAATAAAGTTGCTACGAAAGGAGCCAAGTCAGAGTTTGAGGAGGGAAGGACCCGAACGGCATGAAGTGAGACAATGAAGTAGTGAAGGGCACCACGTGGCCACTCTGTGCATCTTCAAAGGGCCATGTAAGGAGGGAAAACCCAAATCCACGCGGCACCTCCACATGTAGCGAAGAGCTTGGTATACATGCAAATAGCTTAGCACATTAGAGGTTGGACTTGGCCGATGAGAATTGATGAAACAATATGAGGCCAAATGGACATGTAGTGAAGAGGTCTATGGTTTTTTTGAACATAGAGCCTGAGGAGTTAAGTGACTCGGCACATGGGAAATGGGGCAAATGATGATTTGGTGCCAATCCAAAGTAATTTAGGTTTGAATGAGGGGTCGACCAAATGAAACATGGACCCAAGTCAAAAATCAAACCATGCTA
Source organism: Taxus chinensis (assembly GCA_019776745.2). NCBI lineage: Eukaryota > Viridiplantae > Streptophyta > Pinopsida > Cupressales > Taxaceae > Taxus > Taxus chinensis. Next base: position 211,943,175 of record CM034153.1, on the reverse strand, counting down.
TGAAATGTGGTGGTCATTAGTCATAAATCAATGCAAAGAGAGGAGTTCCAGCTCAGTCGAGCTAGCCGAGATGGTTGCTTTTAAAACTTAAAACAAATAACCCTTCCCCTCCCCTTTAAAAGATCAAACCGGTAGAAACTAATGATGGACCCATAGATTTTAAATGCCCAGATCTTTTACAAGATATGTAAAACATTAGAGAAAGAGAAAAAAATATCAAATTGACTTTTCTAGCCAAGGTATTTAATTCTCAGTCTCATGAAGCTGAAGCAAGCCTAGCAAATCCAAAATACCCACCTACACTCAGAATCCCTTAACTTGAGCGATTCTCAACGAAATTGTGCAAATGAATACTTGTTGGAATCATGACTCCATGCTCAATGCATAGTTATCAATAAATTCAAATATTGATGAAGATTTGGTGGATAATTTTTGTGGAAAACAAGTCCAATTCAAGGAGACAATTAGGAAGTGGTTGGGAATGCATTAAATGAGTATGGCCATCATTTTCTCCAACTACAGGGTATGTGGCAGCATGAGGAAGATTTTGTAAATATATTTCTATCAAATTACCTCATTTATTACACCTTGTAAGTGGTTGAAAGGGTGATTTCAGGATTTTTTTTTTCCTCGTTCTATAAATTGTAATTTGGGATTTAGTCATTTTTCTCATGCCCCCTCTCTCTTTCTTCTTTGCTAGGGTTGAATGTGGATCTTAAGCCTCCTTCTCAAGCCTTGTAATGACATTTTCTTTCCTTTTTCCCACTTATGTTGTATTGTGCATACCTATTGGAGTAATATAATGTGTTATGTGATGCACTTTGTCCATCCTTTGCATGTTTTATTGTCTCTACTTGCCTCTCTTCACTGTATGGTATATTGTACATATTCCTTGATGTCTATTGCAGGATTTGGAAGTTGTGTTTAATGGGTATGAAATGGTTCTCTGTGTGAATTTACCTTTGTCCTGTGGTGCATTTCTCCCACCCTTTCCATTGTTCATCTCTCTCCATTTCAGGCAGTGGACTGTGATTAACCACCTCCTTTCTGGTGTATCTCTGATGTTAGTGTAGGCTTTATTTTTCATACACTCTCTTTCTCTCATTGACCTCTTGGAATGTTAGGATAGGATTAGAAATATTTTCCTGCATTAAGAGTAGATTGTGGCAGGAATTTTAGGAGCAAGAGTCAGCTTTCTCTTGAGGGTTATCCCAAGCCCACAAGTCCCATAGCTTGAGAGATAACTCAATGTTACTCAGAAGTAGGGATCCATAATAAAAAATTCTAGGGTGCTAATTTTTGGTGATAACAATACCTACATGTTAAATATTATCATGACCTAGAAGAAACTGAGCAAGAGGGGGGTTTGGGATAACTCAGGAGTAAATTTTCGCATTTGGGTCAAGTTATCATGCTTGAAAGTTTAAAATTTTGATCTAGCAACCATACATGACAACATTTGTCTCTATCTTGGGGACTTTTTCTAGATCAAACATAGTGAGGACAGGACAAGTAAGAACCCTAAAATCTCAAGACACCACATGGACCAGTTCCTTATCCATTGGGCTATAGAGTCATTTCTTCACCGCAAACACAACTAAACAAACACACCGATGAAATGGAAACATGGCAAAGTAGAAAAAAAACACAATAGAAAGGGAAACTATGTTACAGGGGAGAGAAATTTAAAGATGCATGGGAAGAATGTTAACATACTCATAAATGGGTTGGGATAAGTACATACCATCATGGAACAATGGGTTGAATTATAACCTTTGAAGTTTGTTTATCATTATCTGATCATGTCATGCTCTCATGATGTCTTTGCATGGTGTGAGAAGAAGGAGAGATACAAATATTCCATCTTAATACTTATGTTGCACTAAAAACACTCTTGCATTCAATGAACATGTTGTTACCTATTCAGAATCCTTGCTTCTTATAGCCTCAACATGATGATTTGTGAATATGAGAAGCCATTCCTCTACTTTCTCAAAAAATGGAATCATTACTTCTATCATGAAGGCATTCACCATATTTGAATAAAGGTTACAACATGAAATAATTCCTTTAATCAGCGAGGAGTCTGAATGTGGTGAGAGCAATGTGATCCTTTTCCCATTCACAAACTTGCCCAAGATTCTAGCTTTTCTTTTTGGAGCAATATTTTTCTATACATACCATCTCAATATTGACCTTGACATCATTTTTTATGGCAGAGGTGTTGTCTTCATGACTGAAAATATTCATAGGGGATTCAAGAATCTTCTTTCCATTTCATTCATGATCTTCTTCACAAAACAGAAAACAGGAAGACTTACTTTCACATTCACTCTCATCTACCAAGGCTTCAAAGAAAAAATTGAGCTCATCCATTTGCTTTATCTCATTATAGAACATCGGCACATTAAACAGAGAATCACAACTTAACTCACACCTATCTTGCATTTTAATGGCCAAGGCTAGGATCTCAAGATTGAGTTGACGGTCTTCAATTTCTTCCACAGTCCTTAATATGTCTTGCATTGATTTCTCTTTCAAATCTTCCATATACTCATTGTCATCTTCACTAGAAAAGTCTTTGTATTGGGAATCAAAGAGATGGATGGAAATATGATCTACACATAGCCAGAATTCATTTGAAGAATTCTTGTCCTCTTACTCAACATTTGTTGTCATCCAGAGCTCGCCTTCTTGCAAGATTGGGGATACTTGGTTTTCATCATTTTCAGATAGGGAAAATATATCTATGATCCACGTAAATGGTACACCTTTCAGCTCAAGTTTTGTCAAATAATTCTCATGACATGAGGAATAATACAATGTTGGAGAAACATCTTGATCGTTCCTTATAAAATATTCTTATTTGCAAAGAGGTGAAAAAATTCCATACTCACCGTGATGATCAGTATTACGATCCTTAGGTAAGGATGGTGAAATCAGCTCCTCAGAGAATTCATGTTCAATTTGTTCATCCACAATTGTTTCAAGAGGAAAATCAGATTCTTCCCTTTGTTCATTCATGATTGTATCGAGAAGGGAATTTGATTCTTCATTTATCTCCATTTCATCAATAAACATTTGTGCATCAATTGGAGATTCAAAATTGGAAAGGATACTATCAATGATTACCTCAAATTCATCATCTTGATTCCAGGAAGGAGGATTGATTTCTCATACTTTTTTTTGTTCATGGAGTACTCAGAAATCATTGGAAAATCTATCATAGAACAGGAATATTCCTCTCTTAGATCCATTATTTCTCCAATGGGTTGTGCCTCAATCCAAAATGAATTGATGAACGGAGTTTCAATTATCATGTCTTCTTCATCGTCCTCTAAGGTGTTGATTTGACTCTCATCAGAAGCTTCAAGGATATGGAATTCATTGGAAGTGCACAAGAATATTTCAAGAATGAATACCTCATAATTCAGACAATCATCGGGGTCTTCTTTTGAAAGATGACTTTCTTCTTCCTCGACATTATGAAGTGTTTCAAGATGCTCATACATTTTTTGCAAGGCCAATGAATAATTGAGAATTTCATGGTAGGATTTGGGATCAAAAAAAAATTCTCCCACACTCAGAAGCCTTTGCACAAACTTTATTTTCAAGACTTACATTTCTTCATCTCCATATGTAATAAAATCCTCTGAAGGGAGAGATATGAAAGACAACACTCTGAGTTTCTTGGTCAACTACGTGAAGTTAAAAATATGACCTTCAGTAGATTCTTTACCATCATGCCCTTCATATAGAATTTCATATCTATTATCAATCTTATTCATCAATTTATAGGATTCTTGATCATCAGCAGAGGAAATATCCATTTTATTTACTCTAGTAATAGTCCTCTTGAATTTTAGCCAAAAGGACTTAATGACGAGATCTTCACAACAACAATTTTCTCCATTCTAGACAATCTTTTCATGACTACTACAGAAACAATACGGACCTTCTTTCCCTTCGCTGATTTCTGATTTTTGTTTGAATCCAGAGACTTATTCGTTGAGCTTTAATTCTTGACTTTGTAAGATATGTTCGAGAATGAGGGTTAATCAAAAATTTATAGATCAGGGTGCTCATCTTCTTCTTCGTAGTTGTTTTCATTCATTGGTAGTGGACACCAATATCGAAACTTCATCATTGTGATGCAGGAAACAAATGTGACATGTATTTTTTCCTTGATAGAGTCACCTTCAAAATCTATTTTTTCTTTGAAACCTAATTTTTTTGTTTTTTGAAATATATAATTTTTTGTATTTTGCATAGATCTTTATGGGTGCATGAGGAAAGATCTCTCCCCAGTGGATTCGTCAATGATTGTTGGTGAAATAATGTTTCTTGTTACAAATTATGTGTTTCCACCTATGTTCACAGGGCTACACCCCTCCTTGTGTATGGGGAGGCTCCCATTATTGAATGTAAATTAATCTAATTTTGTGGGGTGTCCAAATAGGGTGGGGATCACACATGAACACTTCACTAAACTTGTGGCAAAGTTCTTGTACGTGGAACAAGAGGGGAATTTTCAGCAATGAGGTAATAAGGAGATAAATTAGGAAAGAGAGAGTTATTGTTGTGAGTATGCACTATCAAATTTCACACACAATAACCAGAGTAGGTCCGCATTCAATTAGAGGAAGCAACGATGTAGACAATTAGTAAGACAAACAAACTAGAGACACATCATTATTTATATTCATAAATCAAGGACACCAATTTCCTTCTTGGTTATTCAAGATCGTTATGCTTACAAAGTTGCAGAAAAGAGAAAGAGAATAGAGGAAAACATAAGTAAAGAAAAATGGAAGAAATGCAGCTCTTATTTCTTATGTAGTGATGAATATAATGCTCAAAAACCTACAATAATCCACAATTGCTACAGAAAAACTAAATTTCAAGATCCCTTAGAATAAAGTAGCCATTCCAATTTATAGCATTGCAAATTGTCCTCTCGTCTACCCCCACATGACCCTTCAAGTTCTCATTCCAATTGTGAATTTACATCTTCCTAGGAAGTGAGGAAATAAGTCCCTTTTTATAAATCAAAAGTGACTTTTACAATTCAACATTAGAGAGTCACTTAAGTGAATAAGACAAAATATCATGATCATAAACAATGAAGGATTCAAAAGGGGGAGATAAGACAGAGAGAGAAAGAGAGAAGAAGGAAGGATTTGACCGATCTGATAAAAAACCTCCTTATGATGAAGAACTTTCTAATTCATGATCCCTAAATAAGAGTTTCCAGAATGAGCTCATTTTCTTTGAAATATTTTTTGAACTAAGTTATCGCAAGTGTCAATTTGTCTTCTTCAGGAATGCAAACACAACTCAACACTTTGATCCATGCACAATGGACATCATTGACCTTCTTTCATTTACCGAGCCATCTTTTGTGATATTTTACAAATTCAAAAATTGAGTCTCTGATGTTTGAAATAAACCCTAAGATATCTTCATAAAAGGAGAGAGGGTCACCTACCTCTTTCTTAACTAACTCCTAGAAGGAAACAATGAGTTCTTCTAATGACGAATTCTCATTAAGTGGAGGAAATCCAAATATCTTAGCACATTTGAAAATTCATTAAAAATATCAAAAACATCTTGTTAGCCAGATTCAAGTTCAAATATGGTATCTCTTATCATATTGTATCTTTCATCTATGATGTGGACCCAAATTGGAGACAATTTCTCAACAACTGATGTAAACACATTCTTACTTACAAGGATGTGAGAGTTGAACAATCTCATCTCAGACACAAGTGGTAACACATCATCACAGTCGATATTCTCTTTTATAATCTCTTCCCTTTCTTTCTTTACTTATGACAAAGTGCTAAGAATATACCTGATTAGAGAGAGAACTTCTGGAAATAATGTCTTATTTCTCAATGACCTTTTAAATCCGCCTCTCATCATCCTTCCCTTACATCTTATAATCATGTGCTTTCTTAATCACCTCAAGGTCAAAGCTATTGTAGACACCAATTTTTGGTATCGTTCCTCCCCTTAACCCCATGTTTTCTCTCTTTCATTAGGCTTTCCCATTTGAATTCTTTTTCCCTCCTAATTTCAATTAATTTTGTTTCCCACCAACAATGCATATCCAATTATTCAATGTTAATTGATTAATTGATCCCTTTTAAATCCCTAATCCTTATTACATGTTAATATGCTCCATGTCAATCCACTTGTAAATTTAATATTTAAATTTAATCCATGTCACTCCATTTGTAAATTTAATATTCAAATCTAATCCATGTCACTCCACTTATGAATTTAATATTCAAATTTAATCCATATTCATCAACTTATGAATTTAATATTTGAATTTAATTCATATTCATCCACTTATGAATTTAATATTCGAATTTAATCCATATGCAATCCATTCATGAGTTTAATATTCAAATTTAATCCATATGCAATCCAATAATGAATTTAATATTAAAATTTAATCCATATTCAATCCACTTGATGAGTGTCGTTGATGCTAGTACTTTAATCATATCATTTTGTCAATCCAAGGCAGTGTCCATGGCTGTATGTAACAAAGGAAATAATACGAATAATTTTATAGCACGTACTTTAGTAATAAAAACTAAGAAACTGCTGAAATAATTGTCATTACAAATAAAATGCTTAAAATTAACATTAAAATGAAATGTAGAATGAAAAGATTATTGATCATGAAAATGTAAGTGCATCAAAGTAATGGAATAAATGTTGGAATGGTAAATGCATTCACAAAGACTAAAAAGCAATAATTATAAAACTCCATTTTCGTTGGTTAGGAGTGCCCCTTTCTCCTTTCCTTCAATCAGGTTTAACAATTGAATTTAAGAAATAAAAGTTCCCCTAAATTTGTTATCTTTATTGAATCAAAAATGCTCTGTTATAGTGAATTGAAGTAACTAAAAATCAAACCACTAAATCTAAGTACAAGATCTCTTTTATACAAGATATGTTCTAGTTCTGTTAGGAGAGAAATAGTTATTCCAAATGACTAAGTCTACTTTTAACTGACTGTTTAACTAAACAATTCCATCTATTTTTAGTATTACATTAATGAAGGGAGTAGTTCATAAAGTGTTTGAACTTGAAATATTCTTCGACAATTGAAGAGAGGATCCGTGATTGACTCCTTGGAAGGATTCCATCACCACTAGAAGATTCTTCAAATCATTAACTGATTTTAAGAGAACTGAATTGATTCTAAGTCTTCGATTGTTGGTTATATTTCATCTTATTGTGGCTTGAATGTCTACTGAATGAATGGCGATGATTTCTGTTCAGAATGTAGTGTTGATGACTGTGATTTCAGGGATCTATTTTATCTACATGCACACGCGTTTTTCCCCAAGTTTTGAATAATTTGGACTAGTAACCTGGATGATTTGGATGAGCTACTTTGAGAACCTTGTTAAGCGAATGAGATTCCTATGCTAGCACATCAAATAGAGTCTTGCGTTGATGTGTGAATTAAGTCTTTTTCTCCCTATGACAACTCAACATATGCTTCTTTCAAAAAATGAAGTTAATGTTCATAAACAATCGTATTCAAGCATTTTATGCAAAATAATCGACAAGATTAAAACATCACAAGTATATGCAATAATTTCTTCATATTCATAGTAAAGTATTAACTATAAAGAGTAATCATTGTTCATAGTGTATTATGATATCAAAATGGTATGAGTTTAAACAAAGCTGAAACATAACAAAATGGGGTTCATCACCACTCATGAATTGAATATTCAAATCATGTCCCCCCACTCACCTAATCAGGTTTACTTTTCTAAATCTTGATTAGCCAAAAACCCCAAATTAATCTCACCCTTAGGCTATAAATATAGCATCCCCCCCTCTTTTGAATAGAATGGAAATCATATCAGAACTCTGGCATTATTATTCCACTAATATCATCTTAGTGTCCACGTGTTTCCCCTAACCATCCAATTTCCTTGCATTCTTTCTATTTCTCCTTGTTGAGGATCTTCTGCAGGGCTCTTAGTATTTTTCCATCTGTCGTGATGCCACAAAACTAGTACCTACCCCTATTTCTGCACATTGTGGATTAGTTCTAGTCTGGTCGCTGTCGACTGTACTATCTTCTTTTGGGTCATTGGCGACCCACTCTGGTTTTTTCATGTTATTTTAGTATTTTTATTATTAGTTATCATTTCAGTTCATCTCCATTTATCAGATCACTATTTTATGATTTATGTTATCTAGTATATCTCCATCCATAATTGATTATCCTTTTTTTATTATCATGTGGGATCATATCCTTTCTAGGAAGACTTTGCTTCTTAGAACTGACTTCGTTAAGCAACCCACCATATACCTTACTAATCCTTTTCATGTTTAACTCTTCTTTATTGCGCAGGTTGAAGACTCGCGGTGAGGACAATCATTTCTTGTGTACCCATACCATTCTATCACTATCCACATCAGGTTCCCTAAACCCTCCCATACTTTGAGGTTCCTTGATTTATCATTTTGTTTTCACTAATAAAAAAAGGAAATGTGGAAATCTTGGTCAACATTCTAGCACGCCTGGTGGGATAGACCCACACCCTTTATTATTGATTTTGTATTTTTAAATATTTCGTCTTGTTTATCATTGTTTATTATGATGATTTTTTGCATAAAAATATCAGTGTTCGACTAAATCGTAAATGGTCGAAGTTTCATTTGTTTCAGATTCAGTGTAGGTGTTTTTCAAAAGATTGTACACGGTGTTGTTTCATTATTAGCCATCATCTTACTTTGTTTATAGGATTTTATCATATTCACCATCTTACATGGTAAAAAAAAAAATCCAATCTAATTCATTAGCAATAACATTCGGTGTTCAGTGGTTTTTCGTCATTTTCTGTGTGGTTGCGGAACAAGCCTATTGCAGTGACTCAGATTGCCACAGCCTGACTCAACTTGTGTGTCCAAGAATATTTCTTTCTTGTGAATTCCTCAGACGGCTTACAATTCCATTGACCCTTTCTATGACTAAATCCTTCCACGGCCTCACATTCGTTAACCCTGCAAAAAGTAATTTACAGAGCCAAACTCAGCTACGGGTATACAAACCAAACCATTTTACACCAAATTCAAATACTTCTTGATTTACTTTACATTCATTCCCACGTTAGAAATTATTATCTCTATCATTTGAAGCATATGACACGCTCTCCCCGCTCATCTTAAATCCCATCCCATGTTGGTCAAATCCCCCATCCACACTGAGTATATCTCATCTCTCAGCTCACCAAATCTTGACCCCTTTCTGACTCTCTGGGTTACAACAGTTGTTTGTATCCCTGCCATGTATATCAGTTGTTACTCTAATAGTGGAACTCAAAAAAATCCTATCGAGTCGACCTTCCCATAGTTTTTTTTAATAGTCATCCACAAATTAATATTGTTTTTTGGTTTCTGTTACCTCACCTCTCATGTCCACATAATAAATTGATTTACCTTTGTGTTAATTGTATTTTTGGCATTACTTTTCTAAGTTGATCTTAATTTTGCAGTGTATATTTTGTTACACAATTCGTTTGTATTAACCCCCATTTCATCCCCATTAGCCCTAATGTCATACATTCTTCCCCTTTTTTAGGACTCCTGGTAATAACTGTCCTTAAAGCATTTATCAAAAACAAAATTTTCAAAAAGGTATCCTTGTCTCATTCTAAACTTCAAAGTAAAATTTCCCTGTTTCGCCATTTCAATTTTTTTTTCACCCTGGTCGGCTCTGAGCCTCCCAAAATTTTAATTAACTTAAATACGTTCTGACCCCAAATCCCAATTTCCATTACTGAACGTGTGTTAGAACATGGTTTATCCATTTAAAACTATTTGATCCTTCTTGTGCTAGTCTAATCGGTTCTGCCACTACAATTAGCTTTTAGATAAATTATAATTCAACTTCATTGGTTAGTAATAATGATAAAATGCTAATTTATAAACATGTTTTTTTTTCTGGTCGGCTCTGCCTTTGCCATATTTTTGAGAATGAATTATACTCACGATTAACTATTTTATGTAATATTCTGTCTACATGGTAAAAAAACATCTGTATTTTTGGACCATATCATTTTATCATCATGTTTCATATTCTGTAGGATCCCATACAAATTTCACTAGCACACATGTAAATCTATTTCACACAATTCCTTCCTTGGTACCTCCTGACCCCATTTCACCCCCATAAGCCTAAAATTACAATTTTCCCTTTTTTTACAACTTGCAATAACTTCCTTCTTTTCCATCACACAACTCCAAAATTTTCACACATTGTTCCTTTTATCATTTTGCTCCTTTGACCCTCTACGTTCAATTTCCCTATTTTTCCATTTTGATCCCAAAATTTCCCTTCCTCTTCATCCTAGTCCTCTAGAAAGCCTCCCAAAACCCGTAATTATGCCTTTTCACCATTCATTCTGACCTAAATCCCACATCACCATTACTAAACGTGTATTAGAGCATGTTTCTCTATCCATTGCCAAAAAAATCATGGTCCTGACCCATGTTGATATCTTGTGTTAGCTAATCATTCCATTGCGATAAGTTTATTAATTACTAAATTTTATTAGATTCAACTTCATTTTTAGTAATCGTAATTAATTTCTAGATTTATTTTACATTTTTAAACATCTTTTCCGATCATGTCTATGTATGCTCTTTTCTTGCACTTTCAGACAATCTTGAAAATCAAAAACAACCATGATCATTTACTATCCATTTATCTAATCTTCTATCTATAGGGTAAACTACTAACCTCTTTTGTGTAGGACCATATCATTTGAAATATTATCATGCAAAACTACTAACATCTTCTGCAGGATCCTCATACAAATAGCAATTTAAGTGGCGTATTGGCTCGTGTTGTGGATTGCTTGGATTGGATTTTTCTTGCACGCTTTTTTAAAAATCAGATAAAAGGAAAATCGAAAACCAGGTATTCCCCTTTTGTCTTAGTTTCTCCTTTTGCATCGTATTTTCCCTTTTTTTCTTACTTGTTCTCATCAAATTCCACATTTTGGTTTGGATTTTAAATGAACCCTTGCATCCTTGTTTGAAAATTTAGTTTAACTAGGGGGTTTAAACACATTTGCATTTCACTCCATCACACACAACTAAACTCACACATCAATTTACACATCTAAACATTCCCTACCAGGTAGAAACTGATTGGGATTTCATCACCCAATAGGAAATTTGCCATAGTATTCTGGCCATGTTATAAATCCTACATAGATTTGGGCCTTACATACCTTCAGGTATATCAAGAACTCCACAACCACAACTACCCAAAACCATCCATAGCTTTCCATTTCCTAGGTACCCCATAAGCCTCTTTTTCATTTATTTTTCACATCTTAAATTGATCAAGATAAGCATAAAATTGTTGTGTGACTTTCTTGTTTTAGGTAAAAATCAGCATAGTTTTAGCTTTGTTTGTTTCATGTCAGTTATCACTAGATCTGAATTTAAGAAAATGGAACAAAACATGTCAAACAATGTCTCAATCCCTGCTACCATTTAACCAACATCCACACTTTCCATTCTCACTTCTGGTCTTCTAGTCATTTCAACCATGGTTACCCAACCCATGGTCACCATCCCTCCTCTTCAGGAGGTGTAATTGTTTCAATCCAATCCCCATGACAAAACCAATCCTTTCCTCTACCATCATCATTCCTTCTAGACCAGCCACACCTCAATCCACCACATCAATTGAAGCTTTTGGACCTCCCCTCGTCCCTCGTGGATCTATGGAATTTTAGGAGATTCTAGATGCAAATCCAGTGGCTCTTCACAATTATCTTCTTCGTAAGACCACTAATCTCCCCATTGATGGACCCCCTTCACAAAAAAATTATGCCTATCATTCTTATCTGGAGTCCACTCAAGTGCTTACCTCTCAACTCACAATTTTCTTTCCAAGAGCTATGAGTGATCTTGTCGAATCCCAACATGAATTTGACACTAATCAACCATCTTCTTCCAATCCAACAAGTTATCAAACCACTCAATTGTTGGTTCATATTCCACCCAACCTTCCTCGTGTCAATACTACCATTCCTTCTTCCATTTTCATCACTTCATTTTCCATTATAATCACCTCCCTTCCTATCCAATCATCTCAAGATTCATCCATTGCCTCCTCCTATATCCAAACAACATCACACTACCTTTCCTTTATAATTATACCTCACATGTCCATGTACCAATGTAATCACCTTGTGAACCTCAACTATCAAAATCAATGCAAACTTATTAACCACCCCCTCATAGTGATTATCAATACATATTCCCCTCTCAACCAACTCAAATCTCCCAACCACCTACCAATTACATACCAACCAACCCCCTATAAAATCAAGAAAATGTTATTATTTCATGACAATCAACCTAATCAAACCAATTTTACCATATACCCATATTTTAACATCAACCTTTATCCCAACCCGTTCAATCACAACCACTTAATTATATTCCCATTTATCAACCACCTCCACCAACACCAACACATCCCCAAACTTACCAAACATACCAACAACCTAACCCATCCACCTCGTATGCATCTCAAACTCATCCATCAACATCTCAACCATCTAACGATCCCTTACAAGCATTATTGAGCATAATGGATAGCCTTGAAGCTGCAACTTTGGGATCCAAGACCACTTTTTTTCATATGACCAAATTTGTAACGAACCTATCAACCCATCTGTTCCAGTTAAACCTTATCCTCCTTGCTGGGAAATGCCTAAATTTTCTAAGCTCAATAGTAAGGAGGATCCTCAACAACATTTATGTGCCTTCAGGCATACGTGATATCTTATTTCCCATGATCAATACCTTATGTGACACATGTTTCCCATGTCTTTGGTCGGACCATCCCTCGATTGGTATAATAACATCCCACAACATTCATTATTCACATTCACTCAACTCGCGCAACTATTCCTTGAACACTTTTCAATAAAAACTATGCGTAAAATTACCATCACCAACCTTTATGCCATTTGAAAATATGATGATGAATCTATTACTGAATTCATTGCATGGTGGCACGACATCATTAATCAACTCTCATTCCCCCTTCCACAAACTGATCTTATTGAACTATTTTCATGGTCTTGTGTAAAGCACATCTCTTCAACTCTTCAAATTCAATCTTTCCATACCTTTGAATAGGTGTTCACTATGTCTCGTAAACTCAAAATCCATGCCCTTGAGCAAGGCCATCTTAAAATTTGATCCAACAAACATAAGACTTAGTTTACAAAATCATCCACACATAGTGACAAATCCAAAACCGTCACTAACACCATTGTGGTCAAGTCATCATCTGCACCTCCTTCTCACATGGAACCCCCAAAAAAAGCTCCTAGACCAACCCCCAATTACACCCCTCTTGGAGAATCATACAGTTCAATTTTTGAAAATTATTAGCGATCAATATCATTCACTTTCCACCCATTATACCATTAAATGAGACGCGACCTAAACCGACATGGTATCATGAAGAGCACTATTGTAAATATCACCAAGTTTGCGGCCATGATATTGAAAGGTGTCACATGTTTAAATATCTGGTTCAAAAACTCATAGACTCGGGTGACCTCCAAGTGGACAACCCTAATGCACCACCTAATCAACCCTTGGATGTCTTCAAGCAACCTTTTCCTAACCATCCACCTAATAATCAAACTCAACCTTCTACATCCCAAACACCTAATGCACACATCATTAACAATGTAGACCAAATTTTGACATCATCATGCACAACATCATCATCAATGACACCTACATCTATTTTAGACCCCTCTCCAACCATCACGCTGACCACAACTTCATTAGAATTCATTATAACCACTCCATCTTCACCATCTATAACTTCATATATTGAACCCCTTTATTCATCTATGACAACTACGGCCACATCATCATACTCAACACCTATTCCAACTTCTACCCTAAGCATGACTACATCCACATCAACATCCAAGATTACACCTATGAATACACCATTACCTACTATGCAAACTCCCATAATCAATACAAGCACAAGTGACACTCCAATCATATCAACGACACCTACAACACTTACACCCACTCATCCTAAAACCACACAATCAACCACCCCTTTAGACATCATTAAATGCATCATGCAGAAACCCCTCCCACCATCAATATTACAAACATTGCTACCAAAACCAATCACCATGGATTCTCTAACCAAAGATGCCACTACTTCCATGAAGGAAAATATCCACAAACAAAAACTTAAAACCTTAGTGTCCTTACTCAAAATCCTCTCACACATCCGCACAACAAAATAGAGATTCCTTCCCCTAATACCAATCCTCTTAAAGCCACACCATCTTCTTCTATTTTGGGACCACCCCCTTCATTGAAAACCTCTACCACTAGTAAGACAACACAACAATGACCTTCTTCTAAACCATCTCCCAAAACCGAGTCTAAGCCATCCACATCATCAACCAAGATTCAAAATCAAACACAACCATCTCCATCCTCTTCCAAATATAAGACAAGATCAAAGGCTCCCATCAAACCACCTCAAGTCAAACCATCATTAAATTCATCACAAACCCCTTCACCTATAGCCACATCGTCACCTATTCCCTTGGGGTATTATAAAAATATGTTTTACCAATTACTCCAAGCTTCAGAAATCACTTTACCATCAATCAAACCCTTTGATCCAAATACACCAAGACCCTCATGGTTTGACTCTAACCTTATTTGTGCATACCATCGTGCACCAGGGCATGATACTGAACACCATAAGGCCCTTCAAACCATCATACATAACCTTATCAATAAAGATGACCTCCTTGATGAGGGGGAACCAACCCTTCCACCAACCATATCAACTTCCTCATCCCAACCTTCATCTACTAAAATATCTAAGTCACCCCATTCATCTAAGACTTATGTCACCATTCCTCCACCTACTTCAGCTCCTCTTGAGGAACATCCTCCTCTCTACATTGATGTTGTTTGGGTCACCACCCATTCTTATCGAGAATGTCCTCCACCCACTCAATCAAATTCCAAGGCAGTTGTCACCACTCCTCCTAAAGAGTCTATCAAATCATCTTCATCATCAAAACCCAAGGTGTCCATCTTAGCTACCCCTCGGCATGTTTCTCTTGAACAGAGTATCATGAAACAACTCCACTAGGCCCTAGTTAAGATGTCACTCTATGAGCTTATCCAAATCTCTCTAGATCATAGACACGCCCTCATGGAAACTCTTAAACACATCCCTACTACTAATTATGAGGTTCAACCCTTCACATCTATTTTCGGGTCGCTTACTACTTGACTTCCATATCTTTTGACGACACTGAGATTTTGGATATCACACAAAAATACCACGACCTTCCCCTCTTCATCACTGGTTGTATAAAAAACAAATTCATTCTTCGATCTATGATAGAAAATGGAGCTATCATCAACATCATATCATCCCATACTTTCGACCAACTCAAGCTCCCTAAATCCATTGTTGCCCAATCATCCGCAGTCTAGCATGCTTTCAATGACACTATCTTCCCCGCCTTGGGTATTTTTATTCTTCCCATCCATGATGGTGAAAAACCCCTGCATGAAATATTATATATCATAGAAGGGGAGTTTCAATATAATGTCTTGTTAGGGTGACCTTGGATCTGCGCTATGTGTTATGTCCCTTCCACCCTCCATCGATGTATAAAATATGAGCACGAGGGGAAGATTCTAACTCTCCCCACAGACACCCTGCCATTCAAAGCATGTAATATGACTTATCACCCTAATGATGTGCTCATTCCCACACAAGATTCATCTCAACCATCCACTAGCTCATTTGTTCCCGCATCTAAGCTTCCTAATGATGATTCTATCGAAAAAGTAATGGATAATATTTCACTGGGGGAGGGTATCACCTTCTTACACTAAATTATCTTCCCACGCCTAATATACTTGGTATAATTGAGAAAGAACCTATGTACCAACCAAACATTAGGGATATCATTCCTTTCGGTCTACCTCATCTTTGCACCAATCTCATCTATGGAGGCATCAATCACCCTTCATCTCACATTGACATCCAACCTCATACTAAACCATACACTAATGGCTTTGGTTGTCTCTACAAGAAATCATTCGCCCACACTTATCTTCATCGTTGCACTTGGAAAGGATTTGGAATGGGGTGTTATGAGAAAGGTATGCATGACCTTTTCATCGATCAATCTCGCAAACCCCATGAAAAATTTGGACTAGGTTATAAAGAGCAATATGTCAATCCTCTTCCACCATCTATGATGCTCATGGACATTGATCCTCCATCATCCCCATCCCATGAGGCTATGGATATAGACAACATTGTTTCTATCACCTCTAGATTCTTTTTTAGTCTCCACCATCACCTTGGGACCGATCACTTATCAGTGTGAAAACCAACTAGGTCCCTTCCACTTCGATTCCCGAGAAATGATAGAAGAGGATTCCGCTAACCATTTGTTCTTCATTACACTGATGAAGATGCCATCCTTTCCCACATGGGGGCAGAGGATTCTTATATTCATAAGTCCTTACCACTAGACACATCCACCCTTCTTAACAAATCCACCATCGACATCAATATAGGGACTTCACAAGAGCCCCGAATTCTCAAAGTGGGTCAATCCCTTGATCCACACGAGCTTGAATCCTTCACCTCTTTCCTCTCTCGTCATGGCCAAGCCTTCGCATGGTCATACGTGACATGTTGGGCCTTGATCCATCTATTTTTTCCATAACATTTTCACCTTTCCCAATGCTAAGTCGTTAAGCAGAAGCTTCATCGTATGCATCCTTGATTTTCCCTCCTTGTAAAAGAGGAGTTGCAGCACCTCCTTTCTTCCAACTTCATCATCTCTATCAACTATCCAAAATGGGTTTCAAACATCATCCCCATTCCTAAAGCTTCAGGAAAGCGTCACATATGCACTGAATTTCGAGATCTAAACCTTACTTGCCCTAAAGACGATTTCCCCCTTCCTAACATTGATCAACTTGTAGACCTTACGGGAGGCCATGAGATGTTGTCTCTTATGGATGGATTTTCTAGATATAATTAGATATTTATCACACTGGAATACCAACATAATACTTCTTTCATCACTCATTGGGATACCTTTTTCTATCACGTCATGCCCTTCATATTGAAAAATGTCAAAGCCACCTATCAATGAGCCATGACCTATATCTTCCATGATCTCATCCATAAGATCATAGAATACTATGTTGATGACCTCTTGGGAAAGTCCAAACATCGACGTGATCACCTCTAGGTCCTTGTAATCCTTTCCGAAAACCTCATCTATTTCTTCCTCTGCCTCAACCCGGCCAAGTGTGTTTTTGGAGTTCTTACTGGAAAGCTCCTTGGTTTCATCATTTCTATCAAAGGTATTGAAGTTGACCCCACAAAAATCAAGGCCATCCTTGAGATGCCTCCTCCTAATCTTAAGCAACTTCACAGTCTTCAAGGGTGTCTTCAGTCTTCCCGCCGCTTCATCTCATAACTTTCGAACCGTTGCCAACCCTTTCATCATCTTCTTCATAAATACGTCAAATTCCAATGGGATGATAACTACCAAAAAGCCTTTGATGATCTTAAGCAGTATCTCCTATCTCCACCTATTTTTACACCTCCACAAGGGGGATCCATTTTATCTCTATGTCTCTACCTTCGATCATGCTCTTAGGGGCTATGTTGGCACATCATGATGACCAAGGTATGAGCAGGTCATTTATTATATTAGTCACACCCTTCATGATTATGATACTCGCTACATTAAAGCTGAAAAGTTGTGTTGCGCCCTCTTCTTTTCCACTTCTAAGCTTTGACATTATCTTCTCAATCACAAGACTTATGTCATCACTAGCTCTCATCTTCTCAAAACAATGCATTCTAAGCCTTATCACAATGATCACATCACTCATTGGCTCATGCTCATGACTGAGTTTAACCTAGAGTTCATCTCTCAAAATTCTATCAAGGGCCAAGATATTACAGACCAATTAGTTGAAGCCCCTCTTCCTGATACTCATCTTCCTCATGAGAAGTTTCCAGATGAATCCATCAACAATTTCCACCATGAGGATTCTCCTCTTAGGATGACTCTCTTTTTTTATGGCTCTAAGTGTCAACAAGGGGGAGGCATTAGCGTCATTATCATTCCTCCTTGGGATAATCCTATCCCCATCACTCAAAATATTGACTTTGAGTGCACTAAAAATATGACAGAGTATGAGGCTCTCATTTTGGGCCTTGACACCGCTATCCTTTTGGGTGTCCAAATCCTTGATATCTATGGGGATTCCGAGCTCATCATCAAATAAGTTACAGGTGATTATCAATGTAAAAATGATATTCTTTAGAAATATAAGGACATTGTCATCTTTCTCCTTGAGGATTTCAATTCTTACACTATCCAAGCCATCCCTCGATCATCCAATCGTTTTGCTGACAAGATGGCATCTCTTGCATCTCTCATCCCATGGACAACAAATGAATCCAAACTTTATATTTTTGTTCATCATCGTGATCAACCATCTCACTTTCATGAGTTACCTCACATCAATCTTATTGAATCCAGTGCATCAGATATTTGGTACTCTCAAATATTTGATTATCTATCCAAATCCATCATTCCCTCTGACCTATCTAAGAATAGTAGGAGGAAATATCTTCAACATACTAAACTTTATGTCATTCTTGGTGGCATCCTCTATAAACGTGGATACGATGGTATTATTCTTTGATGCCTTAAATCCCATGAATCTACTCATGTTATCCAATAATTCCACGATGGCATTTGTGATGGACACTTTAGTGGCTTAGTTATCGCTAAGTGTGTTATTCACCTTGGTTATTATTGGCCTTTTCTCAATCAGGAATGCTACGAATATGTTAATAAATGTTTCAAGTTTCAGCAGCATTCCAATCTTGTCTGCATTCCTAGCTAGGCCTTGTAGCCGGCTCAGGACCTTTGGCCCTTTTCACAATGGGGTCTCAATCTCATTGGTATCATCAATCCTCATTCTTCACACCGTCATCATTCTATCATCACCATGACTGAATATTTGACCAAGTGGGTACAAGGGTACAATAAATTCCACTTACATCAACTAAAGCTAATCAGATTGTTAACTTTAACTATCACCATATCATTTTCCGCTTGGGTGTCCCTCATAAAATCACCACGGACAATGGAAATTCCTTCAAAAATAAAGATGTCAATAAGCTCTACGACTCATTCAATATCAATCTTAGCTTCTCCTCTCTTTATTATCCTCAAGCGAATAGCCAAGCCGAAGCAACTAATAAAACTCTTCAAAACATTCTTGCCAAGATTGTCAACAGATCAGGTTGTGATTGAAATCTTCATATCCCTTTCGCTCTTTGGTGATGAACCCCCATTTTTTTATGTTTAAACCATGTGAATCCCCATACTATTTTGATATCATATTGCACGATGTATAATGTTAAATGTTTATACTTAATGCTTTACTATGTTTTTGAAGGAATTATTGTGCATATGCTTGTTATTTCTTCCTCAAAAATGGCTTGAATTGATCTTTTTATAAGCATTAACAGTACCTTTGGAAAAGTATATGTTGAGTTATCACAAGAGTAAATTGCAATAGCACATGACTCAATTAGTGCACCAACATAGGACTCAATTAATGCATTGGCACAAGACTCACCTCTACATTAATATAGGACTCACAATACTACATTGAGCTCGTCCAGGTCATCAACTCTGAATTCCTTGAAATAAGGGATTTGCATAAGAAGATAAATAGCTCGAACTACTTGTGATACAACTAGCATCACAACAGCATGAACAGGAAACTTGAGCAATTACCTCAACCTACATTCATGTAGATTGTTAAGGTTCAATTACTCTAGTTGTTGGGAGATGTGATGCGGCCAACACCTAGAGATTCATTATCATTGCAATTCCCTACAATCAATTGAAGAACTAAATAATCTTCCAGCATTGATTGAATCCTTCAAAGGAGTCAATCATAGACCTCCTCTGTAGTTAGCAACATTAGTTTAAATCCAAACACATCAGAGACTACTCCTTCCATAATTATACTCCTTAAAATAAATAGTCATTTTTTTAGTCAACATTTAGTTTAGTAGATGTTAGTTATTGCGAATAAACTAGTTCTCTCCTAAAGGGACTAGGATTTCTCTAGTATAAACTAGCTAATGTATTTAGATTTATCGATTCGGTTCAGTTATTTGAGTCATTGTAAAAACATAGTCTTTCAATTGAATAAGATTGTGGATTCAGGGAAAAATGATGTTGTGTGAATTTCAGTATTAAACTTGATCGACCGGAAGCAGCAAGGGCCACTCCTACCCAACCAGAAGAGGGATTTACATTTATTTCATTTCTGCCATCTTTGATGCATATACCATTTCAATATTAAACGGTATTAATAATCTTTAGATCTTGTATTTAATATTATTTTCTTTCCATGTATTACATTTTATAATCACAGTTAGTCATCATTCGGCTAATTGTGTTATTAAGTACATTCTGGGAGAAATTCCTACTATTCCCTTTATTGTAAACATCCATGGACATCGTCGTGGATTGACATATATATTACCATTAAAGTACGAGTATCAACAATGCTCGTCACCTTTTGGTGCCATTTCTGGGGACTTCAAGGTGTTATCAAAGGTTAAAAGTGCTAGCTAGAAGTGTTGTCTTGTTGTCTAGTAAGTTTCCTTTCAGAAATTTTTTTTGCTTAACTCTTTCTTATGAAGTAAGAAGACCTTGTAGTGACAACAAGAATCCTCTATGCTTTTGAGTATGTGGAACACATACAATCAAGTTAAGTGTTGACGGTTAGGGAACTATCCTCAATATGATAGGATTTTATGTTTAGATCTAGAGACTATAGAGGTAGATTCATTAGAATAAATATTCAAAACCAGCCTGTGGAACAACTTGTTGACTAAAGAAGGATGGTTGATGAAGTAGAGAACCCCAATGGTCCAAAAATGGAAACCCTCTAGTTGGTAGAATGTTTACCTATCCCATACAACTCAATCCTAATGATCAAGATCTTCTGAAAAATATATCCCCCTTCATCCTACCAACCTTTCAAGGATTAGTTTCAGAAGACCTAGACCAATTCCTTTTCGAATTCAAGTTTTTATGCTAAACTTATGACTACACTTTTTATTCCCAAAAGCTCAAGTTATTTCCCTCACACTTTAAAAGACATGGCTATGAGATGGTGCATGGGCTTAACCCCTAACTCCATCCACAACTCGGAAAAGATGGAAAAGGTTTTCTTGGAAAACTTTCAGGATTACTGTAGAGTTAGGGATATGAAGGAAGAGATTTTTATAATTAAACAAAAGTAGGATGAAAGTGTAGAGGATTATCTGGATTGGTTCCTCTTCATTCACAAGAGGTGTGGTATTGGTTTGGATATTAATCTACTTAAAACGTTATTCCCTTAAGGATTGGATGAGGACACACAAGAAGCCTTCAATCTTATGGGAAAGGGAAACATGAATAAATTAGAAATCATTAACCTCTGTAGGATTTATTCCCGAACTCGCGTAAACTTTTGTAGACAGAAAGTAAAAATGGCCAGTGGTAATATATCCAAATTAAGAGAAGATATTGCAAATTTTAGAACAGACCTTTTTGTTCGACTCAATGCAACTATGGATAGGGAGAAAGCCAAGAATAGAGATCCTTTTTTCATCTACTTCCCAAGATGTAGAGACAAACATGGACTGAATGATTGTCCCTTAGACAAGACAGAAATTTTTCTTCTTTGTGAACTTAAGCATGCCACAGATCAATGTGGATTGCTTCCTTTACTGAAAAATTACATAAAACAAAACACTCAAGAAGAATCTGAGCTAAACTATATGGCTCAAAGGCAAGGGGGAAGTTTTTTAGTCCAACCAAAATCACTCCTACATCCCAAAATCAAAATGGGCCCCAAATCAATGGAATGCACCATGACCATATCCCCAATCTTGGATTCAAAAATCCCCACAAGAGTGGAGCCCACAATGGAATGCCCCACCAAATTATTATCGACAACCGTGGGCTCCACATCCCAACATTCCACCATTCCAATAGTTTAATCCTCAGTACCAACAGCAGTGGAATGTGCCTCAAGGATTTGGGCAATAGTATTATAATCAGAGAAGACCTCAAGGTCAAAAAGTCCTGTTGATTGGACCCACTAATGTTTCCCAACATGATCAACCTACCCATCCATAGATACATGCACAAACTATGGCAAATCCTAAAAATGTGAGGTAGAGCAACCCAATGTATACTGTGGAATCAGACAAAAATCCCACAATGAACTCAGTGGATTATAAGAATATCTTGTTGTGTTCAAGAAAGGTTACTGAAAAACCTTCCTCTTCAAAGATAGAAAAAATCCCTGAAGAAACATAAAAACGGGAAGAAACGCAGCCTATTTCTGTTAAAGAAACTCCTCAACCAAAAAATGGCATTCCCTTTCCATCTAGACTCTCTGAGAAACCAATTACCGCAGTTCCTGAAAAACTAGAGTCAAAATTAGTCTGAGGATTGAGGAAGTTGAGTATTGGCATTCCCATGTTGAAATCTCTTAAGAAAATCCCAGAATTAAATAAAACCATTAAAGAGCTTTTTTTAAGGCTCCATGTAGAAATAATAACCAACCCAAAACCACCATGTTGATGGGAAACTTGCTAGTATTCTAGAAGGGAATATTCCCCCTCCTAAATATAGAGACACTGGAAGTCCTATTGTAACAGTTTGCATAGGAGATATCCAGATTCTTAATGTCCTAATTGATCTAAGGGTTTTTATTAATGTTATGAAAATGGATACTTTGTCCACGTTATCACTTCCTGAACCTCGGTCCACATCCATGGTGTTGCAAATGGAAGACAAATATGTAAAAAAACCAAAGGTAATTATAGAAGATGTCATTATTACTATTGAATCCTAGCACTATTCGGTAGATTTTATGATAATAAAAACAAAGAACAGAAAAATTCAATACCCTATAATCCTACGATGCCCTTGGTTAGCCATAAATTCTACCCTTGTTGACTGTAGAACAAAGAATATGGTGATTACAAATGGTCGAGATTCAAAGAAATTATCAATTTACCCCATTGCAAAACCTTTTTCTATAGACAACAAGCAATGGTGTAAGGAAAATTCATATGATTCAGATGATATCATCTCTTCTCTATCCATGGTCATAATTCAAGAACACTCATATCAAATCTAATATGGTGACCATGAGCCTTGTGTTGGACACAGTATAAGTCTTGCACTTGAGTCTTGTGTTGGATTCAATTCGAGTCATGTGCTCGAGTCTTGTGTTGGATCTAATTCAAGTCCTGCGCTATAATTAATTAAAACAAGAGATGATTATATGGATGAAAACAACCAACCCATCATATGTTCCTTTGTACAAAATATAGATCTAATTGATTCCATCTTTCAAAACATTGTTTTTGTTCACAAGTTACTACCACACAGGTGTCCATTAAATACATTATTAAGAGCATATCATGTTGTAGATTTTTTTCATCTACGTACCAAATAACTACCTGTTCTCCAAGGAAAAACATTGATAACTAATAGTTGGCTAATTGATTAGGAGTAAAATACCCTATTTGAACTCTTATTCTCCCATCCCCAAGTTTTTGCTTGAGAATATAGTACAAGAAGGGTATTCATCCTGATATTTGTACACATCACATCTATATCATAGATTCCAGACCAATCAGGAAACATCAAGGAAGGATAAACCACACTTTAAGAGACATTGTGAAAGCTGAGATTGAGAAACTTTTGAATGTAGGATTCATTTATCCAATATAAAACAATGAATGGGTTTCTCCATTAGTCATAGTTCCTAAAAAATGGAAAATGGAGAATTTGTGTGGACTATAGGGAATTAAATAAAGCAACTCATAGAGACTATTTTCCATTACCTTTTATTGATCAAGTATTAGACAAATTATTTGGAAAAGGGTATTTTTCATTCCTTGATGGGTTCAGTGGGTACAACCAAATAACAATGGCACCTAAAGATCAAGACAAAACAAGTTTTACCTATCCCTGGGGAGCATGTGCTTACATGGTGTTACCCTTTGGTTTATGTAATTCTCCTGCCACTTTTCAAATGTTGGCAATATTTTCTAATCTCACTCATGATTGTGTGGAAATTTACATGGATGATTTCATAGTTTATGGAGCAACATTCCAAGAGGCTGATAACAATTTAGAAAAAGTTTTTTCTCGATGTGAAAAACATCAATTATCTCTTTTGTTAACAAATATCTAATGAATAAACCTTTAGTTCATGGAATGATGGTAAGGTGGTTGTTACTACTGCAAGACTTTAAAATTAAAATTGTTGACAAGCTAGGAAAATCCAATGTGGTAGCTGATTTTCTTTCAAGACTTACCACTTTAGAACAGGAGCAGGTCAATGATAATTTTCCATATGAGCATTTGTTTGCAATTTATACTACCTCTCCTTGGTATGCAGATATGGCTAATTACTTGGCTACAAGGAATTTTCCAACCTTTTTCACACAAAAGCAAAGAAAACAATTAATTAAACAGAGTGTGATGTATACATGGTTAAATGGAATTCTTTTCATATGTGAACCTGACCATGTTTTACGTAGGTGTGTGGCTGAGAATGAAGTATTTGACATACTTAGGGAATACCATGATGAACCATCCAAAGGGCATCATTCAGTTCAGAGGACCATTCACAAATTTCTAGGAGGCAGTTAATATTG
This sequence comes from Taxus chinensis, assembly GCA_019776745.2. Taxonomy (NCBI): domain Eukaryota; kingdom Viridiplantae; phylum Streptophyta; class Pinopsida; order Cupressales; family Taxaceae; genus Taxus; species Taxus chinensis. The sequence goes on along the minus strand of CM034153.1, from coordinate 211,918,280 downwards.
GCCTTCCTTGTTTAAGGATGTAAGAAAGTATGTATGGAAATGTGACCAATGCCAAAGGATGGAGAAACCGAAACTTATATCTGAAATGCCACTCCAACCCAAAGTTGTCTTGAAACCATTTGAGAAATGGGGATTGGATTTCATTGGACCAATTGACCCAACCTCTCAAGGGAAGGATTTTATTGTGGTTTGTACTGATTGTAACATTCCGCTAATTAACACTTTTTACTCGGCGTTTAATTATTTAGATAAATATCAATAATGGAAAATGTATGTATTTCAAATAATTAAATACCGCATAGTATGAGTATTAAATGCAGATTGATTATAATTGTGGAACTTCGTTGCCCAGTTCAGATGGCATCATTGTTATAATTATTTCTTGACTGTGGAAATTGTTTTTGAGATGTAGTATTTTGGCAAAAATCTCTTAGGCTTATAAGTTGGTTGAATGACATTATAACACTAATTTGTGGCTTATTTTAAAATCATTGTCATTAGAACATTGGGAGTAAATCGTTACACCCATTGAATCGATAAGTAATGTTTGATTCTATAATTTTGACTACAAAAAAATTGAATGCGGTGATTTAAAACCATGAAGGCGTGAGTATTCAATTTAGTTTTAGAGCTCATGATAGTAATGGCATTAAATACCATGGTGTGGTCTAAAGTTAAATATAATTTATCCACTTTAGTGGACATTCATGTGGGTGAGGGAGATTTAATTTAATAAATGAAAATCAAAGTCATATTTACAAAATCCCCACCCACGTTGAGATATGTGACTTAGGGTTTCTTGGGAAAGGAGAAGAAAATGGGAAAACTGAGAGTTTTGTGGAGTTTTGCATGTATTCGAATTTGAGAGAGAGCTCTAGATATGGGGAGGTTTTACCAGATTTTTCTCTACATATGGTTATTGAACTGATTTCATATTAATAACCCTATATTATTTGGGTGGAAGCCATTGAGGAAGTGTTGGTTTTTTTTTTAGAAGCTGGAGCTTAAGCACCAGAACAAATCGACTAGGGTTTCAGCTGTTTCTTGGAGGAAAATTAAACTATAGGAAATCGATTTTACCAGGAAAGGGTTATTCTATTGTTCTCCTAATTTTTCTTTGATAAAAGTATTAATATACCTTGTGGGTATTGCATACTTCTCTGGTTTTTGGAATATGATTTGTGGGTTTTCCATACTTCTCTAGTTTTTGGAAAATAATTGTTCAAATCATTCTCTGACCTTGAAATATTAATTCAAAATGATTTACTAATATGGGTTTTGTATTTGAATATGAAAATATCCTGATGAGGACTTTCCAATGGTATTTAATATTTATGTTTGATAAAATTATTAATATGTTTTGTGGGTTTTGCATACTTCTCTAGTTTTTGGAAGATAGTTGGTGAAACCCTCCTCTGAGCTTAAAATATTTGTATTAAAATGATTTGCAGTTGTGGGTTATGTAATGGAATGTGCAAATCAGCTATTGGGGGATTTCCATGGGGGATTTTCATTATTATTTCAATATAATTTTGTTGTCCGTGTTAGGTATTTTAAAATATTAGAGAACCAGTTGTTAAACTTGATACTTTAGAAAGAATGATTGTGGTTTGTTTGGTCTTTCCTTTATGAGATCTCACAATTAAAAAAAAGGTGAGATCTATTTCCTCACCCAATCTCAATTTGCTAAGTCTTGCATTTAGTTCATTAGCTCATATTGTATTGCTGATTTGAAAGACGTTCGACTATTCGGTTGTTAGTATTTTGTGAAACTCAACCGGGTATTTTTTTTCTTGGTATGAATATTCGTGGTTGTTATGGCTGGAACTTTTATAATAAGATGGTATGGATTATTTGATTTTCCATAGTAGATAAAGTAGGTTGTTTGTTTTCATTGTTTGAAGAGAATTTTGTTGAATATATTGTCTTCCAGTTGTATCATGCAAGGTCTGTGTATTAACTTGTTCTGTGAAAGGAAGAAACAGAAATTGCAGCCTTTTGTTTATATTATAGATGCAAATAATCCTTATGTAGGAATATTGTGGATTATGATATTAAAATAAAATGCAACGTTGAAACTCAGTTGGGTAAGGCTTTATTTTTATTGTTATTAGTTCTTTCATTTTCATTTATCCCGAGATCCTTTGACTCAGAGGGCTGGATCACTTGATCCATGCCTTTTTATTTGAAGTTTTTGTTTCATTATGTGATTTTTTTTAGTTTTAATCATTCTGGAAATTTTTAAAAGTGGAAAATACAAGGGAAAAATCTGGCAAAATTTATCCAGAAATCTATACTTAGTCATTTTTATGGACATAAAATAAATGGTTGACCTTCTTGGTACGTGAATTAAACTACATTGAGGTTGGATACAAATATATTTAATTCCTTGAATGTCTTAGCTTTATTCATTTTTTGGAGTGGTGTTGTGTGTGCAAAGATGGTGGATCCGACATAGTTCGGGATCCAGAATCCCCCGCCCATCACGTGACTTGCAATTGAGGAAGCGGGAGGAAGGAATGCAAAGCAGTCCTTCGGGAACACTTCACATATATTTAATACGCCTCTTCCATCGCCAGATACAGATTGACAGTAGATTCATGTTCCCTAACTGTTGCGGATGCACTATCCTTGAAATGAATTTAATTAAGTTAGTATGAAGATTAATCTTCTTATTTATTAAAAACTTAGTATGGCATGTATTTTGACTTCCTGCCGGTTCTTTGAACTGACACCCCAAACAAAACAGTGTCGCAGGTTTAGTAAAGTTGATTGGATCATCTCACTTCGGCTGTGGAGATCGGCGTTGTATGGATGTTTTATTTATGGATATTTGATCCTTATATAGTTGTACTTATGAATAATTTTAATTGCCTTGGGAAAATTTTATTTGTAATAGTTCTTAAGCAGACGATATTTGTTACATATTAATGAATGGGCTGATCTATTCATGTGTAAACATTTGTCGAACAAGAGCTTTGGGAAAATGAACGATCTAATGGATAAAGTTAAGGAATCATATAATTAAGTATCCTTCACTTTAAATGTATATTGTTATGATACTATAGGTACTCTCCTACCTAGAATCTTACTAAGATGGAAAAAGAATTAAATTCAGAAAGTGGAATGTATGCAATTTGAGTTACATAACTATAAATATGAAAGAAAAATATCAGATGTAATTTTATCACATTTAAGGACTTATTGTACTACATACTACTCCTAATGAATGTATAGGATTAGGGATAAGTTTCTAAGTTGCGCTTAATTTTAGGTGACTTTCCAATTCCTTAATGGGTTAAATTTTGGAAGAATTAAGGTCCATCTAGCATGCATAAAATTGAGTTAAAATGGAGTAACTAGTGAATCCATAACTAAATCTGATCTTGAGATATAATTTAATTAGCCATAACTTCATTACGAGTTTAATAAATGAATGAGATCTAGCCAATGAATTGCATGAATATAGCATGCCCAAGCATTCTTCTCTATTTTGACTTCTATCTAATTTAAGGGTATAATGGTTTACTATGTAAGGGATATAATAGTCATATGCAAGGAAATTATTTTTAATCCATTTTAAGACTTATGGAAACTAAACTTGTTACTCTTATCATCTACTTAAATGGGAATTATAAATATTCCTTGGCAACTTATCGTATTAAACATAAAGTGATAAGTAACTAATCCATAGAGGAATTAAGCCTAGTCAATCCTGGTTGAAGAAACCTTAAATAGTAACATGATAAACTTATCCATAAAAGATAGTCCTACTTAAAAGGCATGAGATCTTATAAATGAACAGGTATTACCTAGCTTTAAACCAACAAAGGGATATGAGTGCAGTCCTATAAATGAAAATATTACCTCGAATAAGAGGATATAGAATCTCTAAAAAACTATGGCTGACTAAATGAGATTAGTAGGACCTAATGGAAACCTTGACTAAGGTATTAATACAATATTTTCTATTATAATGCCTGGAACGAATGAATGGGGCAACGAGGTGATAATCACTTTGTGGCCTTATCATTCTATCCTAGGTAATTAAACGCATGAACTATAATTCATTAAGTTAATGGACTAATTGTAATAAATCTAGATAACTTTGATGAGACGTTTGTGAGGTGATGGTAAGACAAGTTTAGACGGATTGTGCACTCGTCTATACTAAGCATACATAGTACAGCTTAAAAACTTTGGCCAAAGTAATGTGTTTGTTTGGTACATTGTCTAATCACCGTGATTCCTCAAATCCCGAAGTGTAGAATATAGGATGGAGTTTACTAAGTGAAACTCTAGGTAGACATTGGAGGATCAGTCACATGTTCTCACTACCATAGAGTGGTAAAACCAAACGAGGCTAAGAATGAACATTCTAACGAATGTTAAGGGTGATCGTGGAGATTAGGGATATATTAACCCTTACAGCTACACAAGGTCTATCACAATGTTATAGGATGGATTAATTAATTATGACATGTTGCATGAGCTAGCCTTATCTAATTGTCTGATTTAATTATGCAGGGGAATGTCTATTTACTATTAAGATAATAAGACTTGTTGCATTAACTAGATGAAGCTAGTAATATGATTTTTAATGCAGAGGAATGTCTATATTCTATTAAATAAAACAAAATAAAAAATCTACTAAATTGGGTATTGAAATTCAAGGTTGTTACACTGATTATGTCATCAAATGGGTTGATGTGCAGGCACTGCATTATGCAAGAGATAAGAAGGTTGTAGATTTCTTATATGAGCATATCTTTTAGATATTTCCTGCATCGAGGTCAATTGTGTCAGATCAAGGACCACAATTCATATCATGAGTAATCAGTTCTTTTCTTGAAACATACCAGCTAGGAAGCACAAGAAGTCATCCCCTTACCATCCATAGTCTAACAGCCAAGTAGAAGTTACTAATAAATAATTGGAGAACATACTAACAAAGACATGAGATATCTCAAGGAAAAAGTGGATTCAAAATTTACCTGAATTAGTATGGGCCTATAACACTACCTGGAAAAAACCACAGGGTTTACTCCCTATGCATTGGTTTATGGGAAGAAGCCAATTCTCCCTATATAATTTGAGATTCATACTTTGAGAATAGCTGAAGTGGGCATTGAATTATCAGGGGCACAAAAAACAAGGATTGTTCAATTAAACGAATTGGATAAAATGAGACTTCATGCATTAAATCATACTTAAATCATCCAACATCAGAGGAAAATTTGGCATGATAAACAAATAAAGCCAAGGAAATTTCAAGAAGGGGACTGGGCTCTACTATTTGATTCAAAGTACAAGGACTTTAAAGGGAAGCTACAAATGAGATGGATGGGCCCATATCAAAGTGCACAAGTATGTGACAATGACATTGTTCAACTAATTCCAATAGATAGAGAGAATAAGGTAATGTTGGTTAATGGGCACAAATTGTGGTTGTACCATAAACCAACATTCAGAGAAGAGTTTCATACAAAGCTTCAAGAATATGCAGCTCTAAATTGTGTGGACAAAGTCTCTTTGTCTAGAACAACTCAGAATTGGGCTATCTTCTATCAAGGAATAAAGAGGAGATGGCTAAAAACTAGAAATGGTGGTCATCATCCTCTGAGACATTGGCTGAAAACTAGAGATGGCAGCCATTGCTTACAAAAAAAAATTGGAAAAAAATATATAATAAAACTCAAGTGACCGAAAACCAGAAATGGCAAGTCACCACCTATGAATACGACATGCAATAAAAGGACCATGTGTGGATGGAGCATTAAAATAGTATGGAAATGGTGGCAAGGATGTGATAAGTTCATTTAACGAGGTATGCACAATTAATTCACTTCTTGAATATCAGAAAGTTTTAAATTGTGAGTTGTTAATTATTATTATTGTGCAAATTGATTATCTCTCCCATTTCCAATAACTCCGCACACTTTGAAAATCCCAACCAAATCAATAACTCTCCTCCATAACAAACTCCACACGCACCCAATCAATGTCATCGTCACTTTGGGAGTCCACACCTTTCCCAATTCAATTATATTTATTTCAAACCAGTTTTGGTCCATTGTTACTTTCCAAATTTAGCCCTCTCACTCATGCACCACCATTCACTCTTATGATTACCCACATCCCTACAAACCCTACATTTCTATTCCTGTGCCCCTTTTTATTGTTCACTACTTGTTCAAACTCATTTATGGGGCCTTGATTGAGACATGAACCAACAAATTCTACGGAACTCTTGGCCGATGCAAAGTCGGTCGAAATCTTTGAAGAATCAGGATGGCTGAACTTTCTGCTGGGTTATGAGGAATTTAATATAGTAATGACTGAGGAATTCACTATAAATATGGAGGAAGGACACTCTATAGTTCAAGGTAAGAAAATTCCCTTTACTCCAACTATTATCAGTCATCTTTCAGGAATACCTCGACAAGGGTTAGTACAGTTAGTGACAGAACAATGTATGCTAAAATAATTAAAATATTTTCAGTTGGAAAGAAGGAGAAGCTAGAATTAGTCATAGACAATAAGGGTAAAGCTAAAGGAATCAAGATAATAACCCTTCTTGAACCTTGGGTAGAAGTGGCCAAATGGTTGATCAAGTACTTTACATGCAAAGGGAAATATGAAATTGTGTTGGGTCTTGTGTTAAGAATGTTAATACACCTCTGACATGGTCAAAATAAACCCCAGTATAAGATCAATTTACCTCAATTTTTATATGATTCTATTTTTCTGCTACAGAAAAATTTCTTTGGGGTGCCTCATATTTAAAGTTCCAAGGTTTAATTCATCGGATTAGCGAGCATCAATTTGTTAAAAAGATACATGGAGTTAAGAAATGGCTGAATTTTCAAAAGCAATGTTCCTTAAATCCTAAGGTAGTTTTGGAGCAAGCACCCTCAACCTCTGAGAGACCTAAAAGTGCCTCAAGACTTCTAGACCTACACCTGCCTTGCATGAAACACCAATTGAAAATCCTCCTTCCTAGGAAGAAAAAGAGGCAACCACAATAATGCAAACCCTGGTAAAAACCCCACATGTGTCTCATCAAAAATCAGTGTCACCGTAAGTTCTTGATACAGAAAAATAAATTGTACATGCCATAGCCACAGCTGAAGAGTCACCTATTAAAGACAAAGGGAAGGCACCTATGGTAGAGGGAGAACCTAGTTCTCCCCCTGATTATGATAAAATTATTCCCCAAGTTTTGTCTTTTTCCAAAATCTAGTTTGAGCTACAATTGGCTCAAGAAAGAATCACCCATCTTCAGTTACTTCTTGAGGCCAAAGAAGCCAGTTTCTCCTAGTTGGAAACTGCTAAAAAATCAAGAAATTCAACAATTGCAACAGACTGTAGCACAACATGAAGAGGCCCCTCTTTAGCTACAGAAAGTCTTGGAAGAGAGGGAATAACAAATACAATCCCTCCAATCTAGAACAGAGGAACTTATCACAAATCTTACAGTCTTGCAAGAAAATAAGGAAGACCAGAACCTGTGACCATGGAATAACATGCCACTCAAACTGACTTTATCTTTCCCCAAATTGTTGTTTTAAAGGGAATGGTCAAGTGGATGGATGAATGCTACAGGCTCAGGGAAGTTTCTGAGGAAAACAAGAATTTGAAAGAGGAAAACAAATTGCTAAAAGAAAATGTGGTTATTGTCAATCATCTATATGACCAAGTTCTATCTTGTAGACCTCCTTAAAAAAAATATGAATTGTTTCTAAAAGAGCGATTTTTCAAATGGAAAATATCTACGACTCATGTCATGCAAGACATCAAATTCTATGATGATAAATAGTTTGTGGTTGCATATACAATAGGGAATGATATTGAGAAAAAAATGTTGTGTGAATTCTATGTGCACAAATTTCTTCTCCCTCAGAAAATTGAAATTATGATAAATTTTTATGTGGGAGAGGTACAATTAAGAGCATTCATTTCTACTCTCAGGAACCAAGGGGAATGGAGGGACCAGAGGGCCACATTTGTGCAATAAAACTCTACAATAGGCCTCTTAATAAGGCATGATTTACCTGCCCCAATTCCATTCTTTAACAGGTTTGGTCACAGGTATATTGCCTACGTAGTGGATAGATACACAGATATTCTTAAAACTTGTGTCAAAAAAATTAGAGAGTAGGTAAACCCAACATTCAATGTAAACTTCCTCTTCTGTCAGGTAATATATCAACTTCTTACAGAACCGTACAAGAAAAATGAGGTGATTTCCCAAACCAACCTCCACTAGTCACCTAAGAGGGCCAAGGACCTCTGCAAAATTATTCTCGAACTTGCAGGAGAAATGAATAGCAATGTGATATTGACCTTCATTGGTGATTGCTCCAGTACCACGATGGGATTCTACAGATGATTAGCCACATGGAAATTATAACACTTGGAGACAAAATATAATTGATTACTTTGGGTTCTGTAATACTTCATTGGATGAAACTTGGAAAATATTTGCCAATGAATATAATTGTTCAAGGATTGTGGAACAATTGAACAATAAGTAGCAGAAGGACCTGCTAAACCTTCAGTTCGGGGGACTGATGAACCCCCATTTTTTATGTTTAAACCATATTACATGATGTATAATGTTAACTACTTATACTTAATGCTTTATTGTGTTTTTGAAGGAATTATTGTGCATACGCTTGTTATTTTTATCTTGTTATTTCTTTCTCAAAAATGGCTTAAATTGATCTTTTTATAAGCATTAACAGTACCTTTGGAAAATTATATGTTGAGTTATCACAGGAGTAAATTGCAATAGCGCAAGACTCAATTAATGAATCAGTGCAAAACTCAATTAATGCATTGGAGCAGGACTCGCCTCCGCATTAATATAGGACTCACACTATAACATCGAGCTCGTCTAGGTCATCAACTCTGAATTCCTTGAAATAAGGGATTTGCACAAGAAGATAAATAGCTCAGACTACTAGTGATACAACTGACAACACAACAACATGAACAAAAAAATGTGTTCCATTACCTCAACCTACATTCATGCATATTTTTGAGGTTCAATCCAATTCAGTTGCCGGGAGATGTGATGCGGCCAACACCTAGAGATTTATTATCACAGCAATTCCCTACAATCAATCGAATATCTGAATAATATTCCAGCACTGATTGACTTCTTTACAGGATTCAATCACGAACCTCCTCTACAGTTAGCGAGATTAATTCAAATCCAAACACCTCAGAGACTACTCCTTCCATAATTGTCCTCCTTAAAATATATAGTCATTGTTTTAGTCAACATGCAGTTTAGTAGATGTTAGCTATTGCGAATAAACTAGCTTTCTCCTAGAGGGACTAGGATTGCTCTAGTATAAAAGAGATAATGTATTTAGATTTATCGGTTCGGTTTATTTATTTGATTCATTGTAAAAGCATACTCTTTCAATTGAATAAGATTACGGATTCAAGAGAAATTTTGGTCGTGTGAATTTCAGTTTTAATCATGATCAATGGGAAGGAGAAAGGGCCACTCCTACCTAAGGAGAAGGGGGATTTACATTTATTTCCTTTCTGTCATCTTTGATGCATTTACCATTTCAACATTAAATTGTATTAAAAACCTTTAGATCTTGTCTTTAATATTCTTTTATTTCCATGCATTACATTTTATAATCACAGTTAGTCATTATTCAGTTAATTTTGTTATTAAGTATGTGCTAAGAGAAATTCCTATTATTCCCTTTATTACAAACATCAATGGACACCACCCTGGATTGACAGATATATTATCATTAAAGTATGAGTATAAATAACACTTGTCATTTGGGCTTACCGGACTAGCATCCATACCTCGATGGGCGCTACCCCCTTCTCTCTTGTATATGGCTTTGAAGTCGTTCTTCCCCTCGAAGTTAAAATTCCATCAGTGTGTGTGTCTCTTCACGACTTTACTTATGATGAAGATTATCACCAACAGCATCTACCATAGCTCGAATTGTTAGATGAACGTCACCTTATCGCTCTTTAATATCACCAAGTCTATCAAGAATGCATCAAACGTGCTTACAACAAACATCTCAAGGAACGTGAATTTAACATTGGTGACCTTTTCCTTAAATAAAATCAAAACATCACTACTCTAGAAAGGATCCAACGTGGAAAGTTTTTTCCCAACTGGATTGGACCTTACATTATCACACATAAGTACGGGTTTGGGGCCTATCCGTCCATAATTATCCATTTCCATTACTCCTTGTAATGATCTGGAATTATGTGGTCTACTGTCACTTTCCTCGTTAGAACCTTGAATATGGGCACCACGGCTCTGCTCATAGCATATTCCTTATGGATAGGTTCTTCCTTTTGGTGAGAGCTTCACAATCATTACATCTGTCATCCTCTTATTTACCTATTGGAAACACGCTAAGGGTCCATAGGTGTCACTTGTGCATTCATTGTTCCCTCTTAAGTGGTTTACTTGACTATCTCCAGCTCTTCCCCATGTCAAAATTCTATGGATGTTCCTTATCAAAAGTCGAAAGTAAACAAACTGATCCCTTGAAGTATAGTTGTTCATGAAAGCATAAAAATTCAAAAGGTAGGCTGATCCCTTGAAGGACAGCTATCATACATATATTATCCCGGCCATTTGTTAAAAAAAAATCACAAAGTAGACCACTCCCTCGAAGGATGGCCTCTCCCTATATATAATAGCAGTTAAGGCTTCGCGCATTGATCAACCTTCTATCTTCTAAAGAAAAAGCATAAAAATCCAAAGAAAGCTTTCTGCATCGATCAGTTTTCTCATCCATAGCAAACTTCCCACATTGATTAGTTTGCATTTCCCCTCACCTAGACCTAGGGAACCCCACCTATGGAGAACATATTTTCCTGTGTACAAGTCACATTTACACTTCTTTTTTGTGCCTACTTTAGGTTCATAAGACCTTCCTGCACCTTCTCTACATGATCCTTGAAATAACTAACTATCGTTGGTTATGTGTTAACACTTGTTATTAGTTGCAAGTTTTTTGCCTTGAGTGACACCCTTTCTTATTTACCCCAAATCTGGTTTGAAGCATTGTTTCCTCGTACGATCCTTGCTACGATTATGTGTCGATTCTCTCGTTACGGTCACCATTTATCAAGGTCACATCCTTGCATATCTTACTAATGCATCATACTTTTTTTATGCCCCATGTCTATGCTCTCATGCATATTACAGTCTAGTCATCTTGATCTTCTATATCATGATGCATCATGTTATATGCTATATTGAAATTAAGATGCTTTCGTCACGTGATTATTTTCCTGCATGATCAAAAAATTACTTTACACCCCATCCATTTACCTGTACTAATACATTCTTCAGTTTGGGAGTCCTACTTGATCACCGTTACAGTTTGTGAATCCTACTTGAAGATTTTTCTCAAGAAGAATTCATTATCCTGCAAATCCTCATCCCCCACCATGGTCAACATTTTTTTGATCCATTAGCCCTCTCTCCTCATTTCTACTCATCCGGCATGTAATGTCCCCTTTTCCCAATCGAAGACCTTTGGCCTATTTTTTCAAACCAACGGCCAAAGGAAAAATATAAGGGTGACTTAAGTCACATTAAATTATTATAAAGTCCTATAAAAAAATAAAATAAAATTATTAAAGCACCTATATTAATTTATTTGGCTTAATATAAATAAATAAAGATCCTTGTGGTCAATTCGAGGGGCAAATATCATTGTGAAAGGGTTATTATATTTTATTCTTGGGCCAAAGAGGAATAATGAAGTTGGGAAGGATAAAATATTATTTGTGTCTTGTATTACTCCTATGGAAAATGTCATTTGGAAGTCCAAAGGTCACTTTCATGGGAAGTCCAAAGGTCACTTCCATTTAGAAGTCCAAAGGTCACTTTCATTGGAAGTCTAAAGGTCACTTTCATTTGGAAGTCCAAATGTCACTTTCATTGGAAGTCCAAAGGTCACTTTAGGTCCCATTTCCTATATAAAGAAGAGATCGACCTATGTAGAGGCATCCCTGATTTTTGATATGATATTTTCTCTTACATGTGAGTTTTGAGCTTGTGCAAATAATCCAAGGATGAAACCCCTTAGGATTATATCTCGTGCAAACGAAAACCCCAAGAGTATTGTGAGAGATTTCCACTAAGGATTTCTCATTGATTTAATCATATTTTCAGTCATATCCAGCAATGTGGATTGAAGAAAAAATTTCAGCAGCAGTTAGCATATTTGTCAATATGGGGTGACTCATCTTTTGGTCATTTTGATGTGTTTGAAAGACATTCCAGGTCTGCAATTTGTTGCTATCTATTGTACTCATTTTTAGTGATCAAAAGCAAGTGCTTTCAGAATTTTTGGAAGGTGTTATATTGTTGTTTTTCAGTCCTCTTTAGCTGCATATTTTTGATAAATTTTTCATCTTGTTTGCTCCCAAAATATTTAGTATTTTATCTTTGTATGATTGGTAAAATTCAGGATCAACTGTGGGTAAAAAAGGATACAATTTCAATGAAGATTTGTTGGCCTTTAATCATAAACCCAATCGTATTTTCTAAAGAAGATTTCAGATTTGTTTTATGCCTTAAAGCTGCAGATTTTGGTCTTGAAAAATATCTATTTCAGTTTGGAAATAAAGAGCTAAGAAATAGAACTGGTTTATGTGGATTTCCTAATAAACCCTAGTCATTTTTTTCCCATTTCTTATTCATATCTGCATAATACATATCCGGTATCTTGTCTATTAGTGACCTTTGGACTTCCAACGAAAGTGACATTTGGACTTCTAAATGAAAGTGACCTTTGGACTTCCAAATGGAAGTGACCTTTGGACTTCCCATGAAAATGACCTTTGGAATTCTAAATGGCATTTTCCATAGGAGGAATACAAGACATAAATAATATTGTATCCTTCCCAACTTCATTATTCCTCTTTGGCCCAAGATTAAAATATAATAACCCCTTCACAATGATATTTGCCCCTCATATTGACCATAGGGATTATTATTTATTTTTATTAAGCCAAATAAATTAATAGAAGTGTTTTAATAATTTTGTTTTCCTTTTTTATAGCACTTTATAATAATTTATTATGACTCAAGTCACCCTTTTATTTTTTCTTTGGCTGTCAGATTGACAAAATAGGCCAAAGGTCTTCAATTGGGAAAAGGGGACATTATAGTCCTCCCTTCCCAAAAATTGCTTGCCCTCAAGCAATTTTGATCTCGTTTTGTCCAAGTGTCATGCCCAAGAAACAAAACATGTTGAAATGTTCCACAATCCTAGCTCTTGTACATGTCAAATGAAGCAAATCTTGCCACAAAATATAGATCTCCTGATGCTCATAAAGATGAGTATGGACCAAAGGTTCAACATACTCTATAATGTAAACTCCACTCTCTAATTTGTCATGCTTCTCACGAGGGAAAGAGATCAACAAATTAGATATATCATCATTCACTGCATAGCTTGGAGTATCATCATTCTCTAACTCCATGATAACTTGGCTTCGCTACATCAAATTCTGAGCATTTTGGTTCATGATGGTTTGAATGTCATCATGATAAAAGTGATGTAACAGCAAAGATGATGTACCTCTTACCACTCAATCTACATTATGTGAAGTCTGCTCCTCTTGCATTGAGTTTTCTATACTCTAATGCCTATCAAAAGTTGATGTAAATCCAGCAAAAGTGGAAAGTGACATGGAATTCCAAGTACGACAGCTATTAATTCCTTACAAATCAACTAAGATGAAGTCACCAATAAAAAAATAAAGAGCTACCATATCATATTAAATCAGTGACATAACCAAAGATGATTTATGGTTGTCTTCCACACCCATCAAAGACAACTCATGAGTGGTTGGTCCACTACGAATGTCATCCACAAAATCAACTCCATGAAGGACATTATCATCAAATAAAAATTTTGAATTATCCTTGTGTGAAGGATCCAATGAATCCATATCATTGCTACCCAAAACACTAACATGTTCTATGTTAACCTCTAAAGTAGAAGCTTCAAGTGGCACCTCTTGCAAGGATGATGTAAATAAATCATCAACATGTCTATCAAATTCATGACATAAATCTTTGCATACCTCATTGGAACTTGAAGACACCAAAGCACTCTCATGAAGATTTGTATTATTCATCTATGAAGATTCACTATTCCTTCCATGCATAAACAATTTTGAAGCTATAGTGTGATATGCCTTCCTCTCACGGTGATGGGAATCCCTCACACTACCAACCTCTGTAGGTGACCTGTTGTGTCTCCTGTGACTATTGGCCATTGATATAAACCTATCCCTCTCGTCATTTTTGTCTCTTGGCCTACCCACATTCATCCTCTGCATCATATGTTGCATGGTCTGTATCATTCGTTGCTAGGTAGTAATCATAGTCTTGAGAAGCTCACGATCTGGGTCTATCATTCCTCTAAGAAGATCTTTGCTCGGATCCTATGGAGAGATTTTATGTCTAAGTCTCATGATTCAGCTCTATCACCAACCTCTCGCAGCTGCATCAAATCAAAAACCGTCTAGGTGGGAGGAACATTGCTCTAATACCACTAAAATATCCCCAATAGATCGTTTGCCCAAATATGAATTTTTCCTACTTCACCAAAATAATGAAATATACTTTTAACATCTAGGGCAAATAAACTACGGCAAATTGGAATAATTTATGCAAAATGCAACTAGGGTTTTGTATGCAAGCACACCCAAATCAACCCACAATAATTATTTTTCACTCTCAAACCCTTGAAACAAACCCAGAGAATGTATGGAAATAATCCTAGGGAAAATCATAATTATTTTAGGGCAGGTCAACTAGGGTTTGATGGAAAAATACACATAAATGGATTCCAAAAAATTATTTCTTTATCAAAAATGATTGCTACTAATTTTAGGAGTTCAAACATACAAAAATCTGAATTTATTTACATCATAAATGCTCAGAAACTAGATCTGAAATATGGTTTAAAAATCTGGTAAAGAAACCCTCTAAAAAATTATAAAATTACTTTACTTCACTTCACAAAAACCTGTAGATGATTTGACAATAGAAATCAGATTTAAAAACCTCATAGAACATGCCAAAACAGTCCCAAACTAGGTCGATCCAATAGAAGAAAAATTGCTGCAATTTATTCTCCAAAATACCCTCAAAAGACACTTGTGGAAATGACTGAAAATCATATTACAATCAATGAGAAATCTTGAGTGGAAATATCTCACAATACTCTTGAGTTTTTCTTCTGCAAGAGATATAATCCTAAGGGGTTTTATCCTTGGATTATTTACACAAGCTCAGAGTTCACATGCAAGAGAAAATATCATATCAAAAATTTGGAATGCCTCTACATACGTCGACCTCTTCTTTATATAGGAAATGGGACCCAAAGTGACCTTTGGACTTCCAAATGAAAGTGACCTATGGACTTCTAAATGGAATTGACCTTTGGACTTCCAAATGGAAGTGACCTTTGGACTTCCCATGAAAGTGATCTTTGGACTTCCAAATGGCATTTTCCATAGGAGGAATAAAAGACAAATAATATTTTATCCTTCCCAACTTCATTATTCCTCTTTGGCCCAAGAATAAAATATAATAACCCCTTCACAACGATATTTTCCCCTCTTATGGACCATAGGGATTGTTATTTATTTTTATCAAGCCAAATAAATTAATATAAGTGCTTTAATAATTTTATTTTATTTTTTATAGCACTTTATAATAATTTATTGTGACTTAAGTCACCCTTATATTTTTCCTTTGGCCATCGGGTTGACAAAATAGGTCAAAGGTCTTCGATTGGGAAAAGGGGTTATTATAAATCCTCCACCCTATTTTTCCCTCCCCTCAGCATCATTATCTACTTTCACAAACCATTCTTGTCTTCCACCCTCCATTAACCATCACTGTCAGTTTGGTGATCTTACTTAATCACTCCTGCGACATGGCAATCTTACTTAATAGTTCTTCTTAAGGAATATTTGTCAATTTGTATTCCCCCATAATCATACATCCTCACCCTTCCCTTTTTCTCAGCATCCCCCATCATCACATCCTCTCACCCCCTCTTTCATTCTCACAAATGTCACCTTATGTTTTCCCACTCGTCATCTCCATCATTCTTTTCTTGAAAATGTTACTTAATCACTTCCACCACCTTACTATCATACTTTAGGGCTTCCCTTAAGATAGACTTATCGTTATGCACTTCGCCCTCTACCAACTCATCATTCCTTTTGTTGACCGTTCCTTCCTCCTGGTCTCCCCTACCAACCAACTTTTTATCCTACCATTATCCTTTCTCATCCTATCATATCACAGAGTGCATCTATCATCTTCAGTTTACCACCACGTTACTTTCCCCTATTTTCCCCTACTTATTATATCATCCTTCATATCGCTTTCTGTTATTATTTTCATGTCCTTTTTATTCATTTTCACCTCATTCATCCTCATCCTCTGCATCCTCTCCTCGCCTCCATCTTGTCACAAATCATCATTCCTCCTTTATTTATTTTGTCCACTCCATCTTCTCGAGTTCTTCCACATATCCACTCTCATATCTAATCACCACTGTTGTTAGTGCATGTCCCTTGGAAACTTGACATACTTTGAATCTTGAAACATACTTTACCATATCTCTAATAATTATTTTTGGTCAACCCCTAAAAATCACTTCGTCATTAACCAAAAATGGTACTAACTAAACTTAATAGTGCTAGGATAGTTAATCTAAGCTATGAACAGTTGTACTAAAGTAAATAAATGCAGTAAAATATGAATGTAAATGAGTCTAAACAACTATGTAAAAGGAAATGCTAACCCTAATATGCAAGAGAGAATGAGAAAATAACTCAGCTAATAACATATGCCTATCAGAGGGTGTAGCAAAGGTGATTAGAAAAATCATGAGTAGGAACGATTGTGTAGGAGTCCCGAAAACTACGTATCTAGAGGATCTAGTTGGACTGGGGCACCTATAAGAGGATTGGGGTGCCCACGGGCACTTTGGTATGAATTTTGGGCACCTTGGTCTATGCAGGATCTCAGAAATAGATTTTTACAGGGTTGGAAGGTGGTCTAAAACCCTCGTTGTGTATCGCATCAACTTTGTTGTCCTACGTTGAATGTCACAAATAATCCAAGATGAATAAAAGACCTGCAAGACCCTAAAACAAGCATTAAACCCTAAAAAAAAAATTCAAATGAAGGGGTCAAACTATCCTCAATGGCCACAATGGTGGACTTACTAATTGAGCAATGCACTACATCTCAGACCCGATGTAGTTTTATGTGCAAGTGTGTGTGAACATGCCTTAGGTTGCTCTTGTGCCAGTCACACTTTGTGAAGTAGCGAGTAATAACTATGTGTATAAAATGTAATAGAATGTGTGCATGGAATAGAATAGAATCCCTCCCCCTATGAAGTGTGATGTAAATGTCCTAGCCTTGTGCCTTGATGATGGAGCTATGTGGATGCAAGTGATCTCCAATGCAATAAATGGATGCAACTCTAGATGGAGTGATAGTAGTAAGTGATGCTAGGTCCCTCATTATGGTCTCATAAAATTATATTTATAGGGTTCTCTTGATATAATTTCGTAATTAATCCTGAAAAGGTTTACCAGAAGAAAGATAAAGATTCCAAATGGCTAGAAAGAGCCCAAAAAGTGGTGGGAAAGATCAAGAAGGATTGGGATGCCCCAGGTGGGACTAGGGCTCCCATAAGCACCCTAGTACTGGCATCGGCAACTTGGTTGAGGCTAAAATAGTGGTAAATGACCAAAATCGACTCGGCATGTGGACAAGAATAGGTGGTAATGGTGAAATAAAATAAAATAAGATGGCCAAAATATTGGGGTTAATTAGTAATTTCTTCACTCAAGAACCTTCTAAATAGTAGTATGAAACCAAGATAAATAAATGTCTAAAGTGCATGATTTTGTGACTACATTTTACCCCCACTTTATGTTGGTGAGTGGAAATCTTAGTAACATAAAGTAGATATAGATGCATACTTGATGTCCATGAAGAGTGTAGTACAAATATGTCAAAGGACTAGACAAGAGTTTGGAATGACAAAAAAATATGGAGGAGCATGGAAACTAAAGATGAAAAATGTGCGAAGAAAAAGTGATGAGAGTGAACCTAGGGCAGAACGTGTGTGTAGTTGTTGCGGTGTGTAATGTACCTACATGGTTAGTAAAGTGTGTGTTGTCGAAAAGTGAACTTTGTTGTTAACATTGTTGTTATTGTTGCCCCCAATTTGACTGTTTGTTTCTCATACGACCTGACCTGCAAGGAGAAAATGATCAAGTAGTCAAATATATATGTATATGAGTGTAAAAATTCTATATAAAATATGCATGTAAATGAACAGCATGTAAATGTAAAATACACAAATGTAAATGGAACATGTGCACCTGATCCATGTTGATACAAAGGGTGTAGAAGGTTATCATATATTTCCAGGGTTTTTTGGGTGATCTCACGCCATAGGCCAAAGAAGTGTAGGGAGGAAATGTTATGTGTCCTCTAAGCTCTAATTGCTTCCCTTAATATGTGTGAGATCTTTGTACTATCCTAGTTTTTTGGGTGATCTAATGCCTGTGTTAGAATAACTATAGGAAGGAAATACTTTGTGGCATCCCACCTTTAATTGCTCCTCCAAATGCTAAGGACACAATGTCCTGTAAAAGTCGTCTTGTACGGAGTTCGTAGACTATTCTGAGCTCACTTGTTTTATGTAAACCCAAATAGTAGTGTTGTATAGACTGCAGAAACCCCAAATTATGCCCCCCTCTTTAAGTGTACACGTGACGTCATTGATAGGAGAATGTAGCCCCAAAAGAGGATTAACCACATGAACTTTCTGTCCTATAGGGGGAAGGGAATGCACTTGGTAGAAACCAAGGCATGCATAAATAAGGATGAATATCCAACACAATTGTTATTATAAAAAGCATGCATGTAAGAAGGCAAATTTCAAATACACAAATAATGTAAAACCAACCAAGCATAATAGTGTAAACACGCAAGAAAGAAAGTAAACCACACAAATCAATTCACAAAATTGGGATATCACTCACAATTTCACAATAAATACAAGACCATCTTGTCCACAAATAACAATTAAGTGTGCACACAAAGCATAAGGAAAATCCTGCATACAAGAAGCAAACAATTGTAGACAACTAAAGACAAATAGACAAGAAGTGGTCATGGAATCATGTAATCCTATAAAACATGTTTTACACATGGAACACTTGTTAACATGTTAGAGAAATAACCAATATGTCAAAGCATGAATAACCAATTCATTTAAAGTGCTAAGTACAAAATGAAACAATAGCACCTGAAATAAATGAATTTGGATGCCCCCATCCACCAATATATGAAGGGTAGAAGGTGAGCATCCATGTTATGTGAAAGAGACATATATATCCTATTATAATACACAAAGGTGTGAACGTGCATGTTTGGATGTTATAGATAATTACATATAAGAAATAAATCTAACATTTGTAGTAAAGTGAACATGTAAACAAGAATAAATGCACCCAAGATAATGCAGTATGCTATGGATGGATGGAATGGAATGCAAGATGAAATGATAGGAGCAATGTGCCCCTTGAGTGATTATAAGTGTATGCAATGAGGTTAATTTTTATTTCCCCCTTAGTAGTCAAGAAGGAACCGTTAACGAGAGTGCGTCATCAGGAAATGGTCACATTGTACATTGTTTCTAACACACTATGATGAATGTGTATGTGTATTGATGAGATGCAGCCTAGAAATGATGTGTTCATGAACCCTATAGCCAAAGCATTTATCACAAATGGATGAACATATAAGTGATGATTTAGCCTAATTGTATATCACTATAAGATGAAATGAGGAAGTGGTGATGTAACCTAAGGTGTATACCACTAAAAAATGATAGAATAGATTATGATTTAGCCTAAAGTTAATGCCACTACAAGATAAAATGAGGGAGTAGTGAAGTAACCTAATGTTTTATACCACTACAAAATGATAGAATAGGTGATGATTTAGCCTAAAGCATATGTCACTATAAGAGGAATGAATGAGTGATGATTTAGCCCTAAGCATATATCACTATAAGATGAATGGATAAGTGATGATTTTCCCCTAAGTGTATATCACTATAAGATGAATGGATACGTGATGATTTATCCCTAAGCGTATATCACTACAAGATGTAAGGAGGGAGTGGTGATGTAACCTAAGGTGTATACCACTACAAAATGATAGAATATGTGACGAATTAGCCTAAAGCATATGTCACTAGGCTGGAAATGTCGCATGATGAAATTTCAAATAGTAAATGTGTGATGAGTGTAGGTTCCATTTTATTAGTAAATCCTCAACAGTCGAGTATGGACCGAGGAACCAAAGTGCATCATAGGATAGTGAGTGTAACATGAATAAGACAATGTAGTATATGTAAATGATTAAAGATGGCCATGTGATGAAGAGAGTATATAAAAACATGGCGTATAAAATTTCATGTTAGGTATGTAGAATTCATAAAATTTAATGTATACTATATAGTGTAACACATGTAGATAGATGAGTAATGTAGTATGTAGGGATGAATGTAATGCTAGACTCATATGTGATGAAGACTAGTATACTATGTAAAAAATGACATAAAGACACACAATGTATGATGTATGGTATATGACTATTTATAGTATGTGAGGAAATATGGGTAAATATCCTTATAATGTATGTAATGCATAGGAGTAATAGTGTACGATAGGAAGCACATGGATTATATAAGTATGGTATACATAAGAGGAAGACTTAGTATGATATGTGAGCTGCAAATGTGAATAAGTATGTAAATTAAATGTTGAATGTATGGTGTATTATTCATGCCATGTGATGAAACACAATGTATAATGCCTATAGTGCAATGTACAGGGTTGAGTGTGGTAGTAATCCCTCAATAGTCAAGTGTGAACTAAAGCACAAGAGTGTGTCATTGGGTAATGATGATGATGAAAGTGTCTAAATGAAGAGATGATAAATGTGAAAATGATATGAGTGAGGGGGGAAATTTGAAGTTCTATGCCCCACGAGAATATAGAAATGAGTGAGCTAACAAATAATAGTGCATGACGCATGTCCTCCACCTGATGTCTGCAAGGATGGGAGAGTAGGACTAGGACCATGATCTAATAATGGTGGTATGGTAGAAAATCATTGTGCTGGTGAATGAATTATATGCAGATGTGATGAATGAATATAGGATGAAGGTCGTAGTGTAGTAAAATGTGTCGGTGATGCCGATCTACGTGATGCTGAATGAAAGTGATGAGAAACCTCGTGGAATAAAGTGAGGCGGCGATCGACGCCGAGAGGTAGTGACTTTCCTAGGAATAGGTCTATGCCAATGTGTAGGACTAGCGAAATGACGCAGTTGTATGAGTAGTACCCAAGTAGGTGAATGAGGAGTGGACGGTGTGTTGAGAAACCTAAGATGAGACATGTTAGAAGAGGTAGATGATACACGAGTGACTGTATGAGGAGTCGATGACAACGGAGGCAATGGACGGATACCGTGAATAGAAATGACTTTTGTATTGTAAATGAACTTGAGGCGCAAATGATTCATCGAAATGATAGATTGAGAGTGATGAATCCAATTGATACCAAGAGGCATGTCACATCCATCAATTGTGTTTCCAATGAGGAAAGGGACAAGCATCATAAGAGGACCAACTATGACATGCAACTTAACAACACCAAAGGGCTTGTGGAAGGGATACTCAATTTTTTAAGTAGGAAAACTGATAGCCCTAAGGAGGGACATAGAACACGTGTTAATGGGCCATTATGGGTCAACCTTAGTATTGTTGATGGAGGTCGAGCCAATAGATGCATAAATGTGTAAATGATTGGACATAAAATGTGCATAAAAATCGTGATCGGAAAAGAAAAGTTTTGGAGGTGAAGCGTCGGTATGTGCTATTAAGAAATCCAAAGCACCAGATTCAGGTGGAGAGATTGTGTGGTCTATATGATTAGCAGAAGAATCGGATGCATTCTTGTCACTTTGGTGAGAGTCGTTAAATATTTTATCTTACCTTTATCGTTGCTTGGTGCAAAGTTAGTGGATTCTGGAAAATCTAGTTTGATGTTGTTTATTAGATCCTGGATGATTGTGTGGGGTTTGAAACATCTATTTGTTGAATGTCCCACACATCGATGGTAATCAGAGCGGAAGTTCTCATTGTAATTTCTACCTTTTGGTCATGAGGGATCTAACTCGAGTGGTGGAGGAAGGGTAATAATGTTATTGTCGAGAAGTTGCTTCAATATAAGATGTGGAGCCATCGGAAAGTTACTAAACGGGCACCAAGACAGTTGTGATTGAACTTATTTAAAGGGAGTAATGACATTGACAGTGATTTTAGTGTATGTTGGTTTAGATGTAGATGGTTTGAATGGTGCCTTACTTTGAAAACGCATGGAGGATGGGGTTTGCTCCTGATACTTAAGTGTGTTGATAGATAAGAGTTTAGTCTCACGAATCTTCAGAGTATGACAAAGCTGATCGAAAGAAGAAAAGGTCTCAAAGAGAACACTTTCTTGAAGAGGCGATAAAAGACTCTGAATAAACAAGTCCTGGAGCTCAGAGTTCACAAGCACATTTTTCATCTTAGCGAGAGTGTTATTATACCTTAAAACGTAGTTAGCTAAATGTTCATTAGATCCCTACTTAAGTTGCATTAACTAAGGATAAGAAATATTAGAGCTAATATTGATGGAGAAATGTGTAAGAAAGGCATCAGCTACATGCGTGAAAGAGGTGACAGAGTGAAGAGGTAAGTCATAAAATGAACACATTGCATAGTCATGGAGGCTACGAGGAAACATTTTAGCTAAGAGAATATAGTCATTAGTGAAATCTAAACAAGCTACATGAAAAGATCTAAGATTCTCATGTGGGTCACCATGCCCATTGAAAATGGGCAACTTAGGGGTGACAAAGCTATGAGGAAGTGGATAAGTTGAGATGGTAGGCACAAATGGAGTATGTAATAGCAAGGTAGAATCTAAAGATGGGGATGTGTGTGAAGTAGCTTATTGTAGCTTATGAATTTCAATTTGAAGATTGTGATAAAGAGAAGTTAAGTCTTGATTACCAACAGATGAGACTTGACATACATGAGAAACTAAGGGTGGTGTAAAATGATTGGGAGGAGTAGGGACAGAAACGAGAACATTAGAAATAGGCGGAAGAGTGGAAGCAGGAAATGGAGTGACAAGGGAAGTGGGCATAGCGGTAGAAATAGTAAGTTTTGCCAAATTAGTAGCTTCCTCACGAGAAACATGCAAAAGTAAATCTAGATCTTGAGGATGCTCAGTAAGGTGATCATTGATGGCCTTAAGGTGAGATTTATTAAATTCTTCATGAGATTAAGCAATGATAAGGAAAAAAAATAAACCCTAGTAACGTAAGAAAGAAGAGGGTAGAAACGTATGTAATCAAGTCGGGCTCACCAAAATGATTAACTAAAAATGGTATTAACTAAACTTAGTAGTGCTAGGATAGTTAATCTAAGCTATGAACAGTTGTTCTAAAGTAAATGAATGCAACAAATAGGAATGTAGACGATCTAAGAAACTATGCAAAACGAAATGCTAACCCTAATATGCAAGATAGAATGAGGAAAGAACTCGGCTGATAATAGATGCATGTCGGAGAGTATCACAGAGATGAGTGGATAAATCAGGAGCATGAACGACTGTGTAGATGTCCCAAAAAGAGTTGATCCGGACTATTTCTCTGAACTGGAGCACCTGGAGGACTGGGGCGCCCACAAGTGCTCTGGGTACCCTAGTCTATGTAAAATCTCTGAAACTCGTTCTTACATGGTCGGAAGGTGGTCCAAAACCAGCGTTTTGTGTCACATCAAGTTCGTTGTCCCGCACTTGGTGTCGACAATAATTCAAGATGAAAAAAGAAGCTTCAAGACCCCAAAACAAGCATCAAACCCTCAAAAAAATGCAAATGAAGGGGTCAGATTGTCCTCGGCAGCCATAATGGTGGACTTACTAACTGAGCAATGCACTACATCTCAGACCCGATGTAGTTCTATGTGCAAGTGTTTGTGAACATGCCCTAGGTTGCTCTTGTGTCAGTCGCACTTTATGAAGTAGCGAGCAATAACTATGTGTAGAAAATGTAATAGAATGTGTGCATGGAATAGAATAAAATCCCTCCCCCAGTGAAGTGTGATGGATTTCCAAGCTTTATGCCTTGATGATGGAGCTATGTGGATGCGAGCGATCTCTTATGCAATAGATGGATGCAACTTTAGATGGAGTGATAGTAGTAAGTGATGCTAGGTCCCTCATTATGGTCTCATAACTTTATATTTATAGGGTTTCTTGTTCTAATTTCGTAATTAACCCCGCAAATATAGACCACAAGAAATATGAAGATGTCAAACGGCTAGAAAGAGCCCAAAAAGTGGTGGGAAATCTCAAAAAGGATAGTGGTACCCAAGGTGGGACCAAGGCACCCCAATATTGGCTCGGGAGCCCCGATCAAGGATAAAATAGTGGGAAACAATCGAAATAGGTTGGGCATGTGGATGAAAATATGTGGTAATGATGAAATAAAATAAAATAAGATGGCCAAAAGATGGGAGTTAATTAGTACTTTCTTCAGTCAAGAACCTTCTAAATAGTAGTATGAAACTAGGATAAATAAATGTCTAAAGTGCATGATTTTGTGACTACACTCCGCATCATTCTCCACTTCCTTTATCACTCTCTTCATCGTTATCCACTTTTTCCACTCCTTCCCCCATCTTGGACCAACAATAATTATTGGTGGTCTTCCCTTTACATCCCTTCATTGGCATTGCCTCTTATATTCCCCATTCCCTTTTTAAATTTCTTCACTTTTCCTCTCATCCTTCACCCACAATAATTATTGTTGATCTTCCCCTAATGTTATTTGATTGACATTGCCTCCTCCATCATCTATTCTCTCCTTTCTCCTTCCTTGTCTCCACCTCCACCCCTTCTTGTCACTTCTTTGCCACCTCTCCATCTTCCCTTGTCCCTTTTCAATATCTTTACTATATTCATCATAATACCTTTGTCTATTTTCTCGTAATCCCCTTATCTTCATCTCATGTATTTCTACATCTATTCCACTCCATCTCATTCATCCAATCTTTCTTCTCACTATGTTCCCAATAATATCCACTTTCCACATAATATCTGCATTCTTCATTCCCTTCCTTCTGCATCATTTTCTTTGTTGTCCTCTTCTCCTTCCCAATCTTTGTTCTTGTCTCTCTCTTTCTTTACAACGTCTTCCTCTTTTTTCCTCATGTCTCCTTCTTACCTCCCCATTGTTACCCTATCTCTTCCTCACCATCCCATATTTTTTATCCTCTCACCTTCCACATGCATTTCCATGCATTCTGTACCATATTCCTTACCTTGGTCTTCCCCGCAATAGCTTGGTTCCTTCAATCTTTTCCCTATATACACTTTGTCATCTCTTCTTTCCCCATTATTTTCATAATCCCCTCCCCTTCTTGTCTCTACCACCCCTACCCTTTTCCTTCATTTTGTACACATTTCTCTTCCTTTCTCTGATCTTCTCACATCTTCCTAATCTCTTCTCTAGTTTTTCTTTTCTTCGTTCCATCATCTCCTTTGTATTCTTTAAATTCTTCATCTTCCTCATCTCCTCCATTTTTCCATCATTTCTCTCTTCTTCTTCGTCACCTCCTTCATTGTATCTTTTCTATTCTGTTACCTTCCTTTACACTTCTCTCTCCCTTTTCCTAATTTCACCCTCTACTCTGTCATCTTTTCTCATCTCATCTTCTCCTTCTTGTTTGTTCTTCCTCATTCCCTTCTCTTATCATCCTTCTCCATTACTCTCTTCCAGCTCTTTTACTCCTCCTTCGTCTTCATCCCTCTATTCCATACCCTTGTCTTCCTCTGCTCCTACTTCTATAGTTTATGTTTTTCTTTGTTCTATCATCTCTTTCCTCTTCTTTAAATTCTTCATCTTCCTCATCTCCTCCATGTTTCCATCATTTATTTCCCTTCATCTTCATCATCTCTTCCATTTTTCCATCATTTCTCTCCCTTCATCTTCATCACCTCCCTCACTGTATCTTTTCTATTCCACTGCCTTCATATTGCACATCTCTCTTCCTTTTTTTATGCTTTCACCCTCTTCTTTGTCATCGTCTGTCTTCTCATCTCATCTTCATCTTATTCGTCCTTCCTCAATCCTTTCGTCCCCTATCATCCTTCTCTACTATTCTCTTCCACCTCTTTCATTCATTTTTCTCCTCCTCCGCCACATCCGCTATGTTCCATACCCTTGTATTATTCACCTACCCATAATCAACCACTACTCTTGTCCAGTCCCTCTTTCTCTTCATTCTTGTCTCCCTCTTTCTTTACATCTTCTTTCGCTTTTTCCCTTATTATTTCTCCTTAATTCCCCGTCATTACCATGTCTCTTCCTCAATGTCCAGTCTTTTTTACCCCTTTATCATTCACATGCATCTCCATGCAGTTTGTACCAGTTTCTATTCCTTTCTTCTCCACATCTTCATGGTCCCTCCTAGTTTCTTTCTTTTTTCTGTTTTATCGTATCTTTAGTCTTCTTTCAATTCTTCATCCTCCTCATCTCCTTAATTTTTCCATCCTTCTCTCCCTTTATCTCATCCATCCCTCTTCATTGTATCTTTTCTATTCCACTACCTTCATTTTACATCTCTCTCTCCCTTTTTCATTATTTCACCGTCCTCTTTGTTATCTTTTCTCATCTCATCTTGTATCCTTCTTGTTTGTCCTTCCTCATTCCCTTATTCCCCTATCGTCATTCTCTATTATTCTCGTCCACCTCTTTCATTCCTCTTTTTTCTCCTCCTCTTTCTCCATCCTCTCTATTTCATACCCTTGTCTTCTTCACCTCTGACTTTTTTTCCTCATTTTTCACCTACACATAACCGACCACCACTCATGTCCATTCCTTTGTATGCCCTTCAACATAACTTCACACCTAGCATTCAATGCCGATTAAAATCTCTCCCCATTTACAGACCACAACTTCTCTATTCTCTTACACCCCCTTCTCATCCTCCTCTCCGTTATGTTGACCTATCCTCTTTTCGAGAGATATGTCATTTCATCCATTCTCGTCAACCCTCTCGAGGGGGCATCATCACATCTATCTATAATCACACCTTCCCATTGAATTTTTTCTTGAAGGATACCATAACGGTCATCACCTACCACCTTCTACTCTCCTTAAGAAACGTCTACTCTACTTTTTGCATAGTAAAAGTAGATTGAATTCTTCCCACATTCGCATGAGTAAGAAAAATTGATTCACAACCATAAATCCCTATGGTTAGAGCATATTCACCCATTCCGTCTACTTTCTTTTAAAAGACACTACTTTCATAGTACTCTAACGTATATTTTCTCAACTCCTCGTGTATGAAGGATATTGCATCCTCTTTTTCTCTTGCAACTTGTCAGAACCTTGTCTAGACATCCATTCGCATTTGTTTGTGCATATCTTTGTTGCCCACCTTTGACTCATCAGTCCCATGGCTTGCACATCCACATTGTAGTGATTTTTGACCACTCACAGGTTTATATGACACTGTTGTCGTCTCCATTGAGGTTGTCCTTTTCTCCCTACCGATGTGATATCGTAATCACTGCCATCTTTTCCTTTTTGTTTATCCCTCGTCTAGGATATTTTATCCCTTCATCGTATTTTCTCATCATTTCCACCCTTCTTCATCTTTCTCTTTCAAACTCGTGATTGACTTTTTTTGAGTCATCAATCCCAAGTTTGAGGGGGAGCACCTAATCAATAATTTTTTCATCACTTTCTCGTTTTTGTCTCGTGGCTTGCCCAATGCAAAACACTCATCAAAAAGGGGCAAATGTAGACACCAATTTTTGGTACTGTTCCTCCCCTTCACCCCATGTTTTCTCTCTTTCATTAGGTTTGCCCATTCGAACTCTTTTTCCCTCCTAAATTCAATTAATTTCATTTCCCACCAAAATACATATTCAATCAATCAATGTTAATTGATTAATTGATCACTTTTAAATCCCTAATCCTCATTACATGTTGATATGATCCATGTCAATCCACATGTAAATTTAATATTTAAATCTAATCCATGTCACTCCACTTTTACATTTAATATTCAAATCTAACCCATGTCACTCCACTTATGAATTTAATATTCGAATTTAATCCATATTCATCCACTTATGAATTTAATTCATATTCATCGACTTATGAATTTAATATTCAAATTGCCAATGAGGTTTGGGTGGATCGGTTAAGATGGACAATTTTGTCCAAATCCAACCAGGTTCAAATCCTGATGGGCGCGATCCCTTCAGGGTGGTTTACCGGTGGTGGCAGGTGTTGCATCACCAGTGGTTACGGATGGAAGATATTCACAATGGTGGTAGAGTTTGCATCGTTAGCATTGGTGTTCACAGCAGCTGGTGGCTCTAAAAATGGTGGTGGCAGAAAAATTGCATCGTCGGTGCGGGCTCAGTGGTCGCGGTTTGAGATGGATTAATTATAATATCTTGTCTAAGGACATTGTTAAGGGAAGGGACCCAAGAACCCCTCGGTTCTAAGCTCTGGTAAAAAGCGTTAAACTATCTAAAAAAATTAATATTTGAATTTAATCCATATGCAATACACTCATGAATTTAATATTCAAATTTAATCCATATGCAATCCACTTATGAATTTAATTTTCAAATTTAATCCATATTCAATCCACTCATGAATTTAATATTCAAATCATGTCCCTCCACTCACCTAATCAGATTTACTTTTATAAATCTTGATTACCCAAAAACCCCAAATTAATCGAACCCTTAGACTTTAAATAAGAGCCTTCCCCCCCCTCTTTCGAACAAGCTAGAAATCATATCAAAACTCTGGCATTCTTATTCCACTAGTATCATCCTAATGTCTACGTGATTCCCCTAGCCATCCAATTTCCTTGCATTCTTCTTATTTCTCCTTGTTGAGGATCTTCTACAGGGCTCTCAGCATTCTGACATCTGTCTTGACAACGCGAAACTAGTATATGCCTTTGTTTCTACACATTTTGGATCAATTCTACTATGGTCGATGTCCAATATATTGTCTTCTTTTGGGTCACCTCCAACCCACTTTGGTTTGTTCATATCTTTTCTAGCATTTATATTATCGATTATCATTTCAGTTCACCTTCATTTATCATATCATTGTTTTATATTTTTGTTACCAGTATATCTCTATCCATCTTTGATTATCCTTGTGTTATTGAAGACTCGCAGTGAAGACAATCACTTCTTATGCGCCCATACCATTTTATCACCATCCACATTAGGAGGTTCCCTAAACCCTCCCATATTTTGAGGTTTCTTGATTTCTCACTTTAGTTTTCACTAATATGCACTAGGAGGCGTGGAAATTTTGTTGAACAGCTATTGGTTAGATGAATGTCTTCCACAATGAGTGAAGGTGATGAATCGGGCTCTAAGAAAGGTTGAATGTGAGCACTGAGAGATTTTACATGTGCATCCAATTGCTCAAATGATTGTTTGTACTCTTCATTCCAATCAAGGGGGCGGGAAGAGGATTCCTTGAACAAATGATAATCACCCTCATGTGAAGCTTGACCCAATGACATGTGGATCAACTCGTAGTCTGACAAAGTCGTCTCCTCATTAGGCTTTACATTCTTAGGCCTAGCAACTTCAACATACATATTACCTAGTGGCACTAAAGAAGCAGGAAGTTGTCTAAGCCTTCTTCCTTCGCTTGTATTTCAAGGTTCCTAAAATAGCTCCAAGGTCAGGCATGAAATCTTGTTGTGTTGTTCTTGGTTAACTTTCAAAAAATGCTTAAATCCATGGGAATGGCTCTTCAGGAATTGACATGATATTGGTTGCCGGAGCATTTTCAGGAGCTTGAAGTAGGATCACTTCTTAGTCATTGTAGGAAAGCTCCACCATTGGGGAAGAAAGACTTGGATGCTTTTGAAGAGAAGGACGAGCTCTTGATTCTTCACACAGAGTGACTTGGATACTCAGAAGCTTTGACTAGCTCACTTGGTTTGCTTTTTGGAGAAAAGATGATGGATTCGAGATACAATGTTTCCAACTTGCTCGATGAGTTACGATGACCTCCTTTGATGGATTGATCATGTTATCAGGTGTTTGATTGCGTGTTTAAGAACACTATGACATCCAAATGGAATTGGTTTCTTTGTGCTTAGATGATTTTGATTAGTTCCTGATTCAACCTTTAATGATCTTGGATTCCAATGGGGCCCTTGACGCTTTTCAAATCTCTTCCAACTACACAATGTCCTCGGCTTTCACCTGTTGCGCCGCGATATGTTCAGTCTTGCTCCCAGACACAATTGTGACAAAGATGATGCTTCAAGATCCTTGTAGAGGGTGGATTTCCTTATTTGAGCTGCAAGACAAATTTACAATCATGTGAGTATGGCAAAAAATAGCAAAATGAGTGAAAACGGAGCCAGGTGTAACTTTCTGCACCAAAAACTAAAACTCTATATTTTTTAGCAAGTGCGATCACGAGCTGCTATTTTGGGTTATTTTGTCTTTATGCTCAAATTTGGTCTTTTGAATCTCTTGAAACACTCAATTCACCTCCATTGATGATGTTTTACCATTCTTAGCAACTTTTTATTTTTAGTAAGTTGTTTTCTGCTTTTTTGGGAAAACAACTTTATTGTTCAAATTGCCTACTTTGCCTAGTTTGTTATTTTCATTGTTTTCGAATGTGTTGAGCAGAGAGATTTTAAAAATTTTGAAGGGTTGTTATTTTTAGTAACTGGCAGCACCAAGCACTTACTAATTTTAGAAGGTGCATTTACCAGTGTGTTGGCTAGATTTTACGCACAGCTAAAAACCTAGGCAGTCATGAGATAAATATCCCTCATTTAATGGTGAGGCTCACGTGTAAGATTTTTATCAATCTGGTACGTATGAAACTTAATAACTATTTGCGGTGGTTTTACTTTAATTCCCACAGCTCGTGAACCACAGCTGGGCAATTTTACAGCAAATAAGCAGTTGTTTTTGAAGTATTTTCAGAAGGGGGAAGTAATAGAATGTGGGAAAGAAGAAAGGAAGATATGTAATTCAACCTATAGTTTTTAGAGTTGGCCTCATACACAGATAAAATAAACAAATAGATCTCACAATATTCAGAAGTAAAAGAGATGGAAAGCTTATAATCTAAATCTCAGATAATGCAAAGGTTATCTAAGATCCACACAGAAGTAAGAAGCAAAGCACCGTTGACACAAAGTTCCCCAGAAATCCACGTATATTCAATTCCTCAGCTTTCACAGAGACAATATCAAGGGTTACAACACAAAGTCTGAAAACTCTAGAATGCTCTAGCAAAGTTGTGACAATTTAACCCGTAGGCTCTTCCTCTATTTACAGTGCATAGAGGGCAAAATACAAATAGGAAGCCTTCAAAGAATTGCCACATGTAGAAGCTATAAAGGAAACAAATGGCAATCTTTCTCCCAAAATTCCTCTTTACATCACATGCATCTAAAGACTAATTCAAAGCTCTGCATGTCTGCCACCTATTTTTAATTAAAGGACCTTTTCAAATAACTTAAAGCGATGGCTTTTAACCAATTACTTTAGTTTTACAATTTTGTTCGAGAAAATAAGAAAGAAAAGAAAGAGAAGAAGAAAGAAGTAATTTCGGCTACAACACTCATAATTCCCCTTTGTTTTGACATCAAATGTATTTGTCCAACATGTAATTCATTGTCTTTCCATCTGTCTTCCCTAATTGTTCTAGATAAAGGATGGTAGAACTTTGCACACTCTAGAACAAATTTTGGCAACTAAGTTGTAGCCAAAAATGCTACTGCTTTGATAATTCCATTATTTCTCATAGCTCGCACGAGAGGTGTCTTGTCGGTTGCCCTGGATCTGTCAATCAAATTACTTATAGCTTTGTGGCCCGTGTCTGTATCATTAGTCTCGGCAAGCCTAGACACAATGCATGATTCTGCTGGATCATCTCTGTCATCAACCTTGATCGTGCCTGAATCAATTTTTGTCTGAGATCTTCTCTTTTTATTTCTACCAAAAGCTTTTATGATTATGGGAGTTGGATCTATTTGTTTAAAAGCTATCATGATTGCCGTTGTATTTGACATAAACACTAGCTTAATTCACATAAATATGAGCATCGGTGAATTATTCCTACAAATAATTTAGACAAACATGAAGTTCATGGCATGAATGTCCAATTTCTTCACCAAAACTTGATTATAAAGCATATTGCCCTCAATTTTCAGACTTTGTTTGCATGCCAAACAAGCCTACAATATTATTTTATTCCCTTGTACAATCTCATCAACATGCAAATAGACAGAATAATAAAAAGAAATTCTTTCCAACACTAGGCGCCAAAATTGGATGCTTCCCGGCAATTAAAAATATTTACTTTTTAGTACTAACAACTTCTCCATTTGGCGCCAAACTTCTCCAAGGCAACATGCTACACATAAAAGAATAAATTATCCTTTACTTATGGCTTCCACCTTTGCTAAAAACAATTAAAAGAAATCCATTTTAAAGCATGCAGTTATGCCAAAGTGGGTCGCACTTTTTGGTTAGGAATTGTGGAAAAAACATGAGGGCGAGGAAGTGGGAATATTCAGCCTTCCAAGCAACTCCAAAATTTCTACTTTTCACTTGGGTGAATTAACGTGCTTTTGTGTGAAAAACATGAGGGCAAGGAAGTGGAAAAATTCACCCTTCTAGGCAGCCCCAAAATTTCCACTTTTCACGTAGTGATTTAACTTCAATTGTGGGAAAAAACAACCTTCTAAGAAGCCTCCAAATTTCCACCTTCCAGGCAGCCTCCAATTTTAGCTCAATCTATTTTTAAAATAACTTTCTTTATTTAATATTAAAATAAATAAAACGCTTCCAGATAAAGTTTGGCGAAGGAATTAAGTGAGCTTCAGCATATGGGTATTTGGCGAATGTGGCTCTTATGACTCTCGATGGATACCTTAGAGCAATGCAAGCAACTGCAAGAAAAATAAAACAAAAAACACGACCCGCTACTTTAAAAGAACAAAAAAATTAAAAGGGTTAGTCCCAAATTTCAGGGTGAAATCTCGGGGACACCACATCGTCTATTTGCAAAGAAAAGACCCTCATCATGTTCGGCTCGTCTCCAAGATGCCATGCTCCAATTTTTGTCGTCTTTCGTCAACTAGAATTCTTGCAAATCAAAAACTCAAATTTTGAGATGGAGGGTTCATTGTTGTGTGATGGTAGTCATTAATGGAGGATTGAAGCTTCAATGATCACAGGGAGCTTGGGAGGAGAGCAATCAGTTGAAAACTTGGTGCAATCAGCTTCCTAGATGAAGAGTTGTGAAAAAAGCTTCATTTTAGCAGTCATGGCTGGTCCAGAATGAATTGAATAGCATAAATGTTGTGCTCTGATGTTTTTGCAAGTTTCATGGCTTCAATAATGGATGGAAGGTCAGACTAGGTGAAGAAATAAGCTTGCAAGTAAGTTATTTTATGTTTTCTAGTTAGTCAACAGTTTCTGTTGTTTACAGATGAAGAAATAGCTCATGTTTTCAAGTTAGGGTTTTAACAGCTTGGGGATGGGGTGCATTTTCGTGTCCCATTTGTTCCCTTAGGAATGAGGACAAGGGGGACAAGAAAATTCACCTCAAGGAGATAAGGACAAGTGGTGCTTCGTGGTGTAAGACGGAAAAGATGGGGAAAACATGCCCTAGCACCTTAGAGTTGTCAGTCAACCACATGAGGAACCTAAAGAGGGGCTAGAGAGGGGTACACTTTTGTGTCCCCTCTGTCCCCTTAGGAATGGGGAGAAGAGGGACAAGAAAATGCGCCCTCACTAGATGATGCCAAGTGTCACTATGTGATGCATTGTGAGGGAGATGGGTTTGGCTTAACTAACGCTCCACAGGGTTAACTTGGGTTACATGAGGGACTGGAGGGAAGGGATGAGGTGGGGTACATTTTTGTGTCCCCTCTGTCCCCTTGGGAAAGGCACAAGAGGGACACAAAATTGTGCCCTCTTCAGAAGGTGATGTGTCATCCCCAAAAATGACAAAGTATGAGAAGTGTACCTACACCAAAAAGAACTTGGAGACACGATTCACCGAGCTCCAAAAGGTCATTTCACATGAATTTTTATATTATTTTAACTCCCAATACCATTTCAAGAACAATGGGATATATTTCAGACCTCAATTCTGCTCGGTTTTTTCAAAATTAACCTTTTTTCTTTGGGGCAATAAGGTGTTTCTGCCAAGAATGAGCTTCCCTGAGAAACCATCAGGGCTTGTGAAATATGTGATGATTTCACCATATAGAGAATTCCACCAGCTTTCCAATGCTTATTTATTTGCCTTCTAACTCCTCACCTAGCCCCTGGAATCACTCGGTGAAGTTTAGGCACCAATTTTGATTTCATACTCCATATACCAGAAAAACCTGATGTTGCACAATATGCCCCTAAACCTCCAAATATTCCCAAATCACTTCCAACACCTTCATAGCTCTTCAATAACACCCCCGGATGATTATGGGTTTTTAGATACTTCCCGGAGGATGCACACCTGTCTTGAAATGGCCAGAATTAGTATTTCTAGACCTGTCGAAGAACTAGTATTTAGTTACTCTTAACTAAATGGAAATGTTGACCTTTTCACACCATTTCAAACGCCTACACATGTTAGTTCATTGTTTTGGAAGCACTGGCATGATCAATATGATCATGGCCTAGAAGACAAACTAGACGAGAGGGGGGTTTAAAAAGACTCGAGAGCAAATTTTCACATTTGGGCCAAGTCATCAAGCTTGAAATTTTGAATTTTTAAGCTAACAAAAATGCATGACAACATGGCTAAACAGCCGCAATAATGCAAAGGCCTCTTGTTAGCACAAAAGCACAAAAAATGCCCAAAAAATTAAAAATGCATCAATCAAAAAAATTGTTGGTTCTTAAAAAAAAGGAACAGAAGATCAATTTACTAATAAAATACTAACACAGAAAAATCATATTATGATCACTATGTGGCCCCTCCATGGCCACCAAAAGGGTACTCATCGAGTTGATAGCACTCAAATATCGAGTCTCGGCTCGCAAAATAAGCATTACTCCATATATTTCCAAATCACACAAATTAGGGTCAACATAGTCAAATATCACACAAAATTGTTCGATGGACAACCTAAATAGGAGAGAGCAGAGACTATAATTTGCATAAGCATGAGTCTAAGGTGGTGTACATCCACAATAAATTGTGCAAGCTCAAGGTATACCAAACGGATACAAGTGGGTTTATAGTCTACATGAGACTCCACTTTGAAATTTGTACTTGGCTCAAAGTTATGGTCACGTGATCTACAACTTCTCTCTCAACACATACACTTTTGGGTGCTACCCATAGGGCTTTGTAATGAAGAGTACACAACATAACACAACTACTTTATTAACACAATGAAAATTTACGCACAACCATCGTAACATCTTACACATGGCAAAATCACAGAGAGTATAACATAACAATATTTTACAACTTACAACACGTAACATTTCCACATAACACACCAAGAGTGCAAGTACAATACATTAAGGGTCATAAAATCACCATATGTCCCTAATTCCCCATCTGAATTTATCACATAACTATATAAATACATATAGACAACGAATATAAAGATTTCACATCATGATATACATTCCAATACAATGTTGCATTGTGACATAACGTCATAATACAACACGACATAGTGAAAATTATCATGATGAAACATACTTCGTTGTGAAGCACTTTGTCTATCATGCACATGCATAAATGCACGCTTTGATACCATGTTAAAAAAATTAAGGGATAAATAATGTCACAAATTATAAATCCATGATAAAATTTTCGTTATAGTTTATAAAGTGCAATAATTAAAAACATAGATTAAGATGTTTATAATACAAATTACATAATGTAAACACCATAAATTGAAAGTAAATCAACACAATGACACAAGATACAAGAGGGAAAACCTTGGAAGATAAAAAACCATTGAAAATCACTTATTTTTATTGAGAATAAATTTTTACCCAACACTCCCACTATTTCTTCATCAACTCGCACATATAGCTCGCATAAATATTACCATCAAAATGTGTAATCAATCTCTAATGTGATCACATTTTTATATACAAGGTGGTTGGTCATGATCCACTCTTATAGCCGACACTCTTCGGGGTCTATCATGTTTATATTTTAAATATAATCTAAAAGCCAAAAAGAAAGTCTATTTCGCAGATATCCCAGGGATTTCTGCGCTCAAACTTTTCAAGCGCAGAATTTGCACCATCCAAGACTTATTTTGTAAACACTCTCAATCTTGGTATTCTTACCCTGAGTTTAAAGCTCAGTACCAGCTGACCAACCAAGATCAGGGTAATTTAATTGAAGTGCTCAATTCGGTCCCTGAGCATATGCAACACAAGATTTCGGTACGCTCCTCTCGCCCCTAGTGGACGGATTGGAAATGGTATGTTAATGCCCCATTTCGCAATTATTCAACCAATAAAGGCTACCGCTAGCTCTCGCCTCATCTACCCATGGTTGATAAACTCAACACTAGATGGGGATTTCATTCCACTATGTTTTCCTGGAGTTAGAGATTTGACATTGTCTGGTCTATCTATGTGGAGCCTAAAATTGTCCGCTTTCTCTGGTGCACTCTACACCAAAGTTTTCATGTGAGGTCTTGTCTTGTTCAAATTGGGGTCCCAACTCCCACGTGCCCATTTTGTGGCCATTTGGAAACTTTAATACATCTCTTTTGGTTTTGTCCGAAAGCACAGCTTGCTTGGAATTGGATACACTCATTTTTTTCCTCTCAAACCACAATGCTTTACTTGGCATAATATCCTTTTAGGAGATAACCCCAAACTTCTCCCTATGTTCACCCTGATTTGGCATGTTTTCAGAGGGGAAATTGTGTTTTGGATATGGATAGAA
Organism: Taxus chinensis; assembly: GCA_019776745.2. Lineage (NCBI taxonomy): Eukaryota > Viridiplantae > Streptophyta > Pinopsida > Cupressales > Taxaceae > Taxus > Taxus chinensis. The sequence goes on along the minus strand of CM034153.1, from coordinate 211,881,099 downwards.
AGAAATGTTTTTTTCTTTGCTAATTCTAAAGTTGATCAACAATTTTCAATGTATAACAAGTCTATGGTTATCTCCAATGTGCTACTGCAGATTAAGTCCAAGCTAACAAAGTTGCTCTGGAGGTGGACCACCTTCAAACTCTGATGCGGCACTGGACAATGCCCCGTGCAACGTTGCTCGAGAGCCACCCTCGCCATCTCGACACTCCTTGCCGCATGGCAATGGTGGTCGCCGCAATTGTTCTCAATGGCATTCTTTCAATCAAACTCGTCGCTCACCTTGCCCTCAACAACAGAGGAGTCATTCACCACCAACTCACCAACAAGGCTAGGGGTTCCCCCCCGCTCGTCAACTAGGGTGGGGCTCACCTGTCGGCCCCAAGCCGCGCACATTGGATGGCTGGAACCTACCCCCACCGCCACGGCCGCCCTCTGATAAATTTCCCCGCCTTTCTCGTCATCTCCACTTGAGAGGAGGCAAAAAAAGAAGAAGAGAATCCCACTGGTTGGGACATTCCAGATGTCGGCAATGACCTCCCAAGTTTGAACTGACAAGACGATCTTGATCCCCCTGCTTTGGGAATGTTTACTACTATGGCATAGTTTTGTGTTTTGATGGTTTCCTAGACACTACTTAGTTTATTTGGTGTTCTCTTAGACTCGGCCTAGTTTGTTTGTGGTTTTGGAGCATGCTCTCATACCGCCTATTTTTTTGCTGAAAGCTATCTTGTATCTTATTGCATTAATATAATATAAGATCTCTTTTCATTGAAAAAAAAAAACTTTGACAGGTTTCTAAAATAAGCAATTTCCCACTTAATATTATAAACCCAACATCATTAGCACTATAAATAGAGTTCACATCAAAAGGCAGACCAACACCGAAGGCTGAGTTTAGCATCACCATACAATCTAGACCGGGAGGAAGACAATTACACCATTGTTGATCCGAGAGTAATTTTTGAAGAAGCTGTTTGTTGTGGCTGAAGCACGATTGTAGTCGACTCTTCGGAGTTGAAGGATCATATAACCATAGTATATTTGAGATTTATGAATGTAATAATCTTGTGTTTATAAGTTTACTCACCAGTGGTAGATACCAACACACCAATATTAGAACTATAGTATATAGTACAAAGCAAGAATTTGTAAATGAAAAAAAATTATAAGGAAGACCTTTATTACGTACAGATTTTGTGAATCTGTTCATGGCGTTCTTATCTTCTAAATTAAATAGTGCTTGTTAGATAGGCATCTGTAGATGTAGATTTTAAAAACAGTAAGGAAATGTCCCAGACTCAGCGTCCGTGTAGAGTTCACAGCCAGATTCTGACTCAACCTCAGAAACAGATTATGGGGATTCTGTATTAGCTCACAGGCTGCTTGGAATTGAATTTTGCTGCAAAATATTTAAATAACCAACCCCCAATGCAAACTTTTCACCAGCCTTCATCTGTGTATGAGACAACGATATTGAGGCACATCAGGCATAAACATGCTTTGTTTGGGGAAACCCAAGATGAAAGATCGGCACTTTTTTGAAGATGCATCCAAGACTTGAAATAGCTTCCTCTGCAAATCCACTTGCAATTTAAGATACATAACAATCTTATTCCACCATTGAAAGATTATGTTGTTTGCATAAAACTTCGCATACGAAAGGGACTGGCACTGGTCGTTATTTCCAATCCAATACCTTCAAAGTTTCTGCCCATATCAAACATATTAATCGCTGAATTGAAGCAAAGACAGGTGAGATTTATCTCAAAATAAAGATGAATTAAGATTGTGAACTCGTGATTGTGTAGACAACACATTCAAACAAAGGGTATGAACACATTTTGCACCATATAGAATGTTAAGGTTGAGAGTCTGTTTGTTGGTGTGGAATTTGACTGTCATGCATGGCCTTCAATTGCACTAGCAAATCCAGAGATTATATATATATAATGTTACAGATGATGGTTTTTAGCTATGGTCCAAATATGTACTCTGTTTTTCTGGTGCTAGTGAAATAGAAATCTGTGCAAAAAAGGCATCCTTATATGGCCACATTATCATGGCCAGATGCATGTTTTGTATTTTTTTAATAAATTAATATAAACCATACTTTACTTGATCAAAAAAATGGAAAAACATGCTTTGCATTCCGAGAGAAATTCCGACAAATGTTCAAATACTCGATTCCCGTGTTCCTGGTAATATTATGAGATAGAATTCTTTGAATCATGTGGAAGAATTCCCTCTAATTCACCCAACTCATTTGTTCGCTCTTGTAGATCAGTCATCATTTACTTTGTCTGTTGAATGAGACATGGTAATGATTCTATCTTGTGTTTGACTTGCAGGCTCTTTAATCTTGCTGTCATTTCTCTTCTTTGAATATTGCACATTACTAGTAACCTTGCCTAACCTTGGGACTTGTTTACCCTTACCCTTTCTGTTCACTGATTTTTTCTCTCTCAGGGAGCTTGCTTTTCCTGATTTACTGTTTGAAGTTCTTTTCCCCACCAATTTTGTGGCAGCATTAGATTCCTTTCGCAAACTACCATTCATACTTGACACCTTTGAAGTAATGCCTGACTCAAAGTATTTTGCTTTCGTAATATGCACCTGTAATTGAAAACATTTTATCAGAGACCAGCCTAAAGATAAATATAACATCACAATACATGCTTCAAACTGTTCCTCAAACCTTTCCTTCTCAGCACTACTGAAACTGGTCACAAGATTGTTCTTCTGCCTGGCACCATAAAATTCTCGTACGCATTATTGACAAACAAATTGCAAAATACAAAAGCGGGTCGAATAGTAAACAAAAATGAGAAATATAGGAAGCATTTTTTAATAGTGTAACATCATAAACTGATTCGCAAACTGTTTTTTGACAATAGTTCCATTAAGTGTTTCAGAAGCTTCAGGGAGCAGGCATCCTGCATGAAGCATGTAGCAGAAATCTGAGCAAATTTGTGCGGAATAGGCAAACCAGAACCTCATTTTTATCTCATTCAAGCATATCTCTCTTACTATGCCATAGGTTGGTCAAGCAGAAGTTTGCAGATTGAAGAAGAGAGTGGCTTCCCTGGAGATGAAGCTCCATAAATGGAGAAAGGTGATTGTAGATATCAAGAACTATATTGTTGGCAATGATGTGCAGCCATATTTTCCTCTGCTTGCATGCCATAATGCTTTCGCTGAACCAGCAGGCAGTGTCATCCCTGAAGAAGACATCTGCTGTAGGTACAAACAAGCTCAAGGTGGCCACGCTGTCGGCCAAATGTAAATGGGATCATCCTTCGACAGCAGAACTAGCAGCTCAGAGGAAGATGGCCATTATGACCATGTAGCAGCTTAAACACCGATTTTCAGAGCAAGAGATGGCAGAATCGAAGCAGAAAGACACTAAGATTGCAGCAGCAAGTGGTAGTGCGGGAATGACAGCTAAGCCTCTGTCTAAACACGGTATTGTTTTTTTATTTATTGTTTTTGTGTTCAGTGCACTTTATGGCTTGTTTGTATGAACTTGGTCAAGGCTTTGAAACTGTTATTGCTTCTCTATAAACTTTGAAATTTATGTTTAGATTTGTATACGTGGAAGAAGTTGTGGGGCTCAGTCATGACCGATAAGGCTCTGTTTAAATTCACTTGTTTTGTTTGCTGCTTTCTGACAAAATATTTTGTTTGTAGGAATTTGGACTAGGCTTGGAAACTGTTATTGCTCCTTAAACTTTGAAACTTATGTTTGGCTTTGTATTCTGAATCCTGTGTTCTAGCTCAGGCAGTTCTTTTTGGTTGTTTCAACTTTCAGTTTTTGCAATATCAGTCCCACTTCAGATATATTTTCAAGGTATCCCCTCACTTTGAATTTTGGGTGGAAGCCCCAATAGCAACCCCTATTTCATACCAAAAACAAAAAAAATCCAATTAAAACAAAGTTACATAAGCAACAAAAAACAAAGTTCTTGCATCTCCAAAGACTGGAGGTGTACAAAAACCCTGTTAGCTGAGATGCCAGTGTCAACCCCTATTGCCTATTCAAAAAATCATTATTCCCAACAAAATATCAGTCGTATGAGGCCTCCCCTCCATTGGAAACAAAGAGCTTGCACCTCCATAGACAAACAATAGCCATATATGTTTTCCTGTAAGCCTTCAATAATGATCACTCTGTACCAACTGTTCAAAGTCTGAACCAAATACAAAGTACAAAATCTGTTAATCCAGTAAAAGTTGTCCTTTATTTAAGTCCGCTCCCAACTTTCATCAGAGAACACTCTTGAGAATCTCTGTATCCAAAGATTGGATTGCTAGTTATTCAATCTTGACAATTGTAAACAATACTTTTCATATGATTTTGGAAGTACATTAGCTTGTCTCATAGCATAATGAATCAGAGTGGATTGCTTTTTAACATTGTTCAAAAACTGTTTTCCTCAGCATACTCAGTCTTGCATATTTATCCAGCAATTGTTTGCAAACCAGGTTACACTAATGTCAGTAAAATATATCGTATTAAATACCCTAGGTTGTAGGGGTCAGACCCTCTAGTCTAGTCAAATATTTGAGATAGTTTTCTTCATAGTAGGAAAACTCGCCAAAACCAAAAACTCGCCAGACCCCCAAAAAAAAAACTCGCCAATATTCGGCCAATACTCGGGAATATTCGACAACTTAAAAAATACTCAATTTTTTTTAAAAAACATAAATTTTAAGCAACACATAGCTACAAAATGTATCAAATGAGCCCATAAAATGTTGGAGAAGTGTTTTCTATCAGATTTGAATACAAATACAATACAAAATCGCATCATCATGCGAATACGACAACCGGCTGATAAGTAATATGAATTTATGATGATTGACATTGAAAAATATCATCATAAATTTCATATCTATGCAAGTTACAATATACAATAAATTACATTTTCCTCTTCCCCAATCTAGAGAAATATTGGGGAGAGGGTCTAGTGCCTCTGGCTCCACTAGTCCCCACACTCGGCTGCGTCTCCACGCTCCTCCTAGAAGGCTGCGAAACTGGCTCGATCCTGGAACTAGATGGTGGTGCTGGTGGCTCCTCTGCTGCATGTTGGAGATCACCTCCAAAGATGTCATCCACTCCAATATCTCCTCGGAGTCCTGCTAGTGCTTCTCCCTCCATAGCCTCCCTCTCAAAAGAAGCAATCTCGTCCGCTGTGAATGCAGGGTTTTCCTCTTCTTGCCCAGTCCACTCACTGTATGGATCTATCTCATCCAAATCAATGAGCTCCTCTGATGTCGCCTCAACTTTTTTTGTGCGAAGCCGGAGATTGTATTGCACAAAAACCAAGTCATTGAGTTTTTTTTGAGTCAGCTTGTTGCGCTTCTTCGTGTGAATGGCCTCAAACAAACTCCAGTTGCGTTCACATCCAGAAGCGCTACAAGGTTGAGATAGAATTCTGAGGGCTAACTTTTGAAGATTTGGGGTATTCCCTCCCCAATCCTCCCACCAAGAACCTACAAACATTTAACAAGATAATCAAAAATTTATAATTAATTAATAAAACAAATATGTAACTAATAAGTAACTTGGTAAATATTCTAAGTAACTTGGTATTACCTGGTGACTGTGTGGTTCTCCCTCGAATAGCTAGCACCGATGAAAAGAGTCTCCCCCTACCATGTTTGTAACTCTGCAGCTCTAAAATAACGAGGTCCCTCGTCTCAACATCCGATATCATCCTCTCAATACATGTCGAAAGGCCCTCCATAACCTCTCCATTCACATCTGTGAAGCTGTCAGAGTAGAAATACTTGGGGTTGAGGTAGTACCCCGCTGCATGAATAGGTTGGTGGAGTTGATTGTTCCACCTCCGATCAATAATCTCCCAAAAGGGACCATATCTGACGATATCCCCCCTGTAATAGTTTTGGATAGACTCTTTGGTCCTATCCATGGCCTCATATACAAACCCCATGGGGTTTTGCTCCCCATCAACCAAACGCAAAACTCTCACCAACGGCTCTGACACCTACACACAAATTAAAATGTAAGATTGCAAACTTACAAGTTACAATACATATTAGAAATGAAATAAAAAAGTGAAAAGTAGAACAATGTATTTAATATTTATAATTTAACAAATTAAAATAAAGGAATGAAATATAAATCGAAGTTTGAAATTACCTTGATGATCTCTATAGCTCTCTTTGCAAAGATATCATCAAAAACTATCTTTGCAACCCTCTCTCCATCAGCTTTCTTTGAATATTGTGAGTCTAGCCATGCTTGACTCACAAACATTTGTTTCAAAGATGTCAACAAACTAGAAATACTTTGCAACGTCAAGAAGTTAGTTGCAAACCTTGTGACACCGGCTCGAACAAGTTCTTTCCCCTTTGTGTGTACTCTCATCAAGCTCAGAACCCAAGGGTGATTGTATATGTACTTCGTTATAGATCTTGCATCTTCTACAACCGGCCTCACCCAATCAATTTTGCCTATGTCCTCCAAAAGAAGGTCAATGCAATGAGCTGCACAAGGAGTCCAAAAGAGTGATGGATGTCTCTCCTGCAATAGTCTCCCAGCTGCCACATATGCTGCTGCATTGTCTGTAACAACTTGCACAACATTTTGTACACTAACCTCTAATACAACTGTCTCTAACATAACACTCAAATTTTCTGCATTTTTTATTATGTCAGAGGCATCAATAGATTTTAAAAACACCATCTCACCGTTTGAAGCTGCTAAAAAATTAACAAGGGTGCGGTTCCTTCCATCCGTCCACCCATTTGAAAGAATGGTGCATCCGAATTTTTTCCATTGTTTCTTGTGCTCTTCTAGCATGATAGTGGCATCTGCAATCGCACCCTCAAGTAATTTCCCGCTCAAATCTTTTGGAGAGGGTGCCTTGTACCCTTTCCCTACAACTGTCAACGCTGTCACCAAGTACTCCCAGTATGGGCTCTTTGCCATATTGAATGGCAGGTGGTTGTAGTACCAAAAATTTGCACAAGCTTTATCCACTTCCTCGTGCATATCTTTGTTCCAGAATGCACCATCCAATGAAGGTTGTGCTCCAGGTGTGTTCCTTGCCACAAAATAACTCGGTATGCCTTTGCTCGAACTCGATGAAGATGAGCCTCTTCCGGCTCTTCCTCTTCGTATGCGTGGACCACGAGTAGAGCCCACAATTGTTGCTGCATCATCGTCTAAATTCTCTTCCATTGCAGCCCCAGGTCTAATAGCTTGTGCTATGGCTGCCTTCAGCCTTGCGTTCTCTAGTTTTTTCTCCTCTAACTCTGCCAACTCTGCTTTAATCTCTCGCGTTGCCTCTTCTGACACGTTGGGGCAAACTGTAACATCTCGGCAAGGAATAGTTGAAAGGTGATATTTCAAACGATTGATGCCTCCATTCATTTTCTTGTTACAGAAAGTGCAAAAAATTTCACCCGCACAAGTTCCACGTACAGCATACTTCCATGCTATGGAACGGGCATTCGGAGGAACGGTCCCTGCTAGTGATCCAGATGCCGAACCTGATGCCAAGCCTGATGCCATTGTTAAACTCTAATCTGTAACACAATGCACATTTAAAAAATTAGAAAATGTAAACTTAATTTAATTTTAAAAACAAAACATGCCTGAATAACAAATTTGCGTAAGTAAAAAAAATACATTACAAGCATTCAATTTTACATTACATGTATTTAGATTCTAGAATTACACAACGAATCGATTACAATACACATACATAAAATTTAACTAATTTACAATGAATTTGCGTTAATTAAAAAAAAAATACGTACCTCTAGCTACAAATGAGTATTAAAAATTTACAAGTATTCAATTTTACATTACATGTATTTAGAATTACACAACGAATCGATTACAATACACATACATAAAATTTAACTAATTTACAATGAATTTGCGTTAAAATAAAATAAAATTACATACCTCTGGCTGCAAATGAGTATAAAAAAAGTACAAGCATTCGATTTTACATTGCATGTATTTAGAATCACAATAAGAATCTATAAAACCTAAATAATATATTCAAAATTTGGAAAAACTTCAAAGAATTAAAAAAAAAAAAAAACCTACCTCCAAATGCAAATCTCCAAATTCTCTCCTCGAATTCGCTCCAAAATCCACTCAACACAAGCAATGCAAGCCCAAATGGTTGTGTGTGAGTGACAATGAGGGAGTTGAGGGCCTTAAAAAGAGCCAAAACCGTGTAAAATCCGTGTTTTTTTCCTTTGAAAACCGCGTTTCCGCGTACAGGCCACGTCTGGCGAGTTTTTTGTACGGGCTCGCCGAGTTTTGGCAAGTACTCACCGAGTTAACTCGGCAAGTACTCGCCAAAACTCGGCGAGCCCTGTTTTGGCGAGTTTTTGGGCGGTTTAACCGGTTTCAGGGTTTTTTGGCGAGTTTTTTGAAAACCGGCAAGTTTTTGGCAAGTTTTCCATCTATGGTTTTCTTTGTATTGGTTTACTATTTAAGAGGCCTGTTTGTTGTTCTCAACTAGTTTGATCAGCAAATCTTTATCTAAAAAATATTGAACAAGTACAAAGAGGCCTACTTAATGTTCTTTAACTGTAAGTTTAATTAGCAAGTCTTTATCTAAAAAACAAAGAACAAGTACAAAGAGGTCTATTTGTTTTTCTACTGTGAATTTGATCACCAAGTCCTTATCTAAAAAATAAAGAACATTTAGAAAGAGGCCTCTTTATTTTCTAAATTTCACGATCACAACTCCCTTGTCTTTGTTGGTATACTACATTAGATGCCCAAACAAGATTACACGGATGTCAATGAAATAGATGGTATTAGTTACCCTCGCTTGCAAGGATGTCCATTTCAGGGTCTAATCAAATATTAGAGATAGTTTTGTATAGATTGGATACTATTTAAGAGGCCTCTTTGTTTTTTTTAACCTCGCAATCGCAAGTCTCGTGTCTGTTAAACTACTTTATCAGAGGCGCGGGATATTATTAGGCCCCATTTAGTAGTATCTCATACAAGGGATGAACAAATTAATCGCTAAACAACAATGTCAAGAGAGAGAGAGAGAGATGCGTGATTTATTGGAGCCATTGGGCCACTTCGTACTCAATTACTCAATGAGTTCAAACAAAACACACAAAATGCAATACAAAACAGATACAAGTGATGAAATGCCACACATGTATACATGATATTAGAGGGAAATTCTAGTTAACTGCATAAGTTGAGAGAGTGTTACCTATAAAAATAGTAACCAGAACAAACCCTAGGTCTATGTGAAACAGACAAAATTATCATCATAACACAAACATATCCCCTTAAGCTTGTGTAATACCTGTAAAATTTGCATAACAAACTAGGTAAAATTTGAGTGACCCAACAAAATTCAACTAGGTATCGGTCTCGCCAAGGTCACAAAGGTCTACATGTTTCATGAGGTTGCAAGGTTACAAAGTCATAGGCCTAGTATAGACACAAAATCACAAACTTGGGTATATTTATAGGTCCTCAAAGCATACTTGCATTCATATGATTCCTAAGCGAAAAAAATAGTAATTGACAACTATCTTTGGCCTCTTTACTTTGCTACTTGTCTTCTTTCTGGACTTTTACACCCTACAACCCAATCAAAACTTTATTGCCTTATCTTTCACAACTTCAAAGACAAGCACCCTTGACCTCTTTCCACCTTGCTCGCTCTTTTTGGGCTTCTTTTATCTTTTGGGCATTTTTTTTTCTTACAAGTCGGCCTTCCAGTTGTCAATTATGAAATTCAACCAAGGGAATCATATAAATACAAAGTTATGTGACCAAAATAAAGGACCAATCTCTAAGCATCTATGATCATCACCTAAGCTTGCATCCAAAGGCATCCATCTAGCATCCATTCAAGGGACAAGGGACTGCACTTTCTACATACACTGCATAGGAAGGGGAAGTTCATTATTCCATCCACACATCTATTTACATTGCTACATCTAGCTATTGTCCGCTATCAAGTGCACTTGCATAAGGGCATCTTCGGGCACAATTCTATCACACACTCACAAGAACTACATGGAGTCTGAGATGTAGTGCAGCTCTTGGTTGTAAGTTCACTCAGTCAACTGACTGCCGGAGTCAGTCCGACTACCCATATTGTATCTTTCTTTTTTTTGGATTTGATGTGGTATTGTGGGTTTTGCGGGTGAAGCTTTGTTTTGCAAGTTACAGGTGCACTGGGCGATCATGTTGCAACATACAGGCAACCAACAACAACTATCAGCAACACTTTTGTGACACCAAAAAAATCAGCAACCAATTTCCCAGTCCCGGGAGCCCAGTAGCAAACTTTGGCACCACTGACCCAGTCCAGGCGCCCTAGTCCAGCCTTATCTGACAGCTTCAGATTTTACAGTGCACAGTGACGACGGTCTGCCCTCCCTATTTATTAGTTTTCCAGTCTAGATCAGTTCCAAGAAAAGCGCAAATCAGCTAAATCATGTCCTCTCTCTCTTGCACTTAGGGTTTTATGTTTATTTGATTATTGTTTGTGTCATAGTGCATCATAGCAGTTGTATATCATTGTTTACATCAGTTACTCTACAATTAGGGTTTTACAAAAGTTTATTTTTGTTAAATCGCCTAGTAGAAATCCACCCGGGCACTAATAAGAGCAAATTGAGTTAAAAGATAAATAAAGAGTGACATCACCCTCATATGACCCCACATAATCATTATAATAGATGTGCAAATTAAAACATAATAATTGAATTAAAGACTCAACTAAAGTCATTGTGATAGAGGAACAAGAGCAATGATATAATCTGGAACATTTCATAGCACAACTTTAAAACATGTCATAAAATATGGCATGCGGCAAGAATTTGAAATGCAGGCTTTTAACTTTGAAAAAAGACAATGAAGTCAATACAATGGGAAATGAGCTTAAGAATTGCATGGGTGTATATAAAAGATATTAGAAAATATCCTTGGTGTCTTCTATTCTAACAAATATCTTGTTTGTGAGCTCATTTATGTGTACAAAACTTTGAATGCAAAGTTAATAGATATATCATAATGGAACTGGAAATACGATAATTAAACTACACCATTCTCTCTATATTCATTTCAGCTTTACTTTGATAACTATGACTTCTTGTCCTACAAAAAATAGGTGTGATATACTCACACATTATAACTTGTCCTCTCATTGTTAGAACGAGGTTCTTTTATTTATCTATTTAGAGTTTCTAAAATTCAGTGTATACCACTTTCCGAAAATAGATGAGGGTCTCAAAACATTTGCATAAATATATAAATTAAATGCAAACCTTGAATTTCGAGGGCTTGACCAGCTCAAAAGCTATTGCATCACCATCATCTAAATCGTGGTCAAGAGCAAAACCTCTCCATCCACCGCTCAGGCCTGTCCTGCTAGCAATATATACAGTATCACATTCTACACCCTTTTCATCTTCCAGCACCATTGATACATCCGTTTGGGGTAGGTATTTTTGGCAGAAGCCCCTTGGGAGACCCTGAAAACACAATAATCAGATATAGAATTTTTATTCCTTACGGTAAATTTTCATAAGAAATTGAAGAAGCCTTTTCACTTACCAACCAAAAGCAACTAGAAACATGGGACCGCACCAAAGACTTAATAAAGAAGGGATGCTCAGATCCCAAATCCTTCATAATTGCTTCAGCATTTTCTTGTGCCTGAATTCTTGCTTCATAAGAGGCGCTGGTTGTATGCAGTGATCGTTTGCTGTCATTTGAAGTTCCACTGCCCAACCAAGCATTAGTAGCTGGAATTCTATTTGGAGTAACCATACAATTTATTCAAAAACATAGCCAGTTACCTTTTCCGTTTGCGAGGAAAGTCAACATCTACCTGCCACAAAACAATGCACAGATTTTAATACCAATTCAGCAAAATTCAAGATACAGTTGAATAAAGTCAAAACGCTGCAATCGCTAATACATGGATGAAACATGAGACATGTTGTTCTTATACATGTACTGTAAAAGATGGGCATACTTTCAACTTGACAATGATGTTCTTTTCTGAAGAAGTGTGTCAATCATTCTTAGCCCATAAAAATCAAAGTCAATACAACGAGGAAACTAATGATCTTATCAGCATATGGCATGAACACGAAGCATGGTTTAAAAGAAAAGCATCGCCAACTTTCAATTTCCTTTTAAGGACTAACATAGCTTACTTCACGATAAATAGGAGTTGGAAGACGTGAAACACGTTCTGAGCACCGCCTCTCCACAGGAACTTCTTGTTTCAGTTTTTGAGTCTTTACCTCCCGCTTCTGGATAAAACAGATAAAACTCAAAATGCAAGCTTTGTTAAGTAACTAAACTGATAAAGTTCAAAAAGCAAGCTTTGGGTTCAATCCCAAGGATTTGGTAATGTGTAATACACACATGCTCCCCAAGGAACTGACAGGTCAACCACTGTTTGCAACATCAAATTCACACTAAATCTGTCAGGCTTAAACATCATGCTCTGTTCCTTACAAAAATCATATGGAAAGTAGACTGAAAACAGACATGGATGAATAAATATGTATCACTAAAGAGAACCAAACTCAACAATATTAGACAACAAGAACATTAAATTAAAAGCTTCATATACACAATCGATTCATCCTGTGAAATAAGGACAAGCAAAGCCAAATTATTGCCATTATTTACATCTACCCTAATGCGGCTAATGAGGAGACATGATCCCCGAGGAACCATATCAGAACCAGTTTGAAACTAATAGTAATGATCTTACGACCAATACAAAAGCATTAGGACTACATAACATTAGAAGACACACTTATACAAGTGTATGTGAACATTACTCCTTGTTAAAGAAAGGGCCAGATGAGACCATGCCTGATGATTAAAGTGTGAGCTATCATGCATACCTTTGATTTGGATTCAGACGCAATAGTTTGTACAAGGCTTTCTTTTAGTTGTTGAAGCCCGAGATCCTTCACAAAAGCACCCAAAAAGAAAAAGAAAATCAGGAAAAGTAAACCCATAAATGCCAACCCTTCTTGCAGTACATTCCCAGACTACTGCTTAAGCCTACATAAAAGCTTCAAAACCATGCAAATTGTATGATATACAAGGCCATCCCAGGGTATATTCAAACTGAACTGCTAAGTGTAAATTTCAACAATGGGCTTCTGCAGGTTATTATGTTGAATTATATCTAAATACATAAAGAGGCCTTAATTTTCTGGAACATTCGGAAATGTTTCACACCTATGCTACCAGAAACAGGTTCAAACCAACAAACAGGGGTTCCAAAGTTTCCGGAAGAAGAAATTCTTTAGTGTTCTTTTTAAATTTAATACAATGCAAAAACTCTTCAAAATAAATTGTTTAAAAATTGCTTTGAAAGTTTGCTCATATAACTCTGATTTTATCTCATTTCAGCTTAGCACCAACACCTGAGGGGTATCTATTCTACCAAACATGCTCAGGACTCGCACCTAAGGGACCAGCCTCATCCTTTATGATTACAGTTCTCCGCTCAGAAAGAGAGGAATATGTATGACCTCTTTACTATCCAAATGCCTCACTTGTTGTCCCACAACCACTTGACAGAATCATTAAAATTTAAAATAGACTGTTTCAGAACGAGTACAGGTACGGATACAGTATGCTGAAACCGATGTTACCCAAAAACTCCAACCAGGGCAGCGTACCCGCATATTGACGTACCAGGTACTGGTACTGGTCCTGGTACTCTCTTGAAACATTTCCGAAACTCCAAAAGAGCCCCCGGTACAGCTCTGCCATACCCCAGACATTTCTGTACCATTTTAGGCTGTACTGCGGGCATTTTTTGTACCGTTTCAGCAGTGCTGCTGTTTTTTAAATGCCAAAAATAAAAATATGAAAACTAGTTACTTCTGTTTCAGCAGTACTTCAAGAGAATCTAGATGATATATTCTAGAATCTAAATTATAATTATGTGCATTTAAAAATTTAAGTATGTTGAATGTTTTGACCTTTCATGAATACAAAGTGTTTTAAGTGTGTTGGCTAAATTTTATGCATAGCTAAAACCTAGGCAGTCATGAGATAAGTCTCCCTCATTTACCGGTGAGGCTCCCGTGTAAGATTTCTGTCAATTTTGTATCCTAATAACTATTTGTGGGTTTTACTTTAACTGTGAAGCTCATGAATCATAGCTAAGCAATTATGTAGCAAGTAAACAACTGTAAAGAAATATTTGCAGAAGGGGGAATAGTTAAATACGGGAAGAAAGGAAAGAAGATGTGTAATCCAAACAATAGTTTACAAAGTTGGTCTCATACACATAGATAAAACAAATGGATCTCACAATACAGAATTAAACTACGTTGCCAGGATACGGGTACGAGTATCGTACGAGTAGGGGTACAATACACGGATACATCAATTTTTAAAAACCCTTGGATACAATACATCTTGGATACGTCCGTACATATATATTAAAAAATCAAATATATATATACATCTCTACTCATTTTACTCATTTTTAGTCCATAAATAACTGAAATAGTAATACGAAACTTGAATCTATATTCAAAACATTCAATATACTTAAGACTTAGCATTTTTATTGATCATGTGGCTGCCATACGTATACTTGGCGTATCAATATCTGTATCTGTATCGGATACATATCAGACAGGAAACGTGGGAGGTCAAGGCATATCCTGGCAACATAGGAATTAAATGAAAGGAAAGTTTCTAATCTAAATCTTAGACAATGCAAAGTTTATCTAAAGATCTACACAGAAGTAAGAAGCAAATGCACCGTTGTGTAATGTCCCCATTTCTGAAGACCCTTAGCCTATACGTCCCCGTGGGCTTCGGGATGTGCAAGGGGAACATTTTTATTAAATAATTAAATATTATTGCCTGGAGCAATAATTATTTTATTATTTTATTATTTTATAAAAGTTATTTAATTTAATTCCCAAAATATATAAAATTAAATGGGGAATTAATTAAATAAAAAGTTCGGTGGCTTTCATTGATAAAATCACCCTTTGCAAAGGGGACGCCACACCTAAGGAAAACAAACTGCTTTTATTTAATATTTTCCCTCTCCTAGGGTTTTCAAGTTTTGTGTCTCCTTGCTTATAAAAGGAGTGTTAGGGTCATTATTATGATTATGCTATGATGAACTTATTTTGATACTCCATGCTTGGAGTTGGGATGCATGCCCATTGATGCTTTCTCTCTCTCTTGCGTGGAAGGTTGTTTTAAGCTGGTTATTGAAAATCAATTGAAGTGATTATTTGCTAGATCCATGTTTTTGGCTTTGGCAAGCATTTGGATTTAATTTGCAAGTGAAAATCTGCCTTTTACTGTAGCGAAGTCACTGTAGCATCACTGTGGCAGCCGGTTTGTGATAAAATATAAGTATTTCTTTGGAGTTCTTTTGCAAATTGATTTGTTGTGCATGGTACAACTTGACATATATGCTTGATTTGCTTTGGCGACTTGCTTGAAGATGTCTATGAGCTGAATTAAATACACTTTTGTATAAATCGATTGGCTGGTTGTGCTGCTTGCTAAATTGGTACATAGTTGTGGTGTTTCAAGGTGGATCGACTAAGTATTTGCATATTAGTGTGATGTTTTTGCAGCGACTTGTGTAGGGTAAAGTGGTAATTACTTCACATGATTTTTGCTTGATTTGTTATTCATACAAGTCAGCTATCCCTTCCTGGACATCAGCGACTTATTTGAAATATGTTGGAATGTATATTTGAGGTCCTAAGGTAACCAACAACTACCTAACTGTTTAATAACTGGTTTGTGATTTCTTTAAGATAGTTCGACTGTAGTATGCATGATAATATGCCTCTGTAGCAGTGATCTCTTTCAGGGCAAATCTATGATAGTATTTGGCATGTTTTCGATCTGGTTTGGGTATGAATGAAGCTGCTGTGTTTTTCCTTGGATCAGCGACTTCACCAGGGAAGGTATTGGATGTTCTAAGGTAAGTTTTGAACCTCCAAAGATCAGCGAACTGTATGGCACTGTTTATCTGATCTTAGCTGTTATTTTCATGATGTTTGAGCCACTCAACGCAGCGATCTGAATATGTTTGTTTGGGTAAAATATTAAATGCCTGGGAAGGGGAGAATGCATGTTCCTTTGTCTTAATGATTCTCTAAATGGTCATACCTAGCAGCGATTTGTATGAAGGTGTTTGGGGAGTAATTTCAAGTGTTTCATGGTCGCTGGGTTATGCTTGCTTAATGCTCAATAATAGTGGTCTGCAATTGATGATGTGAGTTCAGATTTAATTCTTACTCTAAGAGCAATTGCGGTGATTGAAAGGTGGAGTTTAGATCTGAATTTGTTTACCCTTCTTACATGCTTGGTTGGTCAGTGTTTGAAGACTTATTTGCAGCATATTGAGTTGGGAATGAAATCTGATTTTCTGAGGCCATTATTTCAGCTGAGAAATTAATTATTTGAACTCAATTGATAGAGGCCACTGAACCCTTATCTTTGGGTTTATTGAGTCATCTATTTGACTAGTTCAAGTAGTTCGTGATTGCATTTTGCAATTTCCAGTGGATTGAAGTATTGAAGGGTTGTTGGTTTGTATATTTTCCATTGATCCCAGAAGTGGGATATTACACGTTGACACAAAGTTCTCCGGAAATCCACCTTTGTTTAATTCCTCAACTTTCAAAAAAGATATCAAGGGTTTCAGCACAAAGTCTGGAACTCAAGAATGCTGATTAAAAATTATGATCTTCTAACTCGTACGTTCTTCTTCTATTTAAAAGTGTACAGAAAGAAATTACAAATAGGAAAGCAATAACTGAACTGACACATGCAGAAGCTATAAAGAAAACAATTGGCAATCTTTCCCCTGAAATTTCTCTCTACATGACATGCATCTGAAGACTAAATCAAAGCTTTGCATGTCTACCATCTATTCTTAATTAAGGACCTTTTCAGATAACTAAAAGTAATGGTTTTTAACCAATTACTTTAGTTTTACAATTTTGTCCGAGAAAATAAGAATAAGAGAGGGAAGGGAAAAAGAAAGAAAATATGTCAGCCATCATACTCTACACTTTTTCTTTGTTCTGAAACTGAATATACTTGTCAAACATGTGACATAGTATCTTTCCATCTGCCTTAGCAATCTTTCTCAATTTTAAACCACAGCAATCCTCTAGGCAAAACAGCAGTGTTAGCCTTTACCTTCTCCAAACGAGGCCCATACCCCCCAATATTTGCATGAAGCTTTACGAGTCTATCAATTGAATCTAACGTGAAAGGTATGACGGCTTCATCAATCTTCTTTTGCACAACCAGAATAAATTCCTCATAGGAAGCAAGGAACTCATCTGGAATGTTCTCTGGTACTTCCCCCATCTCGTTTTCCAACAACTGCATCCTTTTTAGCATAAGCTTGAGGATCTCCATACGGAAGGAAACTGCTATCTCTAACTGCTTCCCTTTTTCTATCAATCCGTCAGGTACAATTGGCTCTGCAATTAGCACATCCTCTGGCAATGAATGTATCTTAGCTAAGGTATCCAGATGACTTTCAACAACTATGTTCTCATCTTCTATCCTTGTCATTAGTTCCTTTCGCTGAGATAATGCCATGTGCATATTCTCCAAGTCATTCGGTATTCCCTCGAACTGCTCTGAAGCTTGGTGAATAATTTGCTCTTTCCATTGAACAATAACTTTGACCCGGTTCCCTTCATCTTCAATCTCCTCAACCAAACGGCTGCATACCTATTCTTGCACTAACACAGGCTGAGAAGAAGGTTTGGCAACCTTAGTGATGATCTCACGTAAATGGGAGATCTGCATCTGAAGCCTGTGTTTTTCTTCCTTCTCCTTGTCAAGTTTAAGGAATAAAGCGTCTATCAGTGTCTGTGTATCTTGCTTTAACCCTTCTGTGGTGATTTTCCCCAATGGTATTTTGGTCACTGATATGTCTGCAACAGTTAGCTCTCCCTTCTGTTTCCCTTCAGCTGGAACTGACAATTCAGCGAACTTATGCCCTGATTCTTCAATAATCAACCTTGAAGTTATTTGAGCAAATTTTGACATTTTGCCTCTACCTCCCAAGCTCATAAGCAGTTGCAAGTCTTCCTCTTCTAAGTTGATTTCTTCTCTAGCCTCTAGAACTATCTGCAAATCCAACCAGGATGAGAAATTGCTTTTTGGGGAATGAGAAGTCACCGAATGTACCACCATCTCATGCTCCAACTGTAATGCATCCGAATGCACCACAGTCTTATGGCTGCCCTCTTCTAAATTGTCCAAAGACAATGCTCTTTCGAACTCTGCCATTTGTGCTTTCAATTTCTCCACAGGGAGAGGTGAAGATCTGGGTGGCTGAGGAACAAATACGAATGATGTTTGAGGTCCTAGAGCTGCGGAAGTGCTGTGAGTTGACATTGGAGAAGCTTCGTCTGAAAGTAGCACTGGTATAATGGATGTAGGCTTGCCTTTTTCCGGTACTTGAGACTTCTTGTATACTTTGAGCTTTTTTGTCCTTCTACTAGTCTCACCTTCATGTTTTCTCTTGCTGGAATCTCTTGCAATAAAATTCCTGGTAATTTGGTTCATCAAGCTTCATTCAAGCAATACCTGTTTTTTAGCAACCAATTTGAGGTGTTAACCAGGACTAGGGAAGACCTCTCCTCAATCGTGTGACAACCACCCACACTCTCCTGAAGAGCAGCTCTATCTCCTCCCATTTGATGATATGTGTCAAGTACCACATGCCCATCATCTGAGAGATATGCAGGTATCCGTGCTAAACCATAGTAAGAAACTTGCTGCACTGATAACCTAATGAAATCTCCCTTTCTGACTTTGTATTCACTCTTGCACTTCATCCAATAGTCAAGTGAAGGAACATGTGAGTATTCCTGGGAGACAGTCCTATTTGCTATCCCATATGGGTCAAAGTTCATTCATGCTAGGAAGAACTCATCCTCATACCCAGAAAACATTTTTGCTTCAATTCCTCTAGCTTTAGGGATGCTCTGGCAACTATAATGACCCACTGCGACTGGAAAGCTACCTATAGACTTCTATCATTTTGACTATAAGTCATGCAACTCTAGGAGTTGCCTGCACAACTCCATGGTGACCCACTTATCACTTGGGTATCTTGGCAACTTAATTGGTTCTTCTGAGAAACCACTAACCCTAAGATATGTGAAGTCCACAAATTGGATGAAGATACAGCCATGCTAGGACACAGCTTGCCAGAATTCTTTGCTCACTTTGTTGGTCTTCAGATCACTATTTAATTTGCACATGAATCCGTAAAAGAATCCATCGTTGACCACCTAGTAATCTTTGTAGTATTCAGGAACTGTCAACTGCAGGAAGCACTCATAAATAGGATTTTTTGACAATATGCCCCGTCTATCCAATTTGGAAAATATCCCCTGAGAAACTACTGCATATACAAGGTATGAAATCATTTTGAAGTTGAACGTTCGCCTCACATTTCGGAGTTGCTTGTTGATGTTGTCACTGATGATCTCCACCCAATTAATTATCGAATCAACTCTGTTGATCTCAATGGTTCTCACAAAAGCATACATCCATGAGCAGAAGTTATTGGTATTAGCTTCCCCATTTATCTTGCAAAGCAATTTGGTGATATCATCAACTTCATGCACAAGATTGGATCATGGAAGAGTCCTCAGGAATTTCGATGGTGCTCTGGGCTTCTTTATGTATATGTTGTTCATTATACCCACGCAATCTGCTTTATGTTTTTCTCATCCATTACCAGCATCCTGGATGTTAATTGCAATCACCACTGGCCGTGCCGGAAGCTTAAGGCAATAATTAATGAATTGTGCATCCAACCTGATTATTGTCTTCCCTACAGCATCTCGGACAGTCCTAGAAAGAGGATGATAAGACCTTGCACGCTCCATAACAAACTCGAGCAATTGAGTTGTGACCAGAAACACTGAAGCTTGAATAATCCCGCTACTTTTTATTGCTTGCATAAGGGATGATCTTCTCGTAGCTTTGGATCTGTCAATCAAATCAATGACAGATTTAGGGCCCATGTCTGTATCATTGATTTCAGTAAGCCTGGAAACAATGCATGATTATATTGACCCTTCTCTTTCATCATGCTTCATCATGCCTGGAATAATCTTTGTCTAAGTTCTTTTTCTTTTATTCTTGCCAGAAGATCCTACAATTGGATCAATTTGTGCAGATCCTGCAATTCCTTCTGATTCGGAAGATATATTCAATGTATCTGACATTGATTTTGACTTCTTTTCACCAATATGAGCACCTGTGATGAATACCTGCAAATGATTCAGACAAATATGGAGTCCATGACATGAATGCTTAATTTCTATCACTAAAATCTGTTTATAAAGTCTGCTGCCCTAAAATTTGAGACTTTGCTTGCATGCCAAGCAAGCTAAAATATTATTTAATTCACTTGGGCACTTATACCAACATGCAAATGCTCTGAATAATAAAAAGAAAGCTTCTCCAACCCTAGGTGCCAAAACTGGAAGCTTCCCAACAATGAAAGATATTCTTTAATGCAAATCACTCCTTCCCTTGGCGCCAAAACTCTCCAGGGCAGCATGCTCCATCAAAAAGAATTAATTGTATCCTCCTTATGGCGTCCCATGCTTATATAGATAACTGCATGTTATATTCAATAATTGTTTCTTCCTATTTTTGGCAATTATTAAAAATAAGTTATGCTCTTTCTCTCAATTTGGGCGCCCAAGTTTACATGTTTTAGCTTGCTTTTCCATGTAATTTTTTAATTTATTTTTAGCATGCTTCTTTGTCTTCTCTTTGGCTTTCCTTCATGCTTTGACTTTCTTCCTATTTTGGGCGCCAACATTAGCTAGGAAAAAATAAAATAAATATTAATTAAAGCATGTATTTATGCCAAGGTGGGTCGCATTTTTTGGCTTGAAGACATGCTAAAAATAAGAAGGCAAAGCAATGGGAATTTTTACCCTTCCAAGCAACGATAAAAATCCCATCTTTCACTTAAGTGATTTGTCTTTAATGATGGGAAAAACCAACCTTCCAGGAAGGCTTAAAATTCCCATCTTCCTTCCACCACCAAAATTCTCATTGGCAGCTTAAAACCTTCTTTCCAAAAAATGTGACTTGCATAAAAAGAGCTTCTTTCTTAAAAATGCAACTTGCAAGGGTGAATAAAACTTCCTTGATGGGAATTCTTACCCTTCCTGGCAGCCCCAAAATTGTCATTGGTACTTTAAGTGATTTATCTTTCATAATGGAAAAAAACAACCTTCCAGGAAGGCTCAAAATTCCCACCTTCCTTCTACCACCAAAATTCCCATTGGCACTTAAGTGATTTAACTTTAATGATGGGAAAAAGCAACCTTCCAGAAAAGCTTAAAATTCCCATATTCCTTCCACCACCAAAATTCCCATTGGCAGCTTAAAACCTTTCCTTCCAAAAAGTGCGACTTGCATCCTAGAAGCTTATTTCATAAAGTGCGACTTGCATCCTTCCTTCTTTGTCAGAAATTAACACTCCATGATTAATTTCTTCCTTTGTCTAAGGCCATGGCTGACTTCCAAAGCTTTCAGGCAATTAAACAAGCTATACAGAACGAACGAACGGATCAAGGGGAATTAACAAACGGACTGCGGAGAAAACCAAAACAAACACAAAAGAAATAAATAAAAACGAAAAACGTTGCCAGAAGTTGTAGACAATTGCTCTGCCGAATAATTGGTTAGTAAAAACTCATCCCTGGTGAATACTCTACTAAGAGGCGGGAATACTGGCATAAAAAATCTTCAACAGGGTTCAACTACAACACAATTTATTTTAAACAGAACTTTATTTATTTAATAAATAATTAAATAAAATTCTCTCAGACGAAACCCGACGGAGGAATAAAACAAGTTTTAGCATGTTGGTATTTGTCGAAATTGGCCTATATGATTCGCTAGGAATACTTTAACATAATGGAGACAACTGCAAGGAATAAAAACACAAAATGACCCGTTACTTTGAAAAGAACGAAATTTTTTAAAAGGGGTAGTCCTAGATTTCAAGGTGAAATCAAGGGACACCACCAATCCATCCCGAATTTGATGGTTAAACTCTATTGTTGTCTATCAACTGGAAGTTCCTCATAAACTATAGATGTTGGGGCAATTGATGATATTACATAGATAATAGACTAGACTCGACCTCCCATATATAGATAGGAGAT
This sequence comes from Taxus chinensis, assembly GCA_019776745.2. Lineage (NCBI taxonomy): Eukaryota > Viridiplantae > Streptophyta > Pinopsida > Cupressales > Taxaceae > Taxus > Taxus chinensis. The sequence goes on along the minus strand of CM034153.1, from coordinate 211,858,858 downwards.
TGACGTCCGATAGATAAGATTTTATGCCCCCCTCCCTCTAATATTGGATTGGACCCTCTAAATAGATATATAGGGGGGGTGGGATTGACCTACCTACATAGAGAGGGGAGTGTCATCAGTTCATCAATATAGTGATTTGATCCTATATCGATTGATTGATTATCTCATTCTATGGTGTTGGTTAGGGGAGCCCCTCGCAGGCATTCAAGCACAACAATTTGGGGAGCACCTTGAGCAATTACTAGGAGAAATTATTAGAATATAAAGCTTAGCTTTTATTATTAAGTCACCATTAGTCATGTATTGACTAATGTTTGATTATAACCTCCTCAACCATTTTGTAACTATTTCTTGCATAATATAATAACAGACATAGAATCTACATTGTGTGCATTCCAATTTTCTCTTCATTCCTTCTTTGTTCACATCTTCTAATAGATATTTCAGGCAGCATTACCCTCAAATTATCCATTATGAAAGCAACACAGAAGCACAAACCATATGAATTCATGCAAACATTGGTCCAAATGCAAGCATTCTTTGGGAGGATTGACAAAGCCATCACAAACTGGAACATCTATAAACAAGACCTGGAAAATACATACCATCAATCAAAGATGAAATCAGCCACCCGAAGTATGGGACTCAAATGTTATTGCTTAAGCAATTGAAACCGCAGGCACTACAACAAACATCACCAAGGGAAGCATCAATTGCACAACAAGGTCTCGATCCACAAATCCAACAAAAGAAATATATGCCGCCACCACCTCTGCTGCCAAAATAAGTAAAAGAGCACTTGTGCAATATTGAAAATTTTAGGCTTGGTGCATTTTAAGAAAGAAGTAACTACGAGTAGGGCCACTAAGGTTGAAAACCCATAAAGGGCAACATCTTGGCTAGCCCAACATGTTGAAAACCCAAAAGGCCAATTTGTTAGTTCATACAGAGCAGAAAACACAGCTAAGTGGTGCACAAGAAGTGAAAACCAATAAGTAACATTTCTTGTGAAACTGCAACTAGTATTCACAACAAGCTGATGAAGAAGCCAAAGCAAATAAAGGCCAATGACAAAGCAATACAACATAATCTCAAGTTGGGGCAGCATCTATCTCAAGACGAGACAATTGTATAAATCCAGGAAAGTGTTGGAGGGCCATTAGAACCTGGACCTTAATGGTATAATATTTCGTAATATTGTAAAGTCCAGCAATATGCATATATTTGTAAAACATTTTTTATGTCATTAAAAGACAAGATAGTATGTAATGCTCCTAGGGTAAGAAAGGAAGTTGAAGTGATCACCCACGAAGTTGAAGAGTCACTAAAGACTATATAAATAATGTAAAAGAGCGTATGCAAAAGGTTGTTGTTGGTTGTGGCTTATTGTTAGTTGTATAATTAAGATATCAAGGGATGTGTCTACTCCCTAGCCAATATGATTTTGTTTTTCGTTTCTAAGACAATTTGCCAGTAATTGATGAGTTGTGTCTGAAGCAAGTGTGTGGTTCTATTTTGAGTCTCTCAAGTCCTTATAGCATACAAATTTGTTAAACAAATCTCTATAAGTGAAGTCATTATTAGTATGTGCTCTTATCACTCTATGCAAAAATGAAATCCTAAAGATAATGCCTATGAAAACGATACATCAAGGTAGAATACCACATTAGCATGTCCAGACAAGAAAATCTAAGGAACTTTGCCAACAAGGAGAGTATCAGACAAATGGTTTAGCAATGTGGAACCCTAATAAATTCAAAGGAACTAAAATCATGGCAAACAAAAATCATCAACATATGATCTTTAACCAACGTGTATGGAGTCTGGACCAATGGAAGATGGAGGGAAAAGAAAATGTTGGGAGGATATTGAGGAAGTATAAAGAACAAATATAACATGTGTTGAATATTGGTAGAGGATTTTGAAGTAATCTTGACTGCAAATAGAAAGAACAGAGGAAATAGTCTTCTTGGTACAGCAATGATGGACTTTAACATCTTTTGTACAAAATGGCAATCAGTTCATAGCAAAAATATTGGATCACTTTCTACTCAGCCCAAAGTGCGTGGCATTGAAAAGAGTGGAATCAATGATTTTAGTGAATGTAGGATCCAACCATTGACCCATGTCAATAAAAATTAACAAGAGCCCCTTGAAATTCAAAATGATGTGGACTAGATCTAACTTTTGAGAAAAATCTCAAGTGCTTAAGGCAATCAGATTTGAAGGGTACAAAAAGAAATGAAGTGGCCTAAAAACTGCAATTGTTAAGCAAAAAGTAAGGGAAGGGAATTAAAAACCTATGGAAATATGTTCCATAAGAAAAAGGGTGTAACTAATGAATTGGGGGATATCAAAGAAAGAATCAAAAGAGAAACTTGATAGAAAAGAAATGAAAAGATGGAGCTGAAACATAATACTAAGAATGGACGAGGTGTTCTGAAAAAAAAGTCAAGAATAAAATACCTGCGGGAGGGGGTAGGAAATACAAAATCTCTTTCATGTGTCATAGATAGTGCTACGAAATTGAAATACAATGAATCAATTAAATACCTACTACATAAATATAATAGAGGATAAATATAATAGAGGATAATAAGATCATAGATGAAACAAACAAGTTTTACAAAAAGCTACTTATCGAAGAAGAAAAAGATAGGAAAGAACCACAAAACAGCCTACTCGAGAATATATAATGTCCCTTTTTGGGGGACTTCCGGAAAATAGCTAGGGCTGAATGAGAAATGACTGAAATTAATTTTTAGTTGGCTGTAATCAGACTTCCGAGGGTTGGATATAACTGAAAATGCACACTAAAACCTGCAATTTTTCCCTTCCTAGGGCAGCGGCCTGTTTTGAGAACTCCTCACTTTTCAATGCTCTAAACTTGCTGAAAATGTGCCCAATCAAACTCAAAAATTCTGATTAATTATCAGCAATCAAAATATGAAGGAAAATTGATTTTTAGTGCCCCATAAATGAAGATAAGAATTTTCTATAAACCCTCTATCTACAGAATTTATACATTACTTTAAAAATTCTTAACTTTACCGAGGAAGCTCCAAAATTCACGAAACTTGGGATCTTGGAGTTTAGAAATATGAATAATGCAAATATCAAATCAGCTTTGCCCAAACATCCACCCAAACATGCCAAACCTGACTTACAAGCAATGAGGCCCTCTTGGAAATAATGAATTAGTGGCTCACACATGCAAGGAAATGATTGCTTTCACCTTTAACAATTAGTACAAGTCTCATCTATGCAAGAATCATACCATACATCCATCAAAAACATATCCAAAATGCTCATGATGCAAGTCACCTAGGACAAGATAGGAAGTTATCAGCTCCAAATTCCTTGAGATATTCAATAGTTCCAAATATCCTTTGCTTGAAGGTTTTTCGTCCGCAAGACATGTTCCACTATCAAAGGTTTCCATTCTTGAAGTGGTCTCAAACAAGGGCTTTTCGTCCTTGATGAGAATGGAAAGGTATAACCTTTACCCGGAAGAAATAATAAGATTCAACATCATCATATAATGGCCAAGCATCCTCCTGTTTATATACATAAGGGGTGCTACATCATAACTTATAGCCAACCTTATAATAAGTACCTTTTAATTATCTAATTTGTTTTTAGAGTCTACATGCTCAAAATACTTTATATTGTAATTAAATAAATTCTTCTATTGGAGTGCTTGGCTTCCCAATAGGAATACATGATAATAATGAAAATATCTACTTAGAAAATGTCATCCAAGTCTTCCCCTTGCTTTTAAACCCACAGGGAGGAAAAATGGGTTAAGGTCTTCAAATCCGCTAGTCTCCAAAAAGGGACATGACACAATATCCTAGGAGTGATGACAAAAAAGGATAATAAACAATTGATGCAACCCATAGATCTTGAAGAAGGAAAGCTCTAGCTATGTTGGCATGAAAAAAATCTCCAGAGCTAGAAGGTTTCCAAACAAGTTTCTTCCACAAATATTGGTACATTGTGTAGGAGACATGGTAGCAAGAATTGAAGAATCCAAAAGAAAGAGAGTGGTCCTCAAAGAAAGGAACAACACTTCTTTAGCATTCACAACAAACAGAAAAGACATAATATTTTGATGCATTCAAGCCAATTTCTTAGTGTAATGCAATATAGAACATCTTGGCTAAGGTTATGGAAAATAGACTAGTTAAACTTCTCTCTAAAATGATTAAAGAAAAATAAGGTTAGTGTGTAGCCGAGAGATATATTTTGGACAGAATATTACTAGCATGTGAAACCATAGTTGGCATACCTAGACTCGACTTAGACGCAGCAAACAAAAAAAAATGACTCAAGAAAAACTCGACAACTTAAAAAATACTTAAATTTCATATAAAAACAGAAAGTTTATACAAACTACAAGTACAAAATGCATCAAATGAGTCTTTAAAATGTCGGGAAAGTGTTTTCTATTAGATTTGAATACAAACAAAGTACAAAATTGCATCATCATGCAAATACAGCAGCCAACTAAAAATTGTTATGTATTTATGATGATTGTCATTGAAATTATCATCATAAATTACATATCCATGCAAGTTACCAATTACAATATTTATAGTTTCCTCTTCCCCATTCTAGCAAAAAATAAGGAGAGGGCATAATGACTCTTGTCCTCACACTCAATTGTAGCTCTTTGCTCCTCCTAAAAGGTTGCACCTACAACTCCACCCTGGTACTAGATAGCAATAACTCCTCTTCTGCCTCATGTTCAACATTATCTACAATGATGTCATCTAATCCAATCTCACATGCTTCTACTATACCTGCACCCTCCGTAGCTTGCCTCTCAAAATCAACAATCTTGTCCTCCGTGAACAAGGGTTCTCCTCCTCCTACATAGTCCAATCATTGTAGAGATCATTCTCATCCAAATAAATAGGCTCTAATGATGTGTCCACCTTTCTTGTGCAAAGCTAAAGATTGTACTACACAAAAATTAAATCAACAGACATTGTTAAGTCAATTTATCACACTCTTTCATATGAACGGCCTCAAACAAACTCCAATTGCACTCACATCCAAAAGCACTACAAAGTTGAGAAAATTTTGAAGGGCTCGCTTTTGAAGATTTGGGGTATTTTCACTCTAATCTTCACACCAAAAATGTGCAAACATATTCAAAAGTTTGTCACTAACTTATAATTGTAAATTTATAACTTGTAAAATATAAGTAAAGACTTCATTTTTTATTAATCGTTGTTTGGGAGGATCTCCCTCAGATAGTTAGTGGCAAAGTAAAAAGCCTCCCCTAATCTACTTGTAATTTTGCAACTCGAAATAATGAGGTTGCTCATCTCAACCTCAAGTGCCATCCTCTCAATGAATGTTGACAGCCCTCCATAACCTTCGCATTAACATTTGTGAAGCCATTCGAGAAGAAAAACTTGGGGTAGTAGTACCCCATTGCATTAATGGGTTGGTAGAGTTGATTGTTCCGCCTCCGATCAATTAACTCTCTATTGAGAATGGTACCAAACCTATCTTTATCCCCCGTGTAATAGTTTTGGATAGCCTCTTTGGCCTCATAAATGTATCCCTCTAGGTTTTGCTCCCTATCCACCAAACACAAAACTCTCACCAAAGGCTCCAACAACTACAAACAAATTAAAATGACAAACTTACAATTAAAGTAAATAGTAATACTTTTAAAAATTGAAAATAGAGAAACCGCCTTGATATATAAATTGAAGTTTGAAGTTGCCTTAATGATCTTTGTAGATTTCTTCGCAAAGGCATTATCAAAAAATGTCTTTGTGATACTCTCCATCAACTTTCTTTGAATATGTTAAGTAATTCTTGATTCATAAATATTTGCTTCAACAATGTCAACAAGCTACAAATACTTTACAAATGTTAAGAAGTTAGTTACAAACCTTGTGACATCCACTCACACAAGTTGTTTCCCCTTAATGTGATCTCTCATCAAGCTAAAAAACCAAGGGTGATTATAAATATATTTTGTGATGTATCTTATATCTTCTACAACTCGTCTCACCCAATGTTTTTAAAATCGGTCGAACCGGAACCGGCCGGTTCAACCAATTCATTGTTTTTTGGCATAAATCGGCATTAACACCTGACCGGTTTGGTACCAAACCGGTCCAACCGGTCTAGTTCCACTTTGAACCAACCGAATCGGAAAAAAGCACTTTTATAAGGCGCTAAAGTTGAAAAAATATTTTTTTAATTAAAACAACTTTTTAGTTGTTCTAAACCCTATTTTTTGCTATATAGAGCCCCCCTCTATTCACCTTACACCTCTCTCATTGAGCATTTGTGAGCATTTGTGAGCAAAAGCATTTGGAGTATAACATTGAAGAGTTTAGTTTTGGAGTGAGCTTGGAAGTTGGAGCTTGTTTGCCATTATTAGTGGGCTCTTTGTGGTGATATTGGCATCCATATAGAGATTATAGAGGCCATATAGAGCCTTATTATTTATGTATTTTGTTTCAAAATCTCATATATGATATATGTATTGTGTCTTCGACTTGCAGTTCGTCCCATTTTTCTATAAACAATTTTCTTACATGTTATATAGTATATACATGAGCAGACTTGTAGAAGCTATTTAGAGGAAATGTAGAGGAAAATTAGTGGGTTTAGAGGAGTTTATGAGTGAAATTTAATTAATTATTAATTAAATAAAAAACAAGAATTTGTGAAATTTATTTATTAGAAGGGAATTTTAATTAGCAAAACGTCATTAATTTGTATCTACGAAGAAGATATTAGTTTAACTAAAGGTCGTTAATTACATGATGATGATGGGAAAGGCAACAATTAGTTCAATTTTAGTATTAAAACTGAGCGGTGGAAAATAAGTGTCTGTAGAATATATGTAAAATTGTAAATCATGTTTGAAAACCTAATATTAACATTTTAGAAAGAATTTACATGCTTGAGAAAAATAGGAACTAACATGGAACCCTGAACCTCCTCAAATTTGTTCTACAAATCCACTATAAATTCCCTCCACTTCGCTCAAAAGATGCTCAAATGTTTTGCGATGAAAATGTGTGGGCGTGTGGACTTAAAAAGCAGCAAAACCATGTTTTTCCACTCTAAAAAGCCTATGTTTCTTGCATTTCCGTGTATATGCAACATACCACGAGTATCTAACACAAACTCACTCCGTACTCACAGCAGTATTATCATAAAAATTGGCCAAAACATGGGCCAACTATTGGTAGAAAATGAATGTTTTAGAAAAATTTGAATGAGTAATCAAAAACTCGCCAAATACTCAACAAATATGTCAGCTATGTGTTATACAATCCACTTAGTTCAAAAATCCAAAAAAGAAGGTACATTGATCAAATTAGACATGAACAAAACTTATGTTATGATAGGGTGAATAGCGATTTCTTGACTAAAGTTATGATAAAGTTTGTAGTCTCCCCCAATGGAACAAATGGATAAAAAGTTAGAGAAGCACTCGTGTGTGCTCAACCATGTTAAACAATCTTCCTACAAGTTGTTTCCAAGCACCAAGTGGCCTAACACAAGGTGATCCAACCTTCCACTACATTTTTATTATTATAGTTGAAGCTTTAGGTCAAAAGACAAAAAGAGAGCAAGAGGAAGGTCAAATAAAAGGGCTAGATATCACCTAGTGTGATGTTGACTTTATATATGTTGATAACTTACTAATGGCAAGAAAGCCAAGTCAAGAGAAAGCAACGACTTTCAAGGAAAGTTTGAAAAAATATGAAATAGCAATACAGCAAAAAATAAACAAGGAAAGGCCCAAAGTCTATTTTTTAATGTCCTTATAGAAGAATAGATAGGTATATGCAACATTTTGGGATTTGATACGGAAAGTCTGCCAAGAATGTATTTAAAAAAGCCTCTCATTGAAGGAATTGTGCAAAAGGAAAGTTGTTTGGCAATTGTTAAACAAATCCAGGCAAAGTTCTTCAATTGTAAGGGCAAGTGGTTATATCTGGCACAAAGAGTCTAGTTACTAAAGTCATACCTCCAAATTGTACCTATGTATATGAGTTCCTTTTTAGAGGCACTAATCAAGATTTTGGATACAATCACATGTATTAGCGGAACTTTTAATGGAGTGGAACTTGGGATAAAAGGGAAATGGTTCTAATGGCTTGGAACAAAGTGTATCAACCAAAAGAAAAAGGACTATTGGGTTTGAAACTTTGAGGTCAATGAAAATGACAAATATGGCTTTAGGAGGAAAGCTAGTTTGGAAAAGTTATAAAGAAGAGAATAGAAAAGGAGTAAGGTCATCAAAGGGAAATAGCTAGACAAAGCAAATGATGAGAGACTTTTTACAAAAAAAATCTACACCCAATGGGCTCCCAAGTGTGGAATATAATGAGGAAATACATCCCAATGGGGACACAAGATCTTGGGAGGAATATGAAGGGTGAGAAGGCACAGTTTTGGGGTGACAAAATGGTAGGAGGACCCTTGGGCCATAAAGAAGAATTTGTTGCAATGAAGGAACACATAAACAAGAAATAATACAAAAGAGATGGACACTATTAAAAAGCAAAATGGAATTAACAAAGGGTGAGAAGGCACAATTTTGGGGTGATAAAATGGTAGGAGGACACTTGGGCCATAAAGAAGAATTTGTTGCAATGAAGGAACACACAAACAAGAAATAATGCAAAAGAGATGTACACTCTATTGAAAAGCAAAATGGAATTAACAGTTGGAAAGCACTGAGTTGATCAAAAAGGATCTGAAGGAAATCACCACCTTCAATTGAATCACAAAACTTGACCCTCCCCCTAATATATCAAGTTTGGATGCATTGGGTAGGGATAAACTCGAATTAGAAAATACAAAATTTAAAGGGGCATACATACAATTGATAAAGCAAAACCAAGGAAGCAAAGATTTTTAAATCAATAGAATATGGTTAAAAATTGGTCTACCCAAAACCAATGCATTCTAATGGTTGGCAACTTTAGAAAAAGCACTCACTTTTGAGACACCAGCTCATAGAGGGTTTTATGGCCCATCTTGTAATGTCCCTTTCTAGGGCTGATTATGAAAATAAGGGTTTTGCCACAAACCCAAATGCAAGAATTCAGATTTTTGGAACAGCAATGATCAAACCCTAGCAGCCAACTGAAATCACACCTTTAGGGTATCAAAACCAAGCTTAGAAAATTAATAAATAATCCTCTAGGGCAGCAAACTATACCAGCACTTAGGAGCAACAATTCTCATGCAAAATCTAACCAAAAATGATATAGAATGATCCCAAATAATTTAATCGACCATGTAGAAATTATTCCAGCCAATATACTTCATAAATTAAGGAGAAATAAGTGCCAACACACAACTGAAATTATTAAAATAATTAGCAGAAGTACAGACAAAATTAACTAAAAATGAAGTCTCCAAACCCCAATAAATACCAAAGAAGTGATAGATCAGCCATATAAATTAGGAGAAATCTGAATATTAACTTGAAACACCAAAATGTGCCCTAGAAGGCACTAAAATACTCCACCCAAGTCGCCACCCTAGGAGAGGGTGTCAAATTGATGAAGAAACCTGTGATAACTCCTCTTCTTCAATGCCCTAGTTGCCCAACCAATAAGATAGTCTTCTTTGAAGCCCTCAGAACCACCAAATTGGAGAGTTTTCGTTCTCCAACCTTGAACAAGGAAGGGTTTCGTCTTCCTTGCTTGCCACACCAAAGGATTTTTGCCCTCTAGTGGAATGGAATAGAGCAATCAGCCCCAAAACCAAGTAGATAAAATAATAATAGAAAAACATGCCCAAAATGAGCCTAAGCAACTCCTTTTATATCCATATGGTGTTGCCAAAGTCTTACAAAGGGAATTCTCCCATGACCAACCTCAATAAGAAGCTTACTTTATCTTTAAACTTGTCTTAAAAGCTCTCCAACCCAGCCGACCTACTACATAATGAAAATTTTTATACTAAAGAAAAATGTAAATGTTAATAAAAGAAAGACTAAAATATCAGCCAAGGACCTCCCTTGTTCACCTACTTCTTACCCATGGGAAGTGGAATGGGTAAGAAGCCTTCAAATGTATTTGTTCGAAAAAGGGGACATTACAAATGAAAATCTAATTGCTAAACAATTTGAAATTTCTATTGGTAGAAAATTGCTATACCTTATATGTAGTACCTTGTGACAATAATGCTTCTAATGAATCCTAATATCATTGAATTCCTAATGAATTCCTTAGGCTTTCTTTCTAAACATCCAACATAATTACCGGAATTAGAATCAAACCCTTATAAGGAGGCAAAATCAAGAGGAAATTGTTAGTCCAAGTAAGTTGGCTTGAGGCATGAAAAAGATTTCCAATGAACATATAAATATGTTCTGGTAACTCCAAAGCTCATGTGTTATTAGATACCTTCCCCACTAACAGCTTCACTTTTGAGGGCCATAGAAACATGGTATCAATTTTTCTCACCACTTTGTTTTGAGGGAGGCATTGCGCTATACAATCTTGTATTATCATGGTACAACATATCTCCTACCTCAAATAAGTCACAACCAAACCTGGGTTTGAAATATACATATTACATACTGCTAATTTTTGAACATTGGAGGCCTTCTTTGAGCTCTCTTAAATGTCATGACTTTATTGAACTAAAGCTGTTGGAATAGACAAATATTACTAGGGAGTCATACATTGAATCCCCAAATTTGAATGTTCAAACATAGCACAAGCTTTGAAAGGGTCATAGCGAATAGACATGTTAGTTGCATTAATGAACATAACTCAGCCATATGTAATCATTTTATCCAAGTTGATTTGGTTGGCCCTTCAGATGTATGTTTAGGTAGCCTTCCACCCATTTGTTGATATTGATCTGTATTGCCCATCAAGTTGCAGGGTGGTAGCTAGAAAGTCTAGGGGTGAGTTTGGTACCTATCAGAAACATTTTTCCAAAAATATCCTCAAAAATTATGTTATCCTTGTCACTCGAAGTGATACAAAACATGACAGCCCGATAGAAGTTTATAACCTCCTTAAAAAGTATATGCTATCTAGACTACTAAAGGCTCATTAAAGGTGACTGCGAAGCAATAAAAATGTCATTCTACAAGGATGCCAACTTATGATATTCCTTGGCAGCCCATGAAGTATAAAGACCTCCTTAAGAACAATATGTTAGCCATATAGGCACATTATTATTCAACTATAATGTGAAACAACAATGAGTATGAGTTGAATGAGCCTATTTAATTACGATTGGCATATATAGCAGATCAATTTACCTTTGTACCATGCTACAATTTTGTGATGAAGTTCTATTTTTATTCTAGTTCCTGTTTCTTTGAGATAATAGCAAGAAGCCTGGGTGTTTTCATAAGCTTTCCTTTAGCTACGTCTGAAAAGAGTCACTTTTCGCCTCTAGTTCTGTTGGCAAAACTAGATATGTAGCCAAATGGTATTGATAGTACTTTGTGCTTTTAGGCCTAATTCCAACAGAACCTTTCTCTTACTTGAATGGCAAGTTTTGAAAAGCTCAGATGATCAGCTAATGGAGCATCTTTAAGAGTTGGGCAGTGAATATCTTGACTTTTCAAACACTGATTCAGGCACCAAATAGATCCAATTCTTATAGAGGATGAGCCCATCCATTGTTTTTGCATAACTTATCATACTAAGCAGATTAAATTCTCCGTCGGGAAAGTTGTATCAGCATTAGAAAAATTATTTTTGCCATACATTGGAATTAAAGACTTCCAATTGTTGGACTTATCTTAGATAAAGAGAAATGAAATGTTGAAAATCTCTTGGAAAAATTTTCAAATTCTACCAAGTGCTTGAATCTTGTAACTGGATGTTTTTTCAAAATCATACCTGAGAAGTATCACTTTCTTGACCCTAACCTCCAAGGCTAAGCTTTGTATTTCCATATTTTGGTAAATTGTGACAGCTCTAATACAATGATTATTCAACCATTAACGACTCTATTCTCAAGCACATTGGAGATTCATATGCAACTATGTTGTCTAGGGATAAGCAAGTATGAATACTTCATGTTCTTTTTAGGACTATGATCAGGAAAGCCCCTGGGGGCACCTCCATTGTGCAGGCATGGAGTGATGCCGAAACGCTACCTTGACGGGCATGAAGCCTTTAAAACGTCTGGGACATTTCCACCAGCTCAAATCCATCTTTACCAAGTCAATTAAAAATCAAGAGATTCCTGAACATTTCCATTATACCTAAACCTAAGTTACCCACCCCTTGCCCTTCTAGGACACCTAAAAGCTATATAATGGATCTTAACTGGTGCATTCTAAAAAGTAGCAAGAGTTTATTTTCCAGATCTTGTTACATTCAATTGCTTCATTAAACAACATTTCTTCCTCAGAGCAAAGAGATATCATACTTGAATGTTTGGCATTACTAACCCTATGTCACAAGGTTCGGCGAATTTTTCACTTCAAGTTCAAAATTCGCCAAACTTATGTTGGGGAACAAAAAATCATTAAAATTCGTACAAAAATATCACACAAAAAATTGGCAAGTTAAATCGAAAGGAAAACAGGGAAGGCTATTTGTGGAGTCTAGATCGGGTGCAGGCATCAAAAACCGACAAATTTGAGCTTGCAAAAAGAGTCCATCGTGGTCTGGCATGGATATTTGCTTTTTAGTGCCTGCATCATCTGGGTCTCTATAGGAGTGTACTGGAGGGTTGTGCTGAAGTTATAGGGATGATGCCGAATTGAGTACCCAGGGGTCCCTTTCATGCTATTGCCTTCCCACAAGACTAGTATGGTTTCAAAAAACTTATCGGGTTTTAAAGTCTTTTTCGAGTCTTTTATGTATTTATTAAAACTTTACCTTTTTATGTTTATTTTTACATTATGCTTTTAATTGCTTGGTTTTTTTAACTATTATTTTTATTAAAAAAAATTATTGCAGTTTAAAACTTAGGTTAATAATTTTGTTTTTTATTTATTTTTAATGTTTATTTTTATATCACGTTTTGTCTTCATTAGGTTTGTCAATAGTATAAAATATATTTAATTAATTTTGATTCTTATGTTAAATATTATATACATGTTTTTAAGGCATTTATTTATATCTAAATTAATACTATTTAAATATAAATATGTGATGTTTGTTATTTTTAATATTTAAAATTTTATGTAGTTTCTTATGTTTGAAGTCAATATTTTATATTTTATATGTTTTTATTTATTATTCGAACTTAATGGCGAATTTTTTTTCAAACTTTATCCAATGGGCAAACTTAAACCAAATTTTATCCTCATTGAGCTTGAACTCGAACCTTGTGACTTAGCCCTTACCTAAGCAAGGATGACCGGGAGACCATGGATCCTTGCAAGAGAAGCCCAAATTCTTCCTTCTTAGCTTGTTTCTTGTCTCTTCTTCATTGCTGGTTTTGGACAGCTCCTTGTGAACAATTAGCGCTCTTTGGAAAGGCTTCTTTGGCTGGCCTAAAAATGGGTTTCTAGGTTGTCCCAAGGGTCCCTTTCGCTATCCCCTAATTGTTGTTTTAGGGGCAATACTTTCAAGATCCAAAGATTTCTTAATTGTCTCTTGGAGAAGCAATTGATCAAAGACTCTTACCAAACCCTTGAGTGGTTCAGTCAAACCCTCAATGAATAGAACAAGTCTCATTTCCATGACATCCATAATCATTACAGAAAGCCTCTAAAACTCAGCCACATTCTTCTACCGTGCCTTGTTGTCTCAATTATGCAAGTTCCTGAAAGTAAACTTCTGGGTCAACTCTATCAAACCTTCCAATGAGTCTTCTACAATACTCATCATATGAGTGGATAAGATTAAGTCCTTGTGTAACCAATCCATGAAACCACCACTCATGTGCAATTCTTTCTAGATGAAGTGTTGCAAAAATAATGGCATCATCCTCCGTCATAGGCATCAAAGATAGATATGTATCCAATTTTTGAATCCATGCACAGGTTGTCCCCCTATAAGAACCATCAAACATAGAGAAAAAAAACTTACCCAATGCATTTTGAACAGCCTTTTATGGCACATTTGGTCTTGTCTCTGACTTAGACCTTCCTTTTCTCACACCCATGAATTCAGCAAGTGAAATTGTTTCCCAGATCTCTCTTGGAAGGGCAATATATTCTTCATAACATGCCACAATGCTTTGCCTAGTAGAATGCCTTATTCCTACCTCCAGAATAGTTTCTTCCCTTGGAAGGAAGGTAGGCCTAGTGGTTGATCCTTGAGTTGATCCTTGGGGGTGTCATGAAGTATTAGCTCCGAATGAGTTGCCCTCTCCATTATGAACCCTTGGTTCATGAAATCTTTGTAGGATTAGGGCCAACAAGTCCGTAGAGTTTGTCAATCTCACTTGTCGTTCAATGAACTAGTCGATTTTGGCTTCCCGTGAATCTTGGTGAGCCGTGTTACCCTCTTCAATTGGCTTGTCTGATTTCTTCTCTCTCTTTTGATAGCAATTGTAGTCCTTATTACCCTCAGGCTGGGAAGACCATAGCTCTAATGCCACTGTAATGTTCCTTTTTAGGGTTGATTATGAAAATAAGGGTTTTGCCACAAATCCTAAATGCAAAAATTTATATTCTTGAACAATAGTAATCAAACCCTAACAACCAACTACAATCACACCTTGAGGATATCAAAAACCAGCTTAGAAAATAAATAAATAATCCTCTAGGGCAGCGAACCGTACCAGCACTTAGGAGAAACAATTCTCATGTAAAAACTAATCAAAAATGATATAGAATGATCCCAAATAATTTAATCAACCATATAGAAATTATTTCAGCCAATATACTTCATAAATTAAGGAGAAAAAAGTGCCAACACACAACTGAAATTATTAAAATAATTAGTAGTACCATCCACAAAATTAATTGAAAATGAGGTCTCCAAACCCCAATAAATATCAAAGAAGTGATAGATCAGCCTTATAAATTAGGAGAAATTTGAATATCAACTTAAGACAACAAAATGTGCCCTAGAAGGCATTGAAATACTCCTCCACCCAAGTTGTCACCCTAGGAGAGGGTGTCAAATTGATGAAGAAACCTTAATAACCGCTCTTCTTTAATGCCCTAGCTGCCCAACCAGCAAGAAAGTCTTCTTTGAAAGCCTTGGAACCACCAAATTAGAGGATTTTCGTTATCCAACCTTCAATAAGGAAAGGTTTCGTCTTCCTTGCTTGCCACACCAAAGGATTTTCGCCCCTTAGCGGAATGAAATAGACCAACCAACCCTAAAACCAAATAAATAAAATTATAATAACCAAAAACATGCCCAAAATGAGCCTATGCGACTCCTTATATATCCATATGGTGGCACCAAAAGTCTCTAAGAAAGAATTTCCCAAGACCGACCTCAATAAAAAGCTTTATTTTATCTTTTAGCTTGTCTTAAAGCTCTCTGACCTAGCAAACTTGCTTTATAGAGAAAATACAAAAGAAAAATATAATTATTAATTAAAGAAATACTAAAATATAACCCAAGGATCTCCCTTGTTCATCTACTTTTTGCCCAAGGGAAGAAAAATAGTGGTGGTGCAAATTAACTTGTAGCAATTAATATGTTGTTCACTAATTAACAATCATTTAATCATCAAACCAAGGGACATAAACTTTCAATAATGCCAGTGTTGTATGCACAATTACAAAACGTTTAAGAGGTAAGGAAAGAAATTGTTGTCACTACAATGCTTGAAATAACAATGTTGAAAACAAGCTAAACTCAGACTAAAAGTAAATAGCTTCCAAATACTATAACTAAAACAGAGCTTGTAAATTCAAAATACAGATAAAAAAATGAATTGTTTGTTATGCCATCCGTGCAATAAAACAAAGCAATAAACTATGGAGGGGGTTAGCAGACCACAATTGGGCCTTGCCTTAGGTGCTAATCCCTCCTAAGGCTTGTACTTAAAAGTTACTTGAACAAAACTCATATCCTTTATTGAATTGGCATGAAGATTACATTTAGGAGCAAAGCAACTTTTATATCTGTGTATCCTCAATTCTAATTCTCTACCTAGATCTCTACACATCCCAAACATTCCCAACATTAATCCTCTTTTATATTCGTTGTTTGCAACAAAACGTGAGAAGCAGAGTTCGACTAGGAGTTCAAACAAATCAAGTAAAAGATCTCAAACAGATCATCTGGAGATTCTATGCATGCAACAGAATTAATCAACAGGTGTTTAGATGTAAAACACATAGCTTAAGTAGTCGATCGGTTCAATCAATCAGTTCTCAAATCATGAATCCAATCAATCAATTTCTCATTAAATTGCAACGAATAACCAGATCTAGAGTTGAGTTATCTCCCAATTTCCATGTTCCAGTTTGTAATTGCCTCTTCCACGACACGTACAAACTTGGAGTGTTGTCCTTCACGTTCCAAGAGATCTGCACAATCACGACTCCTTTGTTGTAGGTGATCTTCTTTGGCTGCGAACGGGTTGCTAAGAACGAGTCTTTTGCTGCATATAAAAAGTTGCTTACACACAAGAGCGGCATCACACATATCATTATTCAAACAACTTATTGCAATCATAAGAATAAAGTTAACTAGTAATAACTATATTGATCAATATTATGCCAATAAATTCAAGTTATAGTGATGATGTTCAACAGTATGACAGGGAAATACAAGGCCATGGCTTCGATGGCTTAACAAAATATAGAAGATGAGTTGTTTATACACATGGTTTAATCAACTCATCAAGTAGACAAGAAGCCATCAAATGGATTAGTTCAAAAAAGGGGACATTACACATCTAGATACCCTTTATAATGTTGAACCAAAAAAAACAATCACCAATTCTTCCATTGTAACTTTGTTAGGGAAATTTATGGAAGATTTTTTCAAAATAATCCGGTATGTTAATGGCTTGATAAGTGTACTACAAAGGCTGAATGGATCGGATAAATGGTTCAAAAGAAAGCTATTAATGACATATGGGCAATAGCAATACGAATAATCATTTGGTAGGTTTTTTTAGAGTAAATGTGAGGATCTTCAAAGAAAAAGAAAGTCCAATATGAAAAATATAGAGCAAAATAGAAGAAGAGATTTACAAACTGATTCATAGCTAGAAGCCACAAGATAATAATAGTAATAGGTTAAGCATAGAGGAAACAGAATTGTTCCAAAAAATGGAAACTCGTTAAAATCCCAATAATGGAAATTGTGGAGATAGGCTAAAGCCAAAAGCGAAATGGAAAAAAACACCACCTGATAGGGTAAAAGTTAAAACCGAATTTCAAAGGAGCAGGAAAAGGTAACCCGGGGCAAGCAAGAGGGGGCAGCATAATCAAGGATGAAGAAGGGAAACCCTTAGTAATGTATGTTCTGAACCTTGGGATGGATACCAACAATAGACAGGAGGCAATCGGAAGGAGCAAGACTAGCTAAATCAAATGACTTGGATATGATCCAGATCAAAGGAGATTCAAAACTGATCAGTGAGGCAATCAAAAAAGGAAGCTGCCAAGACTGGAAAATCAATAACATCATCCAGGAAACTCTAGTAACCACCCAAGGATTGGAAACCTCCTATTAAAGATCTAGAAATTCTACAGCTGATCTGGCTGCAAATTGCGGTGGAAACTAAAATCTACACAGTTCCCTTCCCTTCAGAAGCTCAGAAATTGATTCCCATGGATTGCAAAGGGGCTCATACCCCTAACCATCTGTAGAAAATCAAAATAATAATGAAAAACAAAGGAGAGAAAAAATAGAAAACTAAAAAGGACAAAAGGTAAACAGGAAGAAAGAAGTGACGCTAAATGTCATTATTTATCTGTGAGGCAGGATTATCATGAAAGGAGAATTGAAGTCTCATCACAAATATCCCTTCCGTCCTCTATGATATGCTTTGCTGAGTGAGAAGTTTTTAGGGGAGAGAAGAAAAAAAGGAGGTTGATTTGTTGTGCAGTAGCAAGTCTCGCTTGAATGAATAAACAAACTTTTAGTGTGTTCTCTAGTTTTGATGAGAGTGCTATCCTCATCCTAATAGTATTCTTAGCTTAATGTGATAGGATTGATACTCTCGAATATGGCTTGATAGTGCATTCCTTCTAGACATGCATTTTAAGTGACATGGTGTACTACACATAAAAGTCTTACCAGCAGTGTTACGCAACCGTCTCCTAGATTTTGGTGACGTTCCAGGGACTTGGGGGCTTGGAGGGGACATCTCCAAAAAATTTTAAATCTTGCAAAAGTTTTCTGACGTTTTTACTTTTAAAACGATGTTATTTTTACCAAGAACATCAAATTATAATCTTGAAAGTACCTAAAATACATTAAATACAGTTTAAATCCCTAAATGTCATTGAAAAAAGTTAAAATATTGAAATATTAATTTTTATCTATTATTTTAATAGTCGTCCGCCTGCCATCCCCAAAATTTAGGAAATTGTTTGTCGTCCCTCCGTACCCCCGTCCCCAAGACTTAGGTAACTATGCTTACCAGTTTACTTGGAAAAAGAAAACAGAAGTTCATTTGAAACAGTTATTCCCCTCAGACATGCCTTTCAGGTGAAATCGTATTTTACACACGAAGTCTTACCCATTTACTCGTAAGAAGAAGAATAGAAGTTCATATGAAACATGGATTCCCAGCAGACGGGATTTATAAGCGGATTTATATCGTACACATGAAACCTTTCCAATTTACTTTCAAAATAAATAAACATTTGATGAGACATTTGTTCATGAATAGGTTTCCCCATTTCCCTTATATGGTGGGGTAAAATTGTTGGAGGTTATTCGAAGGGTAGTTGTGCAATTGGTGCAGATGATGATAAAGTGCATTATCAGGTCATCCACCGAGACATAAATACAGGGTGATTCCCAGAGGCAGAGAAGAGAACTGTATGAAACTTATGCTGAGTGCGGCTTACCTTCAAAGCCTTCATATTGGCTTCCATTCGCTGCCGCCGCTGTTCTTCGTATAAATTGGGCGCCTCCATTTCTGTGGACGAAGCACTGCCATTGCACATATTTTAAGTAGAATATGGAGTGGTTTGAATAAGGGCTTGTGATTAAAGCAGCATATATTTCTAACATACCTGGATGAAATAAGACGGGGAAGATGGCAATGCGTGCTGCGGATTGAGGAGGAGAAGAGGGATTAGAACCAGAGGAGAAAGGGTGCTGATATGAACGTTAAGTGCTCCGGGAAGAAATACAGCAGCAAACCAAAAATATGTAAAATACAAAAATTCCAATACTTATTTCGAATTTCATCGGGGCGCGCTTGCCCGCCTTTTTAATGTAACGTGTGTTGGATTTCGGTCCCGGGCAAAATATTGTCGGTACGAATGAAGAAAATGAACTAAAAAACTTGGATGGCCTTATTTCAAACATTAAAATATGGGGGAAGCTTTTTAAAAACCATGGAATTTTTTTTTTATTGGAAAGCGTATTTTTATTAATATAAATAGAAGATAATAGATATACAAGGTTGATCGCTTAGTCTTAGAGAAGGAGGCCAATTATATCAAAATACAATTTTTAAAATGACTTATAAAATTAGGCCATAGCAATAAACGTGGAATCATGGAATGCCTCTAAACAATGGAAATTTTTAGGTGGACTATCCACATTTCAATACATAAAGAAATTATTATAATAATGAAGAAGTGGTGAAATAATTATATATGTTTGATCTTTAATATATTGTTTTTTCATTATAAAATGTTGTAGCTTTTAAAGGGTAATGTTAAACTGATAGCCATCATGAAATATTGTCTGATATTTAAGATTGGCCATCAAATTTAAACCCTAAATTCTACAAGACCAAGTAGTCGATGGAATCAAAATAACTCCTTAACTCAATTGTTGCCTCGTTCAACTGGATGCCAAACCAGATGGAATGGCAATGTAAAAGACTTGCGATGGGAAAGGAGCTTAAGTCAAATGAAAAAGCTTACAAACTCAATAAACCTTCATCTTACCGATTACACTAAGGTGTCTTTACAATGGGCTTTCGGTTTGATAATGATTTGTCAACGAATTGTTTTATGTCTCACGTAATATTCTTTGACGTATAAATCCAATAATTTTGGGTTGTGTTTATTATTCTTTGATCTATAGGTCCAATCAAATGATGAAATATGTGCCTTCGTATATTTTACTAACATAAAAAAGTATTGATTTAGGATGTTAAATCTAGTGTCCATGTGACTATCATTGGGAAGTTTCTCTCTTTTGCTTGGAGAAGTCAATCAAAAAATTGTATTATTTTGGCTATATAGTGGAGTTTGGAACCCTTTTTTCCCTAGAAGTATTTCAATCCCAACATAATGGTGGAAACAGATTAAGGCCATATATCACAAGTCACTAGAAAGTTCATAAAGAAGGTGATGAAATTATTAATCAATGTGATGTACAATAACTCCAAGATAGGTGCCTCGAGATAAATATCTCTCGGCATTCATCAAATATGTATCTTTCAGATATTTTTGTATATTTTGGGTTTTCAAGTTTTGGGTTTTGTGGTATCCATTCTAAGGGCACTCTATATCAATATTTTTTTTTTGTTTTTCAAGTTCAGGATTTTCTGGGTCAAGGTTTTGGGATTATGGTTTCAAATTTTTCAGTGGTTTCGTGTTTAGGGCTCTTGAGTTTTAAGTTTCAAGTTTCAAGATTCAAGATTCTAGTTTCAAGTTTTTTGTATTTTCATGCTTTTCATATTAAATACTTTCAATTTCAAATTTCATGATCTCTATCCTAAGAGGATCGGGGGACAATGCTTTAGATGAGGATCTAGATGGGTTGTGTGTGAATGTGGAAACAATGCTAAAAAGATGGACACTAGAGAAAAAAACAAAATTACAATATTAAATCTATAGTCATAAATGTGTTGCATACAAGGTATACTCCTGAGAAAGATGTATGATTCTCTACTTTCTAAATTTATTGTTAGTTAAAATTACAAAGGTGTGTATTTATATTGCAAATATGTGGCTAAATTTATAGAATTGGAACTATTTGGGATTCCATGTATGACTCTTCACCCTTTTATCATTATGTGCCATTGTAATCAGGTGTGTGGTATATTCATAGGTTTCATGGCATATTGTGATCTCTAGAAGTGTCACATGGAATGGTGCACACATAGTAGTGAGTATCTACGTGGGAAAGTTTGTTCTTGAGGTCCTTCACAAAAGATAGATTGCATGGTATTGTTTGTTAGGTATCACGAGTGTTGCGAACTATTGTGAGGTGTGATGTGCGTTGTACAGTGATATGAAGTTTTGCGAGGCACTATGAACTATTTTAAGTATTATGTGATTCTGAAAGTTGATGTGAAATAATATGAGTTTGTGATGTCCCCTTTTCGACTTGTGAGCCTAATTAATGACTCGTTGGCATTCCCTTTATGTGGCAATAAAGTTAAATGAGCTAGGGAAGGAATTGCATTCCTAATTCATTTTTCTTTTACTAATTTTTAATGTTTTCTTTATTTAGGAAATTCAACTAGGTTGGAAGAGTTTCAAAATAAAATTAAAATCCCCAAAGAAGCTTTATGAGGTCGGTCCTTTTATTTTAGATTTTGGCGCTAAAGGAGGATATAAAAGGAGATCAGTGGCTTCATTTTCATCGTCTATCTTAGCGCATTTTCTCTACAATTGATCTTTGGTTGTTTGTTTATTGTCATTCCACTTTTGGGTGCAAATGTAATTCCAAGGAAGATGAAAACCTTCCTTGTGGCTAGTTGGAGGACAAAAACCCTCCATCCTTGGGTGAAGTGAAGACAACTTGAAGACCTCTTGCAGATTCGGATATTATAATATCCAAGAAGACATCTACAAGGGTTTGCATGCATTGTTGAGCTCTTCCTAGTTGGAGTGACTAGGGTTTGATAACACTTGGGTGTCTTTTAGGGCACAAAATTCAGATTTTATGCGATATTTTGATTTGGCAGTATTTATAAGGTCGGAATCTATGTTTTTGTGATTTTTGGTGGAGTATATATATCATTTTCAAATTTGGTTTGTGGTTGTCTTATTGTTGTTCCAAATTTAATTACAATAGTGTGTTATCTTGGGTTTTTCTCCATTTTTTTATTGCAAATTAAATGAATAAGTGTTTTCGTACATGAAATAATTATTTAGAAGTGTTTTCAGATATTATGCATGGTTTTAAGCATGGTTTTATGGTGCATTAATGCCCCTTTATAGTTTGTCGCTAGGGTTTATATTGTTGTTGGAATTGTTGTCATAAAATCAAATTATTGTCATTTTTTTGTGTTGGTATATTTTCATATCTGATTCTCAGGGTTTGTGGCCAAACCCTTTTTTTTAGTTTTTGTCCTAGAAAGGGACGTTACAGTGGTAGTAGAGTTTCAATCTTCCAAGGGAAGAAGTTATTCTAGACGTGGGAGCAAGGCCCTCTGTGGAGAAAATCATTCCCACAAGCTATGAAAAGTATATGGCTCTTCCAAGAGAGATATGGGAGGCAATTTCACTTGTCAAGTTCATATGAGTGAAAAAAGGAAGAGCTATGCATGGACCAAGATCTCAGGCACCACGGAAGGGTTTTCAACATGCCGAGAGAAAGGAAGAGGATAAGAGCTTCCAAATTACATTGGCGCAACAAGAAGAAGAAATCAAAGAATAAGAGCGTGAGAAGACCAATATGCAGCGTGAAGGTAAAGATTATTTGACAATAGATGTTGTTTTTGTGGTTTCTAATGATTGCACGTGGCGGCAAGTTGGTGAAGGAAAATCAAATCTACAAGAGGGTCACGAGGCTAAGATTTAGTATGACTCAGTTGAGAGGCATGCCCTTCAATAGGAGGACTCGCTTGATACTCACGAGGGTTTTCGATCTACTGCAATTTACATATCAACAATAAATGGTAAGCAATTTAATTTATTGCATCACCCTCACACTATGTATTTGTAAGGGTTTGATCATTATGAGAATTATTCTAACAATGATGAGAGGACGAAGGGTCCTACAGGTAAAAATAATATTTTCCAAGAATCCTATATCCATCTTTTGAGCATTCCAAAGATGGTGTCAAAGAAAGAGTAATTCGATTTGCATAACTATGATAATGATCAACTTGTTGGAATTTTCAGAACAACAGTCAATAAGAAGAAAATTGATGGTGTACATGACTTTAACAAGGACCATGAATATGTCACATGCGAGTACCAACAAAATATTATTGAAGCCAAGATGGAAAGAGCTTCATTTGTTGAATCTAAGGTGAAGGAGAAATTTGATCCTAATTTATAAATTTTGAATCACGAGCTCATAAGTGTAGAGGATATTTCAATCATTCCTTGTCTAGAAAGGGAAGGTGAACATGTTGATGGCAGCTTGAGGTATGATCAGATTTCATATTTGTTAACTCCCTCTATGTCACTGTAATATATTTCTTGTCTTAAGCAACGTGTTGAAATTGATGGGAAGATGAATGGTAAGCAAGCCAGGTGTTATTTTCAAGATTATATGAATAAACTTGCTATGGTTTTATGGAGATTTCCACTTTTGGATGTATGTGAAGGTTATGGATAACTCATCCAATGAACATACAAATTCAACTTCATGGGAGATAATTCATCTTGTTACAAGGTATACAATAATTCAGTTTTCATAAACTAGGGTGAAGTAATGTGTCATGTAATTATTTGGGATTGGTTCTTTAGAACATGCCTGGCAAGAATGCCTAATGAGACATGGATTTAATGGATTTTTTTCCGTATAAATCATCCTTGTAGCATGATTGAGAGGATCTTGGAAAATATGAATCGTGAAACACGAATCATTGAGGAAGTTGTCTTAAATTTTGTGGCTATTATGACCAACATATTCAGTTGGTTTCACATTCTTTTTGCATCCACCAATTGGATTTTGATCGCAAGGAAGGGGTTCCCTTCTTCTAGCAACATGGACAAGGTAAGAATAACTTTCAAAAGATGTTTTTTGGCCACTACGATTTTGAATCTAAGTAATGAAATGCAATGCTACAACTGTGATGAGATGTTCTTCCCAATTTTATTTGTTGGGTTGTGCATATCTTCTTGGAACAACAATAGAAGGGCATGTTTGAAGGCATTCTTTTCATTTGAAATTGTGTATAAGAGGATTCACTCATGGAGAACAATTAATACCAATGTTCCAATCTATTTGGGATTTTTTGGGATGAAATTTTGGGCAAAGTATGGTTGTTATACTTGCATAACAACACTCAAAAATTATGATCTGAGCCAAATTCGGAAGAGATTAGTTTGGGGCAGCTTGGAATCATCTTTTGGGAGCCCAGTTAATCATTATTACAGTTGTATTTTTGTTTCACTCATTTTCCAAATCAATTTTAGCTCCCTATCTAATTTTTTGACAATTAGAGACGAGTCTCTCACCATGAGGTTAAATTTTTTTACAATCTACTATCATTGTTGATGTGTTTTCAACTAAAGATAGTCAGTTTGCAGTCCTTGTATGGGTACCTAATACCTTTACATCAATCATAGTACTGAAGCTTACATGGGTTTTTCTTATTCGCATCATTTTTTATATCATCGATCATAATATTTTCAGTCACAAATAGTTGTATCCAAGTACAGATTAAGAAGGTTTCCTTGCATGGTGTTAATAGTGGTGAAGCTCCACAAGTGAGATTCTCACATGCTTTGCATGATCATATTCCTGGATGTGATACACATCTACGGAATACGTCCTTCACCTCACTTCACCTGTTATCTAGAATGGTCTTTCCTGGCTCCTACCAGTCCTCTTCGTTTAAGGTCAGTTTTAAACTTCCAATTCCAACTAGTAATATGAACGAGTATAGGAAGGCACTCCTGGTAACTAAAGATACGCAGACATACGGTGTCGTTCCTCACGACTCCATGTGTCTAGTTATCCTTAGTGTTCCGGAGTCACTCTGTATACCAGATCATATTCCTATCCCCTACTACGAGTTTCACATTCAGCCTATGTATTCTTGATGTTTTAATTCGGTGAGGGCATTGCAATATGTCAGCTGCAACATTGTGTCGTCATGAAGACCCCGTCTTCATGGAGACACATTGTTGTAGCTGGCGTATGCCAATGTCCTACAGAATTCTCCGCATCGAGAATGCACATCCTGCTCAAGTGATTTGGGTACGATTTAATAATTAAAATCAACCTTCAGCATCCACGCTGATCCCTTGATCCTCGTTTCCGTTACAGTTGTACAGAGCTAAGAGGGACTAAATCCGTCCATTAACTTGCTATGCATCTTCTCCTTCGTGTCGAAGGGCTGCATTTCCCTACTTGGTTCACTTCTTAATCAATGGATTAAGCGGTCCGTACCGACGGACGTGATAAGTTTAACCTATTAAACTTAGCCAAGATTTTCTCAACTGCAACTAAATTCAGAATATTAACTTATTAGACGTCATTCATACGAGGTCTAAATTTCGAGAAATGTATTCATTTGTTCTCCTTAACGTCATATAGTTAAGGTCCATTAGTTGTGGATATACTTATCCTATATCCTTTATTCTGAATTCAGCATACGAGATCATTAACGGAATTCGAAAATGAAGTTAGATTATTCCAAAGTTATTTTATATTCCTTAGCTCCTAAGCTAATCCTGAATACCTTCCGATTATGGAATCATATTCTTCTTAATCCTTTTTAATGTCAATTAAAAATTCATCTTTACCCAAGTATGAACTACATGATCTAGATTATTGGAACATCTGAGTTTGCAATTGTTTGGGGAAAAGAAATTTTGGGAAGGGAGGACTATATATTCCCCTTTTTTGACTTGAGAGCCTTGTTAAGGACTTATTGTCATTCTATTATCATGGCAACAAAGTTAAATGAGCTAAGGAAGGAATTGCATTTCCAATTCATTTTCCTTTTACTAATTTTTAATGTTTTCTCTAGCATTTTCTTTATTTAGGCAAGTGATTTAATCCAAATTGAATTAAGCCTTAATTTCATATTAACATACTGCAACTAATGATATGTACATGATAATATATAGTAATGGAAAAGCAATAAACATTCAAAGATATGAAACCCTAAGCAAGTGAAAGAGGGAAGATGACTTGGTTGCTTTCATGTGATCTGGGAGTGGTCTGAACTAAATAACTGCCGAAATAGACTGGAAATAATGTTGTCAAGGCTCATTGAGGGTTTTGGGACTCAAAATTGTGTTGGACAAAAGGGCCTACAGGAGGACAGGAGCGCCTGGGTGCTAGTGACTGCTCAGATGCTCAGGTTCTAGTCTTTTCTAGGCCAGAGGAGTTTCGATGTTGATCTCTCTTTGTCTCTCTGGTTTCAATGTAATGTCGTCGGCCATATCTATAACCTACAAAATAGATATCTAGGTGTACATGCCCAAAAAATACATCTAATAAAGAAGATGCAAAATGGGGAGTTAGTCTGACTATGAAGGTCACTCAAAGAGTGAACTTATGACCAAGCGTTGCACTACATCTCAAACTCCATGTATTTCTTCATGCTTGTGTGTGTAGTGATGCCCTAGGTTTCCCTTTTGTAAGTTACACGATGATAGTAGACTAGATATAGAATGTACCAAGTATGTAAAATGTGTGTGATGGAATATAATGAACTCCCCTCATATGTTGTGTATGTAAAATAATGCAACCCTCGTCCCTTGTATGAAAGTGTTAGATGCATCCTTGTAATGCTCTTGTGCTTTTGATTCAAGCTTAGGTGATGATAGATTATGCTTATGATGTTTGGCCCCTTATTTGATAATAATAACTAAGTATATATATAACTAAGTATATATATATATGATTCCCTTGTTTGAATTTTATAATTGATAACTAAAATACCGACCCAAATTTTTAAAAGGTGACCAAGAAGTAAAAGATACCCAAAAGAGTAAGAAAAAGATGAAGAATGTTATAAGCACCGAGCATGGACAAGAGCGCCTCGACGCTTTTGTCCTAACTGAGCGTTAGTGTCTGAGGTCATAAAATATAAATCGGTTGAGTTTCGAAAGATTTGTAAGGTATATAAGGCCAATAAAATTACAAGACCTAAATTAAAAGGACCAAAAGACATTGTCAGCCACTAGTTTTCTTGCTTAGGAATCATGTATACATTATTATTCTTTAGGACCTATAAATGTACCCAAGTGCATAAATTGTGTGTCTACATTTGCCCCCACTTTATGTTGTTGATTGAATACTCGATAGCATAAAGTAGATAGAAGATGTGTACCTTTTGATCCAAATAGAAGTGTAGCTGATAGCATGCCGAGTGGACAAGTGAAGCGTGAAGTGATCGTAATGTGAAGCGTGGAAACTAGGAAGGGGAGGTAGACACTAGGGGCGAAGCGTATGTGTAGTAGTGTGTCGTTGGAGCTTGTTCTCGCTAATGTGAGTTGATTCTTGTTGTATATGAGGATGGACCTACAAAAGAAGAGAAAAAGAGTATTCAACATCTCGTACATGTAAAATATGAGTAATGTATGCATAAGTGAGTAAAAAATGTGTAAAAGTAAAAGGAAAATGTGCACCTAATGCATAAGAGAGTAAAAGATATAAAGTTGTCATGTTTGTCTTGGAGATGTTGTCAGATTTGAGTCTATTTTTGCCGAAGGGTGAGATTTTTTAGGCGATCGCATGCCAAAAGTGAGTTTTTTGGGCGATCTCATGCCAAGGGCAAGTTTTTTGGGTGATCTCACGCAAAGAGTGAGTTTTTTTAGTGATCTCACTCCAAAGATGAGTATTTTGGGTGATCTCATGCTAAGAGAAGAGTTTTGTAAAGATAGGTCTATTTTTCTCTCCTTCCATGATGCTTCTCGAAGTGTCACTGGATTTGTAACTGAATGACTAAATTTTGTAATTAAAGGAAAGCGCCTAATACTATAGAATTATACTGTTAACAACTGAAAATTGTGTTGAACTGAGAAACTGTTTGTTTTTTCCCCCACGAAACAAACGCCCATCATTCATGTCTTATGTTAAGCGTTAGTGTTTGTGGCCCATGTTTGATTCTGGACCGCTCTGTGATTGTGGACACTTTGGCCAATTTTGTACTATGTTGTTCTGATCGATAACTCTGTGCTGCTGGAAGGGTGATTTGTTCAACCAATAGATTCCCCCCTCATTTGGGGTGCATTCGACGAATGTAGGAAAATGCAGCCAAAAGGAGAGGAACGGAAGCTAATAATCATATCATGTACTAGATACCCGCAGGGGGTAGGGGATGTGCATGGTAGAAAGCAAGGCACGTGCAAACAAAGTATGCTAGAAACAAGTGTTAGTGTAAAAGAGCTAGCGTGCAAATAGAAAACAATGTAGCAAGCAAGTATAAAGATAAGATGGTACCACAAAAAATGAGTTACATACATGGACATCACTCACAATGTCACAAAAAAATCAAGGCTGAAACAACCATAAGCAAACAATGATCAGGCATAAATAGCTCGCAAATAATAACAAACAATAACAAGCAAAAGTGACAGATAACCATGGTTGTATATAATCCTGCAAGGCAAATGCTACACATGAAGCACTCGTTAACATGTTAGAAAGATAAATAGCATATCAAAGTGTGTATAAAGCAATGAGAAGTAAGTGATAATGCCAAAAATTCATAAGTATTGAAACGAAAAAACTTGTGATGTGTAGAGTATGATAGTAGCAAAAGATAGATGCCCCTAGGAGCCTCGACGGGACTCGTAAAGAGTAGTGTCGAGCATCATGAATCATGTAAGAATATGTGAAAGTCCTGCATTCACCTCAAGATACCATGTGATCATGCATGTGTGTATAGAAAAAGATAATGACATACTAAGTATTCAACTAACATTGGAAACAAAGTGCAACATGTAAGTAGTATAAGCTAACAAGAGTAAATGCAACCAAGACATGCAAATGTTGTGTGAAAGTGATGACATGCTATAATGTGCAAGATATGCAGATAGGAGGACATTGCCCCCCAGCGGATGCCAGTGAGATATGGTTCATTTAAGAATGCTCCCTCAACAGTCAAGTATGAACCATAGAACAAGAGTGCGTCATTGGGTAATGATGGTATAGTATGAGTATCAAATATGTGGTAATACTCGGAAAGATAGACATGAAGCACAGAGAGTGAGTAGCCAAGATGAGACAAGTGAAGTTCATGGACGAATTGTACCCTCAACAGTCAAGCATGAACCATAGAACAAGAGTGCATCATCGGGTAATAAAGGCATTGTATGTGATTGAGATTGGATGTTAGGAAAGATTTATCACGAAGCACATAGTGTTAAATGTAGTAAATAATATATGAGAGAGACGAAAAATAGTGATGGAGGGGGGAGAAAAGGTATGATACCCCCCAAGTGTGTATATCAAGAGCTAGTGGCAAATAAATGTGATCATTGTGAGCAAGAATAACCAGAGTATGTATAGTGTATAGTATGTGTATCATGAATAGTGGGATCCATAAATAAACATGAGGAGCAAAGCGTGTTGGTGTCCCCGAGATTTCACCCTGAAATCTGGGACTACCCCTTTTAAAAAAATTCATTCTTTTCAAGTAACGGGTCGTGTTTTGTGTTTGTTTTGTCTGTAGTTGTTTGTATTGCTCCAAGGTATCCCCATAAAGTTATAAAAACCACATTCACCAAATACCCACATGTTGAAGCTCGCTCAATTCCTTCACCAGGATTTGTCTAAAAGTGTTTTATTTATTTATATATTAAATAAATAAAGTTATTTTAAAAATAGATTGAGTTAAAATTGGAGGATTTGGGTTATATAAAGCACTTCACCCTGTCATTATTATCACAGAACATTCACCCGGGGGGAAGATTTTTTGCAGATCAACTAATTGGAGAAAATTTTCAAGTAATTGCTTACAGCTTCTTTTGTTTTGTTTTATTTCTTTTTATTTGTGTTTTGGTTTGTTCTCTTCGACAATTCCCGTAGCCTATTCTTTCTTCCTGTCAGACCTTTTCCCGGACCTAGGGTTTTGAAAAGCTATCTAGCTTTTTTAATTGCTAATTAATTTTTCTAAAAGTGATCAGCGCTCAGGATTCCTTCAGGAGATTGCAAGAGGTTGTTTGGTCTAAAAAGGTACAATAATGGATTTTATGAAGATAAGAAAAATATTGCCACCAATGCGTAGAGCTTGAGAAAATATGCACTTTTAGGAAAAGTGGCACCTAAAACGAAGTTGCGGAGGGAAAGTTATAGCACTTGCAAGTTTTTTGCTGCTACATCTTCCCAGACCCTTTCCAAAAATGGAAAATTTTATTATGTCCTTTTGTTTTCTTCACTAAAAATCCAAAAATGGAAAGAAATGCTTTTTATCCCAAGTCGTGGTTTTTTCAAAGCAAACAGAGCCTAAGCAAGTCACAATTTTTGGAGAAGCAATTCTCTTGGCAAGTCGTATTTATTGAAGTTGCCCTTGCACTTGGGTTTTTATGCCAAACATAAGTTGAAACGTATTTCTTCCAAGCTGCCTCCACTTTCTATCTTTTTTGCTGTAGTAACTTCATGTTTTTCTCACAAAAGTAAGTGGAAAAATCTAATACAAGTCGCTCATCTAAACTGTTTCCTTCCTTCCACTTTTTCAATGCCGTGATTTGATGTTTTTCTCAAAAAAGTAAGTGGAAAAAGATAATACAAGTCGCTCATCTAAACTGTTGCCTTCCTTCCACTTTTTTGCTATTGTGACTTTATGTTTTTCTCAAAAAGTAAGTGGAAAAAGCTAATACAAGTCGCCCATCTAAACCCCTGTCTTCCTTCCACTTTTTCATTGTCATAACTTCATGTATTTCTTGCATTTTTTAATGAAAGGCCGAGTTTAGATTGGTCATGTACAAGTCGTATTTTTTGGAGTTATTGTTTGCCAACTTCAAGCTGTTACCTTCCTTTCATTTTCACATTGCTACCCTCTTTAATTTTCAACACAAGTTTTTCCTTAGAGAGCCTAACTGCAGCCCATGGGAAATACTCTAGAATTGCATGTAAAATACCTTTAAAATCCCATGCATGTGCTTCCCAATCTTCCAGTTCAACCCACATTGAGCCTACTATATTTGCTTGCACCCAAAATGATTTCCAGAATTCAAAATTGCTCATATGTAATTAAAAATAAAAGGTGATGAGTTTTGTCTGAATTGTTTATGGCAAGCATTTCAGCGGTGAACATAATCGAAGAGAACTATAAAAGCTTAAAGGATAAGAGGGAAGACAGGTCAAAGGCAACACCCATAAGCAAATCACAGTCAGCTACTTCTAGATCCAGTTTGGTGAGAATCAAAGGAAAGGATTAAACAACATATGAGAGAAAAGAGCATCTCAGATTCAAGGCAGAGATATCATTCATGAGGCAGAAATACAATACATGTTGAATCAACATGCAAAGTATGGAAGAAGAACAAGACCAGGAGCGTTGCAACTTTCTTCTAATTTCTTCTCCTCTTTCTTCTTCTTTCTCTTATTTTATCCGGCAAAGCAATTGAGTAATCAATTAAAATGGTAAAACTTAGGTAATTGGTTTGAAAGACATTACTAGAAAAATTCAATTACTTGAGAATAGGTGGCAAACATACAGGGCATTGATTTAGTCTTCAGATGCATGTCATGCAAAGAGAAAGTCTAGGGGAAAATATGGCCAGCTGCTTCCCTTTTTCATAACTTCCACATGCGGTAATTCACTGAAAGCTTCCTATTTGTAAATTGCCATCTATACACTATAAATAGAGGAAGAACCTATGGGTTAAAGGATCACAATTTGTTTATCAAAATTTGTTTACCAGAGCATTCTTGAGCTTTCAGACTTTATGCTGGAACCCTTGGTGTGATTTATGTGAAAGTTGAGGAATTGAATAAAAGGTGGATTTCCAGAGAACTTTTTGTTTATGGTGCTTTGCTCATCACTTCTATTTAAGGTTTCAGATAAACTGTGTTATCTTAGATCTAGGTTATAAACTATTCCTTTCCCTTACTACTGAATGTTGTGAATTTTCTCCATTTATTTAATTTGTGTGGATGAAACCAACTATTGGTTAAGTCAACACATCTTCCTTTCTTCTTTCCATACTTCTATTATTTCCCCCTTTTGCAGATATTCCAATTTCCATACTTCTATTATTTCCCCCTTTTGCAGATATTCCAATCACACTTGCTGCAAAATTACTCAGATGTGGTTCACAAGTTGTGGGAATTATAGTAAAACCCCTAAAAATAGTTATTAGGATTCACCCTTACTAAATTGATAAACATCTTACATAAGAGCCTTGCCGTTAAATGAGGGAGATTTATCTCATAACTACCTAGGTTTTAAGCTATGTATAAAATCTAACCAACATGTGTATTGAGTGGGATAGGAGCATAGATAGATGTAGCAAGGTGTGCTCATAGTGTTGATAAGAGAAAGTACTGCTGAAAATATTGACTTGAATTGTAAATCAAAATATGTGTATATGAGTAGTATGGATAGGCAATGGTTGATTAGAATGTGCGACTATGAGGTAGGGGGAGTTTGATGCCCCCCAAGTGTGTGAGTGATAGAGATCTATGTTGTGATGTGAGAGAGACCAAGCCATGGTATAGGATGTTGAAATGTGTCATAAGAAAATATATGGTCGTCACAATAGTAGGTAGAAGTAAGGGTATGACCAGCATCACACCTTGTACTCGCACCTAATCTTACACGTCTATGGCATCTTCTCCTTACATCTATTATACATCTTATGCACTTTGCACTTTCTACGCATTACACATCATACACATCTTCAACATCATCTTCTTACCTCTCTTATGCATCATACGTGCTTTGTGCTTTCCACACTTACACATTCTACACATGTTGCGCTGCACACTACACATTTTCACTTGGCCCGTTCACCACACATCTTCCTAGTATCACATTCTCTTACAACACACTACAAAACTTCAATCTACATCTTTCTAGCACATTCTACTCATGCATTATGCTATTTTATTCTACTTTTACAACACACATCTCATTACTCGATGACACACTCTACTCTCATGGTCCATACTTGATTGTTGAGGGTCTACATTTGAATTGAACCTCACCTCATCACACTTACATCATTCTACGCATGGTATTCATAATCAATCAATCTTTCTATGTATTGCATCATGCAACACTATGTTGCACTTCACGTTTTGTGCTTCATAATCAATACTTTCTAGAATCTTCTTCACACATTATATGATCTATGCTTTATGTTACATCATCAATCTTGTTATACATCTCAGTCAAACCTTATCTATGCTTGATATTCACAATCAACTTTGCTTGCATGACACTCCATATTCTTAGTACACACTAATATCCTACTTTTCCATCTACGCCCTGCGCTTCCTACATCATAGACTTCATGATCTATTCCTCATTCGATCTTACACTACTTTACACTATATTTTGTGCTTCCTATACAAATTTTCACACACTTCTACATTCTACACTTCACAATCAATATTCCCAGTGCATCATTCATCTTATTCACATGATATCACTATACAATCTACGCTTCGTGCTCTCTTGATCAAATCTTTCTATATACAACACATCGTTCAAACCATTTCTCGATGACACACTCTTGTTATACTGTTCATTCTTGACTACTGAGGGGTCTTGTATAAATGAACCTCATTTCAATTGTGCATACATTCACACTCGGGGTGCATTCCGCCCCTATCACTCACATATTACATTCTATTCCATCTCATCTACAATGTACTACATATCTTGGTCACATTTACTCTTGCTTTCTTATGCTTATATGTACGTTTTATTACACATGCTAGTTAGATATCTGGTATGTCATTATTTTTATCATACACACATGTGTGTTCACTTGCTTTGTAGTTGTGATTACAGACCTTACACAAATCGATACACACAACATAAATGTTTGGCACAGTACCTCATACCAGTCCCGCAACATCTCCTGGGGGCATCCACATTTGTACACATTCCAAGTGCCATTGCTTATTTTACATAGCACATTATGCTACGCCCTTAACCTATTACTTGTATTAGGATATGAGTAGCTGACTTGTGGCTTACCATATCATTTTATTATATCATTTATACTTTCTCATGCTTAGTAGGTCGGCCTTGATGATGGCCATAACATATTAATAGTATATATAGGGTATTGCAGGTAGTAGTTCATCATCATTGAAGCATTTGAGTCTTATCATATGGTTTGGAGGTTGCCCCTCGAAGTGGTGAAGCTATTCTAATTACATATTGAGATCATTATTATGGAATATTGTGTTATTTGGTGTTATATTTCTGCTCATGATCTGAATTATACAAGTAATTTCATTACACATTACTATATCGGGTTATGCACGCTTTGACATACTTTTTATCTTTCTAACATGTTAATGGGTGCTTCATGTGCAACATTTTCTTTACAGGTTTATATGCCACCATGGTTATCTGATGTTTGCTTACGCTTGTTTGCCATTGTTTGCTCTTTTATGCCATTTTTTACGGGCATTACCCTATGCTTTGTCTTGTGTGCACACTATATGATTTTGGTCATTGCGGCCTCGATTGTCTTGCGACATCATGAGTGATGCCCCATGTTTGTCACCTACTTTTTGTGGTCTACATTGACTTATTTCTTGTTCACTTACACAATTTTCTATATGCATGCTTATCTTGTTTACACTAACACTTGTCTCCTAGCCACAGTTTACATTGCCTTGGTTTTTACCAAACACATTCCCTCCTACATATCGATATCAGTTCAGTATGGGGTTATTTTTTGGGCCGCACCCTCCTAACAATGTGACATGCATGCCAAATAAGGGGGCATCTATTAGGTGAAACAATCACCCCATTCAATAGTTACAGTCATAGTTCAATAGTCTATAATCATAGTTTGGTATAATACACCACATAATCAACATAATCTACAGACTCAGACAGGACTCAAAATCAAACTTGGGTCCTTTAGCATAGACACTAGCGCCCATAATCAGACTTGGGCACCTAGGCACTTCTGTCCCTTCCTGGGTGCTTGAGACCAGGGGGCAGATACATATAGTTTTTCAATTCAACACATTTTTCGGCATTGTCACAAAGAATTTTAATCACACCTATTCACATTGGATCATATTTCTACACACCATATGCAGTGATGTTTTTACTTCGGGAAGTATCCAAAGAGTTGGATAATGACACCAAACAACTTTTATCCCTACACTACTTCTACTGGGGGTAAGATCCCCCAAAAAACTAATATTCAACGTGTTTGGCATGAGATCGCTCGAAAAACTCACTCCTCATCAACATCTTCAGGATCCTTTCTATCCCTTTCACTCATCATGGATCAAGTGCACATGTTCCTTTTTTCTACATTACAATATGTTACACACTTTTTACATACATTTCATACACTTTCCTATATACACATATTTGACTACTTGTTCGTTCTTCTCTTTTTATAGGTCCATCCTTATAGGAAGTGGTATTCAATAATCAACATCAACACACAACAATCAACAACAAGCACATCACCAACAACAGGTATAATGCGACATCTACACATGCACTTTTTTCCCTAGGGTCATCATCATCACTTTTATTTTCACTTCCGCTTCTATATTTTCCACGCTTCACTTTTTATCACTCCATGCTTTTTCTTATCTTGACACACTCTTCTACATCGATCTATATGGTTATAAAGTATGCATCTCTATCTACTTTATGTTACTGAGATTTCACTTTCCAACGTAAATTGGGGGTAGATGTAGACACAAAATCACACACTTTGGTACATTCATAGGTCCTAATCACATGCATTGCACTTATATGTTTTCTAAGGAATAAAAGTGCTCATTTATCATTGTACCTTGCCTCTTAGGTTCCCTTATAGTCTCCCTTTTGACCTTACGGACCTCACTACCCAGTGTGACCCTTCACATTTCACATTTTCTAGCTCTAGACACTAGTGCCCAACCAAGATGTCAATGCCCAGGCACCCTTGTCCCCTTTGGGTGCCTTAGAGCTCTTTGTATCTAACTAACTCCTTTTGGGTCCTATTTAGTTGTTGGGCATCCTTATCTCTTAGGGGGCGGCCTTTAGTGATCAATTACAAAATTCAAACAAGGAAATCATATAGATACAATGTTATGGGATCAAATTAAAATACCAAGCTCTAAGCATCTTATATCGACACCTAAGGTTACATCTAAGAGCATCTTTGCATCCATCTAGCTTCACAAAAGGGGCAAGGGATGGTTTTCCACATCACACACATAGGAGGGGAAGTTCATTTTGTTCCTTGCACACATATATTACATTTTTTTACATCTAGGTACTTTGTTCCCTATCAAGTGCGACACGCACAAGAGCTGCCTAGGGCATGATTCCACACACACACACACAAATATACATTAGGTCTGAGATGTAGTGCATCGATAAGTCATAAAATCACTTGTTTAATAGCTGAGGATAGTTTGACCCCCTATTTCACATATTTATTTTTTTAGGATTCAATGTTCTTTTAAGTGTTTTGCAGGTGAAATCTTTATTACATGTTATCAGCGACACCGACAGGAGTTGTGTGACATAATAACAACAAAAATTGAGGGTTTTAGATCATCAAGTGACCCTATAAAAATCACTTCTGGACCTCCTGTGTAGACCCTGGCACCCAAGAAGGGATTATAACACCCAGGCGCCCTAGTCCCTACTATTCTTGCACTTCTACATTTTTATGGGCTCGATCGTGACCTCCTATGTTTCAGTTTGGCTAGTCTTCCACCTTCATACACTACCAAGATATTTATGAAATCAACTAAGTGTCCTAACTCCTTATTGCACTTAGGGTTTTACTTTTATTGCTTATTGTTTGAGTCATCACTATACTTTACTATCATATTTTCTTATTGTAACATATCTAAGAATTTAACATAAGTAATACTTCCAATAGTTTATTTTTGTTAAATCAGAAGAATGTGTGTGATGCAATAGAATGAAATCCCCTCCTATGTTGCGTATGTAGAATTATGCATCTCATATCCCTTGAATGAAAGTGTTGGATGTGTCCTTGTAATGCTCTCGTGCCTTTGATGCAGGCTTAGGCGATGATAGATAATGCTTATGATGTTTGGCCCCTTATTTGAAAGAAATAACTAAGTGTATGTATATATATATATATGATTACCTTGTTTGAATTTCATAATTGACAACTGAAAGGCTGACCCAAAGTTTTAAAAGGTGACCAAGAAGTAAGAGAGACCCAAAAGAGTAAGAAGAAGATAAAGAAGGTCAAGAGCGCCTGGGCAATGTTGTCTTAACTAGGCGCTAGTGTCTAAGGCCATAAAAGATAAATCATTCAAGTTTTGGTAGAGCTGTAAGGTATATAAGGCCAATAAAAGTGCAAGAGATAAAGAAAAAGGCCCAAAAGACATTGTCAACCACTAGTTTTCTTACTTAGGAATCATGTATACATCAATATGCTTTAGGACCTATAAATGTACCCAAGTGCATAGATTTTGTGTCTATAACAAGTTGGCTGGGTTGGAAGAGTTTTGAAAAGAAATTAAAAGCCCCAAAGAAGCTTTATGAGGTCAGGCCTTCTATTTTGGATTTTGGCGCCAAAGGAGGATATAAAAGAAGATCAATGACTTCATTTTCATCATCTATCTTGGCATATTTCTCTACAATTGATCTTTCGGTTGTTTTCTCATTGTCATTCCATTTTTGGGTGAAAATCCAATTGTGTGGATTTTCTAAGGAAGATGAAAACCTTCCTTATGGCTGGTTGGAGGACAAAAACCCTCCATCCTTGGGTGAAGTAAAGACAACTTGAAGACCTCTTGTAGATTTGGACATTAGAAGATCAAAGAAGACATCTACAAGGGTTTGCATGAATTGTTGATATTTTCCTAGTTGAAATGACTACGGTTTAATAGAACTTGGGTGCCTTTAAGGGAATGAAATTCATATTTTATGTGATATTCTCATTCAGAACAATTTATAAGGCTTAAATTTATGTTTTTGTGATCTTTGGTGGAGCATATCTATCATTTTTAGCCTTGTTTTGTGGCTATCATACTGTTTTTACAAATGTATTTACACCAGTGTGTGATTTAATAAAATTTAAATTAAATCTAATTGCAGAGTACCATATATGATAAAATACAATAGATATACAAATTTTAAGCACTCAGACAATGCAACAATGTAAACAATTGGGAAAGAGATGACTTAGTTGAATCCTATGCAATCTGGAACTGATATGGGTGGTTTATAGTGTTGAACATGGTTAGAACTGTGTTACAACTGCTCTCTATAAAATCTAGATTCCTAAAATGATGTCAGACATGGGCACCTAGTGCTGGACAGGGGAACTTGGGTGCTAGTGACTATTCCTTGGCACTGGTGACTACACAAAAGGTTAGAATATGCTTTCTTTTGTGTCACTATGGTTTTGCTATCACTTCCTGTTGATCACATGGTGTTCTCTCTTTGATCTCTGAGGGTACATGTAACATGCAACACAAACCCTAACTACCTACACAAGTTCACAAAATACATCAAATTAGAATGAAAATTCAATATGTGAAGTCAAACTGACCCCAAATGTCACCCGACGAGTGAACTTATTATGACCAAGTGCTCCACTACATTCCAAAATCCATGTAGTTCTTTATGCTTGTGCGTGTAATAACATCCCTGGGTTTCCCTCACATTAATGATGTTGAGATAGCGAGCTATGGCTAGATAAGATGCAAATGTGTGATATAGAATTGAGCACTTCCCCTTCCTATGCAGTGTATGCAACCTAAAAATGTAGTTCCTTTGATGGTAGTGATAGTATGTAGATGAGATTACCCTTTATAATTGCCAACTAGAATAATAAAGTGTATGTTGTGTATATATTTGGATATCTTGTTTGAATTTTGACACTAGTGACATGAAAGGTCGACTGTGAGCTTGGGATAAGGATTTTAAATCTAGAAAGGCCAACCACAAATGTCAAAATAAGTGAAAAGAATAAAGAGGATAGGGGCACCCAAAATGGACAAGAGCGCTTGGGCGCTAGTGTCCTAGGATAAATGATGACAAATGCAAAAAATTAGATAAATAGGGATCCTTGTGACCTGACTAGAGATGGGTACAAACATGACATATGTGAAAGAGAAAGACAATAGAAATAATCAAAGCAAGTGGATGGACAAAGGACTATGTCACTAGTGAATACTTTTCTTACTTAAGATCCATGCATATAACAACATAGTAAAATAGTATTTGTGCATGATTTTGTGTCTACTTTTGCCCCCCCCCCTTATGTTATTTGAATTAAATTCAAGTAGCGCAAAGGAAGTAAGGAACATACCTGTATAGAGTACGGAGAAGCCATGTTGCAAAGTGCGTGTACAATGTAGAAAGTTGTAGTGTGGCAAACCATAGATCAATGTTTTGACCCATGTGGCGTAAGTAAAGATAACGAACCGCTGTAAGGAGCACTTGGAGAAATAATTGAGATGGTTTGGAGACTTTAGAGATTTTGAATTGTTGCCAAAGGAGATTAAAGAGGCAGGGAGTGATCAATTCCCAACCCGATTTTGTTTGTAAATGGGAGGATTTTGGCATCTTGCCACTAGAGGAAGAGTGTTGGGGAGATATGTCTAGTTTTACCCTCCATCCATGACTATATCCCCAAAAGGTCCAACCATTGCACACGGATAGAGAACAAATTTAGTTCCAATTTAGATCTGTTTGAAAAAGTTTTTGTTTCGATTGAATAACCTGTATAAGAGCAGTATAGCAAAGTCAATGACATCTCATTTCCCCCACTCCTACAGTAATGGGTGTTCCAATTTGAATAATGTTGGATGGCTTACAAGCTAGGTCATCTTGAAGTGGTAGTAATGTAATGTAGCTCCCAAGTTAGGTCATGAGATGATAAAGTATCCTTGTTGAACTGATTGAGTGATTTGATTTGAATCATAGAATATTTATTTGAGATTAATTTCTCACGGAGAGGTTTTTTGTGCTTTTCCCTCAAATCAGGTCATTTGGGGGAATAAATTTGAAATAGTAGAAAGTATTGATTTTAGTATAGAATAATTGTTCCGATTTTTGAATGAGATCAAAGTAAATTGTAATAGTAATATGTTAGGAGTGTCGATTGATTGTATTGTAACCTGAGAGATATTATGACATGATCTTGATTGTATTCCCCCCTTTCGGCAAAAGGGTGAAGGGTGGATAAATGGGAACTGAACCAAAATCAAGATGTATAAGATGTTGTAAGAGTAAATGCAAAATAGTATTAGATAGTATAGTCGCAGTGTGAATACATATTGAATAGTACTATATGGAGGGGGGCCAAGTCCTAGATAAGATATGGGGCACCCCCTTGATCTAGATAGGGGCCATATCTATATATCTTCAGGC
Source organism: Taxus chinensis (assembly GCA_019776745.2). Classification (NCBI taxonomy): domain Eukaryota; kingdom Viridiplantae; phylum Streptophyta; class Pinopsida; order Cupressales; family Taxaceae; genus Taxus; species Taxus chinensis. The sequence goes on along the minus strand of CM034153.1, from coordinate 211,818,433 downwards.
GTGAATCTGGTGGATCAGTCGGTTCCCAGGTGGGGCCGTCGACCCCATCCCCCATATCTTATATAGGCTATAGGAAATCCAAATGATGAATCTACCTGCTCAGATAGATAAGATAAGATCTATAAAGGGGGCCAGCCTCTCTCTCTCTCTCTATATATATATATATAAGGTCCTATGCAGCCAAATAGAATACATATGAGCCAAGAGGGGGGAGGGAACTCTAGATACATGAGGGCCTGTATAGGTATATAGAGGGTGCTGACGAGCCTAGCAACTATAAGGCTAGATGTTTATCCCTATCTAAAGTAGCTTAGCCCCATCTAGAGTTCTCCCAGGAGGCCGAGGGGTGTGCTAGATGTGAATATGAGATGTTGAAATTTATATGGTATGGTGCTAGAGGAAATTATGATCTGTATGATGTAAAAGGTAAGACAAACAGAGTCACGAGGCTCCATATATGAGTGAAACAATGCAACGTGTATCAATTGTAAAAGTCGCTACAAATAGTAACTATAATATGTGAAAAATTAGAATTACTATATACAGTAATAGTGAAAAGTGAATAGTATTTCATTTGTACTGAGATTGATTGACATTTGGAGCTCTGAGATGTGAGCATGCCACCTATTAGAGAAACGAGTTTAACTAGATTTGAGAGGGTAGCAACGACTGTGGCTTTGCAGATGACTAATGATTTGGTAAGTGTGATGACTGTTGGAAAATATTGTCAAATATGCTTGTTTTCATTATTTTTAGAAAAAATGATTTTTTGTATTTTTTGGCATTTCTGACCTGGGTGGAAGCGTCTAGGGTGTTTCTGTCCCTAGGGACACTAGCGCCTAGTTGCAGGCACTAGTGACCTGTGTCTGGGCACCCGTGACCTGCTCTTGGGCGTTGACGTCCCAGAGCAGGGTTTTGGCACTATATTGTGAACCATGGATATTCTAATCAGTTTGATGTTATGATAAGTGAATTTTACAATATGTATAATGTACTAATGGAATCATTTTATTGATTTTCACGTTGTGTAGAGGGATATACACTCGAGAGAGTTTCAGGCGGGATGTCATTTGAGTACATTATTGATTTTGGGGTTGTCAGATGCAGAGTAGGATATATTGGACCATGCCATCCTGTAACACATTATTGGGGGAGGTACCTCATAATATGCATATGTTGACTACTTCGTGTGATAGATGGTGCGTAGATACGTGTACATTCTGGTTGCCTACCGGTGAGATGACAGTGACCCTGGAGGATGTACATTGTTGAGTTGTGGAGCTTAATTGCTTCACTGGCATGCTTTTACAAACTCGTCGGAATACACAGTAATTGGTGTCGGTTGACGAACCGACGTCGATCACCCATTGATTGGTTTCAGTCAAGTAATAAGGAACCAACATTGGTTGCTTAGGCATGACTACTATAATTAAGTTGCGGGAATTAGATCTATCTTTAGTTGTAAAGTGAATCTAATGGTTGTAATTGCATAGCTAAAGTGACCTAAGATTGTAGATGCATATATAAGCATAAATCTAGGGTTAGAAGAGTAGAATTCATTGAGAATTAAAAGAATTTTCCTTTAGAGAGAAAAAGAAAAATTTGTAGAGAAGAAAGTACAGGACATCCAAGAAGGTGTGGAAGATTGCAAATCTTCATTGTATTTCCTCTATGATAATAAATTGGTTGTTTCTTGATGGATGTAGCCCACACTTGGTGAACCGCGTTAAATCTTATGTATTGTATCTTCTAGTTATTTATGTATTCATTATTTGTATGCTTGATTTTGATTTATATATCTGTACAACTGGTGTGCTAACCCCAACAACTAGTATCAGAGCTTCTTTGTTTGAGGGTTGTGTGTGTGTGAGTGTGTGTTGATAGATTTACTCACAGAGGGATTTCTGATTGAGTGGGAGAAAAGCAATGGGAGAAGAAAGCAAATTCATAGTAGAGAAATTTGACAGATGTGATTATCTATTATGGAAGATGCATGTGGAGGATTATCTGTATTAGAAAGATCTATACTTATCTTTAGATGAGAAGGCAAGACCTGCAAAGATGACTGAAGAAGAATGGCAAATTCTTGATAAAAAGGCTCTGGGATCTATAAGATTGAGCTTGACAGCATCTGTGGCTTCGAATATTACTGAAGCAGGATCTACGGTAGAGTTGATGAAATCTTTAGCAAATATATATGAAAAACCTAGTGCTTCAAATAAAGTTTATTTGATGAAAAAATTGTTTAATTTAAAGATGCAAGAAGGTGGATCTTCATCAAGTCATTTGAATGATTTCCGGTCTATTGTAAATCAATTAAAATCAGTTAGTATTCTGTTTGAGGATGAAGTGAAAGAACTTTTATTATTATGCTCTTTTCCAGATAGTTGGGATAACTTGGTAATGGTTGTTAGTAATACAACGTCTGCTACTAATGTTTTAAAGTTTGATGATGTGGTTAGTATAATCCTGAATGAAGAAATACACAGGAAAAGTACAAGAGAATCATCATCTGGGAATGCTTTAAATGTAGAAAGTGGGGGAAGGAAAAATGAGAGATCTAAGAGCAAGAATAATGGGAAATCAAAGTCTAAGAATAATAGATCTAAATCCATAGGTAGAGGAATAGCTTGTTTGAATTGTGGAAAGAAAGGACATGCAAAGAAGGATTGTTGGTTCAAGGAAAACAAAGAGAATGTACCAGAGAAAGGTAAAGAGGAAAATGTTGTTGCAAAAGAGGTAATGCAAGATGCCCTAATTCTCTCCTTGGATAATAAAATTGATTCATGGGTTTTAGATTCAGGAGCTTCTTTCCATGCAACCCCTAATAAGGGTTATTTCAGAAATTATGTCCAGGGTAATTTTGGGCATGTTTATTTAGGAGATGATGAACCATGCATTATTACTTGTAAAGGTGAAGTTCGTCTTAAATTATAGAATGGAAACACATGGATATTGAAAGATGTGAGGCATGTTCCAAGCCTCAAAAGAAATCTAATTTCTGTAGGACAATTGTGTGAAACTGGTTGCATGGTTACACTCACAGCCAAATCTTGGAAAGTTACCAAGGGATATCTTGTTGTAGCAAGAGGAAAGAAGGTAGGATCATTGTATTTATCTACCTGTATTACTGATTCCTTTTCTATTCTATCTACTTCAGATTCAGATACAAACATGTGGCACAATTGGTTAGGCCATATGAGTGAAAAGGGAATGCAGATCTTAAAGGCAAAGGGTAAGTTATCAGATCTAAAATGTGTAGATCTTGATTTTTGTGAGCATTGTATTTTTGGAAAGCAGAAGAGAGTGAGATTTCTCAAAGTTGGGGCAACAAAGAAGAATCATAAATTAGATCTTGTACACTCAGATGTGTGGGGACCAGCCCAGGTAGCTTCTCATGGAGGATCCCAATACTATGTTACTTTCATTGATGATGCCACAAGAAAGGTATGGGTTTATTGTATTAAACGTAAATCTGATGTTTTTAAAAAAATTTAAAGATGGAAAACCCTTGTGGAAAATGAATCAAATTCAAATTTAAAATGCCTTAGATTTGACAATGGTGGTGAGTACTACAACAAGGCTTTCAATGATTACTATTTAGTAAATGGAATACACAAAGAAAGGACAGTTCCTAGAACACCACAAGAGAATGGTGTTGTAGAGAGAATGAACAAGACAATCATGGAACATGCTAGAAGCATGAGGATACATGTTGGATTGCCCTTACAGTTTTGGGCGGAAGCAGTAGACACGAAAATTTATTTAATTAACCGTGGACCTTCAAGTGCACTGGATGGTGGAATACTAGAAGAAGCTTACATTGGAAAAGAGGTAGATCTTTGTTTTCTTAGAGTATTTGGCTCATAAAATTTTGTGCATATTGATATGGAAAATAGAAATAAATTGGATGCTAAATCCAAAAGATATACTTTCATTGGTGATGGATTTGGTGATTTAGAATGCTGGTTTTGGGATTTAGAAGGTTTTAAGATAATTAGGAGTGACATTGATTGGAATGAAAAGAGAATATGCAAGGATCAAGTTTAGGTACCCAAAGGTGAATTGGTGGAGAATTATATGGATGAAAATGAACTCTCAGATTTAAAATTAACACCTACAAGTTTACACAGTAACTAGTATCGGTTTACCCCTGACTAACATCGGTCCCCTGTACTAGCATCGGTTACAGAAAAAACAGAAAACCATCGGTTAACAAAACTAGTGTTGGTAGAAGGTGACCGACATCAGTCACTATCAGAAGTAGATACAAATCTACATGATGATCAGATTGAACCTCCGACGCCCCAAATCTCAATGAGAATGTCACAAAGGGTAAGTAGACCTCTAGAAATATTTTCACCTTACTTGTTTTATTTATTATTGATTGATAGTGGTGCACCAGAACGCTTTGAAGAAGTAATGCATGATAAAGCCCACAAGTAGTGGGAGCATGACATGAATGTGGAGATGACTCCTTGGAGCATAACCAAACATGGAATTTGGTTAAGTTGTCAACAGGTAAAAGAGCATTGCAGAACAAGTGGGTTTATAGGATCAAGGAAGAAGAGGGTGGAGATAAGAGATACAAGGCAAGGCTTGTAGTAAAGGGATTTGCACAGAAAGTAGATATTGAATTTGGTGAAATATTTTCTCTTGTTGTTAAGATGAATTCTATTCGTACTGTATTGAGTTTAGTTACAGTAGAGGATTTGCATTTAGAGCAACTTGATTTCAAGATTAAATTTCTTCATGGTGATTTAGAGGAAGAGATTTACATGAATCAATCGCTTGGGTATGAAGTCAAGGGTAAGGATAAATTTGTGTGCAGATTGAAAACGAGTCTATATGGGCTAAAGAAATCTATAAGGAAATGGTATATGAGGTTTGATAGTTTCATGCATGAGCATGGTTATTTGAGATGTGAATCTGACCATTGTGTTTATTTCAAGATGATTGGAAATGAGAGCTATATTATTTTGTTATTGTATGTGGATGATATGCTTATTGCAGGATCTAGTATGCAGGACATTGGTGAGCTTAAAGAAAAGCTAGCTCACACATTTGTAATGAAGGATTTGGGAGCTACAAAGAGAATTCTTGGCATGTAAATTCACAGAGACAAGAAGAACAAGAAGTTGTATTTATCTCAGGAGCATTATATCAATAAGGTGTTGGAAAGGTTTAATTTGTAAAATTCAAAACCTATAAGTACACCTATGGCTGGACACTTCAAATTGAGCAAAGATCAGTGTCCTACATCACACGAGGAGGTTGAGTACATGACACGAGTTCCATATGCTTCAGAAGTTGGGAGTTTGATGTATGCTATGGTTTGTACCAGACCAGACATTGCACAGGCAGTGGGAGTTGTGAGTAGATTTATGGCTAATCCAGGTAAAGAGCATTGGAAAGCAGTCTAATGGATTCTCAGGTATTTGAGAGGGACATCCGACATGCATTTATGCTATGGAGGGTCAGATACTACTTTACGGGGATATGCTGATTCAAGTATGGCTAGAGATTTGGATGGTTGGAGAAGCACCAATGGATATGTATTCACAGTAGGTGGGATGACAGTTAGCTAGATTTCGAGATTGCAGAAGTTTGTGGCCCTGTTTACTACAAAGGTTGAGTATGTTGCAGCTACAGAAGCTAACAAGGAGGATATGGATGAGAAGGTTCATGAAAGAGTGGTCAAAGGAGAAAGAGGATTGCAAAATGTACAGTGATATTCAAAGTGCAATTCACCTGGAAAATAACTCAGTGTTTCATTCTAGAATGAAACACATTCAGTTGAGATATCACTTCATACGACAGGTATTGGAGGATGGGCAACTAAAGTTGGAGAAAATTCATACAAAGGAGAATCCTACGGATATGCTAACGAAGTTGTTGGCAAAGGAGAAGTTGGAGCTACACTCCACTTCTGTTGGTCTTTGAGTTCGAGACTTGAGGAGGGAGAAACATGCCAAGGAAAGGATCAAACAATTTATCTCTAGGTGGGAGATTGTTGAGTTGTGGAGCTTAATTTCTTCACTAGCATGCTTTTACAGACTTGTTGGAATACACAGTAACCAACATCAGTTGACGAACCGACGTTGGTCACCCATGGAGTAGTATCGGTCAGGAAAGAAGGAACTGACATCAGTTAAGGCTAATTGACATCGGTTGCCTGTGCGTGACTACTATAATTAAGTTGCGGGAATTAGATCTATCTTTAGTTGTAAAGTGAATCTAATAGTTATAAATACATAGCTAAAGTGCCCTAAGATTGTAGATGCATATAAGCATAAAGCTATGGTCAGAAGAGTAGAATTCATTGAGAATTAAAAGAAGTTTCCTTTAGAGACAAAAAGAAAAATTTGTAGAGAAAAAAGTACAGGACATCCAAGAAGGTGTGGAAGATTACAAATATTCATTATATTTCCTTTGTGATGATAAATTGGTTAATTATTGGTGGACGTAGCCCACACTAAGTGAACCATGTTAAATCTCATGTATTGTATCTTCTGGTTATTTCCATATTCATTTTTTGTATGCTTGATTCTGATTTATATATCTGTACAACTGGTGTGCTAACCCCAACATATACATGATATTTTGGTTGCCTATTGTAGGAGAGAGAATACATGTGACGACTATAGTGGATGCCTAGAGGTAGATGAGGGTAGCGAGGTGGTATTTTATAAGGACATGAGTACTGGAAGAGACTCCTACCAGTTTAGATGCGATATTGAGATCTAGTGTTCCGGAGTTGCGGAAGTTTATTGTGATGATTCTAGTGTTGTTAGTGACAGTGGAGGGTGGCGGAGTTGGTATATTATACAAGATGCATGATATTTGTGGCAATATAAAGGAGCATGGGACAAGGTATGCATGGGTACGATGTGTATTGTACCACTTGTATAGAGATTTGTTTAGATTCACGTAGGAGGATCATGGAGGTGGTCTAGGAGCCACGAATTTGTTACACGTATGGGCTTATGAGCATATAACAGTATTGAGGCCACTTAGTGAGCCACATGATAATTGGGATAGACCTGAGATATTTGTAGTGAGGTGGGTAGGCACCCATAGCAGGAGGATGGATACGACATAGGTCGATGGTAGACCAGATGGGCCTTGGGGCCATTATATAGAGACTATATAGAGATTATGATGGATGAGTAGAGGATGGTGTGGAGCTATGGTGCATTCAACATACCATGTGGTTAGAGGATCACTTCCCAAGGGTGACAGAGTTGTTTCAAGGAAAACGAATATCTAGATAGTTTGGAATGGCTCAGGATGTGCCCCTAGATCCATATACATGGTTGAGATCTACTATAGTGGCGAGACGACCAGGAGACGACTAGTGCATGTTGATCCAGATGAGGCAGATGCGGATATAGAGCCTATACAGGTTGATGACTCAGGGTGCACCTAGACCTGCAATTAGTGGTGGTTGACACATCGACGGGTGTTGTTATTTCCAGTAGTGGTGGATGCGACTGGTGGAATGACAATTGTTATAGTATAGGGGTAGGCACCTACCCCCAATGTAGATGGTGTAGCAACGGCACGAGCTGAACATTAGTATTTTTCATTGTTATTTGTTATTTGTTATTTATTTATTAGAGATGACAAAGGTGTATAGTGAGTAATGGCAGTTATTGTGAATGTAGGTGATTCCTATTAGTTGTTGGTTATAGATTTATCGATACATGCATTGTTACGGAACATGCCTCCAAATGTTCTCATGAGAGGTGGTATGTTAGAGAGAGTGGATGTGATTGCAGGTGAGCATGCCCATTTGTTTGAGTTGGTGACTATAGAAGAAACCATGTGTACCGTGTTATTAAGCGAGTTCATTGAGGCTTGTGCGAAGACTGAGCGAGCTAGGAATGCTATAGGATGAGGAGCCCTAGCTCAGGATGTTTTTTCAAAGTATATTGAGCTACAAGGATGATTTGTAGAGTAGACAACCAAGATTATGATATTATGGAGTCAGTTGGAGAGATATAGAGGCTGAGATCAACGATGTAGAGTGAGCAGCAAAGTTTCGAGTTCTAGAGTAGTATATAGTGATAGTGAGGATCATGTATGATGTATTGCATATGTTGTAGTGATGCATGGGGGACTTGCCCCTCGATGATTGTGTTTGGAAACTTGTGATTTTGGATTATGTGTGTGTGTGTGTGTGTGTGTGTGTGTGTGTGTGTGTGTGTGTGTGTGTGTGTGTGTGTTGACATGTGTTGATGTGGTATGTATTATTGAAATGGTTATTTTGATTTGAAATGCATGATAATATGGAAAGAAATAGATAAATAATTATTAGAATAGGATTTGTATTTGAATGAGAATGAAGAACATAGTATGTGATGAATAGAAATAGATGTATGTGATGTAAATATAATGGATAATGTGAAAGAGCAATATAAGAGAATAGAATAACGATGTGTTGGTATTTGTATGATGAGAGTATGTAAGATAATGGTTGTAATCATGTGTGATTATTATTAAGAGGGGTGGAAAGATGAGCAATTACCCCTCAGCGTGAGAATGAGGTTCATTTATAAATGCCCCCTCAGCAGTCAAGAATGAACCATAGACCAAGAGTGCGTCATTAGGAAATGGGTTTTTCATGTGCAAGGAGATGCTAGAAAAGATATGACATGAAACACAATGCATGAGTTGTGAAGAGAGAGGTTGAATGATGTAGTATTCCCTCAATAGTCAAGTGTGAACCGTAGCACAAGACTGTGATATAGGGTAATGAAGAGGATATTTAATTTCATCTCCTAGAGGTTAAGAGGCCAAAAAGGCATAAATGGAATATGTGAAGCAACAACGATGTGAGAATAAGTGCCAAATTGGATGTTAGATGGAAGGAGACCAGGAATGGAGGGTGTGGTGGGAGGAAGTACGAAAATAAGAGTCTTAGGAAGCCAATGAGGTAGTGTAGCAATTTGTGAAGAATGAGATGATACAACCATGGGGGGTTAGATGGAGGATACAAGTGGATGATGACCTTAGGAGGTGGATGAATGATAAATTTAGATGGAGGTGAAGGAGATAAGTGAACAGTGGTGGAAGCATTCTTATGCGGAATAGGATAAATAAAATGCTCACGAGAGGGTGAGTGGAAATCAATGACACCTTTGTCTTCTAATTGTTGCAAGTGATCATGGAGAACATAGCAGTCATTATCACGATGGCCATTGATGCAGTCGAAATTACAGAAAGGATGGTCACACTAACGTTGCAATCAGTGAGGTGGATGATGCTCAATATAAGGTAAGTGGATTAAGCGCTTGTCAAGTAAAGTACATAAGACATCACAAGGTTTTACATTACGTGAGAATAAAGGTTCATGAGTAGGAGGTGGAGAAGATAGGTGTATACCGACGAGGTGGAGGAGAAGAATGACGCTTATGCGGAGGAGGAGATGGTGACCATGGAGGAAGCTTAATTAATGGAAGAGGGGAAGAAGTAGTAGATGATGAAGTATCATAAACATTAGAATAAGGTGATATAACATTTGCACAAATTAAATCTTGTTCTAAATCAATAACTTTGTAGCATAAGAGAGTAAAAGATTCACATATATCATATAATAATTTTTCTTTCAATGCAAGAACTAAGCCGCGAAAAAAGATATATTGATTTTCTAAATCAATGGGCTGAAATAATAATTGATGCATAAAAGAATTAAAGCATGAAATGTAATCTACAATTGGTTATTTCTTTCCTTGATGCAATGAAGGAAATCATTCATATGTAACCTTAGGACCATTATTAGAAATAAATTGACTAAGAAAAACATCCTCCATATTGTAATAAGTACTAATGGATCCATAAGAAAAATAAGTGTACCATTGGAGAACATGATCAACAAGACTATGACGTACTTTGAGTAATAACTGATCATTAGAATAAGCATACATGGCTGATCGATAATGCACACAAAATCTTTATCACTCATAGCTCCAAATCACAAATCTGAATTTTACAAATGAAGTTCCTTTTGAATTTTTGACCTTACTATTTTTAGTAAAATCTCCTTACCCACAATTACCATAGTTCCTATACTTTCCTTTAGGAAAAACTAATTTTTCATCATTATATCGTTTATTTGTTTTTAGTGTCATAAGTGGAATTAGATATGTATTTTCAATATATTTTGTACTATGTATTCCCTAGAATGCCTCTTTACGCTTGATTATGTGATATTCTCATATTACACTCCTTACTATACTATTTTAAAATTAACTCAGAACTCATCTCCAAGGCATTTTTATTTCATTTATTTCAGGTCCTGGATCGAAGATTAGCCTCTCCCCTCTTCACCGAAAGGAGGGGAAATATTCAGGGTATCCTATTACCCCTCCAACAATCTAAAAAAATTATGTGAGTATGATACATAATCATCTTGTATTCCAAGAAAAATTGAAGCAAATACTCAAATCATGCGAAAGTTATTTTTCAAAACATAAATATCAAATTCTATTCCAAGTATCAATGAACCCACATTTTCATAGATTCTCAAAAAATTTCCCTCAAATGAGCTGATATGGGGGCAATTCAATCCTTGAAAGCAGTTTCAAATACAATCAAGTTTAGTCAAGTAATATTTTTTCAAATCAATACTAAACAGTTCCAAATTCTATTCCAAGTACCAATTTTTCCTCCCAAAAGACCTAACTTGGGATCCAATCCAATATATCAGGCACCGTTGTTCCAATTTACCAAGTAGTTGCACCCTTACATCAAAATTTGGGGGCAATGAGACTTCATTACCTTTCCTATACCACTTTATGGGGGGTTTTTGGGGACCTAGTAGGCAAGTTACAAAATGGGTTCATACTGACATTTGTTACCTATTTTCAAGGAAGCATCATGGTGGAAAGTAAAACTCACCACTTTTCTAACACTCTTTCTCTGGCGCTAGGATGCTCAAATCCTTAGTTTAGCATCACTCAAATCCTTAGTTTAGCGACATGATGCTCAAATCCTTAGAAGATACGTTGATTTGGGAATTGGTCACTCTTGATCCCTCCTTCAATCTCCAAGTTTTGAAGTCTCCTATATCTCATTAAGAAAGTTCGTATCCAATATCTCCTCTGTGGCAACAAAAGTCACCCCACATGGATCAAAACAATAATCCATGGGTCACCACATTATGTTTTTTATTATCAACACGTTTCATCTACAACTCCTTTGGCCCACTTTAGGTACACTCTTCTTATATCCTTTATACTACTCAAATTTCATCCAAATAGCATAATGGGGGGACATGTAGCCACTAAAATATGCACTTATTATTATTATGTTAGGCCTCTAGTATGTTGTTATATACATGATTTCTAAGTATGAAAACTAGGCGTTGGTGACACCTTTTTGGTCCTTTTCATGATTTTGATTAACTTTACTTGTGACTTTGGTTCTAATTTTGCATCTTTTTGGTTGTGTCATAGGGATCCTTGTTCCTTTATTTGGTTATGTTTTTGTTTTCTTGCTTCAGGACAATACCGTCCAGACAAGACAATAGCGCCCAAGAGCTAATGTCCTTCTAGGCATTTTTCCCCTCTTTGTTTTCTTTTCTACTTTGTCGGTTTGTTATGGCTTTAGGTATTTTCTTGTCTCCTTTTCACGACCTAGGTTGACTTTTGGTGTCATTATGTGTCGAAATTCAAACTAAGAACTCATATACATACACATCCTACTTACTATTCTAAGGGGGATAATTACACTATCATTTCTATATCTACCACATACACAAGAACAACACAAGGGACTACATTTCTAGGATGCATTATTCATTGCATAGGGGGAAGCTCTTCTGAATTCCATATTACACATTCTTGCATTGGGAAAAATTAGTTGTAGCCGTTATTCTTTATGAGATTGACTCTAGGTCATCCTAGCTCAAGGGACACAATTTCAATCACACACTACAAGAACCACATGAAGTCTAAAATTTATTACAACGCTGGGCAACAAGATCACATCGGGGTCAATCTGACTCTCTCATATGTATTTTTTATTTAGTCTAATGTGTGCTTGAGATTTGTGTAGGTAGGTAGGGCTTGTTTTACATGCGCTAGTGTGATAAAGTAGGAGGACAACAAACCTAACACGACCTACAGTGACATAAAATTGACAAAAAGTGACAAAAATAATCATGACCGAAGCTACTCTGCAGACCCTAGTGCCTAGAATAAACACTAGCACCTAGGAAACCCTGCCCTCAACCGAGCACTCCTATCCATGAGATTGTCAACTCCCAATTTCAGAAATAGAGGTTACACAGGCCAAAATACACCCTTACAGATCAATATCTAACCCAGAATCAATTTAGACCTCCTGAGGCAAGCTAAGTCATTCTACAAGCTCTATATATCACTGTTACATGTACTTCTTTAGCTATACCTTATATGTTATTGTTATTTTATCTGATCAACAATGTCCTTATCTTAGATTAAATTTTATTACATTAGTTTTTTATACATGAACCAAAATAGAGATATTTGTAGTCAAAGTTTGTATCTTCATCTATACCTTTTAGGACATGTTTTAATCCTTTACATAGATTTTTACCTTTTGGATATAGTTCTTTACCCTTTAGACATAGATTTTTACCTTCCAGTTACCATCTTATATCATCTAGTTGCAGATTTGTTCCTTTTGGGTCAATTCTTTACCCTTTATACATTTGGGCATCACATGTACCCTGCCTGCATTAATGTACATTTCTTGCATCACCTATGACTATGCATGATATCATCAACTCTACATACATGTACCTTAGGCATCTAAGTTTAGCTCTTAGTCATGTGGTAAGCCCCTACATTGAAATATTATTTTTAATAGCATAACATTTTGGAGCTCATAACTTTTGATCCATAGCTCGTATTGAGGCAATATTTTTTTAAATTGTGTATTTTTTTGAGATCTACACAGTGGTACCATTTTTTATATTCATATTTAACTGGTATAATTTATTTTAGGCCTTGTAATATTTACTTACACTAACATTATAAAGTGCTAAATTTTGGGGGTTGATTGGAAATAATTTCAGGGGGTGTTGTGTGTCATCTCTTTCTTTCCACACTCTCTTTTTATTTCTGCAACAATATTATTTCTGCCTTAAAATATATGTGAATCAAATCTTACCACTCATGCCCTTTAACTACCATGAGTGAGATTCTAAAATATAAATCATTTTGAGAAGCAAAGGACTATATCAGATAACTATGGGTACTAAAACTAAGCCAACAAATAATGCAAAATAAATAAAGTGGTACAAAAGTTATGATGAATCATTTAGGTTATTATGTCTATCTATTTCTCTTGATCTCTTATTTCATGTTAAGTCTGTCGATTCACCTAATGAAGTCTGGACCTCTTTGGAAAATCTCTTTGGGAAGCAAGATATGATGAGACATCATGAAATGGAAAATGAACTCATTAGTTTGAGTCCTAGAAGTTTTGACGCCCTACATGATTTCTTCACTAAATTTATATCTTTAAAATCATAGTTAAAAGAATGTGGAATACAAAAGAAAAATGATCAATTGGTTATTTCTATACTATCCAAATTAGTCCAAATTATTCTTTGTTTGTCTGTACTTTCCATGCCACAAAAAGTGCTCTTAGAGAAATATGGAAAATGCCCTCTCTAGATGATTTTATTGTTGAATTGAATTAAAAGTAAGATAATTTAATTCATATGGGAACTGTAGACACTCAATCTTGGTAATTCTACTATTTAAAACCGCTAGTCTTGACATTGCTCTCTTGCTCAAACAAATACACTTTACCCATTCTCATCTGGTACATCTCTAGGCCTCTTTTCTATCTTGCTTGATCATAGACACTCATCTATTTATAGTTTATAAGAATTGAATGCACGAAATCCATTAAGAAACTCTGTTGGTCAACTTTCAAACCTCACACTTCATATTGTCTCTCTAGGGTCAAAAATTTACAATAGAGGTAGGAACGTCCATACATTCCTGACCCTAGTGTATAGTTTTTCCCTTGCTCACTTTAATATTGAACTATCAGTTGCACATTATTATTTGGGTCATTTACATATATGTACATTTCCTTCAACTTAGATTTATTCAAAATTACAATGAGAGCTATGGACAATCTATTTACTAACTATTTTTAATTCATTTTGAATATATACTTTTATGTATCAAGGAAAACAAGATATAAATGCCCCAGATAAAATCAAAATCACTATTTATAACATCAATAAGTGGTTGATGCGATGGAAATATAGCTTCTAATTCGAGGGTAGTCACTAACGTCAAATCCTTTTCAAAATTTTGTATCTAACTAGCCAATCAATGAAAAATGAGGTAGCATACAAGATAAGGGAAGAAGACAAACTAATACAAGATAAGATGCTCCTTGCAAGAGTCTTTAAATATTTCCTACTAGTTGAATTTGAATAATATTTTGGTTCCATATTATTATTTTAAGTCTATAGGAATTATAAGGTTTGTTTTATGTTATTAACCGTGCCTAATCAAGTCAATATGTCATGCAAAAGACAAGTTTTATGCGTTTAATCTTACGTACATTTTAAAATAATCGAATAGAGTCTTTTTATTTAAGAGGTCATATTGTCATATGTACTGTCATTATCAATTTTGTTTTATTTGATGTATTAGATTGAGCGTATTGTGTTTTTTTATTGAAGTTTATAGTTTGTTCTTCATTTTCATAAGCATGTTTGTCATCATTTAAAAATGTCACTATCTAGTCATTAAATTTATGAATTCAAGTGTGATGACATGTTTGTAAAAGTGTTTCCAATCAGTGTTAGAATCATTTAGATGATTTTCAAAATATCCAAAAAAATTGTCTCACCGACACATTTTTGGTAGAACACAACATCCGATGAGTGTGTCAAGATTGAGAGGAGAATTCTACTAAAAAAACATACATATGAGATTCAATTCATATCCTACTATTGAGCAACATCAAACTAGAGGTTGGAGGACATTCAACATCCTCTTGTTATTTGCTTGTGATGGGGCCACACATTTGTTATAAAGGCATGGTTTTCTATTTCAATAATTTTCTTGTTCTATGTAGTGTACATAATAAACCCATGTTGTGACATTTCATAAATTAATCTTATTTTGAAGAATCTTACTTTTGGGGGGCAGGAATATTTTGAGGTAAACTGAATATGGATTTTGGTCCAAATAGTTTGGAACTCTAGGAATCTAGAGGATTCACAATTTGGAGCCTGGGGAATAGGGAACTGACCTAAGGAATTTGACTCACAACTATGCCTTTATAAGGGTATATAGACAAATTGATGGAAGTGTACTTAGACTAAGCAGTGTTTTAAGAGAGATTATTAAATTCTTCAGGATATAATTCTCATCTCTCATGTGCACACTAAGGGGGGAATGTAAGGAATATCTTGTTAGTGTTCACATGTTACATATTGTACATAATGTGATTATTTGTAATAACAACTCATGTAGATATTATGTGTTGTAATAGTTGGTTCATAATGTATGGGGTGTGAGAGAGATTCTAGCAAATATTGCATTCTTTAGTTAGATTATGATTATGACCGAGTTGTAACTCACACTATTACTAGATATGAGCAGTTGATGGTGATAAGTGTTGACTCCTTTGTAGAAGAAAAATACACTATTTATATGCAATATCTCTCTCTCCATATATATATACTCTGATTAATTGCATGTTTATTGTGAGTATTATTGTTTGCATTCTGACCAAAATCTAAAGACATATTATGAGTTGATGTAAGTTTTATCACATCCTCCTTTGATATTGATCACAAATTTATTCAAAGGTTTTATCTTGGGATTGGATGTTAAATTAGTTTTTTGAAGTTTGTGATGTTAATTTTACGAGAGTAAGATATATTCTCAATACCATTCTTGATCAATGATTTCAAAATCAAAGTGAGTGCCTAAGATGAGATCATAGGTGAGATTTTTGAGATCCCGAATTTTTTTGTGAGAGTCCTAAGTTAACATTCAACCATAATAATTTAATGGGGTTATACCATTAGGGCAAAGGATTTAAAGGATTGATTTTAAAGGGTTGAGGAATTCACATCATTTGGTTAATCTCTTATAGACTTAAAGGTGGGTGGAATGGGTTAAACTATTGGGGAAATTTGAATTCCTAACTTCATATTAGTGATAGGTTTGTTTCGATATGTTGAGTAATGATGGCATTGATTTCTATTTTAAAATGCCTTGATGCATTTTGTATGTTATTTGAATTGTTTCATGAGGTAATCTTGTCTTTTAGCTTACTGGAAAGTTTCCTCAATGTTCTGGGAGACAATTAAATTCTCTCAATTTGTATTGCAATTTTGGTTTTAAAGCCACGATAAATAGTTTGAAGAGACTTTACTCATTCATGTTATGGTTGGCTTTGTGCCCCAAGGACTTCCATATCGTGATGAAATTATGGGAAGGTGAGTGAGCTAGTTGTTTTGTATTAATAAAATTACATAAGTTATGTTTTAGAAAACCATGATTTTGAAATTCTTTTACTACAACATTGAATAGGTCTTATGTTTTGGAGATTGAGTTTTATGCTTGCTGGTTATACCATTCCAAAGCATTACTAGTTAATGTTTTGGATATGATCTTGTTAGTTGCATTAGGGTTTGTTTTGATCCATTATTCATAAATATTTTTTGAAATTTTAAGGTGTAAAGTGGTGGTGGTGCAAATTAATTCACAACAATTAGTATGTTTTCCACTAATCCACAATCATTTAGTCATCAGACCTAGGGACATAAACTTTCAACTCTGTCAGTGTTGTATACATAGTTACATGTGCTTACAAGGTATAATCTAAAATATCGATACCACCAAAATGAAAAACATAATGTTAAAAAGATAAACTATGTTGCAGATGAAAAGGGATTCTACAACTAGGTAATAAGCAGATAAAATCATAACATAAGTGAAGGAATGAACTGCTGCAATTCTAATCTATACATGCAAGGAACTAAAATAGAAAACAAAAATAAAAGGGGTTAGCAACCACAAGTGGGCCCTGCCTTGGGTGCCAACCTTTCCTAAGGATTTTGTCTACAACAAAATGATAGAACTCATCTTTTATTCATCAGCATGAAGATTCAGAACTAAACTTACAACAAATTCCTTGACTATGGATCCATATCTATTACAGTCTCACCACTCTCTTTATAATCAACAAAGACATGTGAAGAGACTCTTTCAAACTAACAGTTATATTTTGACTAAGTACCAGATCACTACCAAGGAATCCGTAGATTCATATGCACACATTTTAAAACTGAAGAAAGGCATTCTAATACAACCATATAACTAATTGTTCATTCAAACAACCAGTTATCAATAAAATTAGTTAATTCCATAGTTGCAATTACAGAGCATAGTTAGGCATTAGCGTGAGATCCGCTCTTGTTTATCATAACTGATTATTTATTGACATGTGCAAACTCAGGTGAAGCATCTTTGTTGATCACATTTTCCATAATCATGGCTTTGTATGTGTGCGTGTTTTCCTTTGGATGCAGGTGCCTTGCTGCAGACGAGTCCTAGTTGTTGCATACTAGTTACTGCAGATGAGTCCCCTTGCTTTGTGATAGATTTTTTTTGGCTGCATGTTAGTGGTAACATATAACAACTTCTTGCAAACAAGTATGACATCTAGAAAAAGCACTATTAATCATTTCATTGCATCAAGAGATTAACATACACATTCAAAATCCATGAAATAAAGTAACTTAGTAATAGTTATACTAATTAATATATAAGTGCCATAAGTTTAAGTTCAAGTGGAAATGTCTGACATGATAATAGGGATAAAAAGCATGAGGGTATACAAAATACACAACAGATGAGATAATTAAAGTGGTAATTAGAGGGTATTATCACATCGCCAAACTTAACTTCTTGAATGACCTCATTAAAGCTTTTAATGTTTATCCTTTGATTTCTTGGGGTCCATTTGGATGATGCTGCACAGTTGTTTGAAGTCAATTGGCATGGATGTTCCCTTTGGTTCAGTAAAGAAATAACCTGCATCCCTTTTATACCGTTCTATTATCCTTTCTTTTAATTCCTCGTTTAGTTCTTTATTCCCAGACCTATGCGGTATTGGATAGTGGAAAATAGGTAGATAATATCCAATAGGGAACCAAGTTTTTCCACATCCCTTTACTACCTCACTATATGGATTGATTCTCTGTAAAGTTGGGATAATGTTTGGGTAGGAATGCATTTCTTTTCTCTTCAGCTCTAGTGATATTTCTTCACATCTTCTTCTACATGCCTGTATTATTTCTGCACCATTGAACCTAATGTGATCTCTGACCTCATCATGGACTTATTATCTCATCATGTATACCATTTGTTTGATTTGTTTTCCTTCATCAATTTACCATATTCTTTTATCATTACCTTGGTATTGCCCGCCTCTGCTTGGATCATCAGTGGTTGTTCTTTGCATAATTGTTTATATTCGACCATCTATTTTTCCCTGTATAGCTCATTATTGAAATAAGAACATAGTGCCCAAAATTTCACATCCCCAATGTAAAGAACATGGATCCAGTCTCTTTCATATTCTAAAGCATAATTGAACATATACAGTTCATAAAGTACTAACTGGATTTCACGGGGCATTTTCAGATATATTATGAAGAATGGCCTCACTCCACTGATATCAAATGACATGTCATTATTGATACAAGTGTATTTTAATTGCAACATTTGTTCCTTTAAGGATACATAATAAATGTTTGATGGTGGTCTGCACTTGAAAATTTCATTTGTTACCTGTAGTGTATCTGCTTGTTTCTTTTTAAGCCTTGCAATCTCATTGTCCTTGGCCCTTAGCTGCCTATCTTTTACCTCCAAATCTTGTTGGTGTTGGAAGAGTAACTCTTCCTTTTCTTGTTCCCACCTTCTTTGCAGCTTATTACATTAATTCTCAAACTTCTAAACCCAATATTGTGAATTGGTTTGTGTTTCCATATTTCTACAGACTAGCCTAGGAGGCTTTGTGAAAACTTCTTGTATGAAAACCTGTGGCTATAGGTTGGATGGTTGAGACACCGATTTTGGGGCTACATGAGTAATTAGAGGGCTATCTATGTGCATTGGCTCACTAGATGCTTGAGCAATTTCTGGCTCATGGTTCTGGACAATATTTTCAATTGTATCTTCTATATCAAGTGGGAAATTGGCTTCAGTATCCATGGCACTGGTATATGTTGCACGCACCGTTTCTGATGACACTTCCTCAGGCTGCTCTTCATTATGTGCAGCTATAATTGTTGTTTCCTCACTTTCCTTAGTTACTATATTCTCCTCATGTTGTGAGTGAACAATATCTATTTCCTTAGGGATTCTATGAACATTGGTTAAAACTTCAATTTCTTCAACTGATACCTCTTATTCATGTTGCATATGGGTTTCCCCAGCATGAACAACCTCTGTTTGAAGCTTAATTGGTGCAATAGGGCACTCATTATTAGGTTGTTTACCTAATTCCTCCTCCTTTATCTTTTCTACTTCATTGGTCTGTTCCTCCATGGCTATGTCTAAATCTGTGACTATAGGAACTTCCTATTCAACTTCCATTGGAATGGCTTCCTCAGTCTTCTCCATCCTCTCCTCATCACTATTTAGGGAGATTTGAATATTTCATCCAGACTTTGAAGTTTTTGACTTTTTAGTTTTGAGTCTATGGGATCTCCTTGGTGGCCCAGAGGTTTTATTGGAAGACTTCCTCTTGCCTTTGGAGGAGGAATACTCTAGGTTTGATATATTTAGTAATTGAACCCTGTTAGGAGATATAGGCCTAGGGATCTGCTCTATAAATGGAGGTTCTTCATGGACAGGCGCTTCAGAAGGTATGGAAGCTGCTGAAAGAATAGGGGTTTTTGCAGGAGTAGGGTTTTCTGAAACTAAGGGTTCCAGTGGAGGCATAGAAGAACTAGTCGAGCTTCTTCTCTTGTTTTTACCCTTCCCTGATAGATCATTAATATGCTTTGCTCTTACAAACTCTCCCTAATTCAATGTAGGATGCTCAATTGCCAATGCATACTTTATAATTAAAGTGACAAGACAATGGTGAGACAAGGCATACCTTCCATGTTGTGACTCCCTACTCATCTTCTTTAAACTTTCATGCAAGAAATTTGGTACATTCACATGTATGTTGTTATTCAAATGATTTAGCAATTTAAAATGGACAATATTCAACCGCAAATATCGAACCTCACAGGTAAAACAATTTATGATATAATTGGAAATATTTGCCCATAAAGGTTTTAAAGAAGTTCATAGAGTACCTCATCTATCTACCACAAAGTTTTCATCCTCACCTACAAATTATGATCGAGCTTCCTCTGGATTGGCTTTCACAGGATACATATCGCCTTCTGATGATGGACCAGTGATTGTAGCCAATATTTACTCATCAACCTTAACTTGCAAACCCTTGACTGTTGCATATCTGTTGCTGAAGGTTTTAGCGAATTCTTTGACAATTGACTCGTTGAAACCTTATAACTTATTGATATAATCCATCCAACCATTATTGTGAAAATACTTTAGAATTTGTGGCTGATTCCACAACTGCGAATAGTCTGTTGGTTCATTTCTTATCAAGTCTCCACCCATTATTAGGTTCTGTAACTTTTACAAATTCTTTGAGGTAAGAAGTCCTTTGATTGGAATTATTTATAAAAAATTCAAATGAACTAAAGAACCAAGTGTTTTGCCTTTTTGAAATTTGCACCCAAGTTTGCACGTAACTTGAAAAGGTAGCATTAATTTGAATTGAAGAATATCCCCATGTGAAGTGATGGCATAGAATGATGTGGGAGATAGGTCACGTTGAAAAAGGTGGCGAAAAATTATGGGAAATAAAATTTATTTGACAACTTGGCACATATATTAATTAAATATAATTATCCTAGCGATACTCTTATTAAAGGAAATTGAGTGCACTTAACTTGATATATACACTGAATGATTGTGACATGTGCCTTGTTGGAGTTCACACCCTTGGATACATGCATGAGGATGCATGGTGTGGTACTATGTGGCTGCAAGTAGTGCTGTTGTAAGCCCAATTACTGCAGGTGCTGATGTATAGAATAAGCTCCATAACAAACTATATTAATTCCTGGAGAGGGAAGATTGAATTTTTCCGGTGCTAACTATCTTCATCTTTTTGTGTTCATTCAACTAGGCTCTTGATTATTAATACAATCAAGTTCTATAAAAATGGAAAGTAAAATAGGGCTTTAGCTGCATGTTGCTGCGAGTGGAGGTTCTAGTCTTTGCATCATCTCTTTTTATCAGATATTATGCACATATTGTTGTAAATACTCCAAATCTTGTAAAATAGAAATGCTAATAAAAAAAACATGTTAGTGAGTGGTGCTGATCACCATGAAGGCTAATCACATCACTTTTATTCCTCCTTGGGGTACTCAATAAGTCAGATAAACCAAGGCCACTAAAGATCTCATTCTTCAAAATTTTTAGAAGATGAACCATCAAGTTCAAATTCTGTTCTCAATTATGGTGTTCTCATTTCCATCCTAATTTGGCATCGTATTAATTATTAGATGAAGGTGTTCTTATCATCTGGTTTATTTTATAACCTCAATCTATGACCATTCACCAATGATTTTAATCTCACAGGGTCAATGGTGGTGAGTTTCACAGCTCCATTGGAAAATATTTTCTCAATCTCATATGGACCGAACCACCTTGTTCTAAATTTTCCCATGTGGTCTTTGTATTTAGAGTCAAAGAGAAGTTCCCAATCACCTTCTTGAAATTGTGTTGTGTTGATGAACCAGTCATGCCACTTGATCCTTTGTTTTTGTGCCACTTCTGTATTATCAACAACCTACCTTTTCATTTCATCCAACTCATTGAGTTGAAGAATCCTTTTCCTTTGACCTTCAGAAAAATCTATACCTAATTCTAATACAATTCTTAATGTCTTGTGCTCAAACTCAATATGGAGAACAACACTCTTATCGTATAGTAGCTCAAAAGGTGTGAATCCAATTGTTGTTTTCCATGTGATATTGAATGCCCAAACTGCCTCTGGGAGTCTTTCTGACCAATCCTTTTTATGTAATGTATCAGTATTTGTCAAGATGGCTTCAATTTCTCAGTTTGTTACTTCAGATTGACCATTGGATTATGGATGATAAGGTGTGGAATTCCTATGTCTAATTTCATATTCTGGAGCTAAATCAATAATAACGTTAGCAATGAAGTGGGTACCTTGATATGTGACAATCTCTCTTGGCACTCCATATCTTGTAAAGATATGGTCATATATGAATTTTGAAACTTTTTCACTCTTTTGATTTGGTAATGCCTGGTGAGGTAGTCTATGCATACCAGAATGTACTCTTTTTGTTGGGACTTAGGATCTATGGGACCAATAAAATCTAATCCCCATTTATCAAATGGTTGCAATACTATCTAGGGTGGCAATGGCATTTAATTTGATTTGGCAGGCCTTTCCATTCTTTGGCACTTATCACATCTTCTTACATATAATGTTGCATCATTGTGCAATGTAGACCAATAATACCTTGTTAATACTTTCTGCGTTGTAATTTTTACAGTAAAGTTTCCTCCACATGGCTCACTATGACATGATTTGAGGACATCATAATTTTTCTCATCATCAATACATCTTCTCATTATGTTATCTTGCCCTGTGTGAAATAGGAAACCAACTATCCAAGAAAAATTCACACTTTTCTCTATAATATATTTCTTTTCAGAATATAGATAGTGTGGAGGTTTTTTACCTAAAACCAAATAGTTGGCTATATCAACATACTAGGGTGTCTTGGTGGAAATGGAAAACAAGTGCTCATCTGGGAAAGAATCATCCACCACTACTTCCTCATCATTATTTTCCATTCGTGAGAGAAAATATGGTACAACATTATCTTTCCCAGGCTTATCAACAATTGTTACAACAAACTATTGTAAGAGAAACAACCATCTGATTATCCTGCTACTTACAACTAGTTTTTGATCAAATATTTAATGGCAACATGATCTATATGGATAAAAATTGGATATCCCATGATATAGTGCCTGAACTTGTTGATGGCATATACAACGAATAAGAATTCCTTCTCATTGACCATGTAGTTAAGCTCAGCATGTTGCAGGTTATTACTCACATAATAGATTGCATAGTTGAGTATCCCATCTTTCTGTCCTAAAACAACACCAATGGCATGATCCGAGGCATCAATGTGTATATGGAATGATAAACTCCAGTATGGTCCTCTCAAAACAGGTGCAAATCTTAGCATTGGCTTCAAAGTTTGGAATGCATCCTCACATTTCTCTGTCCATACAAATGCACCATCCTTTCCCAATAAAACAAATAATGGTGCTGTAATTCTGCTGAAATCTTGAATGGATCTTCGGTAATATCCAACATGGCCCAAGAAGCTCCTTACATCCTTCTGCTTTTTAGGTGTTGGAAAATTTATACTCACTCATATTTTTGCTACATCTACATGGATCCTAGAAGATGACAAGTAATGACCTAACACTATCCCCTTAGACATCATCATATAACATTTTTCATTAATTAAGGACAAATTATGCTCTTTGCATCTCTTGATAACCTTGTCTAAGTTCTTCATTGCCTCATCAAAAGTACTTATATGGACTATGAAATCATCCATATATACCTCCATGCAATATGTTGGTTAGACAAAATCTGGCACTTAACAAAGAACATTCAGAAGGTTTGCGCAAAAGAGCAGAGCGTATTCAAAAGCACAGGAGGATTGGAAAGGAATCATGTGCTGAGGACAGAGATAGATTCAGAATTTAGCCATTTTCATGATGAGGATCTATTTTTGGAAGATGACGTGCGGAGCACACAAACCGGTTAAAGAATCGCGCAACATGCATTGGCTATTTTTGGAGGATTGGCTATGAAGTGTTTTACACGGATACAGGCTGAGAATAAATTTACTACTAACAATTAACTAGAAGAAGTCTATTGTTAGCGCACTTGCATGTGTGGCTATTATTGTAACGGTGTGTGGCTAATAATAACATGCAACCTATTTTGGGATTAGATAAGCGGTGAAGGGAAAGTCCCCACCCTTATAAATATGTAGTGAACTATGTAGTATAGTGTGGCATGTGAGAACTGAGTTATTGTGAGGTTATGCTGCCAAATATGATGCACGCATAGACTATGGTAATATTTATTGTAATAAGCTTCTGTGTATTTATCATGTTTAATGCAATGGACTGTGTTTGCTGAATTAGAGTGTCAAATTCTAAGTATAATTGGTTCGTGCATGCTTGATTTCATCATGGTTATATCTTAAGTATGTATTCTCTAGATCTAGATTTGAATATGTACTGTAGAATGATATATTGGTCATAGATCTGAATGCTTAAGTCTTCATCATGCTAACAACATGCAACAACAACCCTAAAGAGGGGCCTGGTACCTTTGCGCACTTCAGGTGAGTGCTCAATTTAGGTTGAGTGATGTGTCAATGCGCCTGGGATTTTATCAGTGAATTCTAGGCCGCATCATTGGTTCCATTGCTGGGACCTCTTTTTCAGTTGTTTTTAGGATGGTTCACGATGAAGACATACCAGTTGACCCTAGCAAGTGTTGAGGAGTGGATACATGACTTAGAAGAAGAATACACACGGAGGTTCAACACCAGATCTGAGTTTAATGCATGCATGTGGGTGGAGTAGAATTTATATGACTATTTGTATGAGAGTTTCTTCGTTATCTTTCTAGTATAATTGTACAAGTGGCTGATTACTTATGCATCTCAACGAAATTGGAGGTATCGCACACTTGTTTGGATGCAGGAAGAATTTCAGACCCTTTATGATGCTGATCTAATTTGGACTCACGCTGTGGATATGTGGTTCCATGGTGTTCTGAATAGTTATATCTTGGAGTACTCAATTTCCACTTATTCATGCCCAGAGGTAGCTGAATTCCAGTTTTTAGGATATCCAAGGGGAACTTATCTACAAGTCATTCCACTGGTGATCAAGATCCTGATGGTAACTTTGAACTTGGAGAGCAAATCGATGGCTAACTAAACCCCACCACGCATGGGGGAAGGAGCAGGTTTGGTGAAAGATGGCAGACCTAGTGGCAGAGAGGCAGAGAGAGGAAAGGTGGCTTAAGTATAATGAGGCACACAAGAGGGAGGTAGAGAAGCAGGAGGAGGTTGCAGAGCAAATGGTGTTGTGGAGAAAGATAGTTCGGGAAGGAGTTGAAGTTCACGTAGAAGACATGGAACCTAAGCATCAGGAACTCCCCCATTTGGGAAAGCATGATAGGGAACCCTCCTCAGCCTCACATAGAAGCACACTAGCAGAGACGACCTGGGCCATGGGCGTGCATCTGAATCCACCTGGCAACCTTTCCCTTGCGCTTGGTTTTCCAGCATCTAGTACAACAAATAGTCAACAAGCTAATTCAAGTAGTGGGAGAGCAGGAGCGAGTCTTATAAGAGGCACATCGATGGCAACACAAATGGCTTAGTTGTTATATGGGAGTAGGGTGTATCATCTACACAAAATTCAGGCACACAAATTTTTGGACTATCTTCTGGGAGTAGTAACACTTCACAGATTGTGGGGTACAGTTTAGTACTACTATTGGGACATAGGGAAGTACATCTTCTGGTCCAACCCTAGCTACAGGTTCAAGATCAGGAGGTATAGGTGGCTCTAGCTCTAGTGGATCTGGTGGTTCTGGAGGTAGAGGAAACATAGGAGGTTCTGGATCAGGTGGGCAAGGTCTGCACCAACCCCAAAATATTTACATGGAGATGTCTCTTCATCTTCTAGAGTATAGGGGCATAGAAGATGTTATTGAACATGTACACATGTGTGAAATATTATGGCATGCAAAAGGGATCACAGATTCTGAGCATATAGCAAGTCAATTTGCTACTACGTTACAAGGGCATGCACACAGTTAGTACACAAAGTTTGAACCTGATCAGACTTGCGTAGACTATACAACTTTAAAAGATGCATTCCTTAAAGAGTTTCACATCCCTGAGTTCGAGCAGAAGAGTATAAGTGTGCTCAAGGATATCAAGCAAGGCACTACTGAGAGTGTCAGAGAGTATGATGGCCATTTTAAAACGTTGTTATTGAAGTTTTCTTTTGATATTCACGCAAGCCAACATGCACAATGGTTCATTGGAGGCCTGATTACACCTTTTAGGAGGGTGGTATCACATAAAACATACACTGATCCACACGAAGCACTTGAAGCAGCCTTACGCTTTGAGGTAGTTGGAAGTATAGACACTAGGGTGAGCCCATTTTTAGAAGCACATATCACAGCTATGGAAAAGCAGTTGGAGAAACTATCAGAAAATTCAACACATGAGACGCACACAGGGATTTGGTGCACAGATTGTGAAGTGGAAGGTCACACAAAGGATAGTTGTCCCCACAGATCAGTGTGCTCATTGCTTTTGGACTGTGAGATATGCCATCTAAACCATGATGCTAGTTGCTACCCATTACTACAATGTGCGATAAGGAAGAACATTTCATGCTACTGCAAAATCTGTAGGTCCACGACTCATGACACAGAAGACTGTTGGCTGATTGGTCAGATCCATGATGCTATAGATATTGGTGTATGAAAGATAGGAGTTTTCGATAACTCTAAAGGAAAGAATGAGCATCAGGATCGGGGACATAATCATGGGTGCTATGATCGGAATGAAGGGTGTTTTGAAGGTGGTCATGGCAGAGGTCAAGGATACCATGGTGGATTTGGAGGATGAGGCTCATGGTGGTGGAAGAAGTGAGTTCCCTCATGGAACATATTATACATGTGGATCTCCTGACCACTACAGGCATGAATGTCCTCAGAATATTACATGTTCTTTCTGTGGAAACAATCATAGCTATGAGGAGTGCTCAGACTTATATGAGCATCTTAGTAAGCAACATAAATAGGAAAAAAAGGCACGTGGATGGTTATGATACAATGCGATGTGGAGAATCAATGGATGCCCAAATTAGAACCATAATTTGAGGTAGTGTAGGTAAAGATCACGACCCATGCTGAAGCAAGCATGCCAAGAGAAGCATTACAGTAGAAGCCTACCATCACTAAGGAGGAGGTTCTACATGCACAGTACCCAGATCCTGCCCATCAGAAGGAGGTTTATCAGGAAACCATGGAGGTACTCAGGAATCTTCAAGGTGAAATACAATATTTAAAGGAGAAATCACAGAAGATGGAGCAAAAGAAAGCATCAAAGATGGTCCAAACTGATATAGATGACTTGAGAGAAGTGTGCAAATTTTTGCGCCAGGAGAATATCATTCCACTGTTGGGGAATTGGTTAAAAGGAAATACTCTATGTGCAAGTTCTAAGACTGGATGACAGATCCTGTTTGTGAATCTTCCCCCTCATAGCCTAGATTATGACAAGGAAATAACTCTGAATGTTGTTGTGGATGGGTGGCTATTGAGTAATATACTGATTGATACTAGGTGCGGAAGTCAATGTTCTTACCTTAGATGCATGGGAACAAATGGGGAGACCCCCATTGCAGCCATCCTCTAATGTATTGTTCATGGCTAATCAGACTAAGGCCACTCCCATCAGAGTTTTAAAAGATGCATCCAT
Source organism: Taxus chinensis (assembly GCA_019776745.2). Classification (NCBI taxonomy): domain Eukaryota; kingdom Viridiplantae; phylum Streptophyta; class Pinopsida; order Cupressales; family Taxaceae; genus Taxus; species Taxus chinensis. Next base: position 211,790,709 of record CM034153.1, on the reverse strand, counting down.
TACCATACAAGGAGCCAAGTTCACTGGAGATTTTGAGGTTTTAGCACTGGTAGAGTCAGATAGCTTCCCAGCTCTATTGGGGCATCCTTGGTGCTATGCAAATAATGTTGATCTTTGGTTCAACAAGGGTTATATCAGTTTTGAAAACAAGGAGGAAAGAGTTATTATCCCTTTAACAGATGGAAAATCTGTGCCCTATGTTGAGCCCTTGAGTGAAGAAGACCTGAATAGGATTTATGTATGCCATCCAGGATCCAGAGGTGCTTGGGCCATCTAAAGAAGGAATAATTTAGTGGGAGGATGCATAGTCTATCAACAATACTACAAGTGTTGCTTGTGATAATTGGGTTCGTAGCACTTATGAGTTGGTAGGGCAAGAAGTAAAGAGCATATTTCCTAAGGGCAGAAAAATGCATTATGTTAGGAGAATAGATAACAACTTGGTACCTTGTTACACTGGAGAAGGAGATCCTATGGTGTTCCTGCACATCATGGAGGAACAAGTGGATAGACCCACTAGAAAGAAGAAACATGCTAGCATATACACTATGTGGGATAGCAGCACGCTGGTGGGTGGTCCACAAGGATAATCTTGTAGGATGGAATGAAATTAGGATTGCTCTTGCCACTAGGTTCTTCAGGAGCAATGCACCTACTCAAATATGTACTTATCATGGTAATCAACCTGTTCAACACCACATTCAGAAGTGTGAGAGACTCTAGATAGAGGGGCAGGAAGCTTTACCACCTTTGCTCTGGGTGCACAAGTTTTATTCCACTTTACAAGGTTGCACACGTGCTTGGTATGTCTATGCAGAACTCCATAGAGAGACTGGAAATTGGTAGGATTTAATTACAGGAATGGCCCAGACATTTGACTTCTTCTCTACCAAGCCTCTAGTGGAAGAAGCATTAAAAGTCATAAAGTGCTTAACTATGGGAGATAGTGCCAAGGCTGAAGAACTCCTTCAAGAGTTATTGGATGAAGGAAACTCAGGAGCATGTTTTGTTGAAGAGACAGAGGCCGATGCCACACTACTTCAGTGCACTTTCCTTGAGAAAGAAAAAGGAAAAATGGTCTACTTAGTGGATGATGAAGAAGTAGAAAATCTGGATATAAACCATTCAACAGGTAGGCATGAGGTGTTGGACAGTGCAGATAAGACCACGTGTGCCTATCATGAACCTATGAAGACAAATAAGGTGAATATTGGATCAGATGTTGAGCCTAAGGAAGCCATAATTGGAGACTATTGGTCAGACTCTGAAGTGGAAAAAATCATAGAGTTACTATGGGATTATCAGGACTTATTCCCTCGAGGGTACCATGAACTTAAAGGCATGCATGAATCATTAGGGGAGATGAAGATAAAGCTTAAAGAGGGTGCACACCATGTTAGAAAGAGACCTTATAGGATGAACCCCAACTTGCGTGAAAAGGTCAAAGAAGAGATTGACAAAATGTTGAAGTCTGGGATTATCAAGCCCCTCGATGAGTCAGAATGGGTTAGTCAAATGGTGATCAGTATCAAGAAGGATGGACAGGATTAGGATCTATGTGGACTACAGGGAGCTGAATGTTGCATGTGTGACTGATCCCTTTCCTATGCCATTCACTGAGGAAATACTAGAAGGCGTTGCAGGGTGCATGAAATCTATTCATTTATAGATGGGTTCTCTGGGTATCATCAGGTTAGGATTTCCCAGGAGGATCATAAAAAGACTACTTTTACTATTGAATGGGGTAGCTTCACCTATACTGTGATGCCTTTTGGTCTGAAAAATGTGCCTGCTGTATTTTTGCATAGTTGTTCAAGCATTCAAGGAGTTTATTCACAACTTCTTACAGGTTTATTTGGATGATTGGATGGTGTATGGATTAGTTAAGGATCATTGTGACAATCTATGCTTAATGTTTGAAAGATGTAGACAGTTGAGTATCTCTTTGAACATCAAGAAGTGCATATTTTCTACACCATTTGGGATACTGTTAGGACACATAATCTGCAAGGAAGGTTTGTTGGTTGATCCAGCTAAGGTTGCAGTCATTATAGGCCTAAAAGAGCCTACCAGTCAGAGTGAGGTGCATGGATTTTTGGGTCATACAGGATATTACAAGAAGTTTATTAAAGGATATGCCAAAGTTGTAGCACCATTGGAGGAGTTATTGAGAGTGAAAGGTACATTCTACTGGGGAGAACAGCAACAGCGCACATTCGAGACATTAAAGGAGAAACTTACTACCGTGCCTATTCTATGTTTTCCTTCATGGGACCAACCATTTCATGTACATGTGGATGCCTCTGGCATGGCCATTGGCGCAGTATTGGCTCAGCCTGGAGAAGGTATTATAGATCATCCTATCTATTTTGCTAGTAGAAAGCTGACTCCTGCAGAACAGAACTACACAACTACAGAGCATGAAGCTTTGTCAATGATCTATGTGCTACATAAATTCAATAGTACCTGCTAGCTACATCATTTTTATTTTATACAGATCACATGGCATTGAAGTATTTGGTAAACAAACCCATTTTACAAGGGCACATATGCAGATGGGTACTCTTATTTCAAGAATTTGATTTCACAGTTGTGGTAAAACTAGGGAAAAGTAATTCTGGACCAGACCATTTATCCAGAATACAGTCAGGAGAAGAAGCACAGGCAATTGAAGATACCATGCCAGATGCACAGTTATATAGGTTACAATGAGTGCCATCAGAATTAGAGGACATTGTTGTCTTTCTACGAACAAGCATGACACCAGAAGGAATGAAATCCTTAGAAAAGAAACAACTTGCTATACGCACGACACCCTATATGTTAATTAGTGGTGACCTGTACAAGTTAGGCTGGGATGAAGTATTGCATCATTGTGTACTGGAACATGAGCACATAGATATCATGGAGGAAGCTCATGGTGGTATTGCAGGTGGCCACTATGCAGGTGACGCCACTGTGTGCAAGATTCTACTCACTGGATTATGGTGGGAGACCCTGTATAAAGATTGTAAGGATTATTGCAAGGCTTGTGATCATTGTCAACATCTTGGGAAACTAGGTCAATGAGATGAAATGCCTCTAAGACCTATTACTAGTGCAGAACCATTTGAGAAATGGGCTATAGATTTTGTGGGTCCTATTTCACTAGCCACGCAGTAGGACTGGATCATGCTATATCATAACTTGCACAGATTATCTGACAAGGTGGGCAGAAGCAACACCTACAAAGGATTGTACAACAGCTACAACAACCAGGTTTCTATGGGAAAATGTTATTACATGGTATGGATGTCCTTTAAGTTTGACCAGTGATAGGGGCACACACTTTCTGAATGAGACAATCAGAATTTTATTGGATGAATTCATGATTGCACACCATAAGACTACACCATATCATCCTCAGGAAAATGGGACTGCTGAGGCTTTCAACAAAATTTTGAGCCAGACATTGACAAAAATATGTGATGTTGGAAGAAAGGATTTGGATGATAAAGTATCTGCAGTACTTTGGGCATATCGAACAACATATAAAAGGTTGAACAAAGCCACACCATTTCAGTTAGTGTTTGGCACAGAAGCAGTTCTTCCTATGGAATTCATGTTACCATCTTTGTGTATTGCACGTGCTGGAGGTCTAGCTGATGAGAAAGCATTAGAAGAATGGATTGAAAAGTTAATCAAGTTGGATGAGTGACGAGAAATAGCACGTTGGAGTCAAAAACAAGAAAAGGCCAGGTAGAAAGCATGGCATGACAGGCACATCAGGGATAAAAAGCTTGAGATAGGACAGATGGTGCTCCTTTATGATTCTAAATTTTTGCACCATCCAGGTAAACTCAAAGTACATTGGTTGGGGCCATATGTTATCACTCACATACTTGAAACATGCACTTGTCAATTAGAGGCGCTTGATGGAATACGGTTACCCAGATACTTCAACGGGAGTAGGCTGAAGCCCTACTATAAATAAGTCTTCTTGGTGTTTGTAATAAGGTAGTGTTTCCATTTAGATTAGGTTTTCAATTCTACATTTCCTTAATGTGTTTCCTTCTTTGTCACTATGCTTTGTCAATTTAGTTGGTGTGTTTGTGTAATAAGTGCATTTACGCACCAGAAGCTAATTACTATTTGGAGAATTTTTATGCACAGAGGACTACACATACCCTTAGTGTGGGGTAGGTTATTGATATCTAGGTACAGGACTGATGAAAATAAGTACACATGAAAGGAACTAACTACTACGGGTGTTATTCAAGTTGGAAAATTGAAAGAAAAAAATATTGCTTCTGGAAATGAGGACCATAGGTGGAGGTAAATGAAGAAACAAGTATAACGCGAGGTAAGTAGAGGCCATGGGAACTACCAAGGGAAGGTGTAGTGGTGAGGTACTCAGGGTGCATGGAGGTGCGCTGAAGAGAAGTCTGTGGCTAGAAGGTAGGAAGGCACACTAGAAGGTTATAGCTTGGGTGCGAAGATGTACCGCGTGGAAAGAACGAAAATGGTCAATTAATGAGAGGATTGTTGGTAGGTGGAGGAGTAATAAATGCACTAACTTTTTGAAAATCTATATAAGGATGGGATGCGAGTTCATTTTTACCATTGCAATTAAGAGAATTTGAAAAGAGCTAAGTGTGAACAAGCCGAGAAATCATGTTGAGGTGTGAAGAGTGTGAAACTAGATGTGGAGAGAAGGTTTGTGCACAGGAGAAGCTTGCGTTCCCATAGGTGAAGGGTTTGAGTGAAGTAGATGCATTACAAATGAGCTAGGGCACATGATTTCCACTAGGGCATGGAGATTTGAACTAGGGTTTCAACTTGCTTGATTACAGAGGGTAGAAAAGAGAGATTTTTTAGATGGCACCGAAGAAAGCACCCACAACAGGAGTAAAAGGGAAGAAGAAGGTTGAAGTGGAAGAAGAAATTGCTCTCGAGAGTAATTTCTCATAAATGTAGTATCTAGAGGGCATGATCATGGGACAAGAATGGGATTCCCACATCCATCAATGTAAAATCAGTGATTACAACCATCGTACATCAGATAATAAGAAGGAGCTCGATGCGTTGTTGAGCACAAAAATGAACAAGTGCACAACAGAAGATATGCCAGTGTACGATGACGCTGGTGAGAAGTTACTAAAGTAGATTGGAGTCTACCAGTTGTACGAGCTGCCATACTTTGGGAAGTATGAACCATTGTATCAATGGTTGATGAGAAGAGTCCATGAGGACTTCTTCTACTTCGCCAGACGGAGGGTTAGAATCACAACTGCCTTGATTTCAATAGTGATAGGACTAAGGGCCTCAGGAGTGGATCTGGAGAGTGATTTAACTGATAAGGCCACAATCCTGGAGACAAGGAAGGAGCTGGGGTATACCAAAGGTCCACATGGCATGGACATTGACAAATTGAAGAAGTACCCAGTAGTGCAGGTAGCTGCACATCTTGTAACAAAGTTGAATGACCAAGAAAGGTGGTCGCAGGTAAACACAATGTGGCTACACGTTGCAAAGAAGATGTCTCAAGGAGTGGTCTACAATATCGTGGATCACATAGCAAAGACAATCATTGAAGAAGCATGGACAGGTGACAGAATAAGTTTTGGCACTATTTTATTGTCTTTGGTGTTTATGGAGATTGGAGTGCCCGATGGGCCAAAGGAGAAGATTTGGGAGTACCCCACGGAACACAAATCTCTAGTGGAAAGATTTCAAAAATACTTGTGTGAAGGATCAATGAGTGGACCATTCAAGCAGAGGGCAGAGAAGTGGTATGATAGACTCCACGCAGTGTTTGAAGAAGAGTGGTGCATACCCAAGGAGTTGCCTTCGGTGGTGGGTAAGGCAGTACAGTTTGTAGTCTACCAGCATTTTTGCATCACGCATGATTTGCGATGAAGGATGGGGCTTGGAGCCCATGGTGTAAACTTCCATATGCCTTCACAACAAGATATTTCTAGGCATCAGTTCACCAGTTTTCAGATGCACACCACCTAACCTTCAATGTAGACAAGGTAGATTGTGACTACCACACTCTGAGAAAGAAATATGTATATCCAGGGCAGAATGCCTACATTGAGAGGCTTATCTTAGATATTATAAGCATGAAGCCTGTAAGCTTGGTAGTTTGAGTACTTGTGTACCTTCAACTCAAGCCCAAGCTGGAGAACACTAAGTATGTGGAGAATGAGTTTGCACTCCCAGGGACACCAAAAGGTAAGCATACAATGGAAAATGTTCCAGCACCTAAGCCCACAGAGACAATACAAGTAGATGATGAAGAAGAGGAGCATGAAGATAGTGGTGGTTTGGAGCATAGAGGTAGGAGGAAGCCTCCAAATAGGGAAGAAGTTGAGTGCATGACTACTCCACCCCAGCCACAAGAAGGAGATGATGAGGACCTAGATGTGGTACAAGGAGAGTGCTACTTCAAAAGAGTATTCAGGAGAACAAGGACCCAAGGTGCTACTCCACAATCAGTGCACAGATCACCTCGACTCTCTCCACAGAAGGAGACAACTGAGAAGAGAAGAAGGAAGTTGAAGCTGAATGAGGAGGTGGAAGAGTTTGAGGAAAGCACCCAATTCCCCTACACCTCTAGAGAATGTGGAAGAACCAAAGGATGAAGAAATGAAGGATGAAGAAGAGGGAGAAAAGGAGGCAGATGAGACAACAACTGAGACTGCTCAGGGTACAACAGAACAAGCTCCAAATCTTGAAGCCCAAGTTCCTAAGGGGCCAAGATCAAAGAGAACAAGTGGAGAATATGTTCCACCAGTCATGGGCTATGCTGAGGACACAGGTAAAATTGTCCATGCCCGTTTTCAGAGCATAGTGACACAAAAGGAGTTGTATGGCTGGGAGTTGATGGATGAAGATATGGAAACCATGCACACAAGGAAGCAACTGTCATGGTCGATGCACACACACATGGATGAACCAGAATTTGATGTATGTGAAGAGTCATGTGTATCAAGGAGGTTGAAGAAGACACCTCAGGCTAGACACATAACAATAAAGCCTACTGTTATGTCAGATGAACAAGTGAGCAATGCTTTGGTGAAAGTCTCAACAGAGGTGGCACAATGAAATATGGATAAGGCTGTAACAATTAGGGCGCTAAGAGAAGAGATCAAAACTAAGGATGCAGAAATAGCACACCTAAAGCAAGAAAAATACTTGGCACAGAAGAAGAACGTTGTTTTCATCAGCATGACAGAGGAAGTTGGGGACAATATCATGAAAGAAAAGCCACACTTAGAGCCAAAGGTACCCAAAATGTTTCCTTCAGAAATGCATTATGTAAGTACCTTGGTGGACTTAGTGCTTGAAGATGAACCTCTGTGCATGCCAGAACCAAAGGATCCAACATAGGAAGTAGAGCAAGAAAAGGCTTCGGTGATGAGAAAGATTGCATCATATGAGGGGTTGCTTCAGAGCTTGCAGGAGGAACTAAAGAAAGCAGATCAAGCGTTGAATATTTGTACAGCCCCAAAAAATAGTTATAAGAACCAGGACCATTTTGGAAGATAATGAAGTCCTGAAGGCCATGAAAGATGAGACCTTGGGCTGCACAGAATGATTAGCACTTGTCAAGAAGAAGCACGAGGCCCTTACAACAGCTCAAGAACCACACAAGGAAAGGATGGATGAGCTTGGGAAACTCATCACGCAAAAGATGGACTTATTAGAAGGAAGAATGACTGCCATGTCCAACATTGTGTTGGTCTTGCAGAATGAGAAAGGAGAGATTGCAAAAGATGAGTTAGAGTCAATTGCAGTGGATATCCCAGAAAAGGTAGAGGCCGCACTCAATGATTGGCAGACTTTAGAGGTGGAAATAAAAGAAGAATATCCAGAATTGATTCTTCAGGTTGAAGTAGAAGATACTGCAGGGTAAAGACATTCTTTTATTCATCAAAATTCTTTCTATTCTTCTATTCATATTCTTTGATTCATTTTGGAGACAACCATTTCTAGGGTGGAAATGCAATTAGTGTGGGGTAATGTTGATCAGTTAAAATATGGAACTTAGCAAAGAACATACAGAAGGTTTGCGTGGAAGAGTAGAGTGCATTCAAAAGCACAAGAGGATCTGAAAGGAATCATGCGCTGAGGACATAGACAGATTCGAGACTTAGCCATTTTCACGATGAGGATCTATTTTTGGAGATAGCGTGTGGAGCACACAAACCGGTTAAAGACTTGCATGACATGCATTGGCTATTTTTGGAGGATCAGCACTACGAAGTGCTTTGCATGGATACAGGCTGAGAATAGATTTACTACTGACAGTTAACTAGAAGAAGTCTATTGTTAGCACACTTGCATGTGTGGCTATTATTGTAATGACGCGTGGCTAATAATAGCATGCGACCTATTTTGGGATTAGATAAGCGGTGAAGGGAAAGTCCCCACCCTTATAAATATGTAGTGAACTGTGTAGCATAGTGTGGCATGTGAGAACTGAGTTATTGTGAGGTTATGCTGCCAAATCTGATGTGCGCATAGACTATGGTATTATCTATTGTAATAAGCTTATGTGTATTTATCATGTTTAATGCAATGGAGTGTGTTGGCTGAATCAAGTGTTAAAATTCTAAGTATAATTGGTTCGTGTATGCTTGATTTCTTCATGGTTATCTCTTAAGTCTGTATTCTCTAGATCTAGAATTGAATATGTACTATAGAATGATATATTGGTCATAGATCTGAATGCTTAAGTCTTCAACATGCTAACATCCTGCAAAAACAACCTTAAAGAGGGGCCTGGTACCTTTGCTCCTTTGGTGCAATCTGAATTTGGTTGTAGCCACTATAACCATCCAGGAAAGAGAAATACTTCTTGCTAACAAGAGTGTCAAGTACTTGATCAATAAAAGGAAGCAGTAAATCATCCTTCTTTATTGTTGCATTCAGTTCTCTATAGTCTACCCAAATTCTCCATTTTCCATTCCTTTTAGGTACAATAACAACTGGTGACACCCATTGACTATCTGAAATTGGATGTATGAAACCAACGTCCCATAATTTCTTCAGTTCTTCCTTCACTATATCCCTCACTATTGGGTTCATTATTCTTTGTGGCTATCTTATTAGCTTACAACCATCCTTGATGCAAATATTATGAGTACAGAGTTTAGGATGGACTCTATGCATGTCTCCATTATCCCATTGAAATGTTGTCCTGTAATTTTTGAGAAGTGCAACTAATAGCAGCTCCTGCTACATGCTTAATGTTTTGTTCACATTGAGTGGCTTCCCAGGTGTAATATCCACTTGCTTGGAAATATCAGTCATGGAGCATATGTTGCTACTTATAAAATTAAAGATAAAATCATGTGGAAGAAGTTGGTGTAGGATGCATTTCTTACCTGGAACATTCTTAGTAGTATGTTGTGGCAAGATTTGATTTCAGGGCAGCTTATGCATTACAATTTGCCATCTTCTTCTTTATTATTACCATAATTATTCTATAGAAAATTTGAAATAACAACATCCTCCTCTCGTCCTTCTATTATGCATGACTTCTCCAGTATCATGAGATGTTAAACTAAGCTCTGATCTTCTTCTGGTACTTCCACCCAAACGGTTTGATCTTCTTCATTGAATGGCTCTATAGTGGGGTAGAGCATAAGATTTTTTATGCCACTTCCATTAGAAATGATCATATTATCCAAATCTACATCTAATGAATGCATCAACTAGTTACTAACCACGGTATTCCTAGGATGATAGGATATCCCCCTAAGCTTAGCTTTTGGCTATGGAGAACAATTAAGTCAATAGTGTACTCCCAGGAGTCTACCACTACTACCACATCCTCCAAAACTTCTTCAAGCTTTACTGTGGATCTATCTGTACAAGCTGCATAAGACCACTGGTTTTTGGTCTTCAATCCCTCCAATTTCAAATCATCTATGATTTGTTTTTTCATTAAATTTATTATATACCCCTAAGTCAATCATAGTGTTTTTTTATCATTGTACCATTGATTATGACATTTACTAGAGGGCTAACTTGGATCAATATACTTGGGCAAAACTGAATTTCCAAAGCATAATATCAACTAATTGCCCATGATGACATTGTACATTATATGGGTCTTTCCTCTTCCTTATTAGCTTCTTAATGCATATTTCCTTAACTAGCGTATTGTAGATGGGCACGTCCTTAATAGCTTATATTAATGGTATTTTGACACAAATGTCTTTAAGTTGATTGCCAAAGTCATAATCAAATTCTGATATGAGGTTTGTATTCTTTTATTACAACCTTTTAGGAAATGGTGGCTCATTATCCTGTTTCTTTATGCTTACTAGAGTTATGCACAGGTTGTTGTGGATCATCCTGTAGCCTCTTTTTGTCCTTAATGTGGGTCATCATTTAGGAACTATGATTCTTCTACAATTTAATTAATAGTAGGTCCAACTGGAGAAGGAAGTAATCTTCCTAAGTGAAGAAGTATATTTTTTATATCAACAAAATAAGTAGGGTATTGAGCTGGTTCAATGGAATAGGCTATTTGAGAAAATTTATTATTAGGGTTAGGCGTTGGTTGAGCAAGTAGTTGTGTAGTTTTTGGTTGGGATCCTGACTAGGAGTTAGGCATTAAAGCTTACTACTGCTGATGATAAGGAGGTTGTTGATAAGCTTGTTTGTAATTAGGAGGTGGGTTATTCCACTGTTGTCTCCTCTAGGGTTGTTGTCCATGATTGGGGAGGTGGTTGCCATTTTTGTTGTGGTTGGCCTTGGTATGGAGGTTATCCATTGTTATTAGTATTGGTTAGGATATGGGGCCCATCCTTAAGGGTTAGCCCAAGGTGGGGGCTGCATATATGAATTACTTAACCAATTTTTAAATGAATGCATAAGGTTTTGTGTTATACCTCCTTTCCTTGGTGGCCATGGTTTCCTTAGAGTAACATAGAAAACTTGCGCATCTTCCATCTCCAACATTTTGAAATCAGGTGAAGTCTCTCTTTCTTGAGAAATGCTGGCCAATTATATGCATTTATAGTCTGATTTCTTCCTTCTACATGAATAACAGTACTCTGTGAGTGCTGCTTCTACATTTTCTTTCTTCTTTTTGGAATGTAGAATGTCTAATTGATTAGCCATGTCATTAATGATCTCCTTCCTTCCTGTTTTTAAACATGCTAACAATATCTAGACTTAGAGATGTCCCCCATTATTTTGGTAGATAATCCCAACTCTTGGTCTTACATTCCTCTACTCTTTTCATGGTAGCTCTTGAATAGTTCTTAGATGCATCACAAATCTCTTCAAAACTAGACTTTGAAATATCTCCTGACTCTTATCAGATTCAAGAGCATTCATGTCTTCATCACCGAGTCCCTTCAAAAAGAGTAATTTGAGGGAGTCAAGTGGCATGTTAGTGGTATATTTTGACTTCAGAACACAAAATAATAACCATTCCAAATAATCCTCTAATGGTTCATCCTCTGTTTGTTTCATTCTATAGATTTCATCACCTCCTCTGCTGCTTGGTTTACAATAGTCTTGATATGTATTGAGGAATTTCTCCTTCATTTGTGCCCATGTAGTAACAAAATTCCTTCCCAAATCCCATGAACCACCTTAAAGCTACATATTTAAGTGTTACAAGAAATAATTTCAACTTATGTGCATCCGTGGTGTAGTCATAGCTTCTGCAAAAAATGTAAAAATCAAAGAGAAAGGTGTTTGGATCTTTTGACATAGCTCCATGAAAATTTGGCAAGGCTGATGGAGAGATATTATTCATTATAACAACTTCATTATTTTCAGTGATGGTGAACTCAAAATTGGTTTCCCCATTTTGATCATTCTGATCTACCTCTTTTGCTATCCCTAGCTACTCAAGAGCAGCTACAGAGTTGTCACTTGGAAGATTATCTTCAAAAAGGACAACCCAAGTACAGAGGTTTCTTCTTCAGAATATTCAGAATATTCAGAGGTAAATGAAGATATTTGTGCTACTTTTGGATTAGGTTAAAATATACCATGGGCATCCCTTGTACGGTGCATACATCAACTACTTAACTCATTCAACGATAATTAGTTGGGGGGGTTAATTTGAGGTAAATTCCTAAAACCTAGATTGCTTCTAAGGAATGAAAATTCCTCACAAAAACCTTATAACTTGGCAGTGCCCTTAGAAACAATGCCAAAAATGGTGGTGTAAATTAATTCACAACAATTAGTATGTTGTCCACTAATCCACAATCATTTATTCATTAGACCTAGGGACATAAACTTTCAACTCTGTCAGTGTTGTGTACATAGTTACAAGTGCTTATGAGGTATAAACTAAAATATTGTTGTCACAGTAGTGAAAAACATAATACTAAAAAGATAAAATATGTTTTAGATGAAAAAAGATTATATAGCCAGGTAATAAGTAGATAAACAGCATAACATAAGTGAAGGAATGAACTGCTGTAAATTCTAATTTGTACAATGCAAGGAACTGAAACAACAAACAAAAAGAAAAGGGGTTAACAACCACAAGTGTGCCCTGCCTTGGGTGCCAACCTTTCCTAAGGCTTTTGTTTATAGAAAAATGATAGAACTCATATTTTATTCATCAACATGAAGATTCAGAATTAAAATTACAATATTTACCTTGACTATCGGATCTCATATCTACTACAGTCTCACCGCTCTCTTTATAATCAACAAAGATGTGAAGAGACTCTTTTTAAACTAACTCATTAAATTTTTATTAAGTAAAATATCACTACCAATAAATTTGTAGATTCTTATGAATGCAATCAAGAACTTAAGAGAAGGTGTTCTAATACAACAACATAACTAATTTTTCAGTCTAAACAACCGGTTATCAAGTTAAATCAATGCTAGTTCCACAGTAATTGTAGATACATAGCATCGAGTTAGGCATTGACATGAGATCCATGTCTTCTTGTTGTTGTAACTACTTATTGATTGTCACACATGTAATATTAGGTGAAGTATCCATTTGTTGATCAGGATTTTCCTACAATCATGGATATTGTATATGTGTGTGTTCTCCTTTAGCTACAGGTTCCTTTGTTGCGGATGAGTCCCAGTTGCTGCTTGTCAATTTCTGTGGACGAGTATCTTTGCATTGTGACATAGATTTCCTTTGGTTAAATGTTAGTGATTACATATAGACAATTTCTTGCAAACAAGTATGAAATCCATAAAAAGTACACTATAAATCATTTCATTTCATCAAGATATTAACACACACATTCAAAATCCAAGAAATATATTAACTTAGTAATAGTTATACTAATTAATATATAAGTGCCATAAGTTTAAGTTCAAGTGGAAATGCATGACAAGATAACATGGATAACAAGTAAGAGGGTATACAAAATACACAACATATGAGAAAATTAAAATGGTAATTAGAGGGTCTCATCAAGTGGGATCATTAGACCCGTCATAAAAAATGGTAGGAGATATTCCTCCAATGTCCATAGAAAATATGTAAGGATATAAATGCTCATTTTGTATTGCTTGAAGTAATTTGGTATGAATTTAAGGTTGTGGGATTGGGTTCACATTAATATTCATAAATGGAGGAGGAAAGGGAGAATTTTTGGAGTGTTCCATAATGATTTGTTAAGGTTGATTTTCCATTTGCAAAAGTTGAGTTTATTCAGGTCATTTAATTATTAGTTGCAAGTTATAAAAGAGCCATTTGGTTCAACACTTCGATGAACACTTGGGTGGAATACAATGATGGATTTTGGTTGAAATTGTTATGAGGACAAAAACTTTTTAATTTCCCTACTTTTGATATACAATTCGGTTGATATTTCAAGGGGATTATATGAGTGTTACATCCTTTTAAGGAGTAAGAAACACAAATTTCTAGGTCTTTGATCTTGTAGATTATATCAATATCTTCAAGTGGATCTTGTTTAGTTATTTCAACCATTTTACATTAAATGGTTGTATGGGTTGAGGTTGAGAAAATCTACATTGTGATGTGTTTTTGTCATGCCACTTTTGATCAGTATTCCCTAGACACTATTTTTAGTAGTTGTGTTTTCCATTGAGACATTCTTGGTGGATACTTCGTATTATAGAGCAGAGACTGATTCTAATATGAGCCTTATATTGATGCAAAATATGTATATGTTGTCTCATATTTTTTATTCTATCTCGATGATGTGGACTATGGTTTCATGGTGTTGTTACACACTATGTTTCCTTTTAGCATGAGATTTTGACATATTGTATTGGATGATCATCTTACTTGTTGTAGATACTAAAATTTGCACAAAATCATTATTTACATAATTATTTTGGTAGAATTGTGTGTACATGAGTTCAAGACATTGAAAATAGATCTTAGTGGTATAATCTACTCTCCTATGGTTTTAATTGCTTGATTTGATTACTTTTGATGGTTATTTTTCTCTAATTTTATGATTTTATGTCGCATCACAAAGGCCTCTGTACTTTTTATTTTCTGACTTTCTTCACATCTGTTGTCCGTCCAAAATTGTACAATGGGTCTAGGACTATACCCCCAGTCCTGAACCTTCCATACTTTTTAGGACCCTTTGGGTATTCTCTTGAATTTGATTTATGGGTCTCTTTTTCACTCCTTTTTATGAGCTTGGATATTTTTGGGTCAAACTTTTACCACCACAAGATTTGAAAATCAAGAGAATGAACTCATATGTATACAAGGTCTAATGTGAGCATTTACTATTTAGTAATCACCTATCTATCTACCACATACTGAACTAGAAGAGCAAGAATCAATATTACATATCTGCATATCAAAGCATAGGAGAGCCTAATTATGTTTTCATATGGAGGAAGACCTCGAGGATCATTCATGCCACATGGTGTTCATCCCCAAAAGGTTTTTAAACATTGCTGAAGAAGATATTATCTTTGATCCTTCTGATGTGAATCAAACCAGTCTTATAGAAGATTGTGAAGGACAAGGTGGTGCGGAATCCACTGAAGAAGAATTTTGCAACCTCACGTAGCTCACTACAAAATTGGGAACATTATATTTTTTCTACCACTCTATAGATGAATTCCTTGCATACAACGATGAAGAAATGAACATCTTGAAAAGAGAATGTGTGGAAAGGCTTCAGAGCATAATATAAGGAAATTATGATCACAAAGCTTATTAAGAAATTTGGAGGTGTGTTATAGCTTTATAAAGAAGGTACAAATACCTCGAATCACTTCATGTTGTCCACAATGAAGAAGCTCAAGAGGATCTTTATGATTGTCTGTGCTATGAGGTGTTCGTCTTCAGGAGATTCTTGGATGTTCCTGAAGAAGATCTTATCCTTGAACCTTTTCACGAGTACCAAAGAGACATTACAAAAGATGATGATGAAAGAGACTTTGAGGTGGAACCACCATTCATCAATTATTTTTGGCTTCAGGCACAACCCATTGGAGGAGAAATGGATTCAAAGGGAGACTCTTGTTGTATGATGGATAATTTAGTGCTTTTCGAAGAGTCCATCAACAATGAGGAAATACAAGATGACCAGTTCAAAGTAAGTATGAATAATCTAATTTAAAATTTTTATCTTCCACTTAATAATGGAATGGAGATATGTGAAGAAGTACAAGAAAGCCACCCGAAATCATGGACCAAAAATGATGAATTCAATATGGTCATGGATGATTTTACCTCCCATTTTGATTCTTCAAGTGATGTAGAAATGTTGCATGAAGAAATGGAGGTAGTCAAAGAATCAAATTCCCTTCTTGATTCAATCATGGATGACCAAATGAGAGAGGCCAATCTCATTTTTGAAGCTGAGGAGAACAAACAACTTGAACATAACCTCCTCAAGGAATCAACTCCATTATTACCACCCGAAGAGCATTGTGTTGATCATCATGGTAAATATGAAATATTTAATTTTCCATATGAGCATGAGGATTCAATAATGGATGATCAGGATAATGTTGAAATTTCTTCCCACATTGCTGCTTCAACATGGTCCCATCAAGAAGAAGATATGGATTTTGAGCTTGAAGGAGTGCCATTCCCATAAAACATGGACATCTTCTCACTATCAGAAGGTATTGTGAATCAAGTGTGTCCGTGCTTGCAAGGAAGTGAATCTTGGGAAACAAAAAGCATGGAAGAGGTGAACGATGATATTTCAAATGAATCATGGACACATATGGATTATATTTTTAACCATCTCTTGGAAGCACAATATAGAGACTCTTGCAATAAAAATGAAGATGAGCCTATGGTGAAATTGGAAGAGTCGTCTGTGCAAGACATCTTGAAGGCTGTATAAGAAACTAAAGATTCTCAACTCAGTCTTGAATTCTTCACCCATGCTATGGAGATGTAAGACATGTATGCATCAATTTTTGCTTCTCATTTTGATTCGCCATTGTTTGATGTCAAGATAGAATAAATGGACAAGTTTGAAAACCTCCCAGATGCTTTGGTCGATGAGAGGGAATGTGAAGATATGTCTTTTTCTTCCACATTGTGCGGAGAGGTTTATGAGTGAAAAATAAGGAAGGTTATTGAATATAATTTAGAATTCCTCAATGTTGTGGACAAAACCTCTGCTGTGAAGGAAAAAAATGAGGAAAATGCTGACTTGATTTTCATTGAAGACAACTATTTTAAACAAAGTAAAAAATTGCAAGAATCTTGGGAGTATGTTCAAGGTCAACTTGTTTCCACTACTTCAAAATGATCTACCAGTAAAAAACAAGATCTCATATGGAAAAATGCACTCGAAGGTAATAAATGTCCTCTATGAAGAAGTTGATGTGTTGCAATTCAGAATATGAGACCAAGTTAAACTTCAAGCAGATGGATGATGATGACAATTTATCCAAATAACAAGGTGAAGGTGCACATGAATCTTGTCAAAAAATTAAAAATCAAAATATTCTCACCATTCTTCAAGATCTGATATGCCTTGAACATGTTCCCATGTTGTAAAATTTCCCAAATATTGACGGGGGGCCTCCATCTCAATCATATAGCCTCTATTTTAGTAGAGTAGTCCCTTTCTACAGCAAAACAAGACATCAAGATAAGTTCTTGAATGGGAAGGAAATAATTTTTTCCTCACTCCTTCTGAGTACCTTGTTAATATAGGATATGATTTTAATATGCAATCCAAGGATTAAGAATGTATCCATGATAATTTCAACATCTCCAATCTTGAATAGTACAGAGGAATGGTGTCTCATGGTCGCGAGACATCAAGAGGAATCTTAAAAATTTAAATGTTTAAAGAAGATGATTTTTTTTTCAATGGATGAAAAAAAATTCTCAGTGGAGTGTGAGTATGAGGATGGAATCATGATCAATCTTCTTCTTCTCAAGACAAGCAAAGCCATCACTAGGGAAAATGGTTTGATCAAATAACAATTTTTATGGTTCAAAGCTCATACTTCAGTCCACTATTTCATGATGGCATGTATTTTTCTCAACCCTTTTTCAGGTATGTGTATATTCTTTCCTCGCATATATATATATATATATATATATATATATATATATATATATATATATATATATATATATATATCCCATTGTGTATAAGTTCCCTTTCTTGTTGTGTGCGTATTCACTTTTTGTGTGTTATGTGTGTGTGTGTGTTCTTCCTTTCTAGATATCTTTTGCAAGCTGTATGTGAATCCTATAAAGCCCAATGGATAAGTAACTATTCAACATATTGTAAATTAATATTCTAGGAGTTCTCATGCCATGTATTCACTATTCTCGATCCATAACTTGTCCCTAAGCTATAGCCAGTTGTTGTCATGAAAATGTGGAACATAAAAATTTCCAATTTTCAAGCATGAAAACAGACCACAGTGTCAATTTTTTTCAAATTATACCTTCCCAAGACACACCCAGGTCAGTCTATACCAATCACTAGTCCTATCATGTCAATTTAATGATCCCTATGTGAATGTCAAGTGTCCCCCTAGGTGATTTAGGAAAGTAAAATCAATCCCCCTAGGTGATTTAGGAACTTTTGGAGAATTCAAGTAGTTTTGGGAAGGGATATCACCATCCTTCTTAGAACTAGTGCACCACCCATGGAGTAGATACGAGGAGAAAAAAATCATCATGGATTATTATTCAATGGCTACGAACATTAGGGAAGATTTGGAGGTGTCGAAGCCAATTCACTAGAAGCAGGTTTTCGGGCCTGAACGAGCACACACCACATGAGCGAGGACCTAGGATTCAAAGAAAGAATCTAGGAGACGTGATGATTTGAAATCCCAACAATATTTCAATGGGAATAATTTTTATTTCCCTCCGTGGTGGGAAAAATGGGACTTCTCAAAACTTTGTGCATTGCTCTGAAGCTTATTCTTCTAGTGCACAAAAAATGATCCAGAAAAATAAGGGGAAATTTTGAGGCATTATTATAAAAATTGGATCTTGATACCATAAAAATTGGATTCGCTGGGTTTTTTTATGTGGAATAATATAAAATTTCACCCCAAAATTCATCTGATAGCCTGAGATATCGTCTCCACAAATTGGTCCTAAGGTATGATTTTTCATAGTCAATTTTCAAGCAGGACACGTGGCAACCTATTGTGAAGGAACATTTTCATGTCCCCTTTGTCACTTTTGCAAGGGGACATAAGGGAAAACAATTTCACCCAACTCCTATGAATCCTTATGGTCATTCATATGACTTCAAAGCACCCCCCAGGTGCTATAATCAAGCCCCCGCACTTAAGTGGCTCAACAAATAAAAAAGGACAAGTGTAGAGCTGAGGATGAAGGGGAATTTTGTGTCCTCTTTGTCCCTTTTGAAAAGGGATGAAAGGGACACAAAAATGTGCCCTCCCCCTTATTTCCTCTTTATTTTTCATATGACCCATTCTCAGCCGCCATGAGGAGAAGGTAGTCAAAATAGGTACATGATCTTCGTCGGATGATTGTGGGAGCTCCGTAAGGAGTTAGAAGGAAAAAAAATACTCATCGGAAAGATGATAAGATCCTATACATGATGGAACATTATTATTTTTAAGTAAACCTTTTGTGCTTCCTAGGTGAGTTTATTTTGAGTTGGAACAATCGGTGATTCAAAGGAAGGATGTCATTTTTGGAAGAGTTTTAAGAAGAATAAGAAGATTAGACCCATTGTTACCATTTTTCCATGATAAAATGAGAATAAAACAAGAAAAAACATGGATTTTTGGAGGCTCTAGGCTTGTTATTCACCAAAATTACTATGTTGTCCCTAAAGTGAAAAATCTTCGTAACTTGACAAATAATGCATGGATTGACATGGGATTTTCTGTGATAATCCACATTTCCAGAGGCTGTTAGAATCCAAGTAGAAGATTTTACAAACACACCCCATATTTTTTGCAGTGAATAAATCCTAGTTTCCCATGGTGAAAATTTTAAATTTGAAAATATCCATTTCCATTGGGTTGACATGAAATTTTAGAGGAGAATTGTAGAGAAAAAACCCATATCAGGAAAAATTTTATCATTGCAAACCAATGCCCAGAAACCCACTTTACAAAAATAGTAATCCTTCCTACATGAGTATTGGATATTTTTGGTAAGCCATCTCCAAAATTAGTTATGGAAAATATGGTGTGCACTAGAGATAATCAGAATATTAAAATGGCTGAGCAGTGTCGAAGATGGTGAAAACACCCACTTACTAAAACTATTAAGCTCCCTATAGGGGTTCCATATAAAAATAGTAAGTCATTCCAAGAAGTGGTTGAGGTGAAGGCAAATTTCATGAAAGAAGCATATAAGGGCTTGATAAACATTCAAGTTGGCAACATCAATTGGAGTTCAGAGAGATTGATTATGACACTTACTAAAAATAGTAAGTTGTCTCATACGCACTTTAAATCAGGTACCTGATCTTTGATGGACAATTCTAGAAGCTTTGTAAGGAGTAAGGAGGCAAAAAAATACTCATTAGAAAGATAAGGGAATCCTTTACAAGGTGGAATCATTATGTTTTTAAAAAAATCTTAACACTTTTTAGTGGATCTCATTCTTTGCAGGGACAATTGATAGTATTGATAAAAAATAGGCCATTTCAAGAAGTATCAGGTAGAATTAAAATATGAGACCCATTCCATTGATATTGTTAAGTATGTTTGGAGTCAAAATCATATAAAATTTCATCCAAAAAGAAATTTTGGAGCTCTGACAATCTATATTTCAAGTTCACTCTCCCGACGGGTCAAATTCTTATGTTTTACCTCTCAAAAGTGCAAGGCACATTTTTGTGCACCTCATGTCCCTTTGTAAAGGTGCAATGGGGACAATAAAATGTACCCATGCATAATTTTTTCCCCAAGGTAATAACCTATATGAGTATTATAGGAAACTCACATATCTTACAACAAAATATTCTTTTTACAGATACTCAAGAAGACATATCATCAGATTTGAGGCAAGCTATTTGGGAAAAATGCACGAACTGCTATCATTTTCATCTTGCCACATCAGTATTGGATAATGAAGAAAATCAAGATGTGAGAGTTGCTAGATTCATTCAGGTGCAAAGAGATCAAGAAAGAGAGCAAAGAGAAAAGGCTAGATATGATCGGAATGTGCCAGTGGTTCTTTTCACAGTAAAGATTTAAAACTAGGTAGGAAGGAGGTTTACGTGAGGAGAAAAAGCAAAAGGTCAATTTGATTCGATAATTGATTTTTAAGGAAAGTTTGGTTTTAAGTTATCTCCTCCAAGGAATAATATTCCCCGGTAAATCCGTAAGCCTTGCATCAAGTCCTAAAAAAACAAGTAAGGTAGGAATCACTACAATTCAATCACTTGTTATTTATCACGTTGTTTTACCCTTGTATACAACCTTTCCTAGGATGGCTGCTAATGTACCTTGGGGAAATGTCATAGGCCCATTGGCCTTACCAGGTTGACTTGACATTCCACGAGGATCGATGAAGATTATTCCCAAGTTTAATGGAGATGGGAAGACTTCACCTAATGACCGCATTTTCACCTTCTTTACTGCATGTGTAGTATTTTTGGTGGAATATGAAGATGTTGTTGTTCACCTCTTCATTGAAACATTGCAGGAAATTTCTGTGGATTGGTTTCATCATCTCTTGAATGGATGCATTACAAACTAGAATGATATGAAAATTAAGTTTGAAGACAGGTTCAAAATGATAGAAGATGAACATGCCCTTCTAGTCCAACTATCTTAGGTGAAGAAAGAGCCAATAGACCCCATGAGGAATTTCATGGCTAAGTTCAACAAAATGGTGAACAAAGTTCCTATTGGATTTCGCTAGAACCACAATGGAAAAAAAGTTTCTTTATTAATGCAAAACAACCAGAAGTGTGCTATCAGCTGAGAAGGGCTACAATAGCCACTTTAGAACTTTATCAATCCATGGAAATATAAATTTAAGATGACCTAATCATGGCGGGAAAATTCAAGTATACTTCCCTCAAGGAAAAGAGTTAAGAAAACCCCAATGATTTTAATACCATATTCACTAAGTTGGCTAATGATATGCTAGCATTGAAAAGGAACGTTTCTCAAATTAGTAAACCTACTACTTATAAAGACATCCCAAGAAAAGGCTACGTTCCCAACAAAGCTAGAATTGCAGGTGCTCCGACGAGGCTTGCTATTTAAGCAACTCCCACAACTAATTCAAAGTGTGATGTCGTTGAGGAAAGTGACAATGAAGTTGAGATCGTCGAGGTTGATGAAGAAGAGACAGACTTTGGGACATCTGAACCTGAAGTCGTAAAGCTTAAAGGAGAAAGTAATAATCATTTCTTTGAGTACCATTAAGAAGAAGAAGACGAATATGAAGAAATTGTAGAGGATATGAATAGTCAACCTTTGCGGTCTTCACACACTCTCAGAAAAAGGAGCAGAGTACCACTAAGGTGGAAGAAAAAAAGAGCTCCAGGGAAGTTCCTAAAGAATCTAAAACTAGGGAAACTTCTAAAGAATCTAAAACAACTGAGATTCCTAAAGTGTCCAAGATGACTGAAGTTTTCAAGATCAAATCTATCTCAAAGAAAGGAGAACCTTTGACAAATCAATCTATTGATAAATCAGATATGAAGAAAGTTTCTTCTTCCACATCAGTATCAACTAAGCCTGAAGTAAAGGTCAAAAGTGGGTCATCACCAAGTTCTAAATAACATGTATCTAAGACATCAAGTATGGCCATTTTTCCCAAATTTGATATTATTGATCATATCAATAAAACAAAAATTCCCATGTCATAAGCTGAGTACTTGAAGTCCAATAAGGATCAACTCGATAAATTGCTCCAGTTTATCAAAGGCAACTCTACTGTTCATTCCTCAAAAGGAATTCTAAAAACTCCCAAAGACAAGAAGATTCAAAATATTTTGGCAGCCACTACACCTTCAAATGAAAAGATTGAACCTTTCTTTATGTCCTTTCTAATCAACAGATGTAAATTAAGTAATTGCATTATAGATTCTGGAGCCTCAGATAATGTGATGCCTGCAAAAGTAGCACATAATCTTGGGTTGATTTGTACGAGAACACTTGGGTCTTATTACTCCATGGAGATGAGACAAGTTCCTCTTATTGGGCAGATTAAAGACGCTCAAATGGCTTTAGCTCAATTTCCTCAAAAGTGAGTCAAGGTAACCATTCTAGTTGTTAACATTCCTGCTTCATATGGTATGTTGTTAAGCAAGGAAATTTTGCAAAGATTTGGGTGGTGAGATTCAAATGGATTGGTCTCATGCTATGATCCCTATCAGTGGAGAAATGAAGAAGCTAATACTAGAGACTCAAGAAAAGTTCACGGTAACAAAAACCGAAGATCCTCGCACACAGGTCATGTTTCAAAACTCCAGTATGGGTAATTATATGATGACTACAAAGGTTCATGTGTCTAAGGTTACTTACCAAGATCCCAATGAGATCTGGACTCTTGAGTTCGATGGAATTTGTTGCTCAATAGGTTCTGGTGCAGGAGTGGTGCTTATATCTCCAAATGGTAAAATATTTCCTTTTTCTTACAAACTCCAATTTTCAAATACTAATAATACTGCAGAATATGAGGCGTTAATCCTTGGCCTCCAAGTTGCAAAAGAAAAAGGGATTAAAAATTTGAAATCCTTGGAAGATGTAGAGTTGATTGTGAAGCAAGTACAAAATTAGTTTCAAGTAAAAAATGATCACTTGAGACACTACAAAAATAAAGCGTGGGATGCAATTGAAGCCTTCAATGATTTTTTCATAAAATTCTGTCCCTTGTGAAAATAATGACAAACAAGATTCTCTAGCAGTCTCAGCTTCATTGATGATCCCTCATTTAGAGTTTGATCAAGATAAATACACCATTGAAATGATTTTTAGGCCAAGCATTCCCGACAATGCAGAAAATTGGCAAGTCTTTAATGATGATCAAAAAATTATTGCCTTCTTAGAAAAAAGGGATAATTTTGAATAGTTTTACTTTGAAGGAAGTGATTCTACATTTCACTAATTGACGACCTCACCCATTCAAGAAAGAGTTGAGAGTGAGGATCTTGACGATGGCATCATTCAACTCAAAGGAAATAAAATTCCAAAAGGATTGGTTTCACTTGAAGAACTTTTTGATAAACATGACAAGTTTATCAAAGAGAAAGAGCAGGTAGGACCTACGAATTTTGTTGACTATGAGAAAGTTGACATTGGTACCAAGGAAAATCCTTGCCTGGTCAACATTGGTAAGTGTTGCTCACTTGAGGAGCACAAGAAATTTGTAAGCCTCCTTACCAAATATTTTGATGTCTTGGCTTACTCATATGAAGACTTGAAGTCTTTTCAACCTAGGGAAATGGAGCATGCCATACCTTTGAAACCTAGTGCAGCTCCATTTAGGTAGAAGCAAAGACAATATAACCCCAAGATAGCAGGGATGATACTCCACGAGGTTCAAAAGATGTTAGACGCACGAATAGTGTTTCCTATTCGACATTCAACTTGGATAGCTAATATTGTCCCGGTTCACAAGAAAAATGGAGAAATTAGGATTTGCATGGATTTCCACAATCTTAATCAAGCTTCCTTGAAGGATAACTATCCACTTCTAGTCATGGACCATATTCTGCAGGAAGTAACTAGATTGGAAATGCTATCCATGCTAGATGGTTTCTCTGGTTATAATCAGATTGAAGTAGCCAGGGAAGATCAACATAAAACCACGTTCACCACCCCTTGGGGTACATTCACGTATAGAAGAATGCCTTTTGGTTTGATCAATGCTGACGTAACATTTCAAAGGGCTATGGACATGGCATTCACAGATTATAAAAACAAAATCATCGTAATATACCTAGATGACTTGACGATTTTCTCAAAGAAGAGAGAAGATCATCTAAGAGATTTGGAGAAAATATTGTAAAGATGCAGACTTCATAGAATCTCCCTGAATCCAAAGAAGTCCATGTTTGGAGTTACGGAAGGGAAACTCCTAGGTCATATTGTCTCTAAAGAAGGAACCAAGATTGATCATGAACGCGTTCAAGCTATCAAGAATCTTTCCTTACCTACAAGTAAGCCTGGAGTCCACTCATTCTTTGGGAAGGTGAACATTTTTGAGGAGGTTCATGCCAGATTTTTCTGAGCTAACCAAAGAAATTGCTGACATGATGAAGGGAAAAGAATCCTTCAAATGGTCGAAGGAAGGTAGGGGAGCATTTGAACAAATCAAGGATGCTATTACAAAAGCTCCTACATTGGTGTGTCCCGATTTTAAAAAGGATTTCATAGTCTATTGCTATGCTTCCCCACACACGATCTTTGCCATCCTGACTCAACATAATCAAGAGGGAATTGAATCTCCTATTGCATTCATGAGTTTCTAGATTCAAGAAACATGAACTGAATTACACTCCCCTTGAGAAACATGTGTATGCGGTGGTTAGAGCCTTGAAACATTTCAGATACTATGTGTTGAATTCTCACACCAAAGTCCTAGTTCCAGACACCACAGTTAAATCAATGTTGACACAACATGAACCAAGATCTAAAAGAGGTAATTGGGTCTCCAAGATCCAGGAATATGACTTGGACATCAAGCCTACCAAGTTGGTTTGAGGAAGAGGACTCTACCAACTCATTGCAGAGAATGAGCCAAGAAATGACCTTGAGGAAGAACCAGTTGAAGAAAGTTTACCACTGGTAGTTTTCGTCAGTACCACAAATGAGTGGTATTATGATATAGCTTACTTTCTCACATATGGAGAATGTCCTGAGAATTCGATAGCTAAAGAAAAAAGAGCTATCAAATTAAGAGTTGTCAGGTACGTCATTTGGGATAACACCTTGTTCAAGAAAGGTATTGATGGCATGTTCCTCATATGTGTTGATAAGGAACAACAACCCAGGTTGCTTGAAGCCTTTCACAATCATGCTTGCAGTGGTCATTTCTCTGGACCAATAACAACTCATAATATTTTGTGAGTGCATTATTACTAGCCCACTATGTTTTCTGATGCTCAAAAATGGGTAGCCAAATGCGAAGCTTGTCAACAATTTGTTGGAAGACCTAAATTGGATAGCTTTTCCTTTAAAGCCAGTTGTCATTGAAGAACCCTTTCAATAATGGGGTTTAGATTTCATCGGGGTCTTGAACCCAAATTCTAGTGCTAGTCATACTAACGTGCTCACAACAACTGACTATTTTACGAAGTGGGTAGAAGTTATTCCGATGAAACAAACATCTACTGTGGTAATTTGTGACTTCATCAAAGAGAACATTTTGGTTCATTACGGAATTCCACAAAATATCGTGACAAACAATGCCACCAATTTTTCTTCTACAGAGATGGTAGGTTTTTGTTATAGGTATGGGATATCTTTATCTCATTCATTAGATTACTATCCTCAAGGAAAGAATCAAGAAGAATCCAATAACAAAAACATCATTACTATCGTGCACAAGTTGGTTGAAGAAAATCAAATAAATTGGCACAAAAAGTTATATGATGCATTGTGGGCTAACCACATAACTCCCAAAAGAGCAATTGGAATGTCTCCATTCCAAATCTTGTATGGAACCGATGCTCAAATTCCCATTACATTGGAGTTACCGGTATTACGATTGGCTCAAGAAGTTGACAATGAATGCTTCACCAATGCGTTGGATAAAAGGATCATGTTCCTAAGTAAGCTTGAAGAGTAGAGAAGTCAAGTAGCAAACAGGATCGAGGAACACCAATCCAAGGTAAAGAAATTGTTTGACAGAAAAACTAAGGAGAGACAATTTCAAATCAATGACCTAGTTCTTCTATGGGACAAGAGGCGTGAACCAAAAGGAAAGCACGGGAAGTTTGATTCATTGTGGCTAGGCCCTTTCAAAATTAGGAATTTTTGTGGAGATAACACCTATTACTTGGCATATCCTGATGGAACTCATTTTCCTCTACCCTACATTGGGAAATATCTCAAGCACTATCAAAATTGAAAATGGGTTGTCCCCTATATGTACATAGGTAATTAGGGTTTTTTTCGTTATCATTTCCATTTTTTTAGTTTACTCTCTTTTATCATCTTGTTTTTGTGCATCGTCATTTTTGGGATCATGTTCATTAAATTTTTGGGTCTAGGTCTGTTGTTACATTTGTGTAGTCCTTGTCCCCAATAAGAGCCAACTATTATCATCTAAATTTGATTTAGAAAAATTATTAAAAATTTCAAAAAAAATTGAAATTTTTGAATCATCTTTCATCTGTCAAGAGTTTCCTCATTTTTTTTCTTGACATCCTAAGGAAATCCCTTTTTGTTTCATTTCATTCCGATGAACAGTTCAATTTTTATGCTCAGTTCAAGTTCAAGATTAATTAATAAATATTTTAATTAATTTCCTCCTATTTTCCAAAAAAAAAAAAATTAATTTGGGGAAAATTAATTAATTTATTTAAAATATTAATTAATATTTTAAAAAAAAAAACAAAAAGGGAAAATTCTTCCCAGATTTTGTCATGAATGCCAAATTGGCTCTCCGCTTCCATTTTCCCCTTTTCTGGCAAAGCTTTCATTTTTTCCCCACGTGTGGGAAATTCCCTTGTTATTTTCCAGCACAACCAGATATCATACAACTAAATATCTCCCATTTTCCCATGTGGAGAAATGGAGGGGAATTTCCAGCCCACTTTGCCATTGTCATGGGAAAATGGTTAAATTCTTCCCCTATTCCCCTGGCAATTAATGCCCACTACCCGAAGAAATTGGAGATTGGTTAATAATGGGAAGAAGGAAGAAGTGGTTACAAATTAAGAAAGCTTCTGGGATATTCATAACCTCTCTCCATGAAACTCTATGGAAAAATACGTGCAAGAGAAATATTGACAGAGAAGAAGATTTGAAGCTTTTATTTCCAATTCTTTATTATTTCCCTGTGAAGAAACATTTTTCGAGAAGGATTTTTCCCAGGATCCTAAGGTTTATATGTTTTCAAGGAGATGATACACAAATTAGGAAACACACAAGCAAGAAACTTGGCATCATTTTGACAAGCCACATGCACACTAGTTGTCCTCAAGATCATTGGGCCACGCAGTTAGAGAACACCCATATTAAAGCCCACATTCAAGGCAATCCATAACATCACATTGACAATCATGCATTGGCCAAAGGATCCATCATGCAGTCCATGCATTGGTAGGAAGACAGTCCATGCAGTCATTTCCATGCATTCATAGGACCATGCACTAGAGGAAATTCAATCTGTCCACACCAGTCAAAAAAGAGTCCACGCTAGGGGAAAATAAAGCCAAACGTAGCAGTTTTCAAGGCCAAGATAACAAACCATACAAGAGTGAAAGGAAAGTAGTAAGAGTAAGACGATCCACATGTTACCAGTCAATGTGCAATAGAAGGAGACCATTCACAACCCAGGCCTAACAGGCCACACATAGTTGTTTCTACACCAAATGCTATGCAAACCAAAAGTAAAAAAGGCCATGCATTCATTAACATAGGTCACGCATTCACCTTGAAAAATACACCATGCACTGCCAAATAAAATAGCCCACACATTCACCAACTCAAGCCATTGTCAACATAAGGGGAAAGGAAAGATAAATCATGCACAACCAAGATTAGCCCATGCACGATGCCCACACAACTCAAAGAGAAAATTTCATGCAGGTCAAAAGAAGACATGTAACGCAGAGGGAGATTCATCATTTTCCGCACATGCAAGCCAAACACAGACTCATCAGAATGAAGTGACCAATAATAGCTTTTTCTGAACCTACACCAATAAGCTCAAATTTTTGGCGTACAAATTAATCCCGACCCAATTTGGTGCTCTCGAGCTCATATTGCCATTTTGTAAAAAAATTGTAACCCAGAATTGCTCTCTTTATTTTAAAAATAATAATAATAAATAAAGAGACATATTTTTCCTTGTGGTTACGGTGGTCTGGAGACTAAGACCCGACACCATTTTGCGTGCTTGCTTTGTTTTTCCTTCAAAATTTGTAATGGCCAAAAAACCTAACAAATCTATGGGAAAGTCAAAGAAATCCATAGAAAGGTCAAACAAGTCCGCACTTAAATATGAATTCCAAGGGATCATTCCTCCTACTTCTATCAAATCTATGTATGACAATATCACTGACACCGATCTTGGCCACATCAACGTAACACAATTTTGTGATCGGGTGAAAGCTGAGGGGAAAACCATCTTCTCAGATAGACTCTATCATAGTGGTCTACCTCAAGCAGAAACTTTTCTTGTTTCAGTGCAATGCCCTGAGCTAGTCATTTCCTGCGCGGAACATTATGATCCTGAAAGGTGAGGAATCTTCAAGGATAATCGTGAGTCCTTTCCTTTTGATCACACTAGAGCACATCAAAGAATTGCTCAACATCCCTGATTTCCCTGAGAATGTTGACATCACTCAATAGTCAACACAAGATTTTTGGGATGAAGAACCCCTCAGGTGGACCAAGATGGTCAACAACAATTGGCTAGTGACCAAGAGGACTCATGTTGACCGGTTTCCCAAGGAATTGTACCGCATTGAATTTGTGGAGGAAATCGGTGATATGATCACTCTTCTGAGCCGAGTCTTCGGTCTCCCCTCTGCAAGGATTTTTCACCCATGGATGTATCAGTTCATCTGCATCATCCTTGCAAAGAGATAATTTGTAGATTGGGCCACCATCATTAGTGACACTCTCCACAAGTAGTTGATCGAGGTGAAGATGACTGGGCATTTCTACATGACATCGTACCTAACCTATGCAGTGGTCAGAAGGAAGTTTTTTTTGGGGTTAGAGATGAAAGGCATCATGGGTCCTTCAAATAGTGTTTTCCACTATTATCCGTAATTGAGTTTCAAGAATAGCTCTCATCACTTCAGGAGAGTTAATGATGCTTTCATCTTCCGTGTGATCAGAAACTTGAATAGGAATCCAAAAGAAAGATTCTCCAAGGATTCCATGGTGGTCATTTCTCAGTGGGGAACGTGGTTCATTCAGTTCCCATCCTTTTCCTACATTCGTGAGCGGATTTGTAGGCACTCCATGGAAGCTTCCCAAGTATGTCAGTGATAAGTGGGCATTAATGGAGCTTGCACAATAAATTTTCCAAGTTCATTGTCTTCTTAGCGAAAAACATCGTTCAGGCATCCACTTCCCAATCCAAATTGGGGAATACCAATGCCCAAATCTCTTCAGTGCACAACTCATGGAGAAGGAGTTTTTCTCTCATTACCATACATCCATTTGTGAAGAGATCCCAATTTGACATCAATGGATTCATGAAAAAGGATCTCAGAGTGAAGTACCAACACAATCCCACCATAGAAGACTTCTGGGCTTCCTGCTCAGATGAACACAAAGTAAGAAGGCGAGAATTCTCCCACCTGACCCTTGATCAAATCAAGGCCTTCCATCAGAGATCCTCCAGATTCATTAGTAGATGATGGTGACAATTTGATTGATCCCTCATATGATGTTGTTTCCTTCACTCCATTGCCCCGAGTTGATTGGACCAAGAGAGATGAATTTTCTCTTGATGGCAAGAATCAACTGATTCTAGAAAGGAGCATAGCCTGGTATGAATGAGAACTTGTAAAGTTACCATCCATCCAAGTTCATACCCCAGGACCATAGAAATTTCCAACACGAGGAGGTCTCCAGTTGACTAAAACCTCTTCTCAGTCAACTTCCATGCCATCAACCCATACACATCAAGCAAGGAGAGAATGGTTTCCCAAATCCACTTCTCCAAAGAAGATGTCACGAGGAGAAACATCCAAGGGTCCTGGCCCTATTGAAGGAAGAGAACGTGTCTCAAGGTTTTCCACTTCAAGTAGAGACTCATCTACTCACGTTACTGATAGTTCAAGGAAGCTCATCATAAACACTACTCAGCCATGTCATGCACAAGAGTCTACTCAAGTGCAAGTGGTCCAAATATCAAATGCTCCTGAACCCCTAGTTCATGAAGAGGTTTCTCAAGGTTTCCCTGAGGTTCAAGAGGTTGATGTCAAAGTTATTTCCCCAAGGATTGAAGTTGTGGAAAGAAATCTTGTAGAATCCAATGATGTTGAGAATGGTGTGAATGTTGCTTCAGACTCCAGGCTTCTGTGTGCAGAATTGGTCAAGGAGACCCCTTCTTGGGTTGATTGTGAAGTCAAGAAAAGAAAGAGGGTTGTCAAGGCGATCAATATTGACTTTGATGCCCTTTCCAAGATTTCAAATGATGTCCCCAAGAATCATAAAGTGTTCTCAAGAATAATGGTGGATGGAATGGAAACAAATTCTCAGAATAATGGTGGATAAGATGGAAGGAGCGTAATTTGCATGATCTTACCATTCTACAACCATTCCACAAGTGAAGGAGCGTAATGCCATGATGTCTGGTAACTATGAAGTATCCATTCTTGGACTTGGGAAGTCTACATTGGAAAGTGACATGGAAATGGCCTAAGATTCCATGGATATTGTGTTAAGAAGGCTTGAGAAATATAAATCTCAGAATTCTCAGCTCAAGGCCGAAAAGAATCAGTTGGTGAATTATGTTCAACATCTGATAAATCCAATATCCTCCACTTTCCCAGTACCTGATGCAGTGGCTGCCCTCGATGAAGAAACACTCAATCTGTCAAAGGAGGTAAACACTTTAGGCCATGTCACTAAATCTTGGCTTTCAGAAATTCTCATTTTTTGGAGAAATACAATCAAAGTGGTTGTAAAGCTCCATGAAGACATTAGTGCATACCTAGATCCAATCCTTTCTTTTAAGGAATATTTTGCTTCTAGCATATCAAATCTGGATGAGATATTTCCTAGTCTACAAGAGATGATGAGTATGGAATCTACAATTCTAGCCATTGAAGGGATCCTTGAATTCGAATGCCGAGGGACACACTTTCTATGGTGTTTACATCTCAAGTCATGGAAGACACTTCTTGAAGATTCCATGATTCATTACAAAGCATATGCAAGTGAAGCTTTCACTTCACTCGCCTCAATTCATGAGTTCATAGCTTTAAATCCCTTGTGATTTTGTGGATGAGCATAATCAGAGGCATTCATCAGAACATGTTGAGGAACAATTCTCACAATTGTTTAAGGACATGTACATTCCTGCCATCAACTTCTCCTCTACTTCAATGGAACGTTGTATCAAATTGAGGAACTTGTTTGAGGATGCTCAATCGAAAATGGTCAACCTAAATAATATGCTAGGTAGGATTTTGGAATTGCAGGTGTTTTGTGAGGCTGTGCTTCAACCGAGTGAACCTCCTGAAGAAGAGAAGATGTTTGAGACATTGGAAAGGTTCAAATATTTTCAATTGGAAAAGGCGGAAGATCCTAATTTCACCAATGGGATGAGGAGATAACATTCTAGTATCTAACAAAGTGGGAGAGTCCATTTCTCATACGATTGAGATAGGTGGACCCCACTTTAATGGATAAGGCATTGGGTCTTGTTTTATGTTTTAAAATGATATTTTAAAGTGATGTTATTGTTAAACTCATTTTTAGTAGACTTTTGATCACTTAAGTGATTTCTAATTTCAAGTTACTTTTTAAAAGTTAGTTGAAAAATTCAAAGTCACTTAAGGTGCCCTAATTTAATGTTCATGTAAACCCTAACTACCTTGTAACCAACTTTTGGGTTATAAAAGGAAGTTAGGGGCTCATTTGTAAGGGTGACTTTGAGAGAGGAGAAAAATAATTTTGTGCAAGCTTTGTTTCAAGAAAGAAACTTTGTGTTCTTTTGTGAAGACATTTTGGAGAGTTAATGAAATATGAACTTTGTGTCCCATTCATTATCTCTTGTAGCATTTGATGTTCTTATGTTCATTAGATGTTAGTGTTTAAATCTTGCATGTGAATATTATCTTTGATCTTATTGTCAACATTATTAATATTGTTCTTGTTCACAGTGATTAAGCTCTGATATCTACTTACTCATGTGTGTTCCCTTTCATTTATTCTTGTTTAGCTGATTCAAACTCTATTTTATTTGAGTTAGTTATTCATTGTTATTTATTCTTCTCTATGTAATATTAGGCTCTGTTTTTACCTAACTATTGTATGCTCCTTCCATCCATTCCTTTCCATTTATTTCCTTCATTCCATTCCATTTCCCTCATTCACACTTCTTTCCATTTGATGTCCCAAAACACCCCCACATACAATTTTGAATGTATAGATGTAAATATAGTTTTGGTTTTCAATAAAGGCAACCTCACCTTCATTGAGGAGGGACTTTGTCCCCTGAATATTTCATGTCATTTGTATGCATGAAAATCCATTTACCTACTTTGATCGAATCCTTAACCTAATATTGTATATTTCCAAATTTCCAATAGGTTAGGCCTACTGATTTTCATACCCTAGTGTTGTCTTAGGGTGCATGTGTGTTTGGTTTGTGTTTAATCTTTGCTTGTGGGTGTGATCATGGATTGTTTTTAGGATTTGTGGAAGCATAGTGGTTAATATCCCTTTAACCAGGTCCATACCACCTATGAAAATGAAAATCTTGTTACTACATCCTCACACTACCTTAAGGATGATGTAGTTTTTGATGTTGATTTAGATATGGTTTTTAAACCATTCACTGACAATCCTCCCCTCTTCCACACATCACCTCCTCTAGATACTCATAATGACACCTTTATTAATGATTTCAATCACTTCACACCTATTGCCACTCATGTAGACCCTAGCTATGGTCTTATAGGT
Source organism: Taxus chinensis (assembly GCA_019776745.2). Lineage (NCBI taxonomy): Eukaryota > Viridiplantae > Streptophyta > Pinopsida > Cupressales > Taxaceae > Taxus > Taxus chinensis. The sequence continues at coordinate 211,757,505 of CM034153.1, read as the reverse complement.
TGGAGTAGTGACCATGAAAAGTCTTCCCCATAGGTAGGTTATGACACCAATGCCATAGATGATCAAGACTCTGGTGATGATGTTAGTGTTTCTAGTGCACATACAAATGATTTTACTTCTATTTACATATTGATTGATTGTGGCCATTATGTTTCTAAAGAATAAATGACAGATTCTACTTACAACCATGAAGATGAAATAAATGATGTTTCTTATTCTAATGACTTAGATGACAATGAATGTGTTTGTCCTCTTCTTGAATGCAAAAATAATGGTCTTGATTGTAACATCTCTATTTTACTCGCACATACTAACCATTGCACTTCTATTGTTTTATTTGAATTTAAAACAAATGATCTTACTTTCTCTAATGTTCTAATTTATGATGAATGCCAAATTTCTACTAAGAATCATGTTTTGGATGATACACCTTGTGTTTCTACTTCTCCTCCTACAAACAAGTGTGATGTTTCAACTAGTAATTATTCTCTTCCACTTGTAGATACTAATGAGAATGTTGGTATTGTTAGAAAAAATGAGAATGTTGATTTTCCTTTAGTAGAAAAAAGTACATTTATTGATATATCTCCTAGTGTAATTGAATTTCCTTTTGTTGATGTTGATTTCCTTTTACATCCTAATGATGAGGTAAATCTAATTCAACCCATGCCAACTTTGGTTGATTCATTCCTGAAGCATACTCCTAGAACTAATGATTTTCTTGTAGCTACTATTAAAGGTAGAGTAAAAGCCTTTGAATGCACCACTAGATGCTTATGTCATACCCCCTCAAGAGGTGCTTTCTCTTATGAATGTAGTAAGTGAGCTAAAAAGAAAGGTTCACACATTGAATTTAGAAACCAAAGCCTATTATGCTAGTGTTGATTCCAATATTATTCTTAGAAATCCTATTCCATGTAGAACATTTCAAATGATATTCCCTAGAAAAAAATTAATACCTTCACTTCACTTATTTAAGGGTACTACGAATCCATATATACATCTTAAGCATTATACATCAATCATGGATCCTTATGACACTGAGAGGATGTTCCTTAATTTTTTTATCTAAGAGACATTTATAGCTCAACACGAATCTCATCCCTCTAACACTATAAGACCACACATGTGGCTACCACAAATGCTACTGGATCAAAAAAATATGCATGATCACGCACAATATCATCTACCCTCTCGAGTAATACACCAATGACAAGATCCCCTAAAACATTTCAGATTAGAGTATGAATCGAGGCATCCACTAGTATAGTCTAATAAGTATCACCTACAATAATCACACAACACATATTTGAAAATTTTTAATCAACCAATAACATAATATGAAAAAAACAACTCAATCAAAAAATACACTTTGGCTGACCTACTACTACCACATATCCATCGGGGGTATCATCCCTCTCCTCCTTCCAATGTTAATACAAATGCCAATGACCCTTAATTCCAGGGGGACAACACCACCAGATGGTGCACCCCCCACATGGGTATCCCATTGAATATCATAAATAACGTATCACCTATTGATGTTCATTCCCACCAGACTATTTATAGGTTTCAATATAACACACATCATGCTCTAAATCACTCATTCTACTAGTCATTTTTTTGGTATCTACCTCTCATGGCAAGGGTCGGTAACTAGCGATCCTAGCTATTGTTGGAGGATTCCTTACAGACTGCTTCTGTTACCCATATATCATGAGCTACATGTCATAGACCACCTACTATGGATATGGCATTTAGGTAAACCTCCTACATTATCCCAAATTGGCGAGTCACTCTCCTACTGATCCTAGTTCCCCTAATCAATGAGTATGGAAACCATATCTTCCTAAGTAGAATCCCATATATATTGATAAGGATACACTGATAGGCTCCCACTGACATCCTACTGGAAACCCTAGATAATCCCTATATGAGGATCTAGATAATATCCACCTGGTGTTAATCTATCCATAATATAAGATCTATAACGTCAGAAAGGTCATTCAAAATTTCACCTTCCATGGGTATTAATTGCCATCATGCTGCCACTGATCTGTTGGATGTCCCCCAGATCTATCTATGGCCCACCTATTAGACGATAACGGTAACCAATATGATTATAAGTCCATGACATGTAGATAAAGTAACCACTTCACACACCACCATAACATGGCCCTGCTAAAGTGAATCATATACAAATATTTATGAGAATGTTTCTCCATCTAGGAATATTTATTCCCCCAAGATTATTCCTACACAAGAAAAATCACGAACCATCTACAAGTGGGTTAAAAATATAGGCACAATCCTATATGATATATAAACTCCACCATTCATCAACTGTCACAGTTGAATCATAAAACAATGTATAGTATATTCTCATGCATTTTCGGTACCATGGATAACTCATCCATGTCACATAATTAGTGATCACATCAATATATTGAAGGCCTCTTTACATCTGGCCCGACCCGTCCTAAAACATATCTACACACAGTTATCTGTAGACACTTCGAAAATCACCCTGCCTTCATGCTTATGAATAGGTATCCTCACTTCAATTATACCAAAAAAGACATAGGGTAGGGTCCCAAAAACATCAAATTATATCCCACAATCATGCAAATAACATACTATTATAAGCATACCCCCATAAAATAGGTTCATTAAAAACACCTAATCACTTCATTTACTAACCCTCACCCACTCATATCTATAATTAACATACATGCAACCATCACATAAGTTCATTTGCATGCCCAATGCAGTTATGGACCACATTGATCATCTCATGCTATAATTATTCAGAACTACATCTATATGTGTCACAATCCCCTATGCACTCAAAACAATATACATATACACCCACTCACCTACTCGATCATCTATCAACCCCTGTGACACAACAAATGTAACACAAATGATCCACATTGGACTTGAGTATAAAATATCAATGTATCTATATATCTAGCATATATATATGCTATTACATGTCTATGGAGAGGTGATATATCACATAAAAAAGGATAGGTGCAACAATGGTGCTACAGAGACTAGATCTTCATACAAAAAATGCTAACCATCAGGTGTCAGTCGCAATTGTGACTAGCTTGCAATATTTGATGTGATTTTCTAGTGAATCACAACTGTGTCTCAATATCCTGTGGATCGAGACCTAGGTATAATTTTCGACAATTTACATGCATTGTTTTATTGCATTTTTTACAAGTACCTAATAAAATTGTGCCTATTATCTCCTTACCAATGGTTACCAGTATATGATCCGAAATAGGTCACCCATAGGATGGCCTACAGGTTGCCTCACAAACTCAACTACACATTTTCCAAGTGTGTTTTTGTGCAAGTATTAGATTTACATTAGGAATTTTTTTAACTACCACTTGGGGTCAAATAAATAAGCCATTATTGTCCCTGAATTTTTCAATGATCAGTGTAAGCTCATTACTTGAGTAGTTTAACATTGATTTGGTCCCCCAAAAAATTCTTACATCTACTAACATCATCTTGTAGGTGATCCACAATCTAGTGCATACATTATTATATGCATCACATTGTCAATCTGTCAGGTAACACCTATACTTAGGCATCATCTAATTTCCAATGGAAACCTCAATAATCATGGTATCACATCCTTCAAAGTAACCGTCATCTCCCCTGTTGGGAGCCATAATGTTCATGTGTTGACACTCCAGATACTTCACACTAATAGGTGTAATCAAGTGCACCATTTGGGAGCATCATACCCAATCTGGGCTACATGTTGAAGCCCTAATCTATCTAGTACACATCATCCAAATCAACATCATCCAAATCAACATCATCCATACCTAGAGAAACTATGGTATCCATGTGTCATCTACTATGAAACTCTCTCGAATGCACATCTCTCTGCAAACCCAAACCAATACAAAAACATGTATCAATACATTTATATGCCAACTATTCCTCATAAAATCATCAAAACATGATCTGAATCGCATTAATTACCAATATTCTGACATGGGTAAGGAAAGTAGGTTTTGGTCAAAACGTACGGCTAAATGTGGAACCATACGGTTTCAAGTGAGTTTTGACCTAGGCCCAAAACCAGACCATTTGGTCCATTTTCATTTTTTTTATAAAATTCATCAAAAATTAAAAATTGTTAAAAATTAAGAAAAATCAGGTTGTCTCCTACTAACATGTTCCATTAAATGCACTTACCATTTCATATATCATGTGATTCTAGATGGCCTCTATCACTCTCTCAAATTGTGAAAGAATCACATCTTTGGCCCTTAGCATCCTTCTCGTCTCAGAGCACTATTCTCAATTACTCAATTAAAAATGAAAAGTAACTTTCAACTTTTCCATTTTACTGTATATCATAAAATCTATTTAGGAACGTGTTATGCCCATCACTTTGACTAAGGTCTAACTCCTCATTAATACCTCAGTCATGATACAACACATATCATAGGACCCGTTACTCCGTTTTACACACCATCTGTGGTGTTTCCTTCATGGTTTTCAAAACTCTTGCACCACGTCATCATTATGTTATTGTTTCACCGAATTGTAGTAGATAATGAAACAAATAAGGGTAAATAGGCCAAGGAGGAATATCTATAATCACGTAGTTGAAGGTTGAGCGCATGCATTTCTAATTTCTGATCCAAACTGATTATGTGAGCTTCCCTTTGCCTTGGAGGAACTACCTGTAATGCAAAGCACGACCACAAGATACAATCCAATAGCAAAAGGTTAGTGGATTGCCTAGTGTAAGCTAGATCTAGGAAGTGTGATACTTCATCAACGGTTGTCAATCCACTGATATATAAATCAATATAAAATAACTAAACATTCAAATAAAAGAATCTAATGCTAGTGTTCTGATTTAGGTATCTCATATTACTATCAATGTCAATCCAATTAAATGCTTGATAATTAAATTGGTGAAGGTCTCGGGTCAGGTTGCAGGTTGGGTAGGTGGTCTGAGGATCACAGACAGGGCTTGAGAAAAATTTGGTGTAGTTTTGGTTGAATTTGGATGATTAGGAAGCTTGTCTGGTTTAAGGAAGTTTACCAGGCACGGAGACCAATGTTGGTCAGGGTGTGACCGATGTCAGTTTAGGATAACTGATATCAGTTACTATGGCTAATGATTTTTTAAAAAGTGGGTGTCTAAGCTCTCTTTGTGTCTACACAAAGAATTAGGAAGGTTTGTGGTGAGGTTGTAGGTGGGGGTAACAGGTTTGGGTGAGGTTGTATGAGGTTTTGGGGGCTGTTATGGGAGGTTTAGTGAAATTTGACAAGGGAGACACAGTAACCGATGTTGGTCTGGTGACCAATTTTGGTGAAGAGGAGAAACCGATGATGGTTAAGGTAATCAGTATCGGTAAGGTTAAAATGGTAGTAATTAAATAAACAAGTTTTGTACTTCTCTGTGATTGCACAAAGAATCGAGGGATGATGGTTGGGTTCGTAATAAAGTTAGGAAGACTCAGGGATGCCTAAAGATCAAGTATAGAGAGCCAGAAGGCTGTGGGTGGTAGGTTGGGTAGATTGGTAGGAAAGATGGGGTGGAGGATTGCAGTAAAGAACAAGATTTAATAACAAAAGATAAAGAACCTATTAATTTAAGTGAGTATTAAATTATGCAAATCAAATATACTTACTTGTATTTGCAGGTCTGGTTGGTGAAGGATGGAAGTAGTTGATCCATGAAGAATTCAGTGGTCAGTGCCGCGGTAGTACTCTGCCGGAGTGCTAATTCCTTTGGAAGATTCTCAGGTGCTTTCTTGAGCCTGTGATTGAAGTGTATTCCATCGTTTAGATGCTGATAAGAAGTCTCTAAGTTTGTGCTTGAATGCAGAGAGATCTCTCAAAACTCAGAAGTGACCAACCTCAGGTAAAAGGTTACAAAACTATATATAAGGTAACCGATGATGGTTAGGGTGATTGGCGTCGGTTAAGGGTTAACCGATGTTAGTTAAGGTGGGAAATCCTAAGTTGATTCCAAAAATGTGAGGATGAACATTAATCCAATTGTTATTAATTGGCATTAATCTGATTGTCAGTCTAAGGGGTCATCGAATTAGGTGAGTAAATTTTATATAAGTGGGAATATTTTTGGAGTCTAAGGGGAGTAGTGACTTTAATTTTAGGTGTTATACCATTGTCCCCCTTATTTGGTTAAGATAAGTATAGAATCAGTCATAATTAATGCTAATAAAAATAAGAAGTAAGTTGCCCCATGATGAAGGTGTCTAGAGTGATGTGGCCCCAGGTAGAGGCTGTAAATTAAGGTTAATTAAATTAGGGCTAATAGTGTGAGGATGAACATTAAGTGTCAATTGTAAGTAATCCCCCTCAAATTAATAGCTGAATGCATGTGTAAGAAGGAGTCATGGTTAGGTGAATACGTTGTGTTAATTAATTAAAGGGGACCAAGGGATGAGTGTGACCCAAATTTGGTGTCTACATTTTCTCCTTTTTGTTGTGTATGCTTATATTAGTAAGCGTATGTTGAAAAAACTAGGTAAGTGGCAATCAAACACACTACACATATAGGTGAGAGTGGGGTTTCACTACCAAGTAGTCTGAAGAGCTTGCAAAATATGCATCATCCAAGTGTGGGTGGAGGTGATCCCCCTCAAACCAAGAGTTGATGAGGTGTAAGATGGATTTGGTGAGTGGTACAAGATAAATGGTCTAAGTGATGACAAGTGAGGGTAGGTGGGTTAAACTTTAGGTAATGGTATGGTACACCAAAGGATAAGTTGGGATAAGGGTAACAATAATGGGTAATAGGTAAGGGTCATATTGGGTATATAACACGGGTAATGGAACATCACATACACACGCACACGTATTCCATTGTGACAAAAGGCGGTACCAGGTGGAAGAGATTGCAAACTCTATGTCACGGCCAAGGTTGAAGTGTTTCAAGTAAATAACATGTCCATACAAGATAATGGTATGGAAATGTACAACTAATTTAGGCTTGTGGGTGTAGGTGTAATAGGTGTTGGTAAGGTTATAAGGTCTTGGTATCCATAATATTTGGTCGAGGCATAAATAGACACGACAATAGGTCAAATGGGCATGATATGGTCATGGTTTTGTGCTAAACAACATACGTAACAAGTTATTGCAAGGTATGGACAAATACACATATTCAAATGTCACATGTATGTTGTGGTCTCAAGTTCCAAATATTTGATGTCATGGAAATGTGAAATGATGCCGATTAAGGTATGATATGATGATGTGAGAAAATGGTAGGTAGGCATGTTTGTATGTGTGTATGTTTGTTTAATTTCCAAGTGTTGTGTAAAATGGAAAACTAAGGTAGAATGTGAATAGAAAAAGGGGGAATATTGGTTAGGGTAAAGAGTGTCCGAGCTAACCTCCAAGGGCCACATGCCCTTGGAGTGCTTCCTACGTAGCCCCAACAAAAAGGGGCCTCAGGATGATGTAGTTCTACCGTAAGCTAGGGAATAATATGATGAGGTAGAAGGATGGTTTGATAGGTTTTAGACATGATTGATTAGGTCAGTTAGGCATGGGGTCAGTTAGGCATGGTTGAGTTTAGGTCATTTAGGCATGGTTGAGATTAGGTCAGTTAGGCACGGTTGAATTTAGGTCAGTTAGGCATGGTTGAATTTAGGTGATTTAGGTATGGTTAAATTTAGGTGTCAAAGGCTTGGTCCTATATAGGATAATCAACAAGTAATGAAAAAGGTGATTGGTAAGAGGTGACAAAAAAGCTTCCTAATTGACAAGAACCATAACAAGTCTATCATACCAAAGATGGGATTATGAACATAAGACCCTAAAGCGTTGCATGATTGAGTATTCTAAGGGTGAAAAAAGTCACATGATCATGAAATGTTGCATTTACGTCCCTTGAGTGGGTAGGAAATTAGGGTGAAAAGGTCGATGAGGTGAAAACAATTTGGTTTTAGCGTAACCTGGTGTGAGACAACATGCCTGTTTGGCAAGAGACCCAAGATCAAAATAGGCAAGTCCATGACAAAAAAGTTATCTTTTTATCTTTTTGCTTTTATTTTTATAGACTGATTGATGTGGGAAGTCTATATGGGATGAGTATATTATCTCCTTGAGGTCTTCGTGAAGTTGATTGATGCGGGAAGCTTCTGAATATATTTTATTTTATTTTTATATAGAATAGTCTTCTTTATGTATGATAGATATATGTATATATTGTAAAAATGTCTTCTTTTTATGATAGCCTTTACAATATAGGTTTTCCTTTGAGGGAGAAATATATTTATAGCAGTAAGATAGAAAGAGTAGATGTCCTTTTCGAGGGAGTCATATTTTTACTAGAAGTTTGACTCAAGGAGTGAATCCCATTTTACTTTTGAAATTGTTTTGTTTTTTAGACTTTTAGGTCATGGACAAGACTATAGAGAAAGATAGGCTCTTGTGTTGAAGACAAAACCATAACACACATAGGTTAATTATGAAGGTGAGGGTTTAAGGAATGAATGACTATGTGATTCTATCTCGAAAAAGACAAAAAATATCCATGAGAATCATGCCATGAGTAGAGCCATGGTACTCATATTGAAGACAAGGCTAAAAAATTGACGGGTAATCACATGATTCTTGTTTAGTCGTTGATCCTTAAAATAGGTAAAATGGAAGGTGATTGGTGCTCAAGGGATGAGCGATTTAACTAGACAAAATGTGATATAGGACTTTATTCAACAATAGAATGGTCGAATATGTAAGGAATTGAGGGGCTCAGGTTCAAGTTTACCTTCGAGTGAAGACAAATGATAAGCACCTGATCCATAGGTATGAATAACGATATAGGGTCCCAACGAATTAGGAGAAAATTTTCCCCATTTAATTTTCTCCTCTTTTGTTACATGTTGATTTTCCTTCAGGATGAGGTTGCTGACCTAGAAGGTTCATTCATGGACACGTTTATCATAGGCACGTTTGATACATTTTTGGTAGATTTGGAGGTGATCAAGAGCATTGAGACAACATTCGTCTAATAACTCAAGTTGTGCTAAACGGTCTTGGCAAAAATCATCATCATTGAGCATGTCTTTGAGTGAGATACGAAGAGATGAAATTTTGACTTCAAGAGGCACAATAGCCTCTGTACCATAGACCAAAGAGAAAGGCATGGCAGCAGTTGAGGTATGAATACTAGTGTGATAAGCCCATAAGGCAAAAGGAATGTGCGTATGCCAATCCTTTCCAGTATCGTCAACTACTTTCATAAGAATTTTGTTTAAGGTTTTGTTGGTTGATTCCGCTTGGCCATTGGTTTGAGGGTAATAAGGTGAAGAAAAGATAAGTTGAATGCTAAAGGCATCAAATTTTTTTTGTAAGGTTTTGTTTTTGAAATGTTTTTCGTTATCAGTGATGAGGCGGTGAGGAACACCAAAGCGATAAATGATGTGATGGTTGATGAATTCACATATTTTCTCATGGCTTTTGTAGAAATGATAGGCATCACTTCTACCCATTTAGGGTAGTATTCGATAGCGGTAATAATCCATTGATGACATTGGAAGAATGAGGATTGATCTCTCCAACAAGATCTAAACCCCATTGAGAGAAAGGCCAAAGGTCTCGTGTGACCTGTAAGGTGTGACTAGGTGTGTGATGAAGATTAACATGTTGCTGACACTTCACACAAAATTTGACATAGTCATAGTAATCACGGTTTAGGTTTGGCCAGTAATAGCCTAGGAGGAGAATGCATTTAGCGATAGCTAAACCAATGAAGTGACCTCCACAATCCCTTCGTGAACTTCCTTGATGGTATATGGGATTTCAGAGATTGTAAGTCATCGTAAGAGGATACCGTAAAAGTCGTGTTTGTAAAGAAGACCACGCATGATGACATAGTGAGAGATACCCTTTTTATAAAGGCTCGTTGTCCATTACAAGTAAGATCTGGAGGAAGAATTGAAAGAGAAAGGTAGGGTAACAAAATTCTTATACCAAAGGTCATGTGGGTCAGGTTCAATGGTTCTAACAAGTTTGATGTCTCGAAATAGATAGGAAGGTGATTGTATCCTTTATACCATGACAAAGATTTTTGAGTTAGAGGGTGAAGCAGGAATTTGAGAAGCAAGGTAGGCCATGGTGTTTGTAAATTTATTAGTGGAACACGAGGTGGTTTAAAGTTCATAATGGTCAAAGGTAGTCAAAATTATGTCAACATGATGCTTATACTTTTGAATTATCTCATTACAACACTAGTATATACCATTCACTTGGTTTACAACCAGTTGGGAATCACCAAAGATATTAATTGATTTAACATCTAAGGTGATGGTGGTTTGAAGGCCTAATACGAGTGCTTCATATTCGGAAATATTGTTAGTACATTCAAAATATAGTTTGAAAGATAATGGCATAGGCTTACCTTCAAGAGGAATGAGGATAACTCCAACACCACCCCCATGCTGACATTTGGAACCATCAAAGAATAAGGTCATCTGGTAAATGGTATCGTCCAAAGAGAGGGTAGAGATGGATTCATCTGGGAAATTGAAGTTAGAGGATTGATTTCTAGAGAGAGGTGCATCTGTAAGTTGGTCAGCGATGGTTTTTCCTTTGACATATTTTTGATGGATGAATTTGAGTTCTAGGTCTACAAGAAGCATGAGCCAATGTGTAACACGTTGATGTTGATAGGGCTTGGTGTACATGTAATGTAAGGGGTAAGTATTGGTGACAATGAAGGTTTTATGGTTAAGTAGGTAATGGCAAAGTTTAGTGGTGAAAAAACTAAGGCTAAGAATATTTTTTCGGCGTGAGTGTATCTAGTTTCGTAGTCTAAAAGTGTACAAATTATATAATAAACTAATTGTTCCCTATGTTGCTCATCACGATGAGTGAGCATGGCACCCAAGGAATGATCAGTGGAATTAATGTAAATGTAAAATGGTTGTTCATCCTTAGGTGGAATGAGCACATGTGGTTAGAGGAGGTATTGTTTTAAGACGTCGAAGGATTTATGGCATTCATCATCCCATTTGAAGGAGACATCCTTTTTGAGGAGATGATGAAATGTGTGGTAGTAGTCGGAAAGCTATGAAATAAAATAACAAATATATTGAAACTTTCCTTGCTAACTATGAAGTTGACGAAGTTTAGTAGCTTGAGGAATTTTGAGAATAGCCTTGATTTTAGTGGGGTCAACTTGTATACCATGTAAAGAAATGATAAAACCAAGGAGCTTACAGAAAGGACAACGAAGATACACACTTTTTGGGTTGAAGGTGAACATAATATTTGATGAGATAGTTGAAGATGACCTTAAGGATGGTAAGGTGTTTGGCCAAATGTTTGGATTTGGCAAGAATATCGTCAATGTAATCTTCCAATATGCGATGCATAATATCATGAAAGATATAAGTCACAGCCCATTGATATGTGGCACCAGTGTTTTTAAGGCCAAAAGACATGACATGATAGTAGAAGGTTCCCCAAGGTGTGATGAAGCCGGTTTTGTGTTGATCTTCTGGTGAAAGTAATATTTGGTTATAACCGGAGAAACCATCCATGAGTGATAACATCTCATGGTCGGTGGTGAGATCAACTAGTTGGTCAATACTAGGTGGAGGAAAGTCCTTTTTGGGGAAAGCTAAATTGAGGTCATGGAAATCTGTACAAATGCAGAGTCCCCCTGTCACTTTTATGATAGGGACAAAGTTAGAAATCCATTGAGGATAATAAATGGGTAGGATGAAGGAAACTGAAAGAAGGCGTTGGAGTTCTTCTTTGACAAGAAGGGCAATACAAGGATTCATTTTCTGTAGCTTCTATTTCATGTGTTTGGCTTCAATAATAGTGACAATATTGTGGACCACAATGTTTGGGTCAATACCAGGCATATCAGCATAGGACCAAGCAAAAGCGTTCCTATGATCCTGAAGGAAAGAAGTAAAAGCTTCCTATTCAGCAACATCTAAAGATTGGCCTATCTTTAGAATGTGTGGGTCGTCGTGAGTGTTAATATTGATTTTGATGGTCGATTCATTTAACATGGTTTGTGTCTCAGAAGGTAACGAATGGTGAATATACAAATCTTCTGCACCAAGGTAGGTGAGAATAGACTCATCGTCCTGACATTGAACGACATTAATAGAAGGTGTATCATCATCGATCATGTCAGGATACAAGAAGGTAAGGGAAGAGGAAGCCTCGCCATCATCGTTGAGAAGTTAGAGGTCCTAAGGAAATGTGTTCACAAAAAAAAAAGTTAGGAGGAATGGATTATGGATCCATATACTTCATAGGTGAAGGTGGTGAACTTGGTGAATGGGGTGAATAAGGTTTATTATCGTCAATGAATTCGACTCGGGCCTTCTTGGGAGATGGTTCAGAAAATCCAATACTACTACAGTCTTTGTGTTTAAGGTTGGTGCACGGGATGACAATATGACGACCTTGTTCATAGAAACCAAAGCCAGAGCCCTTCCATGCACAATGATGTAGGAAGGTGTGGGCGAAGTGCTGGTTGGTGAGAGATTAAAGGTTAGATGAAATTAGTCACATTTGGGAAGGTGGCTCAGGTGAGTAGATAGAAGTATTAAGTCCCCCATACGTTAATTTGGTGCGAAGGTGGGGAGGACTGTAAGGGAAAACCTCACCTATGCAGTGATCATATCGGGGATGTTGGCGAAGGTTACCATACTCTTTAGGAGTAAGGAATGTGTTGATGTTATACATGCAATATTCCCTAAGAGTGAGACGTTGAAAAAAAACTTCTAAGGGATCGGTAATCGGTATGTGGGTAGCAAAAATGGATGAATTACTGGGTGGTAAAAAATAAGAAGCATTGGTTGGTTGAGAAGTATATGGGTTAGTGGATGGGTTAGTTGTAGAGGCTATGCCTACAGTGGGAATAGAGGAGTTAGGTGTGGGAGAGGTAGCAACAATGTTGGTGGATGGGGCCGTGGGTGAAGGAGAGGTGGTGGCAGTGGTAGATGCCTTAACTAGTATAAGGACATCATTAGGTCTATACAACATGTTACAAATTTTGAATGGTGAAGGGTCAGCTGGAATGGTATAGTTATGTCCTTCATGTTCAAATTTTACATAGCGATGTAAGGTTGAAGGAACACAACCCATGATGCAGATCCAAGGTTGGCCAAGTAACAGGTTGTACTAGAATTCCCCCTCTAAGATGTAGAATAATTTTGGAATGGTACGGGGGCCCACGTGAATGTGGAGAATGATGGTGCCAAGGGTGAAAGTTATGGCATCATTGAATGAACACAACATAACTAGGTTATTATGCATGCAATTGGCATGGATGCACATTTGGTTGTATGCATGGGAGGAGATAATGTTGATGTTGACACCGCTATCAATCATAACATGCCAAACATGTATATTATCAATATAGATGGAGATGAATAGGGTGAGATCAAGGATCATCTAATTGGAGAGGTACAATCTCATCATCAGAGAAACTGAGAGTGGCTATTTGATGAGTGGTAGTGGGTGCAAAGGAAGGGGATGAAGTGGTGAGAGAGGCCACATGGTGAGGAGTGATCATGGATGCCACAGGAGTTGGGTCATTAGGTAAAACCTTAATAGATTGCAGAACCTCCATGAGGGCCTGTCGGTGAGACTCAAAGGTTTGGACAAGGTCGTATAATGACATTTTGAGAGGAGATTGGTGTAATTATTTAATCATTGTATGATGGGTGACCTTGTTAGAAATAGGGTATGTGGGTCCCCAAATGGTGATTCTTGGTGTGGGTGTAGATGGTATATTGGGCACATGATTGGTGTATGGGCTAGTTGTTTTCTCCTTTATTTTGTCTTTCTAGGCCCAAGTGGCAATGTTAACCATATTAATATGGGGTGAGGGAGAAGATGAGTCATGATAGGTGTAGTGACAGGACATGAAATAGAATGAAGGATAATGTTTTTGTGAAAGAAGTTGGGCGCACTGACATTTTGGTGGGGTTTTGGCTAGCTCTCTTATGCGGACCATATTGATCTCAAATGTTGGAGGTAGATAAAATGGTTGTGGAGGTGGAGATGAAGGTCACTAAATAGGTAAGGGATGAGGGTGTGTGGTGATAGGTGAAGGTGGAACAGGGTCCTCATCTAAAAGATCATTGTTGTCAAAGTTTTCTTTAGGAGGACATAGTTGGAGAAGAATGGTTTTCATAGCCTTATAGTTTTCTATGTCATGCCCTGACACACAATGGTAGGCACAAATTTTTGTATCAACAAACCCTGCTGGTTTGGGTTTGAGTGGGTCGTAAGGTCTCAGTTTTGGCAATGTGATGACATCAGTCTCTAAAAGGTTTGCCAAGATATTGGTGTATGAACTTGTAAATAAATCATAATGTGAGGCAAGTGTGGGTCTGGATGGAAGCATGGGTGATTTTGGTGGGAGAGGCACCACAGGAGGTGGAATCAGAGGTGGAATAGGTTTGACCACTGGTTTGGTAGGTTATTTTTGGTTTTTGTTGTACTTTCTTGGGTAAAGGTGTAGTGGATGAGCTAGCAGTTGAAGGTGTCATAGGTCTGATTACGCCTTTGGAGGGTAGTGGGCTCTTGGATTTTGGTTGTACCTTCTTGGGTAAAGGTGAAGAAGGAGTGCGTGATGTAGAAGGGAAGGAAGATGGTGGAAGGGGATGAGTTAGCTATGGTGATAATGGAGGTGCGGTGAAGGTTACTGGCAGAGGAAATATGAAAGGTATCGTTTGAAGAGAAGGAAATATAATAGGTAGTGATGCAGATACTAGAGGTGATGGGGATATAGGTGGTAAAAAGGATGCGGTTGATGGTGAAGGCATACATTGTGTAGGTAAGTTAGGTAACATAGAGGCTTGTGATGAGGAGATAGGCTACTGTGATTTTAGTTTACCTTGAGTAGGAGGTTGCTTGGCTAAGGTGGATGGGTGAGGTCCTAGGATAGATGGAAGTGGTGAAGGTGAAAGAAGGGTAGTAGGCGAAACTGGTGTATGCAACCTAGAAGGTTGGGTCTTCCTTTTAGGTGGAGGAATGGTTTTTGCGTGGGCTTGTGAGGATGTGGCTAAATCCAATTTGATAGGAGGATTAACTAGGCTTGATGTCGGCATGACACCCAATGTGGTAATGGTTTTGGATGAGGGGGCAGGTATGGGTGATGGTGAAGGTTTAGGTGTTGGTGAAAGTTCAATTATTGGTAAGGGTTTAGGTGTGGGTGAAGGTGACGAAGAAGAGGTCGTTATGAATGGTTGGTTTGGTTGTCTGAAACACCTTTGGATAAATCGTGGAGGTATTAGTAAACAATATTTACATTTGGGTTGAAAAAGGTAGCCGAAGGCATCCCCAAAGCATGAAATTATCAACATAATCCAAGCAGTCAGCTAGGCATGAAAATGACATTTTTGTAGGAGGAGATGATGTTGACTTGGTGGTAATCCCTGTAAAGAATGTATGTGAGACAGGGAACTAGTTGGCTTTAGACTCTGTGGGTAAGAGAGCCGAGAGCAAATCAAGAGGATCCTAGAAGGATAATGGGGAATTGTCACCAATAGGAACTGTCACTTCTAAAGGATCTATTGATGGGTAGGGGAGATGATGAGTGGGATGAGGTAGGTTCCTATTTCGGTGGAGAGGAAGGTGAGCTCCGGTGGGTATGAGAGTTAACCCATGGGTTGTTTATTAGAGGAGGTGGGGAAATGACATTGATCGATATTGTGGACTACCTCTCTGGGTGAAGGGGAAGATAAGGGAGACTCCTCTGTGGGTAAAGGAGTAGATGAAATAGGTTCCTCCATGGGTAAAGGAGCTTGTGCAAGAATCTCCTTGATAGAGGGGATAAGAGGAAATTGAGGAAGGGCTGGTATGAATTCAAAAACAACATGAACTTCATGGACATTACTATCATTAGTTGAAGGTTCACTAGTTTGGTTAGATGACGGGGTGTGATTAGGAAACAACTTCTTGAAGATATGCAAGTTATGATTAGCTAGGTGCATTCGGGTTGTCCAAGATGAGATCTCCATTGTCTAACATTTCCTAGACATGTTTTTGAAGGTTATAAAATTACCATCGCTATGACCTTTAACGCGATGATAGTTGTAGTAATCATGTTCCTTATACCATGTCAGGCATAGACGAGCGAGGTCAAAACCAGTATGTGGTTTGATGGGTGGAAGAGAAATTTCTCTAGATTTTAGATGTTTTTCTAAAACTGAAGAATAGGGCTCTCCTATGAGAGTGTACTTTCATTGCTCCTCCTAAACTAGAAATCTTGAATGGGAGAAAGGTTTGAAGTAGGATTTGATTGATTGGATGGGTGAGATGGGCCAGATTTTAAAACTACTGCATTGGAAGATACCTTTGGCTTTGGAATAATTGTTTTGGAGTTTGGAAGAGGAAGAGGCTTCGTTTGAATTGAATGTAACATTTTTGTTATGCAATTGAATTTTCTTCACTTTTATGGCACAAATTTCAAGTTTTCTAGCCATGGTGAATACCTTGTGAATGTGTGAAAGGTTTGAACTTGGAGATTTGGTGAGATGTGTTCTGGCACAAGCCTTGGTAAACAACTCAATAAGCTCAATTTGAGGAAGTTGGAATGTGATTTGGTTGATGAGGCTTTGCCAACGAGTGACAAAATCTGCAATAGTTTTGTCTTCGTATTGCTGTGTAGAGTACAAATCGAATATGGTGATGTTCTTGAAAATATTGATCGAAAAATGGTCTAGGAAGGCTTGAGCCACTTGGTTGAATGAGTAAATGGAATATCTAGGTAAACTAATATACTAAGCCAACACAGGTCCTATCAAGGACATTGGAAATAGAGCATCGTCATGAGCGATTAGATAACACCCATTTTGAAAGACCGCAAGTGTTATTGCGATGTCTTCTTTGTTATTGAACCAATTAAATTTTGGAATTTCCCAATGTGTAGGGTATAGACGAATGGGAATAAATGGATGAATGGGCTCATTGCACATATTTTTCATATGTCAAATAGTTTCGAGATAGAAACCTGATGCTTCCAATGTCTACATCTTTTCCATCATCATTTTAATAAGTTGTTGGTAGGTTGTGATGATCTGGGCACTGTCGACACAAAATTTTGGGCTCCGTAATTTCTATTTCATTAATGTATGTATTAGGAAAGGATGTTGTTAAGTATAATTAGTAGTAGCGTCCGATAGAAGATAATGGCGCTACCAGTACGACGGTCGCCAATAATGTATAGACAAGATGGCAATAGTCAAAATGGACAATAGGAATGTTGTGGTAAAACGTAAATAGTTGTCGTAAGTGGTTAGTAAAGATTAAAATGGAGAGGAAATGTTGGGGTAACCGATGACGAGATAGTAGGGTCTACATGATGACAATTAGGGTGGCTACGATAATTGGTAATATAGAAGGTAGCGAGGTCATAAAGTTTTTTGTATAAATGTTGTAAGGTAAGTCTGATGAAAATGGTTGACACCATGTAGAAATCATACGTTTATCTTCATCTATATGGTAGTGATAATGCATACATGTACAGATAACCCCAGTTAAGCAATAGAAATGATTCGTCAGAGTTTTATTAGGGTGAAAGTTGTGAGACCAAATAAGTGGATAAGCCTGGAAGGTCTAGGTAAACCAAGATGGTCAGTATTTATGCATTGAAGTGAAAGTTGTTGGAAATATTGGTATGCCAGTAAGTGTGAAATTTTAGGAAGCCATCAAGTATAAAGGTATGTTAATGAAGTCCCAATTAGAGGTGTAATGGTGAAGTTTCTAACCTAGAAACATAGTATTGGTAAGGTAATGAACCTTTTTGAAGGAGTCAATGAAAACTCCTGAAGTACCGGTTTTGATGATGATGTGAGACTGTGATCCAAGGAATGCTAATAAGGTGGTAATGGGCTAGACTCTGATATTTCAAAGGCTATGGAAATCACGGGGGTGTTGGCTTAGCATACGAATCAAAATCCTATTCTGGTGAATTTTATGTTTGTAGCATTACCTGGTATTCTAGATCTACTGACCAAACTGAACAGAGCACAGATGCATTGGTATAATATATGATAGCACGAGGAGTACCCGGTACAAAAATCCATAGTGCTAAGGATTGGTTTTAATTAAAACCCCCTTTAGTACATGAAGGGGGTGGATTAAGCTAACTGATATGACTGATAGAGGGTGACATACCTAGTATACTGGTGGAGATAATTGTCAAAATTCTGATAAATGGAATGATAGTTAGGCGGATAACTATCTTGAAGTAGGATGATGTTTAAGAAAATCTAGTTGGTGAAAGTGATTTAAGTAGGTCCATAAGTATAGATGATGTAACAAATCTTATAGTGAATGTAGGTAAAGACTGCGAGATGGACAGGATGATGTTTTGGAATAGTATAGGTTGCCAAAAATGGGTGAATGTGATTGAATTGGTATATACTCAGGTGGCAATGTGACGATCAGCTATGCTCAAATGGCCGATGAAGGAATGGTATAACACCATGGGAGCAACTGACGTCAATGGTGCGAAAGACGCTGTAGGTGTAGAAAATATAGATGTTGTGGGGTAAGTTATGAAACCACAATGTGGAGGTGGAAAAGGTAGAACTAGTAGTAGCTGACGTGGAAGTGGGGGTGAGAGCAGGGGGAATGGAAATGCATGTCACATACCAGTTGTCATCACTAATTATTCATGAGTAATTAACCTGGGAACTGAATAATATTGTAAGGTAATGGAATTTTGGTCAAGTAGGACTGTAAAATCCTCCTCACCAGTATTGATAATGATGAACACAAACTACCAGGGATCCATAGGTGACAGGAATAGATGACAACGATGGGCTAAGGTGGGAGCAACCAAAGGTTTATAATCATGGAACATGAGGGAATTGGCTTGGACTACGAGTCAAAACCCATGTGAGTTAGCAAGACTACTGGTAAATCTGATATCAATAAATGATGGCTTCTTACATGAGGATAGAGGAAATGGAGATATGTTCTAGGACACTTGTAAAACTGGTCGCTATTTTAATCAAAATTAAAATACAGGAACTGAAAATGGCTATTTATAGAATTGATGATGCTGATAGAGGGTCTGATGAAGATTAGGGTGATTGATATTACTATGGAATAATCAATTCCATACCTTAACTGATTAAATATGGTAATAACTAATGAAAGTTAGACAAAATCTAGATTTGATAGTGATTTCAAAGGTCCAAATGTATGAGATGTATCTGAGAAACCCCAGAAAGAATGGAAATGTAGATTGAGTGCTTTTTTGGTGATTAACCCAAAAAATTAGGAAATTAAATGGTTAGGTAAACCAATGACAATCAGATGTAAATTGGTGACGGTTCGCTGGACCGATGCTTACTGTGAAATTTGAAAAGATGAAGAAAAATGGAATTTAGTGACTTAGATATAGTATCTACACATACCAACCCTAAAACCTGAGTATGGTAATGATGAAACCTGACACACTAAAAATAGTCAAATACACCAATTATGATTAATGGAGTGTGAAATTATGGAAGAAAATTTTCATGAAGAATAGACCTCACAACTCAAAACAAAAATCAAGCAAAAACAAAGAAACATGAAATCCTATTGGTGAATTTTATGTTTTAGCTTATGCTATTTAGGACTGACTTGTGAATAAAATAGAGTTTTTGGTTTGATAGAAGGTACCCTATGAAAATCCAAGAACTAAGGATGATTTTCAGTAAATTTTTGGTGGGGGCGGTACTTTCTATAAGATAATGATTGAATAGAGAAACTAGTTGGGTGTCCACTGGTCAATCCTCTGATCATGTGATCATTGAAAACTTCTTCTAGGTAGGATGATGTTTAAGAAAAAGTGCAAATTATGTAAGTGGTTTGGTATAGAGAGTGTGTAAAGTGAACACGATTGAACTAGTCAACCATTAGCTGGGCATGACTTCTAGCATATAGGTTTCCCTGAATTAATGTGAGCTACAATGCAACAAACTAGAATGAAATGAAAATGTTTTAAGCCTAAATCCACAATTACATCGTTCAATGTAGCAAATGGAGAACATGAAGAGGGATGCTCTTCACTAATGCAATGTAATAGAAAGAAAGACATGTTCATTTTTAAAGCACCAAAAGCATGATTTATTTAAGACAATAGAAAGAAGGAGAAGATTCCAAAGAAGAAAATTAATGTGAATAATTTTCAAAGGGAAACAAACACACAATTTTTTACCTAGGAATGAACAAATGCAACAGAACCCCTATGGGTCCCACTAGGAGTGCAAAAATGTTTCACCAAATTGTAGTAGATAATGAAACTAATAAGGGTAAATAGGCCAAGGAGGAATACTTGTAGTCATGTGGTTGAAGGTTGAGTGTGTGCGTTTCTAATTTCTGATCCAAACTGATTGTGTGAGCTTCCCTTTGGCTAGGAGGAACTACCTGTAATGCAAAGAAAGACCACAAGATACAGATCAATAGCAAAAAGTTAGTGGATTTCCTAGCATGAGCTAGATCCAAGAATATGATACTTCCTTGACGGTTGTCAATCCACTGATATACATAATTCAATATAAAATAAATAAACATGCAAATACGAGAATCTAATGCTAGTGTTTTGATTTAGTTATCTCAAATTACTATCAATGTTCAATCCAATCAAATGCTTTGATAATTAAAATAATGAAGGTCTTGGGTCAAGTTGGAGGTTGGGTAAGTGGTCTAAGGGTCACAGATAGGGTCTAAGTAAGATCTGGTGTAGTTTGGGTTCATTTTGGATGATTAGGAAGCTTTCTGGTTTAAGTCAGTTTACCAGGCACAAAGACCGACGTTGTCAGGGTGTGACTGATGTCAGTTCAAGATAGTCTGATATCAGTTACTGTGTGGATAATGGAAAAATGTGTAAAAGTTGGTGTTTAAGCTCTCTCTGTATCTTCACAAAGGAGTTGGGGAGGTATGTGGTGAGGTTGTAAGTGAGGTATTAGATTTGGGTAAGGTTCTGTGAGGTTTTGGGGATGTTAGGGATAGTTTGGTGAAAATTGATAGGGGAGACAGTAACCAATGTCGGTCAGGTGACCGATGCTGGTGAAGAGGAGAAATTGATGACAATTAAGGTAATTGACGTCGGTAGGGGTGAAATGGTGGTAATTAAATAAACTTGGTTTTTGGGATTCTCTGTGATTGCAAAGAGAATGGAGGGAGGATGGTTAGGCTCGTAAAAATTTTAGGAAGGCTCAGGAATGCCTAAAATTCAACTACGGAGAGGTAGAAGGTGGTGGGTGGTAGGTTGGGTAGATTGGTAGGAAAGTGGGGGAGGAGGAATGCAAGAAAGAACAAATATCTAGTAACAAAAAGATAAAGAACTTATTAAGTAAGTACAAAAATGATGCAAGTCAAATACACTTACTTGTATTTGTAGGCATGGTTGGTGAAGGATGGTAGTGGTTGATCTATGAAGAACTAGTGGTCAGTTCCATGAAAATTCTTCCTGAGAGTGCCCCCGTGAATGTAAATGCATGTGGACGAGTATCAAGTAATTGCTTAGGCATGTGGTTGAATGTATTCTATCATCTGGATGCTAAGAAAATCTCTGGTTCAGGATTGTATACAGATAGATCTCTCAAAACTCAAAGTGACAAACCTCAGTAAAAGGTTACAAAACTGTATATAAGGTAACCAATGATGGTTAGGGTGACCGACGTTGGTTGAGGGTTAACCAACATCAGTTAAGGTGGGAAATCCTAGGTTTTCCGAAAATAGGCAAATCCTTGTAATTTTTGGCATGCTCTGATTGTCCAAATGGGTCTCAAGTGATGGTTAACACTTAGATAAGTGGGAGTGTTGTTGGAGAAGGAATATGACTTTAATTTTAGGGTTAGACTAAGTCCCAGTTGGTTAAGATAAGTGGAGACTTAGTCCTAGTTAATTAATAGACTAAGAATAAGTCCATGGTGAGGTGTCTAGGTGATGTGGCTAGGTGAGGTGTAAATTAACTTAATTAAAGTAATTAAATTGATTAATAGTGTGAGGATGAACATTAATTCAATTGTAAGTAATTAAATTAATATGAATGCAGGGTAAGGGGTCATGGTTAGGTGAATACATTACATTAATTAATTAAAAGGGACCTAGGGGAGTGTGACCCAAATTTGGTGTCTATAGTTATATCACACATATTATGATAATGTGTGTACATGTTCTTGTATCTATACGATATATCCTCTGTCTACACATCTATGCTCCATCCTATTAACTCTATAAAATTTTACAAACTGTAATATACTCAACTTAGCCAGTTCTATCTCCCAATGCACTTCATATCTACATGAAGTCTATTTTATATTATTTCAAATCAAGTGACATGGTTCCTCTATCTCCCTTTCACTAAAAGAGGGGACAATACAATGTCAACCACACAAGGTCATCCACATGTTTTATTTCTAAAATTGACAAATAAGGAACTAGTTTTACGGTTGCACATGACCATCTCATGTTATCTACGCATCTCAAATAAAATATATATGCAAAGTGTCCATACAAGGCCAATTTTATTCTCTGAGTCATACAATATTAACCTAATATCATGATCTAATAAATGATAATTTATTTGTAGAAGTATGTTATATACAAACTAGTTACAAACACCACAATGTCACTATACTTTATAGGCGTAGGGGGAAAAAGAAAACAACATTTATATATAAGTAGAAATAAAAATTTCACACTTTATAACTTTTACACCCATGTATTATACGACAGGGCAATGAGATGTCATTCCCTAATACCTTTGTATTGGTTTTTACCATAACAATGTGACATGTATCCATCTACAGTGGTGTGGTCTGATTTTGGGAAGAGTTATATTAACATTATTCCCTTGGTGTTGGGACACCCAATTCCCACATTTACATTGTGCAAGCATAATATTTTGGTGATTTTATCACCCTGTTCTCATGCATTTTTGCAAGCCTTAAAATTTAAAATGTGAAAATTTGCTCCAAATCCTTCCCAAATCCCTCTCCTGGTCAATTTGTTTCCTATGTACAATCACATTGACCTTATAGGTACTCATAATACTAAATAATAATGTTAAAATGTTCAAAGTATGTTTCAAGGTCAACTCATTCCATTTGTTGAAGTGCAACAGAAGACTAACTCTCTGGTAGGATTAGAAAGGCCAGTTTTGGCCATTTCAAGGCACACGTGCATCCTCTGAGAAGGTTCTAAAAGATCATAGTCATTCTAGAGGTGTTATTTGATATACAAGAATGTTTTGGAGGAAGTTTGTGAAAGTTTAGGGAATATTTGGTGGTTAAAGGACAATTTGTGAAAAAGTGGGGTTTTCAGGTGTAAGGAGTGAATGGTCAAAATCTAAATCCGATCTTCTCCAAATGATTTCGGGAGCTCTGTAAGGATTCATAAGGTTAAAAAATAGGAAATGTAAATATGAGATAATCCTATTCATGGTTGAAGAATCATATTTTTCACAAGACCTAAGGATTTCTGAAGACAGTTCAACTTTGACATGTGTACTTCGATGTCCTAATCAAAACAAAGTTTTTAAGGAGTTTTGGGAATAATTAGGTTTTGAAACCTATAATATTTATCTTTTAAGGTTCTTTTGAGTAATTATCATATAAATTTTCACCTAAAAAGACCTCTCTAAGCTCCAGGAACATGGTTTTCAAGTCTTAACTAGTGTAAAGTATGTTGATCTCATACTTAGCTAATTTTCTCACTACCACATGTCATGATTTTGATCTTAGCACTCCTTTTTTTCCATTCCCCAAGGATTAATAGGGGAAAAAATTATTTCCCCCCATTACCCCACTATATGGTCCTTCATATGACCATCTCTAGCTCCTCGAGGGCTTAACTGGCTAAACCCTCTCCCTCACACTACACCGGATCTTGACACATGACATGATTTGGCTAGGGCACCAATTTTTCACCTCTTATACCTCTTTCCAAAGGGATATTGGAGACAAAAATTATTTCCACCCCTACCATCCCCTCTCTGGTTCCTCACATGACCTATTTTTAGCCCCCTAGGTGCTTATACGACTTCATCATCCTCACATTGCATCTGATGGTGACACTTGGAAAATTATTTCTCTAGGCGTGAATTTGTGTCCCTATTTCCCCTTTGAACCAAGGGGATAGAGGAAAAAAAATGAAGACCACCACACAAGCCATTCAACCCAGCTTTTAACCCACTTAGCTACCACTTAACCATGGTTAAACCACAATCAATAGTTAAGCAAGAAGGTGAAAAACAAAGTGTTTTGAGCTATATCGTCAGCACAGTTCTAGCATCCACCATTTTTTATGCTGAAAAAATGAAAAAAGCACCTGAAAAAAACAACCATGCTACCTAACATGTTCCATACTAGCCATGACTGTAAAAATGAATATTTTTTCTTAACTTGCTAACCGGAAAACTGATTGCACCAAGGTTTTGACTGAAGAATCTACTCTCAGGAACCTTTGTGATCAATAAAGATTCAAGCCTTCATTAATTTATTCCATCACACAACTACAAATATGAAACCCTCCATCCAAAATTTTCCATTTTGATTTGTAAGATTTCTAGTTGGTGGATCACGACGAAAATTAGAGCATAATATCATAGTGCAGAGTTGAATCCAACAATGGTGTTTTATTTGCAAACCAAAACTAGTTTGATCAATTCATAAAAATATCATACACTCTATGTAAACATTATAAAAATAGTAAACCTCTCAAAATTTTAAGCTCCAATCACTCAACACATCCAGGATCAATGCAAAACAACAAGGTAAAACATGTAATTTTCCCAAAATAATAAGTTCCAAAAAAACAACTTGCTAAAAGTAGAAAATTCCTAAAAATGGTAAATAATTATAAATAGAGGTGAATTTAGTGTTCTAGGATATTCATAATACAAAATTTGAGAAAAAAGGAAAAAATTCCCAAAATAGAAGCTCCTAGTCCCACTTGCCAAAAATAGAAAGTTTTAGTTTTTCAGTGCAAAAAGTTGTTGTTGGCTCCGTTTTCACTCATCTCACTAATTTTTTCCATCTTCATATGGTTTTAAGGTAGTTGCATAGTTTAAAAATGGAAATCAAATCTCCTCAAGGATCTTAGAGCATTTTTTTGATCTCATTTATGTCAAGAAACACAATAGAGCATATCAAGGCACAACAGGTGAAAGTTGGAGGATGTTGTACGGCTAGAAATAAATTTGAAAAGTGTCAAGAGACCCATTGGAATATAAAATTCATCAAATAATTTCATCATGGTCATAGGTTTTATGAGAAGCTCGTTAAGCAAGCTAAGAAACATTGTGCCTTGATTCGATCATCATCTCTCCGAGAAGCAAGTTGAAGTGATATAGTCAACTCATGAAAGTATTCAGGCCATCATATGTGAAGAATCAAAGGATACTCTTCTCTCATCAAAATCATATGAACATGAATGTATGAAATCATCCTAATTATGATTTCATTCAAGTGCTATGGAGTAGCAAATATGTGATCTTCATGTGTGGCATTATAAATGGAAGAATAAGAAATCATATAAATCTTGTTTGATGTTATAATGTTCATAAACACTCATTAAAACACATATTAGTGTGGTCACTCCCCCAAGGATAAAAAATTTCAAGTGAAACTAAGATCCATTGAAAAATAATCTTGGAAAAGGAAGATGATGAAAAGAGAGCACACAATGGCTCCATATTCTGGGAGGATTCATAAGAAGGTAAAGTTCATCATAGATCTCATAGAGCCACTTGAGTCAATAAAGATGGATCAATCACAACCCCCACTCTTCATTGGTATCAAAATGTATCTTTCTCGGTGGTGGAAACCTTCCCATGAGAAACATGAGAGAAGAATGTTCACGATCTGATTTCATTTAAGGAATATTCTGGAGATAGGAAAGGAAAAAAAGGTAAGAAGGAAAATATCTTCATTCAGAGCATTATGTGTGCAAGAATTGACAATCATCTTTGTTCCATTTATTTCCACACACTTGGTAGTTTCCTTAAAAACTCACCTAAGGCATTTTAGTGTGAGCATATCTCAAGAAGGAGAGACATTGTCATCATCTTATTCCATTCCAACCAATGATCACTTCTCAAGAATATCATTCGGGAAGCAATCCTTTCACCCACATGATGAAGGCCTATTTCAGTAAGTGAAGGAAAAACATCAATAGGTTTGAGCACCACAAAGTTGTCTCTCATGGTCACTGGAATCATTTGTGAAATCCTATGGAGAAAGAAAGTGATCCTCACTCTCACTGTGAGATCAAGAAGGAGCCATCATGAGTAATGCATGTAGTCATCTTAAGATTACATTAGAATGTATCATAATAGTGTTCCTAAACAATCATGCAGTAATCTAGAGTGTCCATGCATCTTGTAGAAGGAGGAATTTGTGAGCATCATGCTTTAAATCAGCAAGTTCTTCATCAACAAAGCTCATTTTCATCAAATCAGTCTATTTCTTCTCTTTCTCTCTTATCTCTCTCTCTCTCTGTCTCTCCATATTATAATTTCCAAATGAGAATTTACTATTTGATATTTCTTCTTATTTACTTATGTGACCCTTAGCTAAAAATTGCAAGAGTTTATTTTCCAATAATAAGAAAAACACACACTTCCTAGGAATATGAAATGCCATAAGTGATGAAGATAGGTAAAGAGTCATGTTTCTACATCAAACAATAAAAGTTGCAATTATTCTATTTCTTGTCTTATGTTCCTCTACTCTCTCTTTCGAACTTTGCATTTTTGATAATCTTATAAAACCAATAAAGCTATCTGTTCCTTTGATAAATGAATCAATGAAAGTATGTGTCTATGATTTGTTTCCTTATCATGGTTTTCATTGTTATAATTTTTTAATTGGATGTGGATTTATTCATCTTATTGTATGTGAACTCCACTAGTGCATACTCACAACAGTAACCCCCTCTCTCCTTATATTTACCCAACTACCCTTCACCTATCTTCACTACAAATTCCTCCCTTGTACCCTATACAAGAATTTTCTATAGGTTTAATGGAGTGTTCCTGTGTGATCCTCAACCTATTGACCACCACATAGGATTAGGATAGTTTACATTCAATAATGGGATCCTCCCCATACATAAGAAGGAGGGGTTTAGTCGTGTACTATTGGTGAAGACTCAATAATTTGTAACATGGAAAATTATTTCGCCAATAATTTTTGGCGGATCTGTTAGGGAGAGGTCTGCCCTTGTACACTTGTAAAGATATATGGAAAATACAAAAAAAGCATATATTCCAAAAACAATTTTTTTTTAGGTTTTAAAGAAAAATCATATTTTGAATGTGGATCTATCATGAACATATCCATGTCACATTCATTTCTCGCATCAAAATCATGAAGTCTCAAGATTGGTATCCAACGCCAATGAGTGACAAAAACCATGAAGAAAAATATGACCACCAAGATCTAGAAATTTTTGATTAGCCATCATCCTAGACTATCTCTTGCAAAGGTAAGGACTATGGCACAACATAGAGGTCTCTTACTTCAAACAAAAATCTGCAATCAACTAAGGGTAAGAAGGTTAGTACCATTTTTGTGATAAACATGAAAATAATGTCTAGAATGGAGAAAATTGTTGTTTGTGAAGATCCTACCATCCAATCCTGGTTGCTCCAATTTAAGCAACTTGTTGCTAGAGGAAAGAAAATAGGAATTACAACTATTAATGATCAAGAATCCAATATCTTGATGAGAAAGATGTAAAAGAGATATGAAATGTTGTATGAAGATCATAACAGTGAAGAATCCACTGAAGGTAATATTTTCAACTTCATGCAACTGAATGAGAAACTCAAAGACCTATCTTTTATCTTTCTTCCTTTGGATTATTTTCTTGCATATGGAGATGAAGGAATGTTAGCTTTGAAAAGAAAGTTTGTGCAAAGGATTTTAGTGTTGAAGAAGGAAAATTTGAATATGAATTATGTTAAGGCCATGTAAGAAAGAAATAAGCAGCTTGAATCAATCCCTAATGATAAGGAAGAAGAGATCCATCCTTCGGAAGTAAATTCTAATGAATGCCCATATTATGAGGTTTTTATTATTGAAAGAATCTTGTGCACTTCTCATGAATTCTCTTTCCTTAAACCTTCCAATGAAAGTCAAATCAGCACCTTGGAGGATGATGAAGAAAACAATATAGTTAAACATCCATTCATCAATTCATTTTGGCTTGAAGCACAACCCTTTGAAGGAGCAATGGATACAAGATGAATATTCCTATTCCATAAAATATGATGCAGCTCTTACTGTGAGCTCCACCAACCATGAAGATGTGAAACAAATGAATCCTCCATCCTAGACTCAAGTTATTCAAGATGATGAATTTGAGGTAATCATGGATGATTTTATTTCCAATTTTGACTCTTCAATTGATGTACAGATGCTAAATGATGAAATGGAGATAATTGAAGAATCAAATTCCCTTCTTGAGACAAATCTGGATGAGAAAATTGAACTCGACCTCTCTGAGTAGATAATTTCCTTTTCATCACCAAAAGAGTATAATGTTGATCACCATAACAAGTATGGAGTTTTCCCTCTTATTTGCAAATAATAAGACTCTATAAGAAGTGTTCAGGGTGGAGAGAAATATTTTCCTCATGTTGAAACATTGTATTTTTCCTCGAGTCATGAGGATGATTTGATGAAGTTTGAATTGAAAGGTGTGCTCTTACCATGCGGTATGGATCTCTTCTCTATATCCAAAAATGATGAAAACCAGGTGTGCCTGAGCTTGCAAGAAGATAACCCCTAAATGGAAAGGAGCATGGATCAGGAGGGTGATTTTTCAAATGAATTTTATCCACATGTAGATTATACTTCCAACCATCTCTTTTAGGCCCAATGCAAAAAATTCTCAAATGAAGTTGAATATCAGTATCTGGAAGATTTGAAATAAGAATATGTGAAAGACATCTTGAAGATTGCAGAAGAAATTGTAGACCCTTAACCGAGTCTCAAAATCTTGACCTATGCCATGGATTTGAAAGATAAGTATGATTCCTGTCATGATTATTATTTGATATATAGGTGCTAGACAATGATATGGAACAACTAGATGATCATGTGACATGAATGTGAAGGTAATGATTCCCCTTTCCCATTTTGTGAAGAAGAATACATCCATGATGAACCGAAGGGAAAGGAAATTATTGAACCTCCTAAGGATATTTTTAGTCATTAAGATAACACATCCATCATTAAAAATAA
This sequence comes from Taxus chinensis, assembly GCA_019776745.2. Lineage (NCBI taxonomy): Eukaryota > Viridiplantae > Streptophyta > Pinopsida > Cupressales > Taxaceae > Taxus > Taxus chinensis. The sequence continues at coordinate 211,728,244 of CM034153.1, read as the reverse complement.
TATCAAAATTGTTGTTGATCTGGTTTGTATAGAAAGTAATTGTTCAGAACATCAAAGTGAAAAGAAAGAAGAAGGTTTTGAAGTGGGAGGACAACTTGTTATCACCATTTATAAATCCCCTACTGGTTTTGGTAATGATTTCATACTGTAAAATTCTCCCAAGGATGGCCAATTCCTTCATGAAAAAATCAAATATTCTACTTTTGTGAACATGGAGGAATTACTTTTTACGGTCACGAAGCATCAGACTGAGACTAAAAAAGGAAATTTTTTTAAACATGTTATGAAATGGTCATTGGATGAAATTTTTTTCTCTACGTAATATAAGTATGAAGATGAAATATTGGTCTCTTTCCTTCTTCTCAAACCATGCAAATCCATCACGAGAGCATGAAATGATCAGCTAATGATATTCGAGCTTCGGAGGTTTGAATTTAGCCTGTTGTTTCATGATGGTACGCACTTCTCCCAACCCATTGTTAGGTGTGTATAAATTATTCTCCCACCTCAATGAATTTCCCACCCTTGTAACATAGTTTCCCTTTTTGTTGTGTGTTTTATTTCTTACTTTTGGTGTATTTGTTTAGTTTTTTCCTTGTTCGTACTTGCTATTTGTGTTAATAGTGATACTATGACTCTATTGCCCAATTGACAAGGAACTGGTCTACTCACACAAGAGTGTTAAGTTTATCTATTGTACTTTTACATTCCAATGTCCCTAAGTAAGAGCCAACTATTGTTATACATTTTTGCAAGCCCAAAAATTCAAAAATTGAAACATGTCAACTAAGCCTAATGTGAAAATTTGCTCCAAAGCCTTCCTAAATCCCTCTCCTGCTCAGTTTGTATCATGTGTAAAAGCACACTTACCTTTAAGGTAATCCTAATATAATGAATAATAATGTTCAAATGTTCAAAGTGATGTTTCAAGGTTAACTCATTCCATTCATTGAAGTGCAACAAAAGACTAGCTCTCTGATAGGCTCAGGAAGGCCAGTTTTGGCCATTTCAAGGTAGGTGTGCATCCTTTGGGAAGGTTCAAAAAGATCATAATAATCTACAGGTGGTATTGGAGATCAAAATTTTTTTTGAGGCGGTTTAGGGAATATTTTGTGGTTTAGGGACAATTTGTGCAAAAGTGGGTTTTTAGGTGTAAGGAGTGAATTGTCAAAATCTGAACCTGAGATTCTCCACATGATTCTGGGAGCTCCGTAAGGATTTATAAGGAAAAAAAGTAGGTAATGGAAATATTATAGAATCATATTCATGGTGGAATAATCAGATTTTTTACAATACCTAAGGATTTTTTAAGACAATTCAAGTTTGACATGTGCACCTCGTTGTCTTGATCACAACAGGGCCATTTTTTGAAGTTTCAGGAATAATTAGGTTCTACAACCTAGTCCACTGATATTTGAATGTTTTTTTGAGTCATAATCATATACACTTTCACCTCAAAATACCTCTCCAATATCTGGGAACACGGTTTTGAAGTCTTCACTAATGCAAAGTGTGTTGATCCCATACTTAGCCAGTTTTATCATTGCCACATGTCATCATTTTATTTTTATCCCTATTGTACCTTTCCTAAGGGAAAAAAGGGGGAAAAATGAGTCCCCCCCAATATCCCCCTCTCTGGTCCTTCATATGACCCTCTCCAGCTCTGCGGGGGGCTTAACTGGCTAAACCCCTCTCCCTTACACTACATTGGATCTTGACTCATGGCGTGATATTGCTAGGGTGCCAATTTTTACACCTATAGTACCTATTTCCAAGGGAAAATTTAGGAAAAAAATGACCACCAACCCCACCAACCCACTCTCTAGTTCCTTAGATTGTAGTTTATTATTTTCCACACAAGTTTTAAATGCGCTGACACCTCATTTAGCAGAACTGAATGCTCACTTGAAGCATGCACAACTACCAGGTCCCTCCTTTTTATTTACTTGTCAATATTTTAGAATGCACAATCATAGTGATATCTAACCAAGTACTCATTCAACCATACTAAAACATTACATACATTCACTTGGAAACACATGTAATAAGGAAACATGACAGGTCAAACAATTACCAATATTAGTTGTACTATGAAATCTCCACAATTAGAAATATTAACAACCATAATCCATCCACCATAATCCATTATAATAGAATATTACATTACAGAAGCTAAATATACCCCCATACCAAGGTGTTAGTACATACACAAACATCAAACCCTAGATCATAATTGCATAATAAATAATCTCAAAACTCAGACATGGTACCAAAAAAATGACATACAATAGATATATATAGGGGTAGAGACTTTCCCTTCACCATCTATGTACTCTCCTAATAATAGGCATGATAAAAAATAGCCAACATGCGCTACATAAAAAAATAGCCATAAGGAATGCATGTTTTCACATCAACCCTAATAATAAATTGTCCTAAATATATCTCCTGCATTAATACTATTATTAGATTGCCTTGTGCATGATCATCTTGTAATCCCTGCATACTCTTTTTCTATTTTTAACTCCTTTGCATCTGCCCCAAGACAATATGATACCTTCTAAATATAGCCCTTTCTTAGATGCCACTCTTCCACCATTCTTATATTTTTAGCCAGTGTTTAGCAAAATCGGCCAAGTCCCAGATTATCCTTCTCAGGCGTGAACCGTTGCACATTATCCCATAATGTTAGCGCACGCCCTTTCACACCTGCCTTGCATGCACTATAAACCCTTGCATGTGGGTCATATTTGGCCAATCTATCTATGTAAAATTAGCCCACACTAATTACATTATTGTCCTAAAAAATGGCATGCTCCATTTGTTCCTCCAAATAATGCATGAATGAAATAATCACAAAAGAATAAAGAATTGAGTGCCCAAAATTACCCAAAATGTATAGAAGTCACATCACACCGCAAGTTGCTGGAGAAGCTCTGGGAACTCTGAATTTACTTCTACCTCAAAGTTAGCCCACTCTGCGAGTTCCTATGTAGCCTTTCTTAGCGCCTCTTCAACTATACTTGTTCCACCTTCTACCTCAAATCCTTGGTCACTTCTAACAACTCAACACTTACCCCTTATAACATGTCCATGCACTCCAAAACTAACAGCTAAAGTTTCTAGATTTGGACCTCCACCGTCTCTCTCATGACTTTAATTAATTCCTTCTACACTGATATTTCTGCCATGACCTTAATGCACTCAATTTTGGTAGTAGGCTATTTGTCTTGGATGACTTTGTGCTCTGCCTCTGCCTTAATGACCTGTGTGATGATAATAGGGTCACTCTTTTGATACCTTCCGAAATCCAAATCCGCCTTAGTGATAGATACTCAGATTTGTGCATCTAATGCCTCAACCTCAATTATCCTACCTTCCATAAATGCCTCATTTTATTCTTTTTCTTTGGCCAATTCCTCATTTTTTGGCCCGTCTCCACTCTTTATGTTCACTAAAAGCATCCCCACCATGTCGTTAAGATATTCCATCTCGTCATTGTAGTCACTCCGCAACTGGCTCACCAAGGTTGGGTATTGGCCTAAAATCTACTTCACTAGTGCACCTGATCTATCATATGCTTCCTTCGTATGATTTTGATCCCCTTGGATATTTTTCTTCAGGTTCTCAATTTCACATTATTTATCCTTCTTATGTGCTACCATTACCCTTAAGGTAACCCATGCATCCAAATTCTTGTATGTAACATCCTCAACCATTTTATTCAAGGCATTACATGCTTGTCCATCTATCTGATACATCAGGGTCTACCTGCTTATATTTAGTCCCAAGATATTTCTTTAAATCAATCACACTAAAGGACTTATTACTGACTTCAAATTTTGGGTTGCTCCACATGTGTATGCATATTTAGGGATAATATCTTCCTGATTCACAAGAAACCACCTTTTTTATTCATTAAATCCCAGCCATATAATTTATTTGTTGTTACTGTGCTCTGGAATCGTGCCCTAAGCACCTTTGTAGGATTCATCCAAAAATTCCATGTGTGGTGATCAGACATGTCCATCTCTTCTTGACTAATTTCACCTTTGTTTCGAGGGCTTCTTTGGATTAAAGGGTCCTATGTTCTAGTTCCGGATATTCTATGCCCTTATCCTCTTTTATAACATAGGCATCATCCACCCCTTTCTTCTCCTCTTGCACCTCCTTGTGCACAAGTCACTTATCCTTGTGTGGAATTATATGTGGTTCTTCCTTTGTTGGGTCAAAACCTTCCCATATTTGTGCCACATTATCTTTGCTAGTTGGTCGACCCAGTTCGCACTCCATTTCCTCCCAACAAAGGTTTTTTCCTTCTCCTTGTCAGCTAGACTCTTCCTCTTTGCTAGAAACTACTTACATCCCTCCACGCTCAAAATTTGTATTTTTTGTATTGTCCTTAGATGCATGTGAAGTCTCTATGCGCTATCATCATGTTTCCTTCTTATGTAATACATTTTCTTTCTACGTGAGTGATCAAGCTCACTTTCCTCCTCTTCTTCTTCTTAGGATATTCTTCGTGAATTCTCTTGAGTGGTGGCACAAAAATTATCTACGGTTATGTGGATGGAAAGTTTTTGTATCCTCCATATCTATTCTACGCCTTGTGTTTTTAGTTCTTACCACTACAAAAAATTTACATATCATCCCCCTTATCGTGAAATTTAACTAGGGGTTTAGGTCCAAGGTAATCTCAACTCTAAAGTTTTCAAATACATAGGCATAGAGTCATACCTGTAAGTGACGTGCACAGTGTGTGTCTAATCAAAATCCACCTTTTTGGCATCTAAGTTCAACTTCTGCACGCATCCTTAATTCGGTTTACAATGCACTTGAAATATTTGGAAGTGAATGTAAATGAAAATTTTCACCATGGAACCATCTCTCCATCCTCCATCTTGAACCATGCAAGACTGTAGTGTTGCATCACTCTAATGTTTTCCTACTCTCCAAGCAATGCTCACAATTCATGTGGAATATATCATTCATTATCAAATGCCACGTGCACATCCTATTATATCTTTTATCTATTCTGGCCTTATACGTATTGGTGATTGTGCCATCACAAGGTATATCTTGTAAATTATATTGCAAGATATTTATTCAATGGTGGAGTGAACCCACATGTTCTCATTTGATCCATTTGGGACACCAATTTTTGAAAAGATAATGAATAGGAGGATCAAGCCCCAAGTAATCTTTGACCCCTCTTCATTCTGTATTCTAGCCTCTTCAATAATCCCATTGGAAATAAATTGTGCTATGTTATAATGCATCTTGCGATCCATATTTTGCGTGAAGTACATGAACTTCATGTTCACATCAGTCCATCTCTCTGAAGCACCTAATTTTTAGCTAATCACTACCCTATTCGTGAGATTCATCAGCTTCTCTATACTCATGGCCTTGGCTTCTTTCTCTTACTATAATGTAATGGCCAACTCATCAATATTTGTGTCATCATATAGGTCCAGATCTAGGTATTCCCCTGTACCTTACAACCCTGTAACCTGTTCAATAATATGGGCTGTAATCCTCATCCTCCGGCCCGCAAAAAAAAAATCCTCATGTACCCTAGACATGATCCACTGGAATAAATGTGTGGGTTTTGTGAAGAAGGGTAGCTTGAAAAATTGGAGGACCCCTACCTTCTATAGGTTTCTCCTCATAGAATCATCCACCAGTACTTTCCCCTCCTCATTCTTCTATGAAAACTCTTGTAACATGTCCATCTTCAAGGTTGCTTCATTACCCGGGGCCCTATGATTGAACTCACTTATTTTATACTTTGAGAGCTACGAATTCCATGTCTAAACCCTAATCACTCCAGTGGGGTACTACATTTTTGAATAAATCTCCTCTAATGGGTCCTCAACCTTAACCTTGACCCTCTTTGTGCGGGGCTTGCCCCTTCGTGTTTGGGATGGCGTAGTTTCCCTCCTTAGTGCCATTAACTCTGCAAACTTGTGGCCTATATAAATTAATCCACAACCTTAAATTCACCTCAATATCCAAGTGATGTGAACCCTAGATAATGCAGAGCATCTAATATCTTCACACCTCCCAACAAGATAAATTAGATAACCAATTCCATTCTAGTATATATCTTGCAAATTGTACCTTTTCCTTTAATGCTAGAAAACAAAAAAAATTATGCAAATATGACCTATGCTTAAAACAACGCATTCAATGCTTCATTAAAGTTTACTACCTCCTAATCCACCTATCTTAACCATCTAAATCCTTGTAAACCACAAGAATTGGCTGACTCACCCCCTTTTGCTAAAATTTCCAAATTGCTTCTAAAAAAGGTTGACGATAGTAGTTTATGAGTTAGGGATCTCTACAATTCATCCACCTAATATAAATGCACTTTTGGACACCCTTTTAGGTGTTTGAGGTGTGGGAAAAGTGATTTGTCTCAACTCCCTTTACAAATGCCACTTACCTCCTAATTCCTCCTTTTAGACCAATAACACCTTGTTAGGTCTACCAATCTTCAAAATGTGATGTATCTTATGATTTAGGGATTCATGATACTAATCCTACACATTTTTAAATACCTATTTGGGCATAGGTATTGGGTACAAAGTATTGTCACCTTCTTGTTTGGGAAAAATTACATAAAATCACAATCTCGAGCCTCTAATTAGGCGTACCCTATTCTGCTACAGTACTTCTAGTAGACTATCAACAAAATCTCCTTATTGTCACAATATTCTTGCAAATTTATTTTTGAATCTCAATGTGATAACTAAGAGGGTGATTTTTACAAATTTGGGGTCCTTTATTCGAAGTATAACTCTTTGAAAGAATCAATTCTCTAAAACCCTAACAACAAGTACACAAAATACTCGAGATTGCAATTTCCTTGACCAAATCGATTATTCTTTCTTTCAAAGGACATATTTTATTTGAATATATTTGTAGGAAAATTTAGAATCTTTATACCTTACCATTGGGTGTCATACTCCCATTGATCACGTGCCCAAGTTTCATAATACTCTGTTATGTTACAGAAAATTAGGGTTTACTAACTGCTAAACCTATCCAAGAAATAAATCAATAGAATCTCCACCAACATGTCTCTTTGATGTCCTCTAGGCTCTGTGCATGGGCTATAATTCTTATAATATCTTTGTCTCCATCCCTCTAAGTCTGGTATTCTCTCAGGTTTTCAATCTAGACTAAATTACATGGTCTAACTGTAACCACAATTTCCTTAGTGTCATCTAATTTATTACTTCACACAAACTCAAGGCATTTCCTTGTAAATTAATGAAAACACACAACCAAATAGTTATTACCAGTATCAAACATTCAAGGTCCATAGTAAGGTATGTTCCTTTCTTCCTTCATAGTTATTCATAAAACCTGTTTTTCAAAATTGTATGCATACAAAGAAAAAAAATCTTTCTAACTTCTCTTTGAAGATCCAAAAATAATTCAATTTATGATTTATCAATGAATAATGATTCAATTACTAGGTGTGTATATACCATCTTGATTCATCTCTTATGTAATTGCCTCATTATGGCTCATGACCAAGTCATCATGTAGGTTACATATAAGAAAGGATCTCATAATAAAGAAATGGAGTTATAAAAACAAAATGACACAAAAATGAGACCTCATGACCTAATGACACATCATGACGAGTCTCCAATCCCTAATGAAAACATCTAAACCTAAGGAGAAAGTAGAAATTGGCTCTAGAAATTTAATATTTCAAATCAGGCAAAATGGAGGGAAAAACTCCAAATTCAAATTTTTGAACCTCTAAAGCCCAAGAAGGACCACCTATTGACTATTTAAACACCCTAATGAACCTAACAAATAAAAAAATTGGACTAAAACATGCCTATATTGACCCTGGTAATGATGCCCCTACATCAGTAGCTACTTAAACTTCAACTTTGTAAACCCTTTCCACTCATGCCCTAGTTTGTACTCAACCTTTGGGTTTAAACTTATTTCTTTCCACAAAGGAGCTGCACACAAACACCTTATGCAGGTTGCTATGGTTTTCTCATCACTTCTCTTACTTTGTCGCACTAAGTCACTCGGTAGCTCAATTTCTCAAGTCTTTTCAGATGCAAGGTAGCAATTCTCCCGATTTTCCCCCTTTTATAACCTTTTCACACTCCACTTACTTACTTTTTACTTTTAACACACTTTTTCTTGCTTTAAAGTTTTTAAAAGTGTTTCCCCCCAAAAAACATATTTTTCAATTTTTACTTTTTCTCTTATCTTCTTTTCATGTGTTGTAGTCATAACCTTCTGGCGCACTCACTACTCCCTAGGCCACAAACCTCCTCGCATGCTTCCTTGCATCTCAATACATAATCCTTTGTGCCATATACCAAGTAGTTCCACATGCCATTTCCTACCTTGTGTTACACTGCAAGACCATTTTTATCACGTGGTCTTAAATTTGAGCAATTTCCTTATTATCACCATCCTCATTTCTAACGACACCTTTTTCTTCTTTTCTGTACATAGACCCTGCAACCGACACTTCTTCATCCTTTTTAGAGCACCAACAAGGTATTTTAATTGTCCATTTGTACCTGGTCTAGCTCATGATAAAAATATGCATGGTCCTCTGCACATGAACTCAATATATAGTAATTAGCTTCCTGTGTGCAAACACACTTATTACAACAAACAAGAAACACAAAACCACACACAAGAAACAACTAAAAAGAAAAATATGAAAGGAAAACCTAATATAAATGGAAATACTACCTTATTATAAACACCAAGAATATTTATTTATATTAGGGCTTTAACCTACTCCAATTGAAGGAACCGGGAAACATAGTGCCATCCAACACCTATAATTGACATGCATCCGATCAAGTATCTTGCTTACTACAAAAGGTCCCAACCAATGCACCTTTAATTTCCATGGGTGGCATGCAAACTTGGAGTCACAGAGAAGGACAATATTTCCAACTACAAATGTCTTATTCTTAATGTGCCTATCATGTCATGCTTTCTACCTTCCCTTCTCAATCTTCTGGCTCTAACACACAATGTCGCATCGCTCATCTAATTGTATTAGTTTGCCAATGCGATCCTTGATATCTTGTTCATCATCTAATCCACCTACATGCACAATACACAAGGATGTCAACATGAACTCAATTGGTAGCACTTCCTCTGTGCCAAACACCAACTGGAAAGATGTGGCATTATTCAATCTTTTATAAGTGGTCCTGTAAGCCCAAAGTACATCTGACACTTTATCATCCTAATCCTTTCTTCCAACATCAATTTTTTTTGCCAATGTTTGTTCCAAGATCTTGTTGAAAGCTTCTGTAGTACCATTAGCTTAAGGGTGATAAGGTATAACTTTATGGTGTGCCACCATAAACTCTTCCAATAAAATTTTGATTGTCTCATTTAATAAATGAGTGCTCCTATCACTTGTTAAGCTTAATGGACAACCATACATGCTAATAATGTTTTCCCATAGAATTATTACTGTTGTAGCTATAGTATAATACTTTGTAGGTGCAGCCTATGCCCACCTCGTCAGATAATATGTGTAAGTAATAATGTAGTGGGCTCCAGTTCTACATGTGGGTGGTGCAATATGTCCTACAAAGTCAATATCCCACTTCTTAAAAGGTTTTTCACTCACTATAGGTCTAATTGGCATGTCACCTGTATGTCTAGGATTTATAAGGTGCTGAAAATGATAACATGCTTTCACATACTCCTTAGTATATTCATACAAAGTTTCCCACCAACGGCCAACCATACGAATATCGTGCACAGTTGCATCACCTCCATAATGTCCTCCTGTTATGCCTCCATGAGCCTCTTCATAATAACTTCACACTTGTGTTCAAGTACACAATGACACAAGACCTCATCTTGGCCCATTTTTTACAAATCTCCACCAATCAATTGATAAGGCACCACACGTATAGCGAGCTTATTTTTCTCTAGTGTCTTCATCCCTTCTGGTGCCAATCTAGTGCACAAAAAGACATCTATATCTTCCAAATATGTGGGCTCATTGTTTAACCTAAAAAATTGTGCATTAGACATTGTATCTTTAATTCTTTGTGCGTCCTCACCTGAATTTATCCTTGATAGATGATCAGGCCCTGAGTTACTCTTTCATGGATTGACAACAACTGTGAAATAAAAATCCTAAAAAATAAGTATCCACCTACAAAGATGCCCTTACAAAACAAGCTTGTTGACCAGGTAATTCAATGTCATATGATCTGTATAAAAAATAAATGGAGTAGCCAACAAGTATTGTCAAAACTTGTGAAGCACGTAGATCATAGACAAGGCTTCATGCGTTGTTGTATAATTCTCTCTACATGTGTCAACTTTCTACTTGTAAAGAAACTAGGATGATCCACAATTACTTCTCCTGGTTGCACCAAGACTGTGCCAATCTCCATGCCAAAGGCATCAACATGTACATGAAATGGTTTTTCCCAAGAAGGAACGTACAAAACTAGTGAAGTGGTAAGCCTTTCCTTCAATGTTTGAAGTTCCTACTATTGCACGTTACCCCAATAAATTTTCCCTTTAGCTTTGAGCAACTCTTTCAGGGACCCGGAAATCTTATCATATCCCTTGATAAACTTCATGTAGTAGCTAGTATGTCATAGAAATATGCGCACCTCCTTTTAATTGGTAGGATCTTCCAAACTCAAAATCATAGCTATGTTGGTTGGGTCTACCAATAATCATTCTTTACAAATGATGTGCCTAAGCAAAGTGCCAAAAGGTGTAGCAAATGTACACTTCTTAATGTTAAGAGAGATGCTTAACTACCTAAACCTCTCAAACATGAGCCTCAAATTGTCACAGTGATCTTTTAATAAACCATATACTGTCCAATCATCCAAATATACTTATAAGAACTTGTGAATAAAATCATAAAATGCTTACACAACAATGTGTGAAAATGCTGCTGGCACATTTTTCAATCCAAATGGTATAACTGTGTATACAAAGCTTCCCCAATCAGTAGTGAAAGTGTTCTTCGCTTAGTATTCTTTCACGATGCACACCTGATGATATCCTAAAAAACCATATGTAAAAGAATATATCTTGTGCCCAAAATATCCTTTGTAAAAGGCGTGGGAAAAATATCTATAACACATGAAACATTCAAATCCCTGTAGTCCACACAAATCTTGATCCTCCCATCCTTCTTGATATTTATAACCATGGGGATAACCCACTCAAAATATTGAATAGACTCAATAATTACAGACTTTAGCATCTTATCAATCCCTTTTCTCACCTTGATGTGCAGATTTGGGTTCATCCTATAAGGCCTCTTCCTAACCGGTCACACAACTTCTTTAAAATTTATCTTCCCCTCTCCTAAAGAAGGATGTACTCCCTTTAATTCATGATAACCTCTTGGAAAGAGATCCTTAAAGTCACATGAAATATCTATGATCTTTTCCACCTCTTGTTTTAACTAGTAATCCCTAATGATTTCTTCCTTAGGCTCATCCTCAGTGTCAATATTAACCTTCTTCATTTTCATGGGAACACGGTGTGCATGTGCATTATCATCTATAGAATACATGACCTCGAGTTCACCCTCTATGTGGCTAACATCTAGGTTCTCTACCTCTTCATCATAAATCATGTATACTAGCTTTCCATTTTCTTTCTTTTTCCAGGCATGACCCATCTGTACTTATGACTCCTTATGATCTAGGCGCACCTCAAAATCAAGTTCACCTAATGGATCTAACATGATCTCTTCTTCCTTCACGCTATCCCCTAATGTGACGCGCTTCATGATCTACAATGCTTCATGGAATGCACACTTATTAGAAAAATAATCAAAATTTTGAACCATACCTACAGTCATCTCTTGTCAGTTTGTAGTCTCTCTCTTTAGTTTAACATGGACATACCAGGTGCACGCACATCCATGTAATGTGGAGTATAAATTATGTACCCATAGGGATGGTGGTAAATCCTCCTAGCCTTATGCCCATAATGTCTCATAATTATGGTCGTGTACTGAAGCCGGAGTCTTCCCATGAAATTCACAAATGTGCGTAAGTACATTTCTCTAAGTAAACTTGGTGGAAAAGGTGAGTCTCACTTCTTTTCATTCCAAAAAGGCTATCTCTATGTGTATCCCACTAGCACCCTACCATCCCACATAAGGTATATACTAGCACATTTCTTCTATCCCCCTCATTATTCCATTGAGCTTCCATGGCATGCAAGAATGTATTGGGCTTTCCTTCACCACTATATATCATACAGAGGTATGATCACATGCTCATATTTGTTCTCAAAACTTATGTATCTCTTGTTAAAGCAGAAATAGAAATTGTTTGCATAGCACCAGGGCCATCCAAGTAATGTGGGAAAATTTTCTACTTCAGCAAGATCTAATACCTCAAAGTCTCAAGTAAACTTGGCTCCTTGAATGGTAATGGATGTATCCTTCAAAACCCCAATAGGCATAGCCCTAGTTTTGTTTGCCATATACAACACATTTGAAGATGAATGCAATGTAGGTCTACCCTTCTGATTCCATGCATCCAGAGTCAACACATTCACTTCAGTGCCGATATCTATCAAAATGTTGCTTACTCACCACCCATTGACCACTGCATCAAGTGTGATCTCTTTATCAAATTCATGATTATAAGGTGGTAGATTTTCATGAAGTATCTACCTCTTGTGCTCAACTCTAGTGCATGGTACCTTTTCATGAATTCATTTCCCTAGTAGTGGGATGATATTCTACCGAAAAAACATATTACACACTTCTTTCAAGTGATCCACATCCTTCTACGAGAGCTCAACCTTCTTCACACGTTCTCTCTCATGCATCTATTATTTTAAGCACTGTATCTCACCATGTAGATCTTTGATGACACCCATGGTATCTTGATATAATTCCTTCTGATGTGTTGTGTCTAGATATTTAGCATGTATTAATTATTCTCTTATATGATTGGCTTGGCCTTTAGAGGAATGTGCACACGTGTTGCCTTAGGGAAAATTGTAACCAACATGGGTTATAATTTTAGATTATGCATCTTCTTAGGCATCTATTGATCAAAATTCACACATTGTAAGTTTATCATCCTTGCACCCTTGTCCTTCTTCTTCTTTTTACTCATGTGATCATATAGATTCAAGAAATCCTCCAACTTATGCTTCTTCCCACACCATGAGCAAGTTGTATTATGAGGAAAATCACACTGATAATGATTAGGGGACGTAAAAGTGTAAGAAGTTCACCTAGTGAACCTGCCTCTACCACCACCGTGACCTCGGCCATGATATCATCTCCAGAAGCCTCCATTTTGATTATCCCCATTTTGCACTCTTCATTATGTTTTCCTTCCTGATCCTTTGATCCACTTGCCACACTAGTCTGGCGCACTCCTATTCCAATGGATTTGTGGATATGATCAATCAATCTACAATTAACAATGTTGTGGGTATGGGCATGGAAAATATTACAATACATGGAAATGTTTTTCTGAATCACTCTTCAAGAGAGGAAAATTTTATACATCATGGTCCTTATGAAAAATTTCAAAATCCATTAAGAATGTGCACACTAACTTGTGCGGGAAACTATCCCTAATATGTCTCTCAACCTCATAATCTATGGACCATATACCACTTTACATCTCGTATGTTGAGTTGTCAGATAACTTCTCTATTTTCTTTGCCATGGCTACGATTTATGCCTCTAAGAATGGGCTCAATCCCATATCAACATTGCCAAATGCCTCAAGGCACAGACCTGCTTCTAATGCCTTATGTGGATTAGTATATGTCTTATGAGATAGAGATCTACAAAATGAAGTCAGTAACCCTCCAACAAACCATTGTGCTTGTTAACTTTGATGAATGTCATAAGACACTTTGGACAAAAAGGTCTTGTTATGTGCATCATACTCCCTCACAATTTTAGACAAACCCTGCTTAATATATTTGAGCATGCTGATGCTCTGTTGTTCAAATTCTAAAATGTGAAAATCAACCAAAAATGTAGTACGCAAAACATTGTAATCCACCATAGTCTGATGTGGTTCATACTTATTATAGCAGCTATGCATGTGCCCTTGAAGCATAGTAGTAAATTGACTCACCTTTATATCTGAAGCTGTGATTCCCTTAGGATGCCATAGTAATTCAATCTTGTGCACATGTTCTGCCACATCTTCAATACATCTATACTCTAGCAATTTGAGAGACATCTCATAGTAAACTTGAGGTATCTTCTATGGTTGAAGAGGTTGATTTGGAGGTTGTTGCTGAGGTTGATGTGGCAGTTGTTGTGGTCCTTTTCCACTAGATCCAGAACTAGAACCTCCTCCTGATCCTCCCACACCCCCTATTGTAGACTATGGACCAGTCGATGAACTCCCTTGTGTCCCAGTTGTAGTGTTAAACTGGGCGCCCACTATATGCGTAGTCAACACACATATATAAGTGATTACAATGGTATGCACACCAATACCCTACCTTGATGATGCTCCTAGAAAAAATCCTATAATAGAACTCCCGAACACCGACGCCTGCTATGCTGCCATGGGTGCACTACTAACTCGATTCCCTTATGAATTCAACACAAAATGATATCTACTCGTCTCTTCTTGCTTACCTTAACTAGCCTTCTTCTCAATAACTACCTATGGATCTAGAGCACCATGTGGAAGGGATATGTGGCTAGGTGGGATCAGATGCGTGCCTGCGGTTGTCATTCTTTCCTCTGATGTGCTCTCATTTGAAGCTAAAGGGGATTCTCCACTATGATTTCCCAATGTCGGGAGGACCTGATGTTGTGGTTCCTTATCTTCCACGAGAGCTTCAAAACCTTTGCGATCCATCATTCCCCTCAACTCCAATGATGTTGTAGTATCCCACGCATGTGCCATGTCCCTCTCTCATGCTTCATTAAAATTGAGCCATCTTTTCTCTCTTTTTCTTTCTATCATTAGGTCCACCATCCTTCTCCACACCTATTCCTATCCTGTGAGCGGTGGGGGTTTAGCTAGACATAGGGAGGCTCTCCAAATCTAGTTCTATAATCAAAATCTTGATTGATAAAGGTATAATGCACAAGTAAGATCCTCTGGGATCACATAAGAACCGAATCTTAGCCTCCTTCAAACACAAATACGTAGAAATAATGTACTCCAATGTATAATTATGCAACACTCCAACCCACCAACGATCTACAGCTCTAGTCCACTCCACATCTACATCAAGAAGAGTCTGGTAATCCTCCTGCATCCAAACCTTTGGCCTAAGACCCCAACACTTTTTTGATGCGTATGCTACCAACCACCCATAAATTATACTAGAAATAATCTGAATAATGTCTCATATAGCTCATGATAAAGATTGTCTTCCACCCATTTCTGTGTATTGAAATAAGATTCAATACTAAACCTCTATGCAAAATTATCATGTCCGTCTTCTACCCAACTTGTAATGCTCTCTAGAGTCAATTGATACGCCATCTACATGCAACATCATGACAGAAAATTTGAAAAGAGGTCCCGATAACATAACCAAAATGTAGTCTTTTATTTTCCACACAAGTGTTAAACATGTTGACACCTCATTCAACAAAACTGAATGCTCACCCGAAGTGCATGCATCTACCAAGTCCCTCCTTTATATCTTCTTGTCAAGATTTTAATATGCATAATCATAGTGATATCTAACTTAGTACTCATTCAACCATACTAAACCATTGCATACATTCACTTTGAACCACGTGTAATAAGGAAACATGATAGGTTAAACAATTACCAATATCAGATTGTACCATGAAATCTCCATAATTAAACATATCAACAACCATAATCCACCATAATTGAATATTACATTACAGAAGCTGAATACATCCCCATACCAAGGTGTTGGTACTTGCACAGACATCAAACCCTAGATCATAACTACATAATAAAGACTCTCAAAACTCAGATGTGGTACCAAAACAATGACGTATAATAGATAGAAGACTATATATTGTATGTCATTGTTTTGGTACCACATCTGAGCTTTGAGAGTCTTTATTATGTAGTTATGATCTAGGGTTTGATGTCTGTGCAAGTACCAACACCTTGGTATGGGGATGTATTCAGCTTCTGTAATGTAATATTCAATTATGGTGGATTATGGTTGTTGATATGTTTAATTATGGAGATTTCATGGTACAACTGATATTGGTAATTGTTTAACCTATCATGTTTCCTTATTACATGTGTTTCCAAGTGAATGTATGCAATGGTTTAGTATGGTTGAATGAGTACTAAGTTAGATATCACTATGATTATGCATATTAAAATCTTGACAAGAAGATATAAAGGAGGGACTTGGTAGATGCATGCACTTCGGGTGAGCATTCAGTATATATATAGGGGTTATCGGGACCTGGGAAATTTCCCTTAACCACCCATGCACTCTCTTAATAATAGACATGTGTGAAAATAGTCAATATGCGCTACATCCAAAAATATCCATAAGGCATGCCTGTTTTCACATCAACCCTAATAATAGATTATCCTAAATATAGTTTATGTGTTAATCTTATTATTAGATTGCCTCATGTAGGATCATACTGTAATCCATGCATGCTCTTTTTCCAATTTTAACTCCTTCATGTGCATCCAAAGCCAATATGATACTATCTAAATATAGCCCTTGCTTAGACGTCACTCTTGCACCATTATTCTATTTTTAGCTTGTGTTTAGTAAAACCGGCTAAGTCCCAGATTATATTTCTCGGGTGTGAAACCTCGAGTGCTGTCCCATACTACTAGCACATGCCCCTTCATGTCTGCCTCACACACACCCTAAACCTTCATGCATGGGTCATATTTGGCCAATCTATCTGTGTAACATACATGGCCTATTTTCAACCCTTAGGTGCTTGTCAGGATCTCTCTATCATCCTCACATTGCATCTGATGGTCACACATGGCACAATCTTGCTCTAGAAGCCCATTTTATCCCTTTTGTCCCTTTTTACCAATGGTAAAGAACAGAAATAAATGTTCACCACCCCCACCTGATCCATAGGGATCTAAAATGAATCTACTTCATCAAAAATAGTCAACATGAAGAAGGAAAAATGAAACATGGAGGTTCTATATTTTTAGTAACAGGACCGCTGCTCTGTGCAGAGCAGCGGTTACAAAACCATAGCCCAACCAGGGAGGTGGTTCTGGGACTACCAATTTTCATTGGGTGGCGGTCCTGGCTCTTTCAGACAGAAAACAAAAATACGAAACGAACAACCTGAAATTTGGAAGGTTGTTCATGTCTCTTCTCCTCCATGAACTTTCCCATTCTCCAGCACACAAGAGGACATGGGAAAGACTATAAATACATGTTTATAGAAGATAATAAGATCATCGAAGCATGAAAAAAAGTGAGCAAGAAGTTCTTAGTGCTAGAATTGTGTTTTGTAGAAGAAAGGGGTGTTGAGACAGAGCAAACAAGTATTTGGGAGGAAGTGTGAGATATTATCTACTTCTCTTTCAAACTTATTGTAAATTTTGTACTTGTTATTTTGAATTGGCCAATAAAAGTGGGAAGAAAGAGCAATTGAAGGTCTACAGTTGCTACCTTCCATTGAGGATTGCGTCTTAGACTCACGAGGTGAATTGGAGGAGGATATAATGCTGCATCAGAAGGTTAGAGAGACAAGGAGAAGTCTCGTAGGAGTCTTGAAAGACTGGACTGAAAGAAAAGACACCAAGGTAGGCCCGGTGGTACTCAAAGGAGCAAGTGAGGGAATTATTTCCTCATCTACTCCCCCACTAAGATTTGTTGGGACCAAAATCCTCCTAAGCAGGGGAGGTGTGATGTATAGGGATCCAAAATGAATCTATTTCATCAAAACAGTTAGCACGAAGAAGTAAAAATTATACACTGAGGTTTTGTCTTTTTAGTATATAGGACCGCCACTGCTATGTGCAGAGTGGTGGTTACAGAACCACCACCCAACCAAGGTGGTGGTCATGGGATTGCTGGTCTGCATTGGGAAGCAGTCCTGTCTCTTTCAAACATAAAACAAAAATATGAAATCAAACAACCAAGAATTTGGAAGGTTGTTCCTATCTC
Organism: Taxus chinensis; assembly: GCA_019776745.2. Classification (NCBI taxonomy): domain Eukaryota; kingdom Viridiplantae; phylum Streptophyta; class Pinopsida; order Cupressales; family Taxaceae; genus Taxus; species Taxus chinensis. The sequence continues at coordinate 211,710,121 of CM034153.1, read as the reverse complement.
TTCTCCTCCAAGATCTTTCCCATTCTCCAGTGCATGGGAGGACATGGGAAAGGATATAAATACATGTTTGTAGAAAATAATAGGATAATCGAAGCATGAAAGCAAGTGAGTAAGAAGTTATTAGTGTTGGAATTTTTTTTTTGTAGAAGAAAGGAGTGTTGAGACAGAGCAAAGCAAGTATTTGGGAGGAAGTGTTAGATATTATCTACTTCTCTTTCATACTTATTGTATATTTTGTACTTGTTATTTTTAATTGGCTAATAAAAGTGGGAAGAAAGATAAATTTCCCTTCCCAACTAGTTTTTCCTCCTCTAGAGGTTTCTAGGATAAATTTTGTTTAGTGTTTATGACCTTAAATTATTTCCTTTCACTACAATTGTGGATTCTAAGCATAATCATAATTCATTCACTAGCTATCTCTATCATTTTCTAATAGAAAGTAGAACCAACAAGTGTTTATTTATGTTTCTATGGATAATTCCAAAGTTGAAGAGTTTATAGATCATTTTGGTATCAGAGCTAACAAGTATACAAGAATGTGTTATTCGTTCTTGGATTTTTATGATAGTGATAAGTTCTAAAGGCGAGGAGGACTTTACCTTGAGATCCATAAATTTCTACAAAGAAGTGGAAATAAAGAATTCTGGGGAAAAATGGAGGAAGGGAACTTGGTCCGTAGAATCAAGATGCTGGAGACCATGATGGCTAGGATGTTTAGAAGGCAAGAAGAGCTCGCTGATTTATAGAAGACAACTTTTTTCAAACAAGAATCCAATTTATAGAAGACAACTTTTGTCAAACAAGAATCCATGGAATTAGTGGTTCGGGGCTTAGCTGAAAAGTTTGGCATAGGAAGGAGCCACCATGAGGAAAGTTTTGGGGAAGAGCATGAAGAAGAGACTTCAAACACAAGCGAAAAGGTAAAATCTGATCATACTCATTTTAAAGTTGAGGTGATAAGTTGATATTAAAAGCTTTGAAGGACAAGTAGATGTGAAGTTTCTTAATAAATGGTTAAAATAGTTAGAAGTCTCCTTTAGCATCCATAATGTCATTGAGGCACAAAGGATCACCTTTACACATATCAAAATGAAGGGACATGCTCTAGTTTGGTGGGAAACCCATCTAACCACTTGTGAAAAGAAGAAGCGTCCTATTGTGAAATCTTGGCAAGAATTTAAAGAATTACTTAGAGCTAACTTCTAACCTATTGGCCACAAGATTGACCAAATGATTAAATGGTAGTATTTTAGAAAAGGTAGTGGTCAAAGTGTGTAGGACTATACTACGGAGTTTCGGAGGCAGGTCATGTTGCTAAACATGGACTTGGAGGATAAGGATATTCTGACTAAGTACTTGGGAGGAATTCACACTCACCTTCGAAGAAAAGTCATCTCCACCAAGCCCAAATATCCCAACGAGGTGTGTGTGTAAGCATACTACATAGATGATGAAAAGAAGCAAGGGGAGGCAGAGCCAAGGGAAAAGCAGTCGAAAAACTAGTAGAAGAAAGAGTATGGGCAAACAAGTAACAAGGGTAACTGGAAAGGGAAAGGTAAACAAGCTGCCACTACTTTAAATACTTGTAAAGATCCCAAGAATTTTTGCAAGAACTGTGATATTAATGGTCATATTGATGCTACATGTTGGAAGTTACATCCGAAGAACCAAACCAAGGACTCGAAGAAGTCCATGACAAATGTAAGAACAGAAGGGGAGGTGGAAATTGAAGATGACTCTGATGTAAACGCAAGGCTTGGATGCACGACCACCAACCTGGACAGCCAGGAAGAGGAGATGAGTAGACTATTCCAGATCAAAATCCAGATCAAGAGAACTAAGGTAAATGATTTGGTGGATATTGGTTCTTAGTCTAATTTGATTTCTGAAGCAGTTGTAAAGAAGCTTGGTCTTGAGACTTACGAGCATCCACACCCTTATCCTTTGGGTTGGGTGAAGAAGGGTGGTGAAATTCAGGTAACAAGAAGATGTAAGGTCAAGTTTGGGATAAATTACCAGTATATTGATGTTTTGGAAGCTGACATTATTCCAATTGATGCTTTTGATGTTGTATTCGGGAGTCCTTACTTGTATATCAAGGATACTATATTTATGAGAAGGGAAAAATAGTACTGATGGGTCAAGGATGGGATCAACTACAACATTTGGGCACACCAGCGTAAGACACATGTTACTATGGTGAGTGCTAACCAAGCAAAACAAATTATTTAGGAAAATCATAATCAGTTTTGTTTACTTTTGTTAAAGGATAAACAAGATGGGGTAGGAGTTTCAAATATTTATAACCAGGGAAAGCATGATTTGGATAGTATTATTCAGTCCTTTCAAGAAGTTTTTCAGGCTCATAGTAGGTTACCACTAAAATAGGAAGTAGAGCATGAGATTCAACTATTGTCAGAGTCTCCTCTATCAAACATTGGGTTGTATAGGAAATCCTTGCTTGAGAGTACTGAAGTAAAGAAACAAATCTAAGAACTACTAGACTAAGGGGTGATACACCCAAGAATATCACCATGTGGTTTTCCTATTGTGATGGTGCCAAAGAAATATGGTTCTTGGAGAATGTGCATCGACTACTACACTTTGAACAAGATCACCATAAAGAACAGATATCCACTTCCCCACATAGATGATCTCTTAGACCAAGCTTCAGCATGCCAAATTCTTCATGAAGTTGGATCTCAAGTCCAGTTATCACCAAGTTAGTATGAAGGAGGAGGATATATGGAAGACTTCCTTCAAAACAAAATAGGGTTTGTATGAATGGTTGGTACTTCCTTTTGGGTTATGTAATACAACTCACTACATTTATGAGATTAATGAATGATGTATTGCATGGGATTTCATAGATTCATATGTCATTGTATATCTAGATGATATTATGATTTTTAGTACCACATGGGAAGAACATCTAACCCATTTATAACAAGTCTTGTAAGTTCTCAGGGAGAAACAACTGCTTTGTAATATGAAGAAATGTGAGTTTTCCATAGTCACTTCTCTATCTTGGGAACATGTGGTTGGAGGAGGGGAGCTACGAGTGGATCCAAAGAAGGTGGAATCCATCAATCAACTAGCCCAACACCAACATGAAGCCACATAGACTAGGAGTTTTTGTGGGAGCAGTATAGTACATGTGGAAGTTCATTCTAGGCTTCTCCATAATTGCATCACCTCTACATATAGTGGCCGTAAACAGTAAGAGTTTTGACTAGGGTAAGGAACAAGAAAAATCTTTTGAATTATTGAAATACAAGTTTAGTCATGCTCCAATACTTTCTCTTCCTGAATTGTAGTACATCCTTTTAAAGTAGAGACAAATGTCAGTGATTACACCATGGGTGTAGTGTTGCTTCAAGGAGGTAAACCCATATGTTATCATTTTGAAACTTTCACTTCATCAGTTAAAGGATATTCAGTATATGATAAGGAAACATATGCACTATTTTAGGAAATTAAACAATGGAAGCATTATTTGTTGGGTAAAGAAAATATTGTGCACACCAACCACAAACCTCTCTAGTATTTGCAAGCACGGTCTAAATTACAATAGGCTAGGCACTACAAATGGATGGTGTTCCTTCAGGAGTTCCATTTGGTGATCAAATACAAGAAGGGTAGTATAAACTTGGTGGCAGACATGTTATTTAGGCCACCCACACAAGAGAAGTTTTCCTCTTTGGCCACTATCTCTCAAATCGAGCCCTTCATGAAGGAAGCTTACAGAGAGGCATATGCCCAGGACAAAGACTTTGGGGTGAAATTTCAGCAGTTGCATTCCCAAGGGGCTGAAAGGATAGGGATTGAAGATTGTTATCTCAAAGACAAGATGCTTTACCGATGGGGGAAGCTTTATGTGCCAAAAGAAGAAATAATTCTATTTATGAGGGAAGCACATATCTCAAAAGTAGCAGAACATTTCGGTGTTGGTAAGACCCTAGCCCACTTGCAAAGGTACGTGTATTGGCCCAATATGCAAGGATAAGTATCAAAATTTATACGTGGATGTAAACTTTATTGTACTAGAAAGCATAAGACTAGGAAGGAGGGTTTGTATATGCCTTTTCCAATACCTACTCGTCCGTGGGAGGACATTTCTATGGATTTTGTAGGAGGATTACCTATGTCTAAACATGGCCATGACTATCTATATGTTGTTGTTGATAGATTCAATAAGATGTGTATTTTTATGGCATGTAAAAAGATAGTAAAAACACATGAGGTAGAAAATATTTTCTTTTCTAATGTATGGGTGCATTATGGTTTTCCAAAGTCTATTGTTTTTGACAGGGATTCCACATTCTTGGGGAATTTTCGGACTACTTTATGGGACAAAGTGGATACCAGGTTACAGAGGAGCACAAATTTCCATCCATAGACAGATGGACAGATAGAGGTGGTAAACATAACTTTGGTACAATTGATTAGAGGGTATAACAACAAATATCCAAGGTCTTGGGATGGGTCCTTAGCCTACATTCAACATTCCTATAACTGGGCAATACACACATCCATTATGAAGTCACCGTTTGAAGTATGCTTGGGATATCTACCTAAAAATTCACTAGACATAGCAGTTGGGCAACAAGATGAGGAGGAGACACGAGACACAGAGGTGACTAGAGCAAACAAATTCATTGAGAGGATCTAGCAAATCCACCTCAAAGTTAAATAACAACTAGAGAAATCTAAAGCCAAGTACAAAGCTAGGCACGATTAGCATAGGAGAGAACATAAATTGCATGTTGGAGATAAAGTTTGGATTTACTTGAGCAAGGAGAGATTACAAGGTCAAGCACGAAAACTCAAACCACTACGATATGGGTCCTTCACCATATTGGAGTAGGTTGGAGAGAATGCTTTTCGACTTGACTTGCCACCATTTATGAGGATGTACTTTGTAGTAAACTATGGGAACTTGAACTTATATGAGCCATCCATGCTAGACGAAGATGAAGGTCTATAGTTTCTACCTTCCATTGAGGATTGTGTCTTGGACTCATGAGGCAAATTGGAGGAGGATGTAGTGTTGTAGGAGAAGGTTAGAGAGAGAAGGAGAGGTCTGCAGGAGTCTTGGCAGATTGGAATGAAAGGAAAGACACCAAGGCAGGCCCGGTGGTACTCAAAGGAGCAAGTGAGGGAATTATTTACTCATCTACTCCCCCACTAAGGTTTTGTGGGACAAAAATCCTCCTAAGTAGGGGAGGTGTGATCCATAGGGATTCAAAATGAATCTACTTCATCAAAACAGTCAACATGAAGAAGGAAAAATGAAACACGAAGGTTATATCTTTTTAGTAACAGGATCCCCACTCTGTGCATAGTGATGGTTACAGAACCACCACCCAACCAAGGCAGCGGTCATGGGACCTCTGGTCTACATTGGGTGGTGGTCCTGGCTCTTTTGGACAGAAAACAAAAATACGAAACAAATAGCCCAGAATTTGGAAGGTTGTTCGTGTCTCTTCTCCTCCATGACCTTTCCCATTCTCCAATGCACAAGAGGACATGGGAAAGGATATAAATACATGTTTGTAGAAGATAATATGATCATCGAAGCATGAAAGAAAGTGAGCAAGAAGTTCTTAGTGCTGGAGTTGTGTTTTGTAGAGGAAAGGAATGTTGAGATAGAGCAAACACGTATTTGGGAGGAAGTGTGAGATATTATCTACTTCTCTTTCATACTTATTGTAAATTCTATACTTGTTATTTTGAATTGGCCGATAAAAGTTGGAAGAAAGAGTAATTTCCCTTCTCGACTGGTTTTTCCTCCTCTGGAGGTTTTTAGGATAAAATTGGTTGGTGTTTATGAGCTTAAATTCTTTCCTTTCATGCAATTATGGATTCTAAGCATAAGCACAATTCATTCACTAGCTATCTCTGTCATTTTCTAATAGAAAGTAGAAAAACAACATTTATTTATGTTTCTGTGGATAATTCCAAAGTTTAAGAGTTTACAGATCACCACCAACCATTAAACCTAGCTTTTAACCGACTCAACTGCCACTTAACCGTGGTTAAACCATAGTCAACAGTTAAACAAGAAGATGAAAAATAAAGTATTTTGAGCCATCTCATATGAAAAATTTGACCATCCACCATTTTTGATGTTGAAAACATGAAAAAGAAACTAGAGCACAACATCTAAGTTTCCCAACATGCTCCAGACCAACCATGACTGCAAAAATGAAGATTTTATCATAACTTGCTAACCAGAAAACTGATTGCACCAAGGTTTTGACTGAAGACTCTACTCCCAGGAACCTTCATGATCACTGAAGATTCAAGCATCCATTAATGGATTCCATCACACAACTACAAATCTGAAACATTCCATCTAAAAGTTTCCTTTTTGATTTGTAAGAGTTCCAGCGGACATATCATGAAGAAAATTGGAGCACTGGATCACAGTGTAGAGCTGAATCCAACAATGGTTTTTTTGTTGCAAAATGACTCTAGTTTGATTAGTTTATAAAAATAACATATTCTATATAAACTCACATTATAAAAATAGTAAAAATCTTAAAATTTAAATCTCCAATCACTTAATACATCTATGAACAATACAAAACAACAAGCAAGGTAAAACATGTAATTTTCCTAAAATATAATGTTCTGAAAAAGCAACTTGCTAAAATAGAAATTTCTTGAAAAAGGTAAAGCGTCATAAATGGAGGTGAATTGAATGTTCTAGGATATTCATAAGACACAATTTGAGAAAAAAGGAAAAAATTCCCAAAATAGTAGCTCCTGGTCCCACCTGCCAAAAATAGAAATTTTTAGGTTTCTGTGTAGAAAGTTGATGTTGGCTCCATTTTCAGTAATCTCATTAATTTATCCATCCTCATAGGTTTTTAAGGTGGTTCTATATCTCAAATAAGGAAATCAACTCTCCTTAAGGATCCTAGAGCATTGTTTTGATCTCACTTGTGTCAAGAAACACGACAAAGCATATTGAGACACAACAAGTGAAATTCAGAGGATGTTGTGCAACCGGAAAGGAATTATAAAATTGTCAAGAGCCCCATTGGAATAAAAAAATTATCAAAGGATTTTATCATGGTCATAGGTGAAATGAGAAGCTCATCGAGCAAGCTGAGAAACATCGTGCCTTGAATCCATCATCATATCTCTAAGAAGCAAGTAGAAGTGAGTTAGTCAAGTCATGAAAGTATTCAGGCCATCATATGTGGGGATTCAAAGGATCCTATTTCATCATTTGAAGTATATGAACATGAAGGTATGCAAAAATCACAAGTTTTATTTCATTCAAGTACTTTGGAGTAGTGAATAGGTGATCTTCATGTGTGGCATCATGAATGAAAGAACAAGAAATCATATCAATCTATTTTAATGTCATAGAGTTCTTAAACACTCATTTAAACACCTATTAGTACAGTCACTCCCCCAAGGATAAAACATTACAGGTGAAACTAAGAGCCATTGAACAAGAATCTTGAAAAAGGAAGACAATGAAAAGAGAGCGCACAACAATTTCATATTCTAGGAGGATTCATAAGAAGGTAAAGCTCATCATAGATCTCATAGAGCCTCTTGAGTCAAGCAAGATGGATCCATCATAACCCCAAATCTTCATTGGTATCCCATTATATCTTTCTCATTAGCTAAAACCTTCCCACGAGAAACATGAGAGTAGGAGGTACATGAGCCGATTTCATTCAAGGAAGATTCTAGAGACATGAAAGGGAAGAAGGTAAGAAGGAAATGATATTCATTTAAAGAATTGTGTGTGCAAGAATTGGCAATCATATTTGTTTCATTTGCTTCTACCAACTTGGTAATGTTCTTAAGAACTCACCTAAGGTATTGTAGTATGAGCATATCTCAAGAAGGAGAGACATTGACATCATCTCATTCCATTCCAACTGGTGGCCACTTCTCAAGAATCTAATTTAGGAAGCATTCCTCCAATCCAAATGAGCAAGGCCTATTTTAGTAAGTGAAGGAAAAACATAAAGAGGTTTGAGCACCATCGAGTTGTCTCTCATGGTCATTAGAATCATTTGTGAAATCCTAAGGAGTAAGAATGTGATCCTCATTATGAATTTGAGATCAAGAAGGAAACATCACGATTAATGCAAGTAGTGATCTCAAGCTTGCATCAGTGTGTCTCAAAACATTGTTCCTAAACACTCATTCAGTAATATTGAGTGTCCGCACATCTTGCAGAAGGAGGAATTTGTGAGCATCATTCTTCTAATCAGAAATTTCTTCATCATATCAGTCAACCCCTTTTGTTTCTCTCTTCTCTCTCTCTCTCTCTCCATATCATAATTTCCAATTGAGAATGTACTTTTTTCTATTTCATCCTATTCAATTATGTGACCCTTAACTAAATATTATTAGAGTCATCTAATAATAATAAGAAAAAGACTTGTTTCCTAGGAATATGAAAGGTCATAAGTGATGAGGATAGGTGAAGAATCATGTGAGGGGTAGATGAAAGGATAATTTTTAATGCTATCAATTTGAATGGATTCTCCATTCCATCAGGTTGGAAATTTTTGATTGAATGTATGTTGTCGAGACTACCACTTCTACATCAAGCAATAAAATTTGTAATTCTTGATTGATAAAATCACCTCTATCATGGTCAATGAGAAACTAGAAAATGCAAATGAAATTTGCCAAGCTATAGAAAAGGATATGTTGAAAATGAGGGAGACAATGATGCACATCAAAGAACTATATATTATGAACATGAAAAACATGATTCAACACTTGAAAATGATGGGAGAACTGGTCCATGCAATACAGAGGGCCAAATAGGTTTAAAAAGAAGGTGTCTTGCCAAAAAAAGAAATGATCGAACTAGACTACGAAAAATGGAGGGTCACTATTGCATAATTGGTCAAAGAGTGGAATGATTGCATGTAGTTTGTAGGAGAAATTGTCAAGGATTAAACAAATGTTGTTTGTTTTTGGCCTTTCTTAAGGTTCTATGTCTTTTTATTTTTTGCTGTTAGTTTGGCCTTTTGGACCTTTGATGTTGTTAGTTTGGTATTATTTGTTGTTATTTGGTTTCTTGGTGTGTTTTTTTCTAGATTTAATGGGTATACCATTGGCCATGATATTATGGTATGAAATTTCTAGATTATACGGGGTATGGTCCCCTTAACCCTTCTTTAGCACTAATAAAAAAAGTTGTTATTCTTCTATTTGTTGTCTTATGTTCCTCTAGCCTCTTTCCAACTTTTCATATATGATAATCTTATAAAACCAAGAAAGGTGTCTGTGCCTTTGATAAATGAATCAATAGAAATATTTGTCTATGTTTTGTTATGTCTTATCATTGTTTGCAGTGTTATATTCTTCTAATTCGATGTGGACTTACTTTTGTTATTGTATGTGAACTCTGCTAGTTCCTACTCACAAATAGTAACCCTCTCTCTCATTATTTCCCCAACTCCCCTTAAACTACCTTTGCTTCAAATTCATCCCTTGTACCATGTAAAAGCATTTACCACAGGTTCAGTGTAATGTATTGTTTGTGTGATCCCCGAACTATTTTCCACCCCATAGAATTAGGATAGTTTACATTCAATAATAGGATCCTTCCCATACATAAGAAGGAGGGGCTTGGCCCCGTACTATTGGTGAAGACTCAATAATTTGTAACATGAAAAATTATTTTACCAAGACACCCCCAACATTGTAAACACAAAAATACAAGTTTCCACATCTCCAAAATTCTCCTTTCACATAGTCACAAAATTTTCCTCAACGTTAACGACATGTTTCTCCCCTATCTCCATGTGAGTTAATTGATGGATCACAACATTAATCACACACGATTATGTTCACTCAACATGGTCATATACTAGTAAATTTCATTCAATAGCATAAAGGGGGGGAAATGTAGATAGTAAAATTTACACAAAATCATTCACATCAAAGAGGCCTATGTAATTTTCCTTTTTTAACTTTCTTTGCATCTGATGCCAGTCCAAAACTGTACAGTGGGTCCAAGACTATACCCCTGGTCATGAACCTTCCATAATTTTTTGGAATCTTTGGGCCTTCGCTTAAATTTAATTTATGGGCCTCTTCTTCACTCCTTTTTTATGAGAATGGATATGTTTGGATCATACTTTTCCCACCACAAGGCTCAAAAGTCAAGAGAATGAACTCATATATATAAAAGGTCTAATGTGAGCATTTACTATCTAGAAATCACCTATCTATCTACCACATGTTGAAATGAAAGAGTAAGAAACACTATTACATATTTACATATCACAACTTAGGAGGGAATAATTATAATTTCTTTCAACACATAAGGGTTTGAATGTGATGAAGTAGCTTAGTCCACTATCATAATAAGGGATAATTACATGCATGGTGCATGGATAAATAGGCCAAGTATGATCCGCGGAAAAATATTTTGGGTGCCCATGAGGCAAGCATAAAGGGGTGAGCACAGGTAATATGGGACAACACGTGAAGGTTCATGCCTGAGTAGGGTAGCTTTGGGACTTAGCTGATTTTGTGAACCTCAGGATAAAAATAGAAGAACAAAGTTAGAGTGCCAACCAAGAAATGATTTTGAACTATAGGAAAGAAAGGAGACTTGGCCCTCAAGGAAGTTCTATTTTTGGATAAAGGCACATGTGGAATTGAAGATGAAAAAACATGAATGGATCAGGATATTAATTGGATTAAAAAAAAATTATTTATAGGATATTCTATTATTAATTGTTTCTAACATGCATGTAGACTATTTTTGGGCACGTCTATTATTAGGATAGTGCATAAGCGGGGAAGGGAAAGTCCCCACCCCTATATATATATCTATTATATGACATTATATTAGTACCAGTCCTTAGTTATCCATTTGTGGAGTCTGTTATAATCTAGGGTTTGATGCTTGCAGATGTTCTAAGTGTATTGGTACATTGATCGACATGTACCCAACTTTTGTTATGTAAGAATTTAATATAATGGATTATGGAGGATGGATTATGCTTATTGGCATGTCTGATTATGGTGAATTAATGGTGTAATTGATATTGATTTTTATTTGATATGTTATGGTTTCTTACTATATTTATTCCTATGTAAACATGTGTGTAATGATTTATAATTTAACAATTGATGGTTATTATGGATATGTATGCTAACATCTTGTTAAAAAAATACAAGGGAGGGACCTAGTAGCTACACGTGCTTCAGGTGAGCATTATGATCTCTCTAAATGTGGTGTCACCATGCATAGTGGCTAAGTGAAATAAAAGGATACATTTTAGTTCCATTGTCAGGACCTCTTTTCAAATTGTCTATAAGGATGTTGTCATATGCATATGGTAAGTATCGATTAACTTTTGGGAGTATTGAAATTTGGGTGGAAGATGAACAAGGATAAGTTTTTCATTGTGGTACAACATTAGACATAATTTTAATACATGATTAGTGGGTGGAACATAATATTTATCATGAGCTATTATGAGACATTCTTTGGACATTCTTTCTAGTATAATTGTATGAGTGGTTGGCTTACCTACGCATTAGGGAAATGTTAGGGTCACTAGGACAAAAGGATTTGGACACAGGAAGATTACCAAACTCTTTTTGATGTAGATGTGGAGTGGACTAGAGTAGTAGATCATTTTTGGGCTAAAGTGTTGTGAAATTATACATTGGAGTATGTTATTTTTACGTATTTATGTCCAGAGGAATCTAAATTTTAATTCTTGTCATGAGCCTAGAGGATCTTATCTATGCGACACTATTACCTTTAGTGATCAAGATTTTGACGTATAAAACTAGATTTGGAGAGCCTCCCTATGGCTAGTTAAACCCCACCATGCTGTAGGGGCAGGAGCAAGTGTGGAGAAAGATGGAAGACTATGGTGGCTAGAAAGACAGAGAGAGGAAATATGGACTCAAGTTTAATGAAGCACGAGAGAGGGACATGAAACATGCACATGACATTGAGGAGTCACTGGAAGTTGAGGGGAATGTATGGCTCACAGAAGGTTTTGAAGATCTCATGGAAGACAAGGAGCCTCAACATCAGCATATGGGCCCTCAACTTTGGGAAAGCGCATTAGAGAATCCCATTCAACTTCAAATGAGAGTGCGTCACAGGAAACAATGAGGACCACGGGCGAACATTGTGATCCCACCTAGCCACCTAGCCCTTGACGCATGGTGTTCCAGATCTGAGAGGTAGTTATTCGAGAAGAAAGATAGTGCAGGTAAGTAAGCATAGAACAGGTAGATATCATTTTATGTTGAATTTAAAAGGGAATCAAGTTAGTAGAATGGCATCCATAGAAAAACAGTACACCAATGGAAAATTATGGATGAGGCACTTCTATGCAATATTATGTCTAACAGTTCATCATCAGGATATAGTGTTGATGTACTTAGACCATGTTGGAAGCACTTTAGTAGGAGTGTTGTAGTTCTACTGCTAGACCTTCAAGTGGGTTGTCAAGTTCAGTAATGCAACTAAGGACACAAGGAATGTTCATTGACTAGGCCACAAATCATACCAAGGGGCATGAGAGGCTCAAGAGTATTGCAGGTTAGCCGCCTGGAGGAAATAATGATGGATAGTTCTAGTTTTAGGGTCTTGTGGGAAATGTCCACATCCAAATAACTACCATGGAGAGAGGTCTAACCAACCTCAGCAACCTAGTGGAGCAATACACCTCAATTTTAAATATGAGATTCTCTCAAAACTTGCCAGATTATGGATTTTATAATATGGAATCGAGAACTCGTGCATAAGTATGTGAATTAGCATATAACACGCTAATATGAATCAGTAGCACTTACAGATAAGAAGGAAATCTAGTCTTCCTCAATACACTTAAGGGCATGTGTACATAGTTGGTATAAGAAGTAGTGAACTACATGAAACTATGGTGGATTATAATTCTTTGCTGTACTACATTTCTTAGCTGAGTTTCACATATCCTGGAAGTTTGAATGCCATTACAAAGCATGGAGTACGTACTCAAGGATATCAATTCAGGTTTTGTAGAGAAAAGAAGAGAGGGAGTATATGAGAAAAATTTTAAGACTAAGTTCTAAAACTATTATGACATTCATCAGAGTCGTCATGCATAGATGATTTTTTGGGAGGATTCTTGACTCCATTTTGTAGAGAAAAATCTCTTATAAGATGCATATGTGGATCCACGCAAGGGTCTTGGAATCCTAACTTTATGTGATGATACAATTAGAAGTGTTGATAATGGAGTGAGTCCCATTCTTTCATAAGGTGCAGATTACATAGCTCATGGCAAAACTTAGCAATTAGAGAAAAATCTCTGCCCATTTAACTCCACACATGACGATATGAAATGGTATATGGTGCATTAATTGTGAGGTTGAGGAACATATTAAGGATAAATTTTTTGCATGAAATTATTTACTCATGTTGATCTACTAGATTGTGAAAGTTTTCCAACTTGGACCATGATGTTCAGAATTTGTCCTCTTTTGAAGCACTCGTAATTAGAATTATGTGTGTATGTAGCATAATATTTTTCCATGCCCATACCCATGGCACATCCGTAATTACAGGACTATGTATTTAATCATATCCAAAAAATATCATCTCCAATCTGAGTGTGCTAACTAGTGTGGTGGGTAGATCCAAGGATCAAGAAGGATAACATAATGATGGGTGCAACAATGGAGATAATGGAAATGGAGGCTTCCGAGGAGGATATTGAGGCCACAATCATAATGGTGGTAGAGGCAGGTTTGCTCAAGGAACTTGTTACACTTATGGGTCCCCTGATCATTACGAACAATGATTTACCCCCAAAATATAGCTTGCTTATGGTGTGGGAAGCAACATAATTTAGAGGATTACCCAAACCTTTATGATCACATGAGTAAAAACAAGAAGAAGGAAAAGGGCACATGAATGATCAAGGTGTAACACACAATGCTGAATTGATCAATGGATTCCTAAGAAGATGCCTGACCCTGAATTACATTCATAGTATTGCCAGTTATACACATGAGGTTGACGCACTACATTGCATGAAGCCTCTAAAGGTGTAAGCCACTCATTATGAGAGAATATGTGATACATGGGCTAATTATCCTAGATCACCTCGTAGCATCAACTATAAGGAATTATATCAAGCTCGTCATTGGGATTCATTTGAGATCTACATAGGTGAGAATCCTTTAATGCTTAAAATTATCAGGTGCATGCACTCAGAGGTGAACATGGGCCTTCCAAGAAGCATATTGAGCTCCTTTCTCGCATCAAGGATGTGGAATGACCATATCAATCAGAACTGTGCAAGATTATTGGGCCAAGAGAATATCATTCCACTACCTAGGGAAATGGATTTGACTGGAAAAGGCTAATGCAAGTCGTTGGAGCTGAGCACAAGAGGCAGATTACTTCATGGGAAATCTACCTCCCCTAGGATCATGAATCTTAATAAAGAAATCATGCTTGATGATATGATTGATGGTTGGCTGGTACACAAACATTTTGATTGTTATGGGTGTAAAGTTAAATTTACTCAGTCTAGATGCATGAGATCAAATGAGGTGAGACCTACATTTGGATCCATATTACCACTATGTCTTGTATATCATAGAAAATAAAAGCTAAGGCTTCTGCACATATTGATGGTGATGAAGGATACATGCTATTACCATTTAGGGACCCAAAGCTTATGCAGAGACTTTCCAATGGTATTCTGAGCTTGTTTGAAGTAAATTTTTGACTTTCCATCAGTTACTTAGGCAATAGCTTGGTGCTATGCGAAAACTAATGCTTGATACTATGATTTAATAAGAGTATACATCAATTTTGAGAAACCAAACTTGATGTAGACTTCTGTGATCATACCTCTATTGCAATTAAGAAGGAATGGAGTCTTATGTTGAGCCTTTAAGTGAAGAAGATCTTAATTGAATTTATGCACATAATCCCCTGCAGGATCTTGCCCAATTCTTAAACTCATCAAAATTGAAGGCATACTTCAGTGGGAAGATGTGTCAAATTTCCTGTAAATAACACTACTGGAGTTTATTGTGATAACTGGGCTTGTGGAACATGTATGAGATGGTTATGATGTCAAGATTTCCAAAGGGCAGTCAAAGTTTGATCAGGCTCACACATGGTAAGGTTATTTACGCTCGGCTTAGGGTCACAAAGATATACTGGTGAAGGGAATCCTGATACATTCTTGCATGTCATGGAGGCTAAGTGGAAAGAATGATGATGAGATCTCCATGGAGGGTACCTCAATGGGGATTTAGAAAACTCGGCCTAGTTTTAAAATAGTGCGGATAGCTTGACATCAAAACATATGACTCACCTTCCCATAATTCTCTCTCTATAAAATTTATCACCTATAGCGACTAGGCCTTCCTTGTGTTACATGTAACTTGTTTCGTTCAACTTAGGATTGGCTCACTCTGCTTTCCTGATTCATAGATTCAATCCGTTTCTTCACAAAATAGCATGGTCTCCCTAAGAAAACAGATCGAATACCATGTAGGGCTCGAGGTTATTTTTATCTTGATCAGATTTAGTAGCTTGACCTTTATCCTCACTCAGCTCATTGAGCTAGGGAAACTCACCCACTTGGTTGCATGGAAGATAGTTGGTTCTTCATATTACAACTTGATGTGGATATCAACTTGCTGAGCTAATGGAACCAGCTCGGCAAGCTCCCTTTAGGGGCTCAGAATACTATTTAAGTTTCCTCATCCCCTTTAGCTATTA